>OZ012727.1:20603261-21803261 GCA_963942605.1 Poecilus cupreus
AGCACAAGGTTATGTTTTTATTTTTGAAGTTTATTAAGTAGGAAACTTAATAAATTAAACACTGACCATATATTATTTATAATAATAACGGGAGTTACTATTGCACAAACCATGCGCACACTTTATTTTTTATATTTAGCATCATTTCAAGAACTGTCATTTTGACAGCGTTTTGTTTGTATTTCGTCCATGTGATTTTCATCAATAGATGACAGCACGAAAATTTGCTTCTGTATAATCCTCCATTGAGCTTAATAAGTGCATCATTATACTCTGTAGCTTTAAACGGGAGATTTACTTGTATATCATCTATGTAAATATGTAAATTAGAGTATTTGAAGTGATTATTTAAGGCGAAAGTGTACAAAGAGAAAAATAAGGGCCCGCAAATTGAACCCTACGGCACGCCTCTGGTGATAGTTAACAAATCAGACATGTTAGCTAACATAGAAATTTAATTTTATTGTAGAATAATTACACTTGACATATAAAATGGGAACGTTTGGGCACAGCTTATCGTAGATGGCAGCAACGGACTAATGTACTAACAAATATCGAATTTGGAGCATATTTTTTAAATTTTAATTTGTCTAACCATAAATGTCTTTCTATTTCATTATTCGGTAAACAATTCAAGTTTGTTTTGCTTATACAGACACAACTAATTTTTATTTATAATCAGACCTAACCCTACTTGTATTGCCGCGAACTGTCAATTTTCGTAACAAATTCAGCAAATTTGAGATACACTTTATACTAGCTCCACAGTATATAGCAATCAGGGGAGGCAACGTGGATGACAAAAGTCAGCACAATGATATGATTAGTGGCACACCACTCCACGAAGTTGGGAGGCGCCACTTTACAGAGCATATATAACAAAACGTGTTATTGGAATCGAGTTACTTTGGGAAAAGAGGAAGAACTCATAGTGAATTTTCTTATCAAAATGTATGCATGTTGATAATTCCTTGTCCTTACTATTGTTGTTAATTATTATTATGCAATAGGTACTTTACAATGGGTTAGTGTAAAATTTAATATTCTGTTTTATAAATTACATATACACTTAAAATATAACAAATACATAATAACAAATTTAGTCCGTTGTAAAAACTGTTTTGGTTAAAAATTTAAATCACGTATATTTTATCATTTATTATTATTATTTATATACAAGTACATAATAAAGCCATTAAATATATATTTAGTTACATTACACTCATGCATTTTCCATATAACAATTATCCATTATGTATATTCCAATTCCAATGATGGGGTAAATAGCTCCGTGGTAACGTGTCGGACTGTGGATCGTGAGATCCTCAGTTCGAATCCCACTGCCGACAGTTACAAATTTAAAAATTTACCCCTGTGGTTCCCCCTCCACTAACATCCTTGGGGGCTATGATATGACGGCTGGTAACCGCACTTTATACGAAAAAATATATCACCTACCGAGATCTGCGTAAGCAGAGTGCCATACCCGTAATGGGTAAAAGGCGTGATGATATATTTATTTATTTTATTTATATTCCAATTCCTTCATTTCAATCATTTTCTCTCCTTCCAATCTTAGAACAATACAATTATTGTTGTATAAAGAAATACCTAATGGAAGGAAATGCAACAATTTTGGATGAATATACTTGGGTTAGACGTAAAGTTAGATAAAATACCTAACTTACGTATGTGCTCTGAACACATCCGTCTGTCCTGATTCGTGCACCTTTTCCTGGTCGCAATACTCAAGCTCTTCGACATGACGCGACACCATCACCACCAACCGGACAATATATAACAAACCGACCAGCAGAAGAACATCATTCAACCCAGCGATCAACAAATGGGCATGACCATTTACAAACTAACATTGAAAGACCTTTTAAGAGCAAACGTGAGACATCCAAGCATGGTATGGTAATAAATTATATTTTTTAAATAAACATTATTAATTTTGTATTTTGTAAAAAGTGCGATTACGAGTGTCTCAGTTGAGTGGCCGGGAATGAACATTCTACGACGAAACTGTAAAGAACCGACTGAAGATTGTAACCGGGAACAATACCATTCGAGAACTAAGGACCAGGCTTAGCAGTATTACAAGAAGAGACCAAGTGCACAAACTGAACTATATAACTAATTGTTCAACAAAGGATTTTCTTTTTTCACCAATTTAACTGGCTCAAAAAAAAATTAGATGTTTTTAGGCACAAGACAAAAGGTAACACTGAAATCAAATATAAAAATATATAAATGAAGATAATTGAAAAAAAGGGATTACGAAGAACAAAAAATAAACAAAATTTTATAATGAATTCATAGATTTATGGACTTCAAAATGAACCGATAGAAGTACTAAATTTCATTTTTATTAAATATATTTGTTTTAAGATAAACAACAATATTTACTTACTAGGTGAAAATGGATATGTTGGCTTTAAGTATATTTATTTATGAATTCATTAATTAGTCTATATTTGACGACGTTTCGACCTAATTTGAGGTCATCTTCAAGTTTAAAATAAGTATACAAATAGTATCATACAAAAATGGCTTACAAGTTCTTTAAACTTACCTAAAATTTATAAGTAGATAACAATTTTAATTTAAAGTTGGATGTTTACATTGTTTTTAAATTAATAAATTGAAGGTAAAGGTCACAAAGTAGCACAGTGGAAAATAATAAACCTGGAATATATTTGTTTTTATTCATCATTTATTCTTATAACTTTTCCTTCATTAATATTGTATGTCTTACTAAATTTTCTGATTTATTTTCATAATAACTTGTGTAGGGCTAACTTCACATAGCCCTACATTCGGGAATTTATAAAATTTAATATTGCTTATAATATTGTACACATTATGTTCATTTTTGTACAACAAAATTTAATTTTTGTACAGCTTTAATTTTCGTATATATTAAATAATAATGAATGAAGGACCCGCTTCTGACAACCGTAACTCTATATATTTAAAAATAACTAAACATAGCAGCACATTTATTTGTATAATATGTAATCTATTTGTTGAATATATAAATAAATATTAAATATAATAATGAATTAAATCCAGAAACGTTATTTTATGTATTATTATACAGTGAAATTTTCTTTTTCTAAAACAAAAATAAGTGTAGGTACACTTTGTCCGCGATGTGGTGGCTGCTACGTCATCAAAAATATTCGTATGGGTTAAGATTTGAATGGTAGGGAAAAATTCATGACGTCATATATGTTCTCAAACAGTTATGATGAACAAGTTATTAGTACACTTCTATTAAGATTTATTTTTTAAAGAAAAAAGTTTAATACATATGATAATGAATTAATTTAATAATTTCAAACGAAGACCATTGTTTTAGAATCAACGATCTGACATTATTTGTTGTTTGAGTTTGACAGTTCGAGATCGAAGTGGTTCAGGGTAACAATAATATAGTACTCTTATTTGGTTTACAATACTTATTATTACTATTAAATATGAAACTGTAGTTATAACCTAAAATTAATACTGAAATGATAGATTAAAGTTTGATATTTCCATCCGTGAAGTGATCATCTATTCTTTTTCTTTTCAAGTTGTGGAAAATAGATGGATATATTACATACGTTAAAATAACCAGAGACAGACTATAATTTAATTAATTATTAGTTCGGAAACTAATGACGTAGCAGCCACCACATCGCGGACAAAGTGTAGGTACCTTTAATTTATAGGTACTTAAATAATTGTGAATCCAGAGGCAGCTTATGTCATTGCAACCCTGATTTCGTTAATTTATTTAAAAATTAATAGGTTCAAATTTATGTAGGGTGTATTATAGATACTTATTAAGTTTAGGTAATAAAGTGTAGAATATCTGTTAGCTATACAGAGTGTTAAAAAAAGTAGAAAAAATATTAAATTTTCAAATTTTGCAAATTTATGGATGCTACTAGAAGAGTAAATTTCTAGTGCCACTGGTTGACAGACGTCAGAATAAAATTGATTCATTTGTTATTCAACATCACTTACGTGGTTCAAAATCCATGATTATTTCAATTGAAAATCACGTGTCAACCAGTGGCACTAGAAATGTCCTCCATAATATTGCAAATTTTGAAAAAATTCTTGTTGACTGTGAATCTACACTTCAAAATGTATGTACCATGAAAATTGTTTACCCTTTTAACTCCCGCCTATTGTTTTAGGTCAAAAAATTGGGTAGTGAGTATTCAATGAATAAGCACCTTTTAGGGTTCTATAACAGGTACCAAAAAAATTTAATTTTGTGTATTTTATTTATATGAAGACCTGATTAGATTTTGGATGTAAACCGGAAGTTGTTCACTAGCAGCCCTTAACAGTGTTCCGTGAACAAATACGATTCAATTTATGTTACTTTGAAAATCGTAGAAAAATTAATTTTACATCTGTTTTGATACATTAATTTTATTAATTTTCATTAGATTTAGAGATAATAAAATTTAAAGATATTAAACATACTTTGCATTCCGTGTACACCATGGAACACTTAAGATTTTCAATTTTTTTATTTGCAAAATGTGACACATGTCATTGTGATTGTGTATCTGTTTTCTTAGTGAAATATTGTATCAAACAATTAAATAAATATATGAAAGATGTATGATATTATATAGTCATAAGGTTGGTAGTATGTGGAGAGAAGCTTCAGAGAGAAGAAGGCTTGTAGTATCGATTGTATACAGAGTTATTAAATATACTATTTAATTGTTGTTCCACTGGTTTAACTTATTTGTACCTTATAAATATAATACATGGTGTCAGGTGAGATAAGAAAACACGAGCTAGAGCTATTATTACAAAGGTACGAGTGAAAAAACAAAAACAAAAATGGAGACGCAATGGGGTATGTGACCATAATCGAATTTCAATGTATAAGCCATAGAATATGATTGTTCTTCATTGTAGTTTCTTAATACAACAATAAAAACTGTACATTATTTTGTAATAATAAAGTTATTAGCAATTTTGTGTTTTGGAGAAGGGATATGCGACGTCACTGTGGCTGTACGCATGACCCGCTGATCTATATCTATTTCTTTCCTTTACAGTATCTCGGTCTTTTTCTAGCACCATACCTACCGCCGCAATCTATTCAGAAGACACAGTGACGTCTCAATCCCTTCTCCAAATATTTAAAAATTGATTGCTCGTTAACTATAAACAATTAATTGATTTAAAAAAATACGGGTATTTTATTTTTGTATCTAGTATCATGTAATGTCAGAAAAAAAAATTGGTCACATACCCCATTCCGGCTGCCGTGTCCGCTTGCCTTGGACAATAACACTTCTGAAAACTGGAAGAGATTCAAACAAAAGTTTGAATTATTTGTGACTGCAACGTGTGATGAAAACACATCTGATGAAAAGAAGATAGCTATGTTATTGAGTTCAGCTGGAGATGAAGCGCTAGATGTATATAACACCTTTGTTTATAAAGCCAATGAAGATAAAAAGAAGTATAGTACTATAATAAGAAAATTCGAGGAATATTGTGTACCAAAGAAGAATATAGTGTTCCAGAGGTTCATTTTTAACTGCATTACCCAGAAAGAAGGACAGTCGTTTGATAATTTTTTCACAGAATTAAAAAAAGCTGTTAAGTTATGTGAATACTCAGAAGAAGATGATATGGTGAGAGACAGAATAGTACTTGGTATTTTAGACAAGAATGCACAAGAGAGACTATTAAGGGAAGAGAATTTAGACCTAGAGAAAGCTGTCAAATTTTGCAGGATAGTGGAGTCAAGCAAAACGCAATCCAGAGTGCTACAAACAGAAGCAGTTGTAAATGCTGTACAGTTAAGAAGCCAAAGTGAAAAAAAGAAGCAATTCAGTGCTAGTGAAAAGTCAAAATGTAAATTTTGTGGGCTTGTGCATGTGTTTATTAAAAACAAGTGTCCAGCATTTGGTAAAACGTGTGCAATGTGTCAAGGAAAAAACCATTTTGCAAAAGTGTGCAAGAAAAAGAAAACAGAATCTCAACCGAAGAGCGAGCCGAGAAGTAAAGAAAAGAACGTACATGAACTGAATGCGGCAGAAGATAATGAGAACGAAACATTTTACATTAGTGCAATAGAAAAAAGAACAACAGAGCATGTAAAAATATGGACAGAAATAATAAGTGTAGAGGGACATTTAGTTAAATTTAAGCTAGATACAGGAGCAGAAGTAAGTGTATTGCCATTAAAAGTAGTTGAACTACTTAAATGTGTTCCTCAGATTAAATGTACAAACATTACGTTAGTATCGTATGGTAATTTTCAGCTAAAACCAGTAGGAGTGGTCAAATTAGAATGTAAGGTTAAAAACAAAAATTGTATGATCAATTTTGTAGTTGTTGATCATAAAGATCAAATGCCACTACTAGGATTACCAGCTTGCAATGTTTTAAATTTAATTCGAAGAGTAGATTCGGTAAATTTAGATTCGTTAGATAATATTTTGAGCGAGTACAAAGATGTTTTTGAAGGGTTAGGTAAATTTCCAACAGAATACAAAATAAAGTTAAAAGAAAACGCTACTCCAAAGTGTCAGCCACTTAGGCGAATTCCATTTAGTCTGCATGATAAAGTAAAAGCTGAATTAAATGAATTAGAGATGAAAGGTATCATTAGGAAGGTTGATAAACCAACAGAATGGCTAAATTCATTAGTAATTGTTGAAAAAAACAATGGAAAGTTAAGATTGTGTTTAGACCCAAGGTATTTGAATGAAAATATCAAAAGAGAACAGTTTTTGATTCCGACAATAGATGACATATTCTATAATTTAAGTATTTTCACGGTTCTAGACATGAAAGATGGTTATTTTCAGATTCCGATTGATGAAGCAAGTGCAGATTTGTGTAGTTTCGGAACTCCTTTTGGTAGATATCAGTTTTGTAGAATGCCTTTTGGTATTTCCTCAGCACCGGAAGTATTTTTGAAACGAAACTATGAAATTTTTGGAGACTTGCCAGGAACATGTTTGTATTTCGATGATATTATAATCGCGGGTGAAACAGAAACTGAACATGATCAAAATTTGAGGCGTGTGTTAGATAAAGCTCGAAAATATAACATTAAGTTTAATCTTAGCAAGGTACAATTCAAACAAGAAAAGGTTAAATACATGGGACAAATTTTTTCTAAAAAAGGAATCGAGCCAGATAGAGAATATATTAAAGCAATTTTAAAACTAGATACGCCAAAAGATAAAACAGAATTAAATAGGTTTTTAGGAATGACAAAATATTTAACTAGATTTTTGCCGTCAGTGTCCAAAGTAGCAGCGCCGTTAAGAGAATTAACAAGAACCGATGTAAAGTGGTTCTGGAATAAAAGTCATGATAAAGCGTTAACAGATGTTAAGAACTTATTAGCAAACGCGCCTGTTCTTTCGTACTTTAAATTTACAGATGATATAGTTATACAAACAGATGCGAGTAAAGATGGGTTAGGTGCATGTTTAATACAGAATAACAAACCAGTCGCGTACGCATCTCGATGTTTAACAAGTTCTGAACAAAAATGGGCACAAATTGAGAAAGAATTGTTAGCAGTAGTTTTTGCAACTGAAAAATTCAATACATTTATTTATGGCCATAATAACGTAACTATACATAGTGACCATAAACCATTAGAAAGTATTATGAAAAAAGATTTGTATAAAATTTCTAAAAGATTAGAATTAATGTGTCTTAAGCTATTAAAGTTCCCGAAAATTAAAATAAAATATGTACCAGGTCGCGAATTATATGTAGCAGACACCTTATCTCGCGCGTATTTAAAACATGACGTAAGTGATGATAAAGAGCTACAGTTTGCTATTCACTCAGTAGTGAATCACTTACCTATGTCAGCTAAACGAAAACAACAGTTACAAATAGCAACCAAAAACGATAGTGTCTTAAATAAAGTAAAAATGTTGTGTAATTCTGGATGGCCAGTTCAAAAAGTAAATGTACCAACAGAATTAATTCCTTATTGGAAAATTAGAGATCAAATATATGTATGTGATGACATATTATTACATTGCAATAAAGTAATAATACCAGTTGATCTACGCCAAGAAATGTTAGCGTTAGTGCACGAAGGTCATTTAGGAATAGAAAAGTGTAAAGCTAGAGCACGACAAATACTTTATTGGCCAAAAATTAATATAGATATAGAGAACTATATATCAAAATGTCAAATTTGTGAAAAATTTGCAAGGAAAAACTGTAAAGAAACACTGATGTCTTATCCAATATCAGAGAGACCATGGCAGATAATAGCTGCAGATATTTTTACATTAGCTAATATAAGCTATTTAGTAGTTTTGTTACAAATGTCCTCGATGGGCGGACCCGTGTAAGCGGCTTGAGAGAGACGTAACCCAGTGGTAGAGTTAGGGTGTGGGAAAAGTTCTTCTTGTTGAGGGCGCCAGGTGAATGTTTTTCGCTTCTCAAGATAACGTGATTCACCCCACGATACGGGAAGGACGATATAGAAGGGATGGCGGTAGTGTGCGACAAATAGAATGCCAAAATATAACAATAACAAATATTTAATCGTCGTACGTGGTACAAAATAATGTGTAGTGCCGTTCGCGGCGCGATTTGAATATAACAGGATAGTACAGTAGCGCTACGCATATACTGGGCGGCGCTGGAGGCGATAGTGAAATGTCACTGAGTTCGAAGGTCACGCGCGGATTGATCAATCGCGATGTGAAATCAATAAAATTGAGGTTAGCTCCAACCAGTATTCGCCGCAGGGGTATACTGTAGCTGTGATGAGAATTAACAGTGTAATGCGCCCGCGGATTAGCTGAATATTCGGCGATGTACATATAATTATGGTAAGTACGGACGATTGACAATATAATACAATAAATGATAGAAATAATACCAAAACTTATTCCCTAGGGTTGAACCACAACAGTATATTGTAAATACTAATGTGACTAAATAGAACGTGCAAGAATATAGTGCTTCAAGTTCTTATCTGGTTGGCGGCCTCAGAGAGGAACAGCTCGAACAGGCGGCGTCCGGAAGGATCCGCAGTGGCGGTCGGCAGTTGTGGGCACTCGGGCAGGGCCGGAGCCCGGCGCCGGGAACTGGTACGTCGTCGGACCGCCCTAGGCTCAAGCGAAGTGCGTGCGCCTTGGAAGTCGAACTCGTTTCACGTCTCTTATCTCCAATGTGCGTTATTCACTCCCCAGTGAAATGAGCGTACTCAAAGAACGTACGTAAATATTGTGCGTATAACGCAGTACGTAGAGCAAAAATAATACGTAAAATAAAAAGCCTAAAAACAACGATGACGTTAGTGTGCGGAACCGTAGAAATCAAAATAGGTAGGTACAGCATGTTGAAAAATCTCACCTGAGATGTTGTGCGGCTAATAAGTGTGCTTTGTTTTGCAGGAGTGTGTAAAATATATCCCGAATCAATCGGAAGGACAACAACAGTCCCGGAACAGTAGTCGACGTAGGACAAATCCCTCAGTAAGGAAAATATGCGAAAAATACGAAACTTTACTCAAAATACGAGATTTTACGTCCGACTCCACATGCTGCTGACCAAGCAAAAAAACGTTAAAACGAAGATTTTCCAAAAATATCTGACGAGCGTGTTTAAACTTTCCCCGAAGGCGTCGGCCGAGTTCGTTCAACTCTCCTTGGAAGAATGGGTCAGCAGGTCACGATAACTCACTACAGGAAAGTCGTCAGGGTTGCATAAAGGGGGGGGGGGGGCGTAAGAAAAATCATAATGTAACAGTTTATGATTCATATTCCAATTGGCTTGAGTTATTATCCATTAGAGATAAATCTAGTACAGAAATAATTAAAGGTCTGAAAGCAGTATTCTCAAGATATGGTTGCCCTGATACTCTTAATTGTGATAACATTCCTTTCGGTAGCCATGCTGTAAAACAATTTGCTGATGACTGGAATTTTAACATAGTAACAAGAAGTCCGAATTACCCACAATCTAATGGTTTAGCCGAAAAGGGTGTTGCAATTGCAAAAGGAATTGTAAAAAAGTGCAGAGAGGAGAATAAAGACTTGTATACTGCCTTATTGCAGTATAGAAATACGCCGTTAAAATATATTAACGCATCCCCATCACAATTATTAATGGGTAGAATAAGTAAAACGAAATTACCTATAACAGATGCATTACTTAAAAATAAGTTTAGTGAAAATGTGAATGAGAAACATAAATTTAGACAAAGTGTGAATCAAAAATACTATAATAAACATGTCAAAACATTACCTCCGTTAGGTATAGGACAAACTGTAAATGTGTATGATCCTGTGTGAAAAGAGTGGAAAGCAGGACAGATTCTGGAAAAACATAACTCCCCAAGATCTTATGTAATTCAAACAAATGAGAATGAAGTTGTAAGAAGAAATAGAAAAGATTTACGAAAATCAGAAAATAGTTTCAATCCCAGGTGTGATATTGAAGAGCAAGTATTGGAAAAAGAAATAGTTGTTGATGATAATATACAAACATCCCCTGTACAAAAATTAAACAAAAAGGTTACACGTTCAGGTAGGAATGTCAAACTACCAAGCAAATTTAAAGACTATGTTGTAACAATTTAAAATAAGAGAGGATGTATGATATTATATAGTCATAAGGTTGGCAGTATGTGGAGAGAAGCTTCAGAGAGAAGAAGGCTTGTAGTATCGATTGTATACAGAGTTATTAAATATACTATTTAATTGTTGTTCCACTGGTTTAACTTATTTGTACCTTATAAATATAATACAAAAGAAAATTAAATTTCTCAAATATAAATAGAGAATTAACAAATAAGAAGGTATTTTTCTATATCATCCAATACTATTTTGTAACGTTTAAGGGTTGTATTGGGCGGAAGGTTATGTGCTGTGTACATCATATATTTTTAACATCCTGTATAGGTTGTAAAATAATACTAATGCAAGTAGATCAATTATGCTCTTTATTTTAATATTGAACACGAATTACATGAATTACAATTACGACTAAAAATTTAAATATAGAGATATTATATTATACCTAATTATGAAAATAATACAAATAACAACAATTTCCATTAGAGTAATATAAGTTAATAAATGCGATAATATTTTTAAATTTGTGTTTAGAAGAGAAGTTCGAATTTATTTAATAATTATTTTTTGTATTGGAATTTTAATCATTGTACTACGTGTCTGTGATTTTCTGACTTCATTGCCTATTTAATTTCGGTTGTTCCTCAATATCCATTCCTATTATTTATATTATTATTACTAACGCAGCTAACAATGGAAACAATTCGATAAATAAGGAATTGTATTGTAAGGGTCTGCATTAATTAGCTGCGTGAACTATTGCCCGTAAGAATGAAAATTACCAAATTTACTCGTAAGGATAATGTTTTCATTGCGGAATAATTACGCATGCGTGTTTTTATTTTGAAAGAATCCTGTGAGAAAATTAAATTTAAATTCGTATACTTTTGTCGTATTCTGTACAAGAATACATGTATGTACAAAAATTTAAAGTAAATGTTTCACTGCATAAAAATTACGTTTCTGCATTTAATTAATTCTTAAAATTAATATTTATTTAATTATTCAACAAATAGCTAATATATTATGCAAATAAATGTGCTGCTATGTTTAGTTATTTTTAAATATATAGAGTTACGGTTGTCAGAAGCGGGTACTTCATTCATTATTATTTAAATTATACGAAAATTAAAGCTGTACAAAAATTAAATTTTGTTGTACAAAAATGTACATAATGTGTACAATATTATAAGCAAAATTAAATTTTATAAATTCCCGAATGTAGTAAGACATATAATATTAATGAAGGAAAAGTTATAAGAATAAATGATGAATAAAAACAAATATATTCCAGGTTTATTATTTTCCACTGATGTGATTTTACAATACAGGTTATATTTACATTATCGGGATCTGTCATTTGTCACATTTTAAATGTGTAGTCAGAAATATTATTCTTATTCAATAAAAACTGTTATTTTGATATTTTGTTACTATTACATATTTAGATGTCATTGAATGGTAAATATTATAAAATAGTTTATAATTTAAAATTCGCATAGAAGTAATTTGAAATAAATTAATACGACACCTATGGATACGAAGCCTAAGCACCATTTCGTCGGCATTACAGATTTAGGTTTGTTTCTGTGCTGCATTAGGATGACGCATTTTCGTACGGTGAATAAAGCGGTGTTTGGAGAAATCGGTGTTTGAATGAGGCTGTGTTTGAACAAAGCAGTGATTGAAGAAAGCAACGCATGCACGAAGCAGTGCATGAATAAGGCAGTGTCAGAATTTTCGAGTGTTGCATACGTTCCCGACGTTGGCAAAGTCTGGTGAATGTTTATGCAGAATCGCATGTTCTGTCAATCCGCTGTGGTTTGAGTTGTTACTTTTGACATGATAATTATGTTGTTTCATTCCATTTTTTAGATATTGTTTATAGTTTCACCTATGTACATCGAATTGCAATTCTGACAATTCAACCTGTATACCAAATTACTTTGATTCTCTTTGTTAGTTTTGGATTTAAGTTTAGTGAAAAATTGACTGGTGTTGGCTGATGATTTAAATGCAATTTTAAATTTAATTCTGAACTTAGTTTTATTAAAGGTTTTTCCAAGTGTTTGTAGCATGGTACAGATAAGTAGATGTTTTTAGGTTTGTTTTGAGGTAACGAATCATTGTCTTTTATTTTAATTTTAATCTTCTTTCTATTGTTTGTGAAATGAAAATTTAAAGGGTAGTTGTTATTAAGTAAAGTTGTTTTTATTAATTCAATGTTGTCCAGATGAAATTGACTGTCAGATAGTAAGATAGCTCTATCTGTGAGATTGTTAACTACAGCTCTTTTATATTTTATAGGATAATATGAATCAAAATGTAGATATCTTCCTGACCAGGTTGGTTTTCTGTACCAATTGGTAATCAAGGTGTTGTTAGATTGTATTACGCTGATATCTAGGTAATTGAGTTGGTTGTTATTTTCAATTTCTAAGGCAAATTGGATGTTATGATTAAATGAATTAAATTTTTGTAAAATTTCATTGACACAGTGATCTGGTAAACAACAGACCATGTCATCCACGTATCTGTAATAGAATACGATACATAATAGTGGATTGTCCAGCAAGACCTTCGATTCAAGGAAATTCATAACTAGTTCTGCAAGTATGGGGCTCAACGGGCTACCCATGGGGCAACCTAATGTCTGTAGGTAAAATTTGTCTTTGTATTGTAAGTATGAGGTATTTAAAATTAATTTAATGCAGTTAGGAAAATCTGTTAAACTTAAATTGGTATAAGATTAAAAAATTCTTCGGAATGCAGTCAAAATATTTAATTTCGCTAAAAATCCAACGTTTCGGTCATACTATGACCTTCATCAGGGAAACTACAAACAATATAAAAATTACATCAATTAACAATTAGAGCAGATATTAGTATGACCGAAACGTTGGATTTTTAGCGAAATTAAATATTTTGACTGCATTCCGAAGAATTTTTTAATCTTATTCATCATCACAGTCGATTATCACCTTTTCCTTAAATTGGTATGTGGGGAAATCTCATCCCATCTATCTTCAATAACTTTGAAAATTAAGTCGTGTGGTATTGCTCAGAAAAGAGATTTTACATCAAGGGAGATTAATTTATGATTATTTGGAATTTTAAGATTTTTTACTTTGTTTATAAGTGTATATGAATTTTCTAAGTAATATGGTGATTTTAGTTTTAATGGTGAGAGAATATTGGCTATAAATTTTGCTAAGTTGCAATTAGGTGTCTGTGTGTTATCTACTATAGGTCTTACTGGGCAATCCACTTTATGTATTTTAGATAAACAATAAATTTTTTGGCTTACGGCATTGTGTATTTTTAAAAAGTTACCTTCAAATTTATTAAGATACTCTTTTTTGACCAAACTATCAATCATTTTGTTGTTCGATGATTGAAAATTTGAAGTGGGGTTTTTATTAAGTGGTTTATAAGTTGAAACGTCAGAAAGCAATTCATATACTTTTTCTTCGTAGAATGACTTTCCTAATATAACTGTGATGTTACTTTTATCTGCACGTGTGACAATTAAGTTTGGGTTATTTTTTAGATATTTACAAGTCTCTGTTATGTAATGCTAGAGACCAACCACCTCTACATCTTAAAAGTAATCTTGGTTGCCTACGTTTCTCTCTGATGCCGCTCTGCTTAAAGTGTAAACAGAGGCTGTCGCACAGGTTGAGATTCAGATGGCGCTAAGATGAGTGGTTACGAGACAAGTACCGTGGTACTTGAGGCCTTGGCCCGCTTAGGGCTGTCGAGCCATTGACGATGTTATGTAATTTAGAAAAACAATTTCACATGTTTTAAGATTAGGATTTTTTATCTTACTAAAATGGAAGTTGACTAGATGGCATAACCGTGTTCTCATTTCTTTTAAGAGTTCGTAATTACGATGGTCAACAGTCTTCTCAAAGGAAGCAAGTAGGTCAAGGATGTTGTTTCTGTCATTTTTCTTACAAGTGTTGGTATAGTAATGAAACTTGGGTCCTAAAGCAAAGATACATTATATGTATTCTGATATATTAGTCATAGTTTTATTTATAAGCCACAAATTTAAGTTAGGTTTGAAGTTATTTAATAATTTAAATGCATTGTTAAAATGTAACAAGTTGTTGAATTTAGTTTGTAATTTACGATTTCATTTGTTGAATAAAGAATTGTAAATATTTAATTGTTTGTCTAAAAATTCATCCTTTTGCAAGTAAGTAGGTCAGCTATTGTTTATTTGTGACACTTATTTTGCTGACTTAGGACTTGTACAAATATATATATATATATATATATATATATATATATATATATATATATATATATATATATGTCGGTGATGAGGAATTATAATTGGCAAAATAACACTTCATTTATTTAAAGTTCCAATAAAATAATAATAATACAGAAATGAACACAAAACTTAAAATAAAACATAAAATAACAAAGACTCAGATCACAACGGACACGTGACAATCCCGGAGAACCAACTCGAGCGCGCGTCAGAACAGAAGTCCCTCAAAAATCCTGTGTGGTCACACTGATTCCTCATTGTTGTGTTTTCATAATGCTGACTTGTGTTATTCTTTCGATAATGTGACGCCCTACGATCGACTGGTCCTGGTTCTGTCAGCGCATGTGTTTATTTTTGTATAACTGCTGCACATGCACTTACGTATCCGATTGTTGATACAAATTAATAAATACTGACACTGAGGAATCCATATACAGAGGAATCCCCGACATATATATATATATATATGTTGTGTTGTGTTTAGAGATGATAGCACTAGTTTAGACTCGCTATTCAAACTCAGTTCATATTGTAATTTGTAGAATATACGTATTATTTAACTGTATTACTTGCAATAAATATTTTTTAAAAACTGACTTGTTGGTTGAAGAAAGTTAAGTGGCGCAGTCGGTAGGATAGTCAATACAATTTAGTGAAATTAAATTGGTTCACACTAGTGATTTAATTGACAATCGAAGAAATAAAAATCATACTTCTCTGAACCACATCAGTCAGAGGCAGCTGAGTGTACATCAGACGCCAAGATCCGAAATCCCTCATCTGAGCGAATATCAGAAGAACTTTTGCCGTGATCTACAACCCCGTGGAAAACTTCAGGGCAAATGAACGGACACTAATATCTGTTTAAGTCATACATGTCATTTAGAGATAATATTCTCATTAATTCAGAGTCTCGCTCAAATTCTGAGTCTGAACCAGATCTTGAAGATCTTTTAGAAAATTTATTTAATACAAATCCGCAAATTACATTAAGACAATCCCTATTAACAATAGCAGTCCCAATTCTCAAGAAAGAATATCTTGATATGGTTCCCGAATTTAACGGTGAACGCGAATTACTTCCCCGGTTTTTATAAATTTGCGAGAAACTTGTAACTAAATTTTATAATGCCACTGATGCAAATGATTTTCAGAATGACTATTTGATGAATAGTATTATTACAAAAATTAAAGGCGATGCAGCGATTAATATCGCAAGCTGTACAATTAAAACATGGAAGAATTTAAAAAGGCATTGTTAAACGCATTCGCAGATAAACGCGACTGGTTTACTTTAAATATCGAAATGACTGAATTAAAACAAAATCACAATGAAAATGTTTTTGATTTTTATGGAAGATTACAGCATATTTTAAATTTACAAATTTCATATATTTCTACCCATGCTACACCGCAAGTTGCTGTCGTAATGAATGATTATTTTCAAAATTATGCTCTACGCATTTTATTGCGCGGGTTAAAAGAACCCATTGGACAACTTATGAGGGCGAAAAACCCAACAGATTTAAATTCCGCGTTAGGCATGTTAGCCAACGATTTTCAATTTGAACTCAAACCATCTAGGAGCACGAACTTAAACACCTTCAAACAAAACAACAAACCACCTACACATAATATAAAACAATTTTCTCCTAGACCAACATATTTTACAAATAACTTTCCTAATAATTATTACAACACACCTAACAGAACAATGATACGTCCCAACAATCAAAAAACAGTTATAACACGAAATAATGTACAACACAATAATCCAGGCCCATCCACTAGCCAAAATTTTCAAAACCCATACCAATGAGTATTTCTACTCGTAATACTCAACAGTATATTCCTGGAACTTCTCCATCATACCAAAGACAAACTCCAAGAATTTGATTTACTTTTAGGAATGGATAATTTAAAAATATTAAAAATCATAATCGATATATATATAATGATTTAATTATAACACCAAATGCAAAAATTAAAATACAATATCATAATTCCCCAAATAATTCTAAAATAAATCATCTTTCATTTAAAAAAAAAATGTCGTAGAACCAAATTCCGAAAAAATAATACAAATTAAAGTAGATATTAAACAAGGAACCGTATTAATTCCACAAATAAAAACGGAACACCTGAGAATACCAGAATGTGTTACGGTTGCAGAAAATTATCATGCATTATGTTCAGTCGTTAACACAAGCGACAAAGAAATAAAATTTAATCTTTTAAAACCTATTAATGCAGAAAAGATTGATAATTATTAAACTTATAGTAGTCCAAATTTAAATATGACACACGTTGAAAAAACTCATTTTGATTTTTCTAAAAGAAAAACCTCACACATGAATTATGAAGAACAAAATGCTATTCTAAATTTACTTAAAGATTACCCCGATATATTTTATTCAGACGATCAAAAGTTAACCTTTACAAACCAAATAAAAAATACCATAAAAACAAAAGATGAAATACCCACATATACTAAATCATACAGATATCCCAACGTACACAGAGAAGAAGTAAGAAATCAAGTTAACAAAATGCTTGACCAAAACATTATTAGGCCTTCCAATTCCCCGTGTTCCTCCCCAATTTAGGTAGTACCAAAAAAGATTGATGCATCCGGACAAAAGAAATGGCGCATTGTTATAGACTATCGGAAATTGAACGAAAAAACAGTTGGCGACAAGTACCCATTACCGAACATTACTGACCTTCTAGACAAACTCGGACGTTGTCAATACTTTACGACCCTTGACTCGGCATCTGGATTCCACCAGATTGAAATGAACGAACAAGACATACCTAAGACCGCATTTAATACAGAAGACGGACATTATGAATTTTTACGTATGCCATTCGGACTAAAAAACGCACCAGCGACATTTCAACGAGTGATGGATAATATTTTTCGCGGATTAACCCACGATAAATGTCTCGTCTATCTCGATGACATAATTGTTTTTAGTACTAGCCTACAAGAACATTTGCAAAATTTAAAATTAATATTTGAAAGACTTCGGAAAGCAAATTTTAAAATTCAAGTTGATAAATCGGAGTTTCTGAAAAAAGAAGTAGCTTATCTTGGGCATATCGTAACACCTGAAGGCGTGAAGCCGAACCCAGATAAAATATATGCTATTCTAAATTATCCGATACCCAAAACTAGTAAACAAATTAAAGGATTTTTGGGACTTTTAGGCTATTATCGTAAATTTATAGAAGACTTTGCAAAATTAACCAAACCCCTTACAAAATGTTTGAAAAAAGATGCAGTTATTGTACAGACAATGCTTTGAACTCTGTAAAAATTTACTGACAAATGAACCATTACTCCAATACCCGGACTTCGAGAAAGAATTTAACTTGACATGTGACGCCAGCAACGTAGCGATAGGTGCCGTCTTATCACAAGGCAGCCTTGGCCTGCCTGTAGCAAACGCGAGCAGAACACTCAACGAGACTGAGACAAATTATTCAACAATAGAAAAAGAGCTTTTAGCCATCGTTTGGGCTACTCAATACTTCAGACCATACATTTTCGGACGAAAATTTAAAATTTATACGGACCATAGACCATTACAGTGGCTAATGTCACTAAAACAATGCAGCCAAAAATTAATTCGTTGGCGCCTCAAACTCGAAGAGTACGACTACGAAATAGTTTACAAAAAAGGCAAACTAAACACCAATGCCGATGCACTTAGCCGTATTCCACAAAACGACGAAAATAACCCCAAAATGCACCCAAAATTTTAGATAACGATACACCCTTGGCTATATATCAAGATTATTTAAATAATAAAAATCTAAACTTTTACTACAGTAAAATAATAGGAGTAACAGGCGATTTATTTAATGCACCACTCGACTCCAGCCTAGCTCATTGAGTGAGCAAAGACTTAGAAATGTCAGACGGAATAACCGAAAAATTTAAAAATAAATTCAATAACGTTGATAAATTACAAGCACAAAATCCAAAACTTCATAATCTAGTCTATTTGAAACATAGAAATAGATACTAGATAACGAAAGAACGTTATTTTAATAAACCCAAAAAACAAGGATTATTCTACACACTTCTAAAATTAAAAGAATTTTGCTTAAAACAGAATATAAAAAATTTGAATATACATTGTTCCTAAAGTAAAATATTAATTTTTTTTTGAAAATGAATTATACGTTAAACTAAGTTTAATTTCAGAATTATTTCAAAAATTCTCAGATAAATTTCGTAAAATGTACAAAGTATTTAACCGATGTTACAGAAGAAGAAGAAATTATACAAATAATAAATAACCATCATACTGGCAAAACTAATCATAGAGGAATTGACGAAACAGAGACACGTATTAAACAACGTTTCTATTGGCCTAAATTAAGAAAATCTATTCAAACATCCACAGCTACAAAACCTTTTCAAATCTTACATATTGACAGTATTACTTTGGAACAAGCAAAATTTTTAACTATTGTGGACTCATTTTCGAAGTACGCACAAGCGTATAAATTAAACTTCGGATAAGGAATAGAAGTCGTGAATAAATTGATACAATACTTCACACATCACTGTATACCAGAGCAAATTATTTCAGTTAATGGATTAGAATTTAAGAACTCAGTCGTAAAAGAATTATTGCAGTTACACAAAATAGACATTCATTTTATAAGTTCACAACACCCAGACTAAAATGGTATTGTCGAACGTTTCCATTCCACTCTCATAGAACACATTAGATTATTTAATAATCAAGATGAATATAAAACTGAACCTATCGAATTTAAAGTAAATTACGCTCTTCTGGCATATAATAATTCAATTCATCCATAACAAAATTAAAACCATCTGAGATTATCACTGGACATCTGGATATAAAATCACCTTTTAATATGGATTTAGAAAAACAACTTATTAATAATTATGTAGAAAATCATAAAAATAAAACAAAATTGCTTTATGAAATAATTCGTGATAAATTAGTACGAAATAAAGAAAAAGAGATCGGTAAATGTAACGAAGTAAGAGAAGAATTACCAGAAATTTCGAATACAGTATACGTTAAAAATAAACAGAAACAGCAAAAATCTAAAAACAAATATAAACGTGAAAAATTAACGCAATTAAATAAAATACTTAAAACCGGCAAAATTAAACCCACTCACGGTAATACAGTAGAAAAAATACATATGTCTAATATAAAACGTCCTCGACAAAAAACTTACAAATTTGAATCACTTCCAGGTTGTTCGCATTGGGGCGAGGAACAATCATAAGAATTATAACAGAAAACGTTGGAATCCTTCCCATCAACCTTGGTCCCGCTAAACTTGAAAAGACCACACACACATTCATACATTATTATTATTATAATCTTAAACCTCTCCTTGATCAGTACAACAGTTTAAACATACAATACACAACACTAAAACAACAATATCCAATAATACAGAGTATCTTCATGAACTTAATAACTACGACAAAATATTGGAGTTCATTCAAACCAACATAGATACAAAAATCACTAATATCGGAATTCATGCTAATTACAGAAATAAACGTGGCCTCATAGTTGGATTGGGGACAATTTTTAAATCCTTAACTGGAAATTTAGATGCCGAAGACGGTAAAAGATATAATGAAATGCTTGCACATATGCAAGAGAATGAGCATAATTTAGAAAATCTAATTAAATTGTCATATTCAGTAAATCATCAAATAATTGCAAATTTTAATAAAACAATCCTTGATATACAGCATAATGAAGAAATTTTAAATCAAAAATTATACAGCTTTCTGAAATAATAAATAAAATGAATTTTCAAGAGATTCTTTACGCAAAGAACATTTATGATCAATTAATTATATTATATAATTCTATTCTTAATATTTTACAAGACGTAGAGAATTCTATTACTTTCTGTAAATTGAGAACATTACATCCGAGTATAATACATCCTCTAGAACTATTATCAGAATTAAAGAAAATTTCTAAAATTTATCATGCTCAACTGCCATTTGAACCCAGACAAGAAAACATACTTGATTTTGAATCCTTATTAAAAATTAATTGTAAAGTGAAAAATACAAAAATAATTTACCTATTAATTTTTAAAAAGATTTTGAATTATTTTATTTGTATCCAATTCCAACTAAATATTTTTTAGACTTTGTCACAATTATACCAAATTCAAAATATATTTTAAAATCTGATAAGGAAATCGTCTCTCTGAATGACATGTGTGTACGAGCAAAAATATTTCAATGTCCCAACCAATATCACGCCCACTTCTCTGCAAACATCGACCCACTGCCATTACACTAAAATAAACTTAATTAAAAATCACGTTGAAGTCATTCCAGAACTCAACATATACCTGGCCGTCTTTCCTAACGAAGAAAGAGTCGTAATCAAGTGCCAAGAAGAAACCAGCGTCAAGCCACTAGTAGGAATCTACTTAATAAACAACGAGAACAATTGTGAAGTTTATTTTAATAAACAAAAATTAATATTTGCAAGCAAAACCCAAGGACATCCATTATTATTACCAAAATTAGATTTTGAAATTCAAACGCAACATATTACAAATTTCTCTATTAACCTTAATCCTTTAAAACTCAACGATATCTCCATTAATCCAATTGTACCAATAAAAGAAGAAATCACAAACATTCACATTCCCAGTATTTGGTCCATGCTACTTTACATCGTCCTTACAATCGTCGGCCTTTACCTCCTAATCAAATGGGTAAAGACCAAAAGAATAAGAAGATTGGCTTTCAAGAAGAACACGCCCGAAATCCAGACAGAAGACATCGAACTTCAACTTCCAGGAGGGGCTCAATTCTAAGGAGGGAGGAGTTACAGTGTGCCAATAACCCCTAAAAGTGCTGATAACAGATGCTGTCCGGCATTAACCTGGAAGCTGTTTGCAATAGCTTGCTCGACTTC
Organism: Poecilus cupreus; assembly: GCA_963942605.1. Taxonomy (NCBI): domain Eukaryota; kingdom Metazoa; phylum Arthropoda; class Insecta; order Coleoptera; family Carabidae; genus Poecilus; species Poecilus cupreus. Next base: position 20,625,110 of record OZ012727.1, read on the forward strand.
GTGCAGCAACTGTCCAGCGTCAAAAACACTGGCGACCTCCTGAAATTAGCGCTAAATACGCTACCTACTCTACTTGCTACCTTTACAAATGGCAGCAATTAGAACAAACCCCGCAAGCAAGCTGAGGATCGTCTCGTGGAATGCAAATTCCATTCACGAGAAATTAAACGAACTCGAAGAGCTGTGTCATAGGCTCCGGGCCGACATAGTGTTGGTGCAGGAAACGTTCCTAAAACCACACCACAACACGCGCAGTCTTCGGAACTACACGACGCACCGCCAAGACCGTGATGGAAACGGTGGCGGCACCGCTGTTTTTGTCCGGAGGACGCTCGAACACTCGGGCGTTGATTCTCCAGGACTAATTAACTTGGAAACTTGCGGTGTGGTCGTCAACACCGAAAGGCTGGGCCCCGTTCGCGTGGTCAGCTGCTACAACTCGCCATCGAAACCACTAGAGCCAGATGACATTCGGGCCATCCTCAACGAGGACAACCTGCCGGTCATCTTGGCTGGTGATTTCAATGCCAAACATCCGGCATGGCTAAGCAGAGTATCTCTGCTCAGAGTAGCTACTCAGCAGCAGCTCGAAGTTGTCGGTCCGGACGAGCCAACGTATCATGACGCTAGGGGTTACGCCCCTGATGTACTAGACATCGCCGTGTTCCGGAACGTTAACTGTAACTATACGTTAGAGACAGTTAACGACCTATCATCGGACCACAACCCCATAGTGCTTGACCTGGAGCTTGGTGCGTGCAGCATCAACCGGCCAAATACAAGCCGCAAGGTTGACTGGCAGCTGTTCACCGATGTGCTGGCGAGAGACCTAGGTTCATTACCAGCCATCATTACGGTGCAACAGCTTGAAGCTGCAGTTGATGATCTAACAAGAAAGATTCAACAAGCCATCAACACCTGTAGCCAGACCATCCCTACCAGGACGGCTCCAGGTCCAAAACTACCCCCTGAAATTCTACGTCTCATCGTGGAACGTAGGCTAGCTCGGCGAAACTGGCAGCGGAGTTGGGATCCTCAAGATAAGAGCATTTACAACCGAGCTACCACTGAGTTGCGAGACGCGATCCGTCAACATCGTAACGAGTGCTGGAAAAAATGCCTGGCATCAGCTGATGATGAAGACACCAAGTTCTGGAATCTCAGCAAAGCGCTGCGTCACAAAAAGGCACCAGCCCGAGTGATTCACAGCAGTGGAGGTCTGCAATATACGGCTTCAGACAAAGCCGAAGCTATTGCAGAGAGCCTCGAGCGCCAATGTTCGCCCAACTACGAACATGCTGATCTTGACTTCATCATCAGCACAAATCGTAAAGTTGCCAAGAAAATGCGAGAAACCCAGCACTCGCCGATAAAATTTACCACGCCCAAGAAAGTTGCACATTTGCTGCAGCAGACTAAAATCCGCAAAGCGCCTGGCCATGACGGGATTCCAGGCGCTGCGCTTAGAGCTCTGCCACCCAGAGCTGTTGTCGCACTGACAAACATAATCAATGCTACACTACGTCTGAGACACTTTCCATCTTTTTGGAAACAAGCCACTGTTATCACCATCCCGAAGCCAGGCAAAGATGCCAAGTTTCCGGAGAATCACAGACCAATCAGCCTGTTGAACCTGCTGGCCAAAGTGGCCGAGAAGGTTCTTCATGAGCTGCTTCTGCAGCACACGGTCGACAACAATATCATTCCTCCGAACAGTTTGGCTTTAGGGACAAGCATTCCACCACGCCCCAACTAGTGCGAGTCGTGGAATATGCTACGAGTGGGCTCAACAAGAAGATGGCCACCGGTGGTGTGTTCTTGGACGTAGCCAAAGCGTTTGATAAAGTGTGGCACAGAGGGATTATAGCGAAGCTGCTGCAGCACAAGTACCCTCTGTACTTGGTGCAACTTATCGAATCGTACCTCAGTCGGAGGAAGTTTCGGGTTAGGTTCGACGGAGAGCTCTCCAACGAAAAAACAGCAACAGCGGGCGTAGCACAAGGTTGGGTGATCTCACCACTCCTCTTCAACATCTTCGTCAGTGACATGCCGAAGATGGAGGACAAAACTAGCCTTGCGCAATACGCAGATGATACGGCCTTGCTTAGCCAGAGCCACAGCCCGAAACTTGTGACAAAGCGACTCCAACAAGCAGTCAATGCTGTGGAGCGCTGGTGCATCAAGTGGAGGGTAGCTGTGAATCCGGACAAGAGCACTGCCATCCTCAGCACGAGAAGGCGGCTCAAACCGCATGGCAGTCTAGTGATGTTCGGGCGTCCGATACCCTGGCGCGACAAGGTGACGTACCTTGGAGCAATCATCGACCAACGGGCTAATTTTCATAGCCACATTCAATCTGCCGTGCAGAAAGCGAAGCGAACCATGATGCGGCTGTTGCCGCTGATCGGACGAAAGAGCGAACTATCGCTCGCTAATAAGTTGAGGGTCTACAAGACCATCATCAGACCTCAACTGCTGTACGCGGCACCAGCATGGGGCTGCGCTACTCCACGGCAGGTGAAAAAGCTACAGGTTTTTCAAAACCGAGCCCTGAGGTTAATCACCAACGCTCCTTGGTACGTCCGAAACGCCACGATTCACCGCGACCTAAAGGTCACAACGGTCCGTGAATTCATGCTCACACAAGCCACCAAAGTTTTTGGTGGTATGAGTGTGCATGAAAACATTCTCGTAAGACAGTCAGTCGACTATGACGACATGGCACCGTACAGGGTTCGGCGCCCGAAACATTTTCTCAGTGACTAACAGAGAAACGTACATCACTGACTGCCATCCGGATTAAACCGGAAGGGCTATAGCAGCCCGTATCATAAAACTTATTAATGAATTCGGAACAAGGGAGCCAATGGCTCAAACTCCAATAAATGAAACCACATGTAGTAGCTGATAACAGACAATTCCCCGAACGTGACTTTCCGTAGTTATAATATTATATATAGTTGTGTTTAGAGATGATAGCGCTACTTTAGACTCGTTATTCAAACTCAGTTCATATTGTCTGTTATGGATGTCCTTGGGTTTTGCTTGCAAATATTATTTTTTGTTTATTAAAATAAACTTCACAATTGTTCTCGTTGTTTATTAAGTAGATTCCTACTAGTGGCTTGACGCTGGTTTCATCTTGGCACTTGATTACGACCCTTTCTTCGTTAGGAAAGACGGCCAGGTATTTGTTGAGTTCTGGAATGACTTCAACGTGATTTTTAATTAAGTTTATTTTAGTGTAATGGCAGTGGGTTGATGTCTGCTCTTGGAATAATTCTTCTTCGCAGCTTACAGAGAAGTGGGCGTGATATTGGTTTGGACATTGAAATATTTTTGCTCGTACACACATGTCATTAAGAGGGACGATTTCCTTATAAGATTTTTAAATATATTTTGAATTTGGAATAATTGTGACAAAGTCTAAACCATATTTAGTTGGAATTGGATACAAATAAAATAATTCAAAATCTTTTTCAAAATTAATAGGGGTAGATATCGTATAAAGTAAATTATTTGTGTATTTTTCACTTTACAATTAATTTTTAATAAGGATTCAAAATCAAGTAAGTTTTCTTGTCTGGGTTCAAATGGCAGTTGTGCATGATAAATTTTAGAAATTTTCTTGAATTCTGATAATAGTTCTAGAGGATGTATTATACTCGGGTGTAATGTTCTCAATTTACAGAAAGTAATATAATTCTCTAAGTCTTGTAAAATATTAAGAATAGAATTATATAATATAATTTCATAATGGTCTAATAAGGTATAATAATTTACCCGCTGATACAAAATATTGTAATTCTGTACAAAACTTTAAGAAAAAAATTAAAGAACTATATTTGTAGTACACCAAGTACATGTATCTTGTAAATTAAATTATACTCTTCATGTATGTATTAGCTTCGCTATTTAAATAAATATATTATTATTATTATTAATAGATCATAAATGTTCTTTGCGTAAAGAATATCTTGAAAATTCATTTTATTTATTATTTCAGAAAGCTGTATAATTTTTGATTTTAAAATTTCTTCATTATGCTGTATATCAAGGATTGTTTTATTATAATTTGCAATTATTTAATGATTTACTGAATATTTCAATTTAATTAGATTTTCTAAATTATGCTCATTCTCTTGCATATGTGCAAGCATTTCATTATATCTTTTACCGTCTTCGGCATCTAAATTTCCAGTTAAGGATTTAAAAATTGTCCGCAATCCATCTATGAGGCCACGTTTATTTCTGTAATTAGCATGAATTCCGATATTAGTGATTTTTGTATCTATGTTGGTTTGAATGAACTCCAATATTTTGTCGTAGTTATTATGTTCATGAAGATACTCTGTATTATTGGATATTGTTGTTTTTAGTGTTGTGTATTGTATGTTTAAACTGTTGTACTGATCAAGGAGAGGTTTCAGATGAATGTGTGTGTGGTCTTTTCAAGTTTAGCGGGACCAAGGTTGATGGGAAGGATTCCAACGTTTTCTGTTATATTTCTTATGATTGTTCTATGATTTGACGGCTGGTAACCGCACTTCATACGATAAAATATATCACTTACCGAGATCTACGTAAGCAGAGTGCCACACCCGTAATGGGTAAAAGGCGTGATGATGATGATGATATATATATATATATATATATATATATATATATATATATATATATATATATATATATATATATATATATATTGTTCCTCGCCCCAATGCGAACAACCTGGAAGTGATTCAAATTTGTAAGATTTTGTCGAGGACGTTTTATATTAGACATATGTATTTTTCTACTGTATTACCGTGAGTGGGTTTAATTTTGCCGGTTTAATTTTTTTTATTTAGTTGCGTTAATTTTATTACGTTTATATTTGTTTTTAGTTTTTTGCTGTTTCTGTTTATTTTTAACGTATACTGTATTCGATATTTCTGGTAATTCTTCTCTTACTTCGTTACATTTACCGATCACCTTTTCTTTATTTCGTACTAATTTATCACGAATTGTTTCATAAAGCAATTTTGTTTTATTTTTATGATTTTCTACATAATTATTTATAAGTTTTTTTTCTAAATCCATATTAAAAGGTGATTTCATATCCAGATGTCCAGTGATAATCTCAGATGGTTTTAATTTTGTTATGGATGAATTGAATTATTATATGCCAGAAGAGCGTAATTTACTTTAAATTCGATAGGTTCAGTTTTATATGGCGGCCTGAAGTTGTGTATGAAAAGTGGTGTGAGGAAATTGTTATTTTTGTGTAAAATAAAACAATATAAATAAAGATAAGTTATCGTATAACAAGAGACGTTTGTACTTTATAATATTTAAAAAAGTTGATAATGTTTATTGGTGGTTAGCTTACCAGCTAAACCTAACCTTACGTCATATAATGAGCAGTGCTGAGATTAAATGTAAATTGTGTAAAAGAAAATTTGTAAATGGTGTTGTATGTGTTAACTGCAACGGTGCATTTCATCTAAGGTGTGCGAACATCACAGATACATCAAAAATTGATTTTGACAATTGGAATTGTGATGAATGTGTTAATGATGGCGTCCTTGACTTAAGTATAAATGAAAGTAATAACAACAAAAGTGGAGAACTTTTTAATTTAAAAACAGAAAATGATTTAATGAAACAACAAATAATTACCTTGCAAAAATTAATAGGCGAATTAGAAAAAGTAAATAAACTGCAAGAAGAAAAAATTTTAAGTTTGGAGGGTAAAATTACTGTATTACCTGCCAATCACTCAATAAAAACAAACAATAATTCAGATATAAACCCAAAGGTGGCATCAACGTATGCAAATGTAGTTGGCAATCAGTCAACGTTAATAATTAAACAATCCGGCAGCAACAAAAATGATAATTTAATTAACGAAATTAAAAAGACGGTTGATCCAAGTAATGAGAAATTAAACATTTTAAATATTAAAAAAACAATAAACGGAGACACAATAATAAAGTGCGCTAATACTATTTCTGCTAATAAACTAAAAAATAGATTAGAAAATAATGAATCCTTGAGTAAACAAATAAAAACCACTATTGCCAAAAGAATTAATCCAAAAATAATAGTATACGGCATAGAGGAGTTAGACTCCGACAAAAATGAAATTTTAATTAAAAATATAATAGAGCAAAATGCGTTAAATGAAAATAATAATCCAGAAATTAAAATAATTCGTAAAATAAGTTCGAAGAACAACACATTTCATTTAATACTAGAAACAGATCCAGTGACATGGAATAAAATGATAAATAACAAAATATTATATGTTGGATGGAAACGTTGCCCTGTCAAGGAAACTTTCTCTATTATACGTTGTTATAAATGTAACAAATTCGGCCACACTCAAAGTGTTTGCAAAGCTACTGAGGCTACGTGTGCTAATTGCGCTAAATCGCATGACACAAAACAGTGCCAATCTACAGGATTTCATTGTATTAATTGCATAAATTACAATAAAAAATATAATTCTGACTTGGCAACAAATCATTCGTGTAAAGATATAGATTGTAATTACTATATTAAAATTTTAAACATAATAAAGGCTAAAACAAATTATACCAATACTGATTAGCAATTACAGCTTCAACTCGGACACTTAAATAAAAATAAAATACCCGAATTAGCCCTTCCTAATAATATTAACGAAACTAAAACAATGTTTACAGTCTTTCATCAAAACATACAGTGTATTACAAATAAAATAGAAGAGTTAGAAATCTTTCTTAGTGAATATAACTTTGATATCGTTTGCTTATCTGAACATTGGATAAAACGAAAATTCAATTTCTCAATAAATATAGAACATTATAAACTTGCTAATATGTATTCCAGAACTCATATAAATCATGGTGGTGTTCTAATTCTAGTGCGTGATGAAATAGAGACATCAAAAATTAAAATCATTGAAACATTATGTGTGGAACGAGTATTCGAGTGCACGGCAATAAAATATACGCATGACAATAATCAATACTTTATACTATGTTTATATCGTTCTCCAAACGGTGACTTTAATATATTCTTGAATAAATTCGAAGAATGTCTAGATATTTTAATAAAAATGTGTAGTACGGCTAAATTCATTATATGCGGGGACTACAATGTGGACTTTCTATCAACATCATCGGAGAAGAAGCAGCTGACAAATTTACTTAAAACATTTAATTTGAATGTAACAATAATGAAACCAACACGGATATCAAAAACTTCTGAAAAATGTATTGATAACATATGTAGTAATTTAAGTTGTACGGATTATGTTTCAGACATAGATTATAATGCACTATCTGATCATTTAGGACAAATAATATACATAAAAGATAAAATTGTCAAAACTAGAAATATAACGTACAGGAGTTACACTTCCCAAAATATAGAATACTTTAAATTTTTGTTAGCAAAAGAAAACTGGCAAGATCTGCTATGTGAAGCAAATATCAATGAAACTTTCGAGAAATTTATTAGTATAGTTCGTTATTATTATGACATGGCATTCCCTATAAAACATAAAACTGTGATGAATAACAAACGAAATAATACATGTAAGTGGATTACAACGGGAATTAGAATATCAGCGCAAAATATGAAAAAATTGTATAAATTATCACTAAACGGTAATCAAGACATGATAAACCATTATAAAAAATACAAAATTGTTTATAGAAAAGTAATATTGAAAGCTAAGCAGATGTATTATTGTTCATTCATACAAAATAGCGGCAATAAAAATCGCGCAGTGTGGCAAGTAATAAATAAAATAGGATCTCAAAATACAACAAATAATGAAAATAACAAAAATATAAGTTTGTATTTAAATAGTAAGAAAATAATTGATCCTGTAGATGTAGCGAATACGTTCAACAATTACTTTATTAATATATCTGCAGAATTAATAAAAAATCTTTCTGCTGAAAATGTAAATTCTGCAAATATTGAATGTTATGCAAAATCATTATTTATAAATCCTGCAACGGAATTTGATATTCATAAAATTATTGCTTCTTTTAAATCAAATACATCTCCTGGTTTAGATGGAATTACCATAAATATTGTAAAGCAGGTAGCTTATATATTAGTGTATCCTTTAACATATTTAGTTAATAAGTCAATAAGTGAGGGTGCATTCCCAAATGTATTAAAAATAAGTAAAATTGTTCCCTTACACAAAGGAGGTGATACCGGTATTGTTTCAAATTACAGACCAATAGCGCTTCAGTCTATATTTTCAAAAATATTAGAAAAGTATATAGCTTTACAATTGAAAAATTTCTTAGAAACAAATAATATCATTACTGCAACTCAACACGGATTTCGTACAGGTCACTCGACTACAAGTGCAATCTTAAATTTTATAACAGATCTCTACACAGCCTTAGACAATGGAGAACAGGCAATTGGTATATTTATGGATATTAGTAAAGCATTTGATTGTATAGATCACACTATACTTTTACATAAAATGGAAAAGTACGGCATTCGAGGTACTTGCTTAGATTGGTTTAAATCTTATTTAAAAGACAGAGGACAAATTGTAAATGTTAACAATGTAGTATCTACAGTAAAAACAGTATTAATGGGTGTGCCTCAAGGGTCGGTACTAGGGCCGATACTATTTACTATCTATATAAATGATCTACCAAATGTTATTACATCTGGGAACTTTACAATTTTTGCTGATGATACAACATTGCTTAATAGTGAATGGGACACACAATCTTTACTGACATCAATAACAAGCTGTCTAATAAATATCAACAATTGGTTTAAAAATAATAAATTACTGTTAAATGTACAGAAAACCGTAGCAATAAAATTTTCAGCCTCCAAAAAGAAACAAAATGAATCTGTTTACATAAAATGTAATTCTAAATCAATTGCACAAGTACAAAATACAAAATTTCTTGGTTTAATTGTACAAGAAAACTTGGATTGGGAAGTACAAATAAGTGAACTGTGTAGCAAATTAGCTTCAATATGTTACGCTATGCGTAGAATAAAAATTCTCACAAACAAAAATATAATGATGACATATTACTTTGCACATTTTCATGCTAGAATTAAATATGGAATAATATTCTGGGGAAATTCGGCACAAGCTGAGAGAGTTTTTATTCTGCAAAAATATGTTGTAAGAATAATGCAAGGACTACGGGTACGAGATTCGTGTAGGGAACACTTTAAAACATTAAATATTATGCCTTTGCCGTGTATATTTATTTATGAAATATTGGTATATGTAAAAAGTAATATTGAAAAATTTAATTTAATTAATTTAAATCATACATATCATACACGTAATATTCATACACTACTTATTCCTCAACATAAACTTAGTTTATTTGAAAAAAGTCCAAAATATGTTGGCACCATTTTATATAATAAGTTGCATGTTAGCCTTAAAAATATTACTAATATTATTAAATTTAAGAAAGAATTGAAGTTATTTCTAATAGAACATTGTTTTTATAGCGTAGAGGAGTATATAAATTATGTTTAAATAATATGTATTGTAAATGTTAAATTATTTGACATATTCAAAATCATGTACATGATCTTATGAATGAATAAATTCTATTCTATTCTATTCTATTCTATATTCATCTTGATTATTAAATAATCTAATGTGTTCTATGAGAGTGGAATGGAAACGTTCGACAATACCATTTTAGTCTGGGTGTTGTGAACTTATAAAATGAATGTCTATTTTGTGTAACTGCAATAATTCTTTTACGACTGAGTTCTTAAATTCTAATCCATCAACTGAAATAATTTGCTCTGGTATACAGTGATGTGTGAAGTATTGTATCAATTTATTCACGACTTCTATTCGTTGTCCGGAGTTTAATTTATACGCTTGTGCGTACTTCGAAAATGAGTCCACAATAGTTAAAAATTTTGCTTGTTCCAAAGTAATACTGTCAATATGTAAGATTTGAAAAGGTTTTGTTGCTGTGGGTGTTATATTTAAAGTTAATTTTAAAGGTTTCCTATCGTATTTTGTGATTTGGCAGGTTTCGCAACTATTAATAAATGTTTGAATAGATTTTCGTAATTTAGGCCAATAGTAACGTTGTTTAATACGTGTCTCTGTTTCGTCAATTCCTCTATGATTAGTTTTGCCAGTATGGTGGTTATTTATTATTTGTATAATTTCTTCTTCTTCTGTAACATCGGTTAAATACTTTGTACATTTTACGAAATTTATCTGAGAATTTTTGAAATAATTCTGAAGTATTAAACTTAGTTTAACATATAATTCATTTTCAAAATAAATGTAATATTTTACTGTAGGAACAATGTATTCTTTAAGAAATGTTATCATTTCATTTTTACAGTTATTTTTTGAAAATTCAACTAAAATTCTTTGTTTTGTATTATTATATAATTTAATTATTTTAGGAGATTTAGGATTGAATTCAACCTCTGACACTATTATTTGATTTTTGCCATAATTAACGGGGCATTCTACAATTGGTATTCCAATAATAGGGTGTTCTCTGTTAGAGTGCACTGTGATATCAGTGTCACTTGGTGAGTCATCGTCGTTTATCTCGATAGGTTCTGCATCACCTACCTCAACCGCTAGGTATTAATTTCATCGTCATTATTATTATCTTTATTCTTTTCTAGTTTCTTATAAAAATCGTTCATATACTTATTAAAATGTTCCAAATTATCTGAATCATTTATATTTAATTCAATTGCAGGTAGTGTAAAAACTGTTATCATTACGTCAGTATTAAAAAATATGTATTCTAACATTGATCTGACGTCACTCCAATTTAACACATCTAAACCACAAGCTATTTTAGGTATACTCAAATTTTTTATATTCTGTTTTAAGCAAAATTCTTTTAATTTTAAAAGTGTGTAGAATAATCCTTGTTTTGTGGGTTTATTAAATTAACGTTCTTTCGCTATCAAGTAAATCAGGTATCTATTTCTATGTTTCAAATAGACTAGATTATGAAGTTTTAAATTTTGTGCTTGTAATTTATCAACGTTATTGAATTTATTTTTAAATTTTTCAGCTATTCCATCTGACATTTCTAAGTCTTTGCTCACGCAATGAGCTAAGCTAGAGTCGAGTGGTGCATTAAATAAATCGCCTGTTACTTCTATTATTTTACTGTAGTTAAAGTATTGATTTTTATTATTTAAATAATCTTGATTAATAGCCAAGGGTGTATCATTATCTAAAATTTTGGGTGCATTTTGGGTTTATTTTCGTCGTTTTGTGGAATACGGCTAAGTGCATCGGCATTGGTGTTTAGTTTGCCTTTTTTGTAAACTATTTCGTAGTCGTACTCTTCGAGTTTGAGGCGCCAACGAATTAATTTCTGGCTGCATTGTTTTAGTGACATTAGCCACTGTAATGGTCTATGGTCCGTATAAATTTTAAATTTTCGTCCGAAAATGTATGGTCTGAAGTATTGAGTAGCCCAAACGATGGCTAAAAGCTCTTTTTCTATTGTTGAATAATTTGTCTCAGTCTCGTTGAGTGTTCTGCTCGCGTATGCTACAGGCAGGTCATTGCCAAGGCTGCCTTGTGATGAGACGGCGCCTATCGCTACGTTGCTGGCGTCACATGTCAAGTTAAATTCTTTCTCGAAATCCGGGTATTGGAGTAATGGTTCATTTGTCAGTAAATTTTTACAGAGTTCAAAGCATTGTCTGTACTCTGGGTTGTTTATATCAATAACTGCATCCTTTTTCAAACATTTTGTAAGGGGTTTGGTTAATTTTGCAAAGTCTTTTATAAATTTGCGATAATAGCCTAAAAGTCCCAAAAATCATTTAATTTGTTTACTAGTCTTGGGTATCGGATAATTTAGAATAGCAGATATTTTATCTGGGTTCGGCTTCACGCCTTCAGGTGTTAGGATATGCCCAAGATAAGCTACTTCTTTTTTCAGAAACTCCGACTTATCAACTTGAATTTTAAAATTTGCTTTCCGAAGTCTTTCAAATACTAATTTTAAATTTTGCAAATGTTCTTGTAGGCTAGTACTAAAAACAATTATGTCATCGAGATAGACGAGACATTTATCGTGAGTTAATCCGCGTAAAATATTATCCATCACTCGTTGAAATGTCGCTGGTGCGTTTTTTAGTCCGAATGGCATACGTAAAAATTCATAATGTCCGTCTTCTGTATTAAATGCGGTCTTAGGTATGTCTTGTTCGTTCATTTCAATCTGGTGGAATCCAGATGCCGAGTCAAGGGTCGTAAAGTATTGACAACGTCCGAGTTTGTCTAGAAGGTCAGTAATGTTCGGTAATGGGTACTTGTCGCCAATTGTTTTTTCGTTCAATTTCCGATAGTCTATAACAATGCGCCATTTCTTTTGTCCGGATGCATCAATCTTTTTTGGTACTACCCAAATTGGGGAGGACCACGGGTAATTGGAAGGCCTAATAATGTTTTGATCAAGCATTTTGTTAACTTGATTTCTTACTTCTTCTCTGTGTACGTTGGGATATCTGTATGATTTAGTATATGTGGGTATTTCGTCTTGTGTTTTTATGGCATGTTTTATTTGGTTTGTAAAGGTTAACTTTTGATCGTCTGAATAAAATATATCGGGGTAATCTTTAAGTAAATTTATTTTAGAAAAATCAAAATGAGTTTTTTCAACGTGTGTCATATTTAAATTTGGACTACTATAAGTTTCATAATTATCAAACTTTTCTGCTTTAGTAGGTTTCAAAAGATTAAAATTTATTTCTTTGTCGCTTGTGTTAACGACTGAACATAATGCATGATAATTTTCTGCTACCGTAACACATTCTGGTATTCTCAGATGTTCCGTTTTTATTTGTGGAATTAATACGGTTCCTTGTTTAATATCTACTTTAATTTGTATTATTTTTTCGGAATTTGGTTTCATGACATTTTTTTTTTAAATGAAAGATTATTTGTATTAGAGTTATTTGAGGAATTATGATATTGAATTTTGCATTTGGTCCATTCCTAAAAGTAAATCAAATTCTTCATGGAATTTATAAAGATTATACTTAAGATGTGACAATTTTTTATTTTTATTATTAAACAATTTTGAAATAGGAACTGTTGTACTGAGTAGCTCTGTGGACGTGCCGTGAGCTGTGGTTATTTGAAACGGGTCGTCACGAATGGAATTCTTGTAATATTTATATGCTACGTCTGGTTTAATGAAAGATTTTGTACTTCCAGTGTCAATGAGGATTTTTAAATTATTTTCTGGAGTAATAATAAAAGGAAGTTTACTTTGATGATTTGTAAGGTTTAATAATTCAATGGTTGTATTTGGTCTACATCCGAGGCTGTTTGTTCTAAAAACAGTTATCGGATTGATCAGGATTGTTATCATCGTTTACAAAATTTTGTTCATTTATTTGTTCGTATTCATCAAAACTATCGTTTTCAGAATTAATAATTTGTTCTGTATCTTCAATGTTATATAATTCACCTGATGTGACGTTTTTCCTAAAGAATTGGTTTTGTCCGCTACGGTTTTGTCCGCTACGGTTTTGTCCGAATGGAGTTTGTCTTTGGTATGATGGAAAAGTTCCGGGAATATACTGTTGAGTATTACGAGTAGAAATACTCATTGGTATGGGTTTTGAAAATTTTGGCTAGTGGATGGGCCTGGATTATTGTGTTGTACATTATTTCGTGTTATAACTGTTTTTTTATTGTTGGGACGTATCATTGTTCTGTTAGGTGTGTTGTAATAATTATTAGGAAAGTTATTTGTAAAATATGTTGGTCTAGGAGAAATTTGTTTTATATTGTGTGTAGGTGGTTTGTTGTTTTGTTTGAAGGTGTTTAAGTTCGTGCTCCTAGATGGTTTGAGTTCAAATTGAAAATCGTTGGCTAACATGCCTAACGGTGAATTTCAATCTGTTGGGTTTTTCGCCCTCATAAGTTGTCCAATGGGTTCTTTTAACCCGCGCAATAAAATGCGTAAAGCATAATTTTGAAAATAATCATTCATTACGACAGCTACTTGCGGTGTAGCATGGGTAGACATATATGAAAGTTTTAAATTTAAAATATGCTGTAATCTTCCACAAAAATCAAAAACATTTTCATTGTGATTTTGTTTTAATTCAGTCATTTCGATATTTAAAGTAAACCAGTCGCGTTTATCTGCGAATGCGTTTAACAATGCCTTTTTTAATTCTTGCCTTGTTTTAATTGTACAGCTTGCGATATTAATTGCTGCATCGCCTTTAATTTTCAATTCATCAAATAGTCATTCTGAAAATCATTTGCATCAGTGGCATTATAAAATTTAGTTACAAGTTTCTCGCAAATTTCAATAAACCGGGGAAGTAATTCGCATTCACCGTTAAATTCGGGAACCATATCAAGATATTCTTTCTTGAGAACTGGGACTGCCATTGTTAATAGGGATTGTCTTAATGTAATTTGTATTAAATAAATTTTCTAAAAGATCTTTAAGATCTGGTTCAGACTCAGAATTTGAGCTAGATTCTGAATTAATGAGAATATTTTCTCTAAATGACATGTATGACTTACACAAATATTAGTATCCGCTTCATTTGCCCTGAAGTCTTCCACGGGGTTGTAGATCACGGCCAAAGTTCTTCTGATGTTCGCTCAGATGAAGGATGTCGGATCTTGGCGTCTGATATACACTCAGCTGCCTCTGACTGATGTGGTTCAGAGAAGTATGATTTTTCTTTCTTCGATTGTCAATTAAATCACTAGTGTGAACCAATTTATTTTCGCTAAATTGTATTGACAATCCTACCGATTGCGCCACTTAACTTTCTTCAACCAACAAGTCAGTTTTTAAAAAATATTTATTGCAAGTAATACAATTTATTATACTTAATACGTTTATTCTATAAACTACAATATGAACTGAGTTTGAATAACGAGTCTAAACTAGCGCTCTCATCTCTAAACACAACTATATATATAATATTATAACTATGTTTACTACTAAAATTAACATTTTACTCTGTAGGCTATAATAATAAACCAACAAAATGTCGAATACAATTCGTCAAATGAACATCAATGTGATAATAAATATTACATTTAAAATTTCCAGAATCATCCTTATAAATGGAAACTACTTTGATTAACATTTATTATTTAGGTTCACTGAGAAATTGTATTTGTTTCTTTCATATGTAATGAACATTTTATTTATTGATGTCTTTAATATTTTACTTCCAGTAATTTGTTAAATTATGCAAATGTGTTATTTTCTGTGAGAATCGAACATGGTCTTTTGTGCAATAATTCAATATGTTGTCATGAAGCTACTTATCTCCATAATGTTCATAGTATTTGTTGAATATTACAATATATTACACAACTATTTTACAACATCAACTTTACATTACAATACAACCAAAAACCTACTGTCTTCAGTGATACCAACTGACTCTCTCGTCAATGTTACCAACCGCCTAATTTACTTCACTTAACTGAAGACATAAGTAGTAATTGGGACGCTATCTCCAGACGTCGCCAATTTTGACCGTGTGGGACACTTTCGTTTGGAAATTTTAAGTAATTAGTTTGTTGCGAATTTGTTAATGAGGATGGAATTTTAGTAATTATTAGTTTAAATTTAGAACTGTTTTGTTTAAATGTTTGAAATAAATTTTGGATTTGAAAAAGCTGATGGGGGTTTACGGGGTAACTTTTTAATTTTATGCATATATATTATCCCTGATTAAACACTCGAACAGTAAGGCCAGGTTCATCAGTAAGGAAAAGGTAAACTATTTTTCATATTCAATATAAGCTACTATATTAAATAAATATTTATTTTAGAAATGGATTTTAGTAAACTGAATGAGAAAGGACAGCTAACTAACATTAAACCCCGTCGAAAATTAACAGAATTAGAAATAAATAAAACTTATAAGCTAGT
The DNA here is from genome assembly GCA_963942605.1 of Poecilus cupreus. Classification (NCBI taxonomy): domain Eukaryota; kingdom Metazoa; phylum Arthropoda; class Insecta; order Coleoptera; family Carabidae; genus Poecilus; species Poecilus cupreus. The sequence goes on from OZ012727.1 coordinate 20,641,036, forward strand.
AGATATCAAAGCTGTCAAAACAGGATTTGGAAGAAAAATCATTGCCGAATGTGAAGAATTTGGTACATATCTTCCAGGACGATTCGATACCTTAACAGATGAAGAATTAAGAGATTTGAGAAAATCTGTTTCTAGTTTGGGTTTAAAATATACTGGGTTGAAAGATTGCGGTGTTCTGGGTAAAAAAGCCCGGCTAGTAGAATTTGTTCAATTGTAACACATTTATTATTAATATGTATGTATTTAGTTGTAACTATTTAAATAAATTTTATAAAATTGTAATATATATATTCTAATTTATATACCTGTTAATTATTCCAATAATAAATTTCAAATATTAGTGTTATAATCTTTGGTTATTCTTTCGTTCCAATATTTATAATAAATAATTATTAAAAAATATTTTATTTTTGGCTTGCATGTCTTAATTACAACAATTACTTCAAAAATATTCAATTATACGTACATCACGTGATGGGTGACGATTTGTAAGACAAAGCTATTTATATATTCATTTTAAACAAAGGTTATCCGTATTTTACCGTTTGAATTACTATTTTAGAATAACTTCTTAAACAATTACAGGTTTTCAAATTGTACAAGATTACATCAAGTTAAAAATATTATTTCGAACGTATTGGGGATAATTAATTAGTTAGTAAAAAAATAATTTAATAAATAAGTAGTAGACAATCCAGTTAAAACAAATATTATAGAATTTTAGATTACACACGATATAAATAAATGTAGGAAAGTCTGAAAATACTATTTGAAATTGAAACGACTGGAAACGGCCTTTGAATTAGTTATGCACAGTGTAAACAATATACAATTTTTACAATAATTTTAACTAATAATTTAACAACAAAACTTATTTGTTAATATTTATTGCGACAACAAATGAGTTTCACACACCTAAAAATACGAAACAAACTATTTCGAAAACAAACATGCATCACATAATGGATATGAATAATTTTGTTTTCGTGACAGATTCATTACCAGGGTTATTTATCCCGAATGAATAATAACAAATAAGTTTTGTTGTGAAATTAGTAATTAAAAATAACTATATTCAATTTACAAATTCCGTACAATTTATATAAGTAAATTATGAATAATTATTATTTATGCAACGAAAATGTTTTCGAAGAAACTTCTTAAATTATATTTCAGCATTATTGACTTGGAAAATATTTTAAAATACAGATTTGCTCAAATTTACTTCTCAATACAACTATGGATATTTACATTTTCGGCCTAGGTCATATTTTATCATAATAATTTTATTAAGTAATAAAATTATGTTAGTTGGCATTTATGTTTTTATCCTTAAAATTCAATTAGTACTGTTTATTTCAATGTTTGAAATAAAATTTTGATTTGTATAGCTGATACGTTTATTCATATTTTCAAGCAAAATTTATGGCAGTATGTCATTACGAATTCATTATGCATAATCCCTTGTAAAATATCTATTTCTTTGTCATTTTCAAACAAATATTTATTAGGAAGTGACTGTAATGTTCTTGTTTGGTAATTTTTGTCATTTAGATACATGAATGTATAAATATTGCTTTGTAAACGGTTTCAAAATTTCATAATTTATTCTAAAAACCTACGAGAAAAGCGCAAAATTATGCACTTATCGATTGAAGTGTTTCCACGAATTAGTAAAATGAATTATTTTTACTTATTTAATATTATTCGTTTGGGACGATGAAATAAAAGACTTTTAGAGATGTAGTTCTGTAGATTTAAACTTATTAAAATTCAACCTTTCCTGACAAAGAATTATGTTCAATAATTCGAAACATTGAATTTTAATAAACTTAAATCTGTAGAACTGTATCTATAATTTTTTTTATTTCAGTAATATCATTTTAGTACATAATGTTTATAATTTTCTTTACTTGTGTTCTGAAGAATTGTAATTGATTTATTCCAATAGATGACAAATATATAAAAATATTCCAAATAAATATTAGAAAATTTATTCTAATTCGATCATTCAAAATATTCGCAGACTATGCATCATGTGTTTAATATTTAAATTAATGTAATAAATTTAATTATTGAAACTAAAGAAACGAAACAAATTAATACTTTTACTCATTTATTAATAAAGATATTTCATACATGTACATATTTTTACAATAATGCAAACATTTCTTTTCAAGTTACTTACCATAATTTTTATAATATAATATAATGTCTTTAAATTTAATAAATAATACTTCTAATTTTATATTTATAAATATATATGTAATATATAAATATTATATATACTTTCGTACCGTAATTTGATAATTTTTATTAAAGTTACTAGTTATAGTTTTAAAGAATATTATGTTATAGATTGATTCTTACAAAACCCTTCTTTGAAAATCATGTAGTGCAAAATACTTATTTATCATTATTTGTGTATTGAGTTAGATGACCGAGATACCAGAAACAGTTTTGGTTACAAATTCACAGAATTCATCTAAAACTCATTAGTCAAACACTCTCTCAAACATCTATAGGGAACGACATATCTTTATCTTAACCTATACTCCTAAACATTGGCTTATATGAATACTTTTAACAAAATTAAATATAAATATGGTGTTTTAATGTTATCGAATTGGAATATATTTTTAAATATTTGCTTAGAATACTTTTCCATATCGGTCAAAAATATGCCATAATATTGACTACAACAATTTTATGGTCTTCAGTATAGACATTATCGACCCTAGTGAATATTTCAAATAATGAATTAGAATATTTACCCCTATTAACTTCTCAAAACAAATTTATATTCCCGATCTAACAAATATGTTATTATACTAATTTTTCAAAATAAATTATATAAAATATGTCTGGAATTTATATTTATAACCGTGTTATATTTACGGAAACATTTTTCATATAGAAATTTATTATAATTTCTAACTCATGGTACAGTATATGTAAATTTTCCCGAAAATAATATTTTTAAGTAAATACAAATTATTCATGTACAGATTAATAATAGAGGTATTAGTTTATAATAATATATTCGTTAAACCTACGCGAAATGAAATTTTATTTATTTGAAAATTACAAAAAAATACGTATTTTATTTAGATATGAATGTATTTTTTCAAATGCTACGATGTTAAAAATTTGTTAACATTTCTGAATTAAAGGTTTTCTGAAATAATTTTTGTATTTTATAATTCCTCAATACAAATGAAAATTATAAATATTATGATGTTTGATGCAAAGGGTGTAGACTGAAATAAAAAAGTTAGGAGTTTCTGTAAATAAACATTTATTACCTAAAACTATATACAATCAAAGTAACTGTCCACAATCAAGCCCTGAGGGATAGCCGGATCGCCGCACTTCTGAAGTCAGTTGCGGTGCTGTAAGAAAATAGAAAAATATGAGTGAAACGCACACAGTGAGAAATCCACGCTGAAAAACAATTAAATAGCAAAATCATATAAATCTGAACTCTAAAGTTAATTAGTCAAACACGCAATCACTTAATCACATAGGTGACGTAAAGTAGCATACTGAAGCTTCCGTCGCCTCTCACTCCACTGTGTCCTAAGACAACCTACGTGGCCGTGTGAGAGGATCTCACCCCACTGTGTCCGGAGACAACCTACGGAGGGTGAGAGTAGCTCACCCCACTGTGTCCGAAGACAACCTACGGAGGGTGAGCAAAGAATCCTCGTGGCCCCTGTGTCCGCAGACAACCTACGTGACCACGAGACTTGCCATCTTCTCTGAGCGAGGCTATGAGAGAACGGTTGAAAGCCGACTCTGAAACCATATCTCTCCTCCACTACTCTAAGATGCAAGCGAAAGGAAGGTCAACCCCTGAATGCAACACTATAGATGGCAGGAGGACACCGCTGGCACCGCACTAGTAATCGGCACTTCGCTGGGCACTACTCGGCTGGTCCCCACCCCTGGGGACAGCACCAAAATTAAGGATAAGGATAGGAATATGCAGCCACACACTTCCAATCGCTCCACATTTTCACTCAACAACAATAATAATTAAAAATACTCTCTAAAAATAGCAATGGATAACTCACTCTAAACAATCCCTGAATCCTGAAAGTAAATAGTCACTAAATCACCTATCACAAAACTACAACTTCACTGGCAGGAAGATCAAACTAAACTGAAAGACATAACGATTAAATAAACGTGTCGGCAGGGTTGTTACGTTAACAGCAGCGGCCAGATCGACACCTAATTAAATAAAAACAAATTAAAGTGATTAAATAATACCTCAGTCCAAAAATTTCGTAACAGTCGGCTATCCTGACATTCTTCTCGTCCTCGAGAAGTTATTCTGCAACGCCGCAATTGTCGTCATCGGTGGTACTGTTGTCCTCTGATGATTCCGACAGTTCACGCGTCGTCAAATATGGTTTCATCCTATCAATCGCTATTACATTGGTGTATTTTCCTCTTCTGTTGTTTAAGATAAAGACATCTAATACAAGTGTCAATGTATTTCCTCGCAAATTTTCTCATTCCAGGAACCCAGTATGTCTCGCATATTTTCTTTAAAGTTTAGTCGAGTCCAAAATGTCCGAAGTCGTCATGAAATGAACGTACTATCTGCTGCCGTTGTCCTCTAGGTATAACCCATTGAGTTCCTGTAGCAGTGATTCGGTATACTCGTTCGTCTCGTAAAAAGTAATTTTTGTAGACATTCCTCTCATAGTCAGTTTCAGGTGGTTTACTTAAGATGTCCTTGATGACTTGTAAATTTTCATCGGTCATTTGTCCGGCGAGAATCCAATCAGCTGGTTCAATGTGAAAAAATTCCAAGCTCATCTGAAAGTCCATCTGCTGACACGGGATTTCAACTAAGTGCGTCAACGTGAGCCATCCGTAATCCAGGGCGATATTCTATGTCGAAAGAATATTCCTGAAGTTCAAGCCACCATCTTCCAATCCTAGGTACCAAATCCTTTTAGTACTAGCTGTTCGTAGTGCATTGCAGTCCGTTACTAATTTAAAATGTATTCCCAAGAGATACACTCTAAATTTCTTCAAAGTTTCAACTACGGCTAAAGTTTCCAGCTCATACGAATGGTATTTCATTTCCGTTGGAGAAGTTTGGCGACTGAAATAAGCGACTGGATGTAGTTTGCCTGTGTCCATTTTCTGCAGCAGAATTCCTCCTAATCCTAGCTTACTGGCGTCTGTGTGCACCTCTGTCTCGGCATTCGAATCGTAGAGTCGCAAGAGTGGTCGTTCTGTAAGTTTCAGCTTTAATTCCTCAAATGCTTCTTGCTCTTTTTCTTCCCAACTCCATGGAGTCTCCTTTTTAGTTAAATTGGTGATTGGACGTACAATCTTGGCATAATCCTTGATGAAGTGTCGAAAATAACTTGTCAGTCCTACAAATTGTCTCACTTAATGTACATTCCTAGGTGCCTGAAATGCGGTGACGGCTTTTATTTTCTCCTGTCCAGGTCGAACTCCATCTCGATCAATCTGAAAACCTAAATAGTTGATGCTACTCTGGCAAAAGAAACATTTCTTCATATTCAGCGTCAAGTTATTTGTCCTAAAAATGTCAAACAAAGTTGTCAGTCTCTCAATTCCTTCTGTAAACGATGATGGGCAGATAATGTCATCTAAGTAAGCCATGGCGATGGTATTCCGACAAGATCCTAAGACTTTGTTTACCAACCTCTGAAATACTGATGGTCCATCTGGTGTTACGAAAGCAGTCTAGTACTTCGAGCTCTCCGCAATGGGTATCTGATAGTAGCCGGATGTCATATCCAAAGTTGTAAAGTACTTCGCTCCTTGTAACCGATCCAGTTGGTCATCAATCCTGGGTAAAGGATATCGGTCTTTCACTGTTACTTTGTTCAGATGCCTGTAGTCGATACACATCCGTGCTTCTCCATTCTTTTCTTCACGAGTAGAATCGGTGCAGACAAGGGAGAAGTTGATTCGCGAATAATGTTGCTATCCAGAAGCTCCTTAACCATTCCTTGAACTTGTTTCCTTCCTGAAAGGGATAATCTATATGGCCTGTAAGTAATAGGTGTATCGTCGGTCAATAGGATATCCACTTCGGTCGCATTCGTACATCGAATGTCCTTCACAGATCTTGCGAAACAATCTCTGTATTCTTTCAGCAGACGTATCAGTTGTTCTCGTTGATCCTTACTGAAATCCGTTCCAACATGTAATTCATCCTCCTTAAAATCAATTCCTTGATTTCTCTGTGCTTCTGCATTATCGGCCTGACATTACCATCCTCTTGCTACAATTTTGTCCTTTTGAAATCTTAAATCAGAGTCTGACAGGTTCACGACTGGTAGAACACATTCCATATCTTCATCTACTGCTACAATCGTTCGCGGGAATACGTGCTCATTTCCTTCAGGTGTCCGTACGCTTAAATCCACAAAAGGTTCTCCATTTTCCTCTAAATAACAGATAACATGTCCTACATATCCTGGAGGTATGACGGTTGCACGTTTCGCCCAGATATTTACCTTCTTGTGGGGTGTTGCTTCGATTTCACTGAAAGGTGAGTCATTTTTCCTGAAAAATCTTAGGTGCTTAGAATCCTTGTAGAGCACGACTTCCGGTGATTCCGTGAATGGTTGTCCAATGATAATGGGTATAGACTGAACTGTGTCTGGCACTATGTTGAATACTACCGCTAGCTCTACTTCGTCAATTTTCAACATCTGGAACTCAGTCTCGCCTAAAGTTTTCACGTATCCATTCCCGAAACCACGCAGGGTAATCGTTTTGTTCCTGTTGAATGGCAATTGCAGTTGTATAGCTGTTGATTCCTTCATAGTAATACAGCTGGATCCCATATCGACGTACGCTTTGACTTCAATTCCATTTACTTTAACATCTAGAAAGAATTTGCAGTTTCCGCTTACCTCAGTAGAAGTAGTAAGAACACTCCTCTCTGGTCGTTGTTGTTGTTGTTGTTGACGTCGAGGCTGTTGATGCTGATGTTGTTGATGCCGGTTCCTACCTCCACTAAATTCGCCTGCATCACGACCTCCGTTATTAAATCCGCGTTGCCGTTTTGTACAATGTTCACGCTTGTGTCCTAACCCTCCACAAGTGAAACAACGAACGTCAGTCATTCCATCGTTGCGTTGATGAGCAGTAGAGTACGACCGTTTAGTTTTCTGAAAATTACGTCCGAAATCTCGTTTAGGGGGAGCTGAAAAGTTTTTCATTGTTGACTTATCCTTGATCGTCTTCAAAAACAATAAGAGCGATTCTGGCTTCTTATAGTCTCTAGAAAGGGCAGCGGTTTGAATATTTTCGTCCAGGATTCCTCCAATGATGCATGAGACGGCTCGTTCTCCTGAGATGTCACAAGCGTTGAGTAGCGCAAGCTTCTCGTAATAATACTGCAACATTGGTTCATCCGGTTTCTTGTTGCGAGCCATCATTTCTTGAAGTAACTGAAAGTAATTTTTCTGTGACGGAAATGCCTCCAATAACATAAGTTTCCATGTGTCCCAAGAATGATTTATTCCTTGCAATCCCTTATACCATATCTCCGCGTATCCTTTCAAGCCAGATGTCACATACATGATGGTAGTTGGTTCATCCCATTTGTACATAGCGCGCAGATCCTCAATTATCTGAACCCACTTTTCACTTGAAAGCCCTGCATCCGAAGGGTCGAAAAAAAATGGTGTCGTTTCACGACTTTCTGGACGAAGAGAATAAGTAGATGGTTGGATTGCTAGTTGCGTTTCTTGCATACGTTGCACATTCTGGGAAAGTTGCAGCATGATGTCCGACATTTGTCGCAAACTAACTTCAGTACTTCTATCAGGTGAAGGACTTCTAAAAGAAGGAGCATACTGAAAACGAGGACTGTTGTTAGGTAACGACATGATGTAATGTTCTTCCAGTTTCCTAATCCAGCTAAACATACACGTAATCAGTATCCACTCTGTTCCTAAAATTATCCTGTTCAGATCCCACTTCTGAAATATTAATCCCACTTCTGAAATATTATGATGATTGATGCAAAGGGTGTAGACTGAAATAAAAAAGTTAGGAGTTTCTGTAAATAAACATTTATTACCTAAAACTATATACAATCAAAGTAACTGTCCACAATCAAGCCCTGAGGGATAGCCGGATCGCCGCACTTCTGAAGTCAGTTGCGGTGCTGTAAGAAAATAGAAAAATATGAGTGAAACGCACACAGTGAGAAATCCACGCTGAAAAACAATTAAATAGCAAAATCATATAAATCTGAACTCTAAAGTTAATTAGTCAAACACGCAATCACTTAATCACATAGGTGACGTAAAGTAGCATACTGAAGCTTCCGTCGCCTCTCACTCCACTGTGTCCTAAGACAACCTACGTGGCCGTGTGAGAGGATCTCACCCCACTGTGTCCGGAGACAACCTACGGAGGGTGAGAGTAGCTCACCCCACTGTGTCCGAAGACAACCTACGGAGGGTGAGCAAAGAATCCTCGTGGCCCCTGTGTCCGCAGACAACCTACGTGACCACGAGACTTGCCATCTTCTCTGAGCGAGGCTATGAGAGAACGGTTGAAAGCCGACTCTGAAACCATATCTCTCCTCCACTACTCTAAGATGCAAGCGAAAGGAAGGTCAACCCCTGAATGCAACACTATAGATGGCAGGAGGACACCGCTGGCACCGCACTAGTAATCGGCACTTCGCTGGGCACTACTCGGCTGGTCCCCACCCCTGGGGACAGCACCAAAATTAAGGATAAGGATAGGAATATGCAGCCACACACTTCCAATCGCTCCACATTTTCACTCAACAACAATAATAATTAAAAATACTCTCTAAAAATAGCAATGGATAACTCACTCTAAACAATCCCTGAATCCTGAAAGTAAATAGTCACTAAATCACCTATCACAAAACTACAACTTCACTGGCAGGAAGATCAAACTAAACTGAAAGACATAACGATTAAATAAACGTGTCGGCAGGGTTGTTACGTTAACAGCAGCGGCCAGATCGACACCTAATTAAATAAAAACAAATTAAAGTGATTAAATAATACCTCAGTCCAAAAATTTCGTAACATAAAATTAATTAGCATAACTTTCAGCTTCCATTCCGGATCAATTACTGAGATTCATGTATCGCAAGTAAAAACTAAACAAATAAATTTTGTTGTGAAGTTTATAGTTAACCCTCTATTGCATGAATTATTTTCTTTTTAAATAAGGGCTCAAAAATATTATTATTATATTATATTATAAACTCTTTTTATTTAAATATAGAAAAAATATTCCGTAATATTGACTTAGAATATGTTCTCATAGTATTGGTTTTGTATGTTTTCACAATTAAATTCTATTCCAAATTGATAATGCTAAATAATTTACGAAAATCAACATTGTGATATGTTTTTGTATACAAAAATTATATTTTTAAAATATTTATTTTGTAAATATATTCATAGAAGTTAATATATTGGAAGTACAGCTGAAGATTAAGATCTTTTGTTTCCTAAGTATACAGGGGGAAAGTGACATTGGTAAAGAATTCTGAAAATTTGCGAGTAAAATTATTTTAGGTCCAATGAGTAAATTCACTAATTATCATGAACAACAATCTCAGTAATTGATCCGGAATGGAAGCTGAAAGTTATGCTAATTAATTTTATAATTTTCATTTGTATTGAGGAATTATAAAATACAAAAATTATTTCAGAAAACCTTTAATTCAGAAATGTTAACAAATTTTTAACATCGTAGCATTTGAAAAAATACATTCATATCTAAATAAAATACGTATTTTTTTGTAACTTTCAAATAAATAAAATTTCATTTCGCGTAGGTTTAACGAATATATTATTATAAACTAATACCTCTATTAATAATCTGTACATGAATAATTTGTATTTACTTAAAAATATTATTTTCGGGAAAATTTACATATACTGTACCATGAGTTAGAAATTATAATAAATTTCTATATGAAAAATGTTTCCGTAAATATAACACGGTTATAAATATAAATTCCAGACATATTTTATATAATTTCTTTTGAAAAATTAGTATAATAACATATTTGTTAGATCGGAAAAATAAATTTGTTTTGAGAAGTTAATAGGGGTAAATATTCTAATTCATTATTTGAAATATTCACTAGGGTCGATAATGTCTATACTGAAGACCATAAAATTGTTGTAGTCAATATTATGACATATTTTAGACCGATATGGAAAAGTATTCTAAGCAAATATTTAAAAATATATTCCAATTCGATAACATTAAAACACCATATTTATATTTAATTTTGTTAAAAGTATGCATATAAGCCAATGTTTAGGTGTATAGGTTAAGATAAAGATATCTCGTTCCCTATAGATGTTTGAGAGAGTGTTTGACTTATGAGTTTTAGATGAATTCTGTGAATTTGTAACCAAAACTGTTTCTGGTATCTCGGTCATCTAACTCAATACACAAATAATGATAAATAAGTATTTTGCACTACATGATTTTCAAAGAAGGGTTTTGTAAGAATCAATCTATAACATAATATTCTTTAAAACTATAACTAGTAACTTTAATAAAAATTATCAAATTACGGTACGAAAGTATATATAATATTTATATATTACATATATATTTATAAATATAAAATTAGAAGTATTATTTATTAAATTTAAAGACATTATATTATATTATAAAAATTATGGTAAGTAACTTGAAAAGAAATGTTTGCATTATTGTAAAAATATGTACATGTATGAAATATCTTTATTAATAAATGAGTAAAAGTATTAATTTGTTTCGTTTCTTTAGTTTCAATAATTAAATTTATTACATTAATTTAAATATTAAACACATGATGCATAGTCTGCGAATATTTTGAATGATCGAATTAGAATAAATTTTCTAATATTTATTTGGAATATTTTTATATATTTGTCATCTATTGGAATAAATCAATTACAATTCTTCAGAACACAAGTAAAGAAAATTATAAACATTATGTACTAAAATGATATTACTGAAATAAAAAAAATTATAGATACAGTTCTACAGATTTAAGTTTATTAAAATTCAATGTTTCGAATTATTGAACATAATTCTTTGTCAGGAAAGGTTGAATTTTAATAAGTTTAAATCTACAGAACTACATCTCTAAAAGTCTTTTATTTCATCGTCCCAAACGAATAATATTAAATAAGTAAAAATAATTCATTTTACTAATTCGTGGAAACACTTCAATCGATAAGTGCATAATTTTGCGCTTTTCTCGTAGGTTTTTAGAATAAATTATGAAATTTTGAAACCGTTTACAAAGCAATATTTATACATTCATGTATCTAAATGACAAAAATTACCAAACAAGAACATTACAGTCACTTCCTAATAAATATTTGTTTGAAAATGACAAAGAAATAGATATTTTACAAGGGATTATGCATAATGAATTCGTAATGACATACTGCCATAAATTTTGCTTGAAAATATGAATAAACGTATCAGCTATACAAATCAAAATTTTATTTCAAACATTGAAATAAACAGTACTAATTGAAGTTTAAGGATAAAAACATAAATGCCAACTAATAATTTTATTACTTAATAAAATTATTATGATAAAATATGACCTAGGCCGAAAATGTAAATATCCATAGTTGTATTGGGAAGCAAATTTGAGCAAATCTGTATTTTAAAATATTTTCCAAATCAATAATGCTGAAATATAATTTAAGAAGTTTCTTCGAAAACATTTTCGTTGCATAAATAATAATTATTCATAATTTACTTATATAAATTGTACGGAATTTGTAAATTGAATATAGTTATTTTTAATTACTAATTTCACAACAAAACTTATTTGTTATTATTCATTCGGGATAAATAACCCTGGTAATGAATCTGTCACGAAAACATAAAGTTATTCATATCCATTATGTGATGCATGTTTGTTTTCGAAATAGTTTGTTTCGTATTTTTACGTGTGTGAAACTCATTTGTTGTCGCAAGTAAATATTAACAAATAAGTTTTGTTGTTAAATTATTAGTTAAAATTATTGTAAAAATTGTATATTGTGTACACTGTGCATAACTAATTCAAAGGCCGTTTCCAGTCGTTTCAATTTCAAATAGTATTTTCAGACTTTCCTACATTTATTTATATCGTGTGTAATCTAAAATTCTATAATATTTGTTTTAACTGGATTGTCTACCACTTATTTATTAAATTATTTTTTTACTAACTAATTAATTATCCCCAATATGTTCGAAATAATATTTTTAACTTGATGTAATTTTATTCAATATACAAAAGTATTCAAATCAGTCTCTAATCTTGTACAATTTTAAACCTGTAATTGTTTAAGAAGTTATTCTAAAATAGTAATTCAAACGGTAAAATACGGATAACCTTTGTTTAAAATGAATATATAAATATCTTTTTCTTACAAACCGTCAACCATCACGTGATGTACTTATAATTGAATATTTTTGAAGTAATTATTGTATTTAAGACATGCAAGCCATAAATAAAATATTTTTTAGTAATTATTTATTAATAAATATTGGAACGATAGAATAACACTAATATTTGATATTTATTATTGGAATCATTAACAGGTATTTAAATTAGAATATATATTACAATTTTATAAAATTTATTTAAATAGTTACAACTAAATACATACATATTAATAATAAATGTGTTACAATTGAACAAATTCTACTAGCCGGGCTTTTTTACCCAGAACACCGTAATCTTTCAACCCAGTATATTTTAAACCCAAACTAGAAACAGATTTTCTCAAATCTCTTAATTCTTCATCTGTTTAGGTATCAAATCGCCCTGGAAGATATGTACCAAATTCTTCACATTCGGCAACGATTTTTCTTCCAAATCCTGTTTTGACAGCTTTGATATCTACTAGTTTATAAGTTTTATTTATTTCTAATTCTGTTAATTTTCGACGGGGTTTAATGTTAGTTAGCTGTCCTTTCTCATTCAGTTTACTAAAATCCATTTCTAAAATAAATATTTATTTAATATAGTAGCTTATATTGAATATGAAAAATAGTTTACCTTTTCCTTACTGATGAACCTGGCCTTACTATTCGAGTGTTTAATCAGGGATAATATATATGCATAAAATTAGAAAGTTACCCGTAAACCCCCATCAGCTTTTTCAAATCCAAAATTTATTTCAAACATTTAAACAAAACAGTTCTAAATTTAAACTAATAATTACCAAAATTCCATCCTCATTAACAAATTCGCAACAAACTAATTACCTAAAATATCCAAACAAAGGTGTTCCACACGGTCAAAATTGGCGACGTCTGGAGATAGCGTCCCAATTACTACTGACATAGTGTAATAATATTTATTTTTTTAATTATACACTTACAGAAATGCAAAGTAACTAATTGTGCACCAGGAAAAGAAGAAAATTCAAGATATTGTTACAAATTTGTACATTTGTACAAAAAATCACAATTTTTCACTAGATACCATTGTTCTAAATGACTTTGGTTTGCAGAAGGAAACATAAATATTAGCATATTCAGATTAGTAGATATGGCTCATACGGTGAATAGGAGATTTATAGGCCAATTCTGAGTAAATTTGTAAGGTCTGTAAGAGAATATGTAAGATCTGTAAATGCTTACAGGTCAAATGGCAATTCTGATACCATCTGTTTCTTACAGAATTCGTAAATATGTTACATATATCTGTAAAGGCTACGGCGAAGTTTGTAGTGACTGTAAGATTTTACGGTCACTGTTGAATGCGAAAATTCATCATTATTTTATGAATAATATATTATCACTACTTTTATTTATTCCTTCTAGAGACTTCTAAGTAGAAAGCAGTTAAAAATTAATTACTGAAGAAGAATATGATCGGTAAATTTAATTATACTGCGTCAATATATAATTTTCTTCGAAATTGCATGCGAATTGTGTGAAGAAATAATAAAGGCACAATGATACAGACATTTGTCATTTCCAATTTACATAAAATATCAATTATACTTTAAATGTTCTCGTAACTTTATTTGAAGTGGGTTGTGATTCTTGCCAAAATCCAGTTGGTTCAAACTGTTGGATATCTTTAAGTCAGTCGTCTGTGAGTAGAATGTTAAAAAATATTTGTAAGTTAATTGCGACACATTTATTTCCTAAAGTAATAAAATTTCCTACTAGAAAAGAAGACAAATATTTTATAAATCGGGTAACACAAAATTCCATTATTAATACATAGTGTTAATAACATAAACCAATATATTTAATTTTTTTTTTAAATGGGGATGTCGTGGAACTGACGCGATTGATGGAATCCCTTTTAAAACTTTAGAGCCTCCAGTAACAGATAATGATTTTTTCGCATTCAACAGTGACCGTAAAATCTTACAGTCACTACAAACTTCACCGTAGCATTTACAGATATATGTAACATATTTACGAATTCTGTAAGAAACAGATGGTATCAGAATTTCCATTTGACCTGTAAGCATTTACAGATCTTACATATTCTCTTACAGACCTTACAAAATTACTCAGAATTGGCCTATAAATCTCCTATTCACCGTATGAGCCATATCTACTAATCTGAATATGCTAATATTTATGTTTCCTTCTGCAAACCAAAGTCATTTAGAACAATGGTATCTAGTGAAAAATTGTGATTTATTGTACAAATGTACAAAATTGTAACAATATCTTGAATTTTCTTCTTTTCCTGGTGCACAATTAGTTACATTGCATTTCTGTAAGTGTATAATTAAAAAAATAAATATTATTACACTATGTCTTCAGTTAAGTGAAGTAAATTAGGCGGTTGGTAACATTGACGAGAGAGTCAGTTGGTATCACTGAAGACAGTCGTTTTGGTTGTATTGTAATGTAAAGTTGATGTTGTAAAATAGTTGTGTAATATTCAACAAATACTATGAACATTATGGAGATAAGTAGCTTCATGACAACATATTGAATTATTGCACAAAAGACCATGTTCGATTCTCACAGAAAATAACACATTTGCATAATTTAACAAATTACTGGATGTAAAATATTAAAGACATCAATAAATAAAATGTTCATTACATATGAAAGAAACAAATACAATCTCTCAGTGAACCTAAATAACAAATGTTAATCAAAGTAGTTTCCATTTATAAGGATGATTCTGGAAATTTTAAATGTAATATTTATTATCACATTGATATTCATTTGACGAATTGTATTCGACATTTTGTTGGTTTATTTATTTTAATGTAAACTATTTAATGGGGTTAAAGGGGACTCGAAGAAATCTAGATGGCCCTGACTATTTTCTTCTGGTGTTACAAATTAAATTCGCAAATCATTACAATATTTGCTCAACATTAATGCTTTACTTATATATAAATAGTAAATAGTAGTGCCATTAAAATACACTTATCAACAAGATCAAAAAATAAAATGAAAAATTATACAGTGGCCCTGGATAAAACAGTGGCCTCATTTACATACCTCGATGAATGGATGACAGTAAGGTTATTTATTACGCGAAAAATTTTAAATAGCACTGGAGGGTGTTGTTTGACTTGAGGAAGTAATTGCACTCCATTACTTCACCCTGTTTGCTTTTATTGAAATAATTTACGACTGTTGCTATTGCAATAAATGAACAGTAAAAAAATGGGAAATAAAAAATGATAAATATATATATATATATATATATATATATATATATATATATATATATATATATATATATATATATATCTAAGATAATCGTTGTATGAGAAAAGAGCATCCTGTAGATGCTCGGATTCAACACTCTGTTTGTAACCATCGTTCT
Source organism: Poecilus cupreus (assembly GCA_963942605.1). Taxonomy (NCBI): domain Eukaryota; kingdom Metazoa; phylum Arthropoda; class Insecta; order Coleoptera; family Carabidae; genus Poecilus; species Poecilus cupreus. Next base: position 20,656,877 of record OZ012727.1, read on the forward strand.
GTTCACACCTAATTGCTTAAATAAAGTTTTTAAAAACAACTTTGAGCGTTCAACAATTATAAGTAATATATATATATATATATATATATAAATTATTTTATTGCTTCTTCTGTTACACTTTTTAAAAAGATTTTTATTTCCTTTACAAATAATAATGGATTACAATATGTACTTTATTGTTCCAAGACTAACATCAGACTAAATTATAAAATACAATTCTAACTCTAAGTAAAATACAATATGATGTGTCAGGAGATAGCTGACGCTCCTGAGAAGCAGCTGAGGTCAGGGGTTCTCACCATGTAACACCTCCCTCCTTAAGCAGAAACTCTAGGGTGGAACAACTTGAGTTTCGTCAACTACCCTTGGGTTTCCTTGAACTTTCTGTAACATTTTATTTTTGATTAGTTTTACAATAAAATGTAATATTATTATAGCCGTGAAGATGGCGATATAAATGGTCAATCCTCTTGAATAATGGATCTGTAGATCGATTGGATCTGCAGGGACTTCTTGAGTTTCTTGAAGTTGAATTTGGTGTAGCTTGTCGAGTGATAATTTATCCAATTTTAATTCTTCAACTTGTGCTACGGTTGAGTTTCGCATCTCAATTTTTTCTAGTTTTAGTGGGTGACCTGGTATTATCTTCATTTTGTTGGAGTAGACGTAAAAGGGTGTTTTGAATCCGCAAGTAGGTGGAACAACGAACAGATATGTTCCTTGTAAGGAAGCAATAGTGTTTTGCTTGCACATTGTTTGTACCTTCTGATGTTTAGGAAATATTCCAATGTAGTGTGCTTCATTAATTTTCAAAATGATTTCTTGATTCATTGTGACTGGTATGTGTTGACAATTATTTGCTGTAACTTCAGATGACAAAATTGAAATTAAACAGTCTTTTTCTTTCTGTAGTGGTAGGAGACTTGTGCTTTTACACAAAAATTCTGGTTGCAGATCGATGCATTCATCATTGCTGTATTGATATGCATTGTTGCTTAATGATAGGTAGGTTGAGGGTGGAATAATAATTGATTTATTTTCGTTGGGAATTGAGAATAAATGATAATGTTCGAAGGTTTCTGGGTGGACTAGAGGAAATTCTAGTGAAAACATAACTTTTTCTTCAAAAATATGTACTTTGGTTTCTATGACATTATAATATTTTAAGAGGTCATTGGCATCAGAAAATAACAGTTGTTTGTGATTATAAATTAAATATAATTCATTGACAATTTCTTTTAGATCTTGATAAGGAATAATACTAGGATGAGCAATTTTTAAATTTGCAAATGTTATGGCGTTTTCCATTTCTACTATGAAATTTAATATTGAATCGAGATTAAGTTTTATTTGTTCCAAAGTTTCGTGTGTTTCTGTATAATATAAGAAATTGTAGTTTGTACTGTTTATTGCTTGAACTAGTTCGTTTGTCTTATTCTGAATTTTATGTTGATTATTCATAATTATAGTCATTGTCTCATTGATGCTAGACATAGTCATTTTTGAGAGTGAAATTTGTTTATTTAATTTTGCAACGATCTTATTTTGATGTGTTTCTAATTCTAAAATATTCTTATGAATTTCATTGGCATCTTCGTTATCCATGTTGCCTGTTATTATTTTTATAATTGAGCCTAAAGGGTTGATTAAGCCGCGTTTTTGACGTTTTTCATGATAAAACAAATTAATTTTATTATTAACAGTTTTAATTTCATTTTCTAATCGTTTATAATAACTGTGTAAAGAATGATAAAGATCTGGGGTAGCTGCGTCTATTATTACTTTTATTTGTAAGTAATTTTCATTTGTTGAAGTTATTGCATTTTTAATAGACTTAGGGTCAATGTAATGTAAGAAGGTATGGGAAGAGGTCTGTATTTTTGCGTGTCCCAATTTAAATGGAAGGATGCCGGGATTAGTCGCTAAATTCTGTATTTGTACTATTTGCGTCTTCGTCATGTGAAGGATCGCTAGTCTGTAACAAAGGAGACTTTTTCAATAATTTATTTTCCAATATTTTTATTTTTGGTTTAACTCGACTTTTTATCTTTTTAAAGTGATAGGTTTTTAATCTTGGTCTCTTTATATTAGATAGGTGAATATTTTTTGAAGTATTACCGTGATCTGGTTTAATTTCCGCCGTCTTTAGTTTCTGATTTATTTTATCAATCTGTTCAGGTTTAAATTTATTCTTTGTTTTACTTTGTTTTTGTTTATTCTTTACGAATACTGTGTCTGGTATTTCCGGTAGATCTTCGCGATTTTTGTTTGCGTAATTTATCGTCTTTTGTTTGTATTTTTCATTTGTTTCTCTAATTTTATTATAAAGCAGTTTAATTTTTTCTTTATGATTAACAATATAGTTATTAACTAATTGTTTTTCTAACTCAATATCTAATAATGAATGAGAGTCTAAATGTCCTGATATTATTTCGCATGGTTTTAATTTTGTGACTGAATGAATGGAATTATTATATGCTAAAAGTGCATAGTTAATTTTTATTTCAATAGGTTCTTTAGAATATTCTTCCTGATTATTTAATAATCGGATGTGTTCGATAAGGGTTGAATGGAATCGTTCAATCATGCCATTTGATTCTGGGTGTTGGGAACTGACGAAATGTAATTTAATTTTGTGTACTTCTAACAGTTCTCTAATTAATGAATTTTTAAATTCTAGACCGTTGTCTGAAATGACTTGGTCTGGGATGCCATGATGTGTAAAATATTTTACAAGATTATTTACAACTTCAATACCTTGGCCTGAGTTTAATTTATAAGCCTGTGCGTATCTTGAGAATGAATCAATAATAGTAAGAAATTTTTGTTTTTCTAAAGAAATTGTGTCTACGTGCAATATTTGAAATGGTTTCGTTGGAGTGGGTGTAATGTTAAATTTTGGTTTTATTGGTACTCTATCATATTTTGTTTTCAAACATACTTCACATTCGTTTATGTAAGTTTGAATGGATTTTCTTAAATTTGGCCAATAATATCGTGTTTTTATTTGATTTTCAGTCTCATCGAGACCTCGGTGGTTTGTTTTACTTTCATGATAATTTTGTATTGTTTGTTTAATATCATCTTGATTTTCTATGTCTAAAAGTTTTTGAGTATACCTAACAAGGTTTATTTCGGAGTTTTTGAAATATTTTTGAATTACTGAACAAAATTTTTCATATATTGGGTCTTCAAAATATAATTGATACTTTACTTTCGGGACAATATATTCTTTTACAAAATTTACTATATCTCTAACATAATTATTTTTTGATATTTGAATAATTATACGTTGTGTGTTCTGAAAGAGTTTTACAATTTTTGGTTTCTTTGGATCGTAATGTACTTCTGAAATAATAATTTGATTTTTTCCATAGTTAACTGGCTTTTCAACAATTGGAATACCTACGATTGGATTTTCTACGTTTGTGTGCACTGTGTCATCATCATCAGGGATTTCTATAATTTCGTTATCATGTTCAACAGCTAATGAATTATTATCAAATTTTTTGTTTTTATCTTCTTTAATATTTTCAGCAAAACTTTTATTAAATTCTTTCATAAAATCAAATATTCCTCCTGAATCTTCAATTGTTTCGTTAACATTAATTTGGATTCGTGATAGTGCGTCTGCGTTTTTATTTAACGATCCTTTTTTATAAATTATTTGATAATCATACTCTTCTAGCTTTAAGCGCCATCTAACAAGTTTAGAATTGGGTTCTTTAAGTGAGAACAGCCATTGTAATGGACGATGGTCTGTGTAAATAAGAAATTTACGTCCAAATAAATAGGGTCTGAAATGTTTGACCGCCCAAACTATCGCTAAAAGCTCTTTCTCTATAGTTGAGTACTTAGTTTCGGAGTCATTGAGTGTGCGACTTGCATAAGCTATCGGTAAATCTGATCCGACTTTTCCTTGTGATAGTACTGCGCCTATTGCAACATTACTCGCGTCTGTTGTCAAAATAAAAGGTTTTTCAAAATCTGGAAATTGTAAGATTGGTTCGTTCGATAATAAATTTTTGCAAATATTAAAACAATTTACGTACTCAGTATTTTGAATATCTATGGTTGCATTTTTCTTTAAACATGAAGTCATTGGCTTTGTTAATTTAGCAAAATTTTTTATAAATTTTCTGTAATATCCTAATAGTCCTAAAAATGCTTTTATTTCTTTTGATGTTTTTGGTAGGGGATAATTTTGTATAACTCTGATTTTTTCTGGGTTTGGTTTAATACCGTCGGGTGTGATTATATGACCAAGGAATGTAACTTCCTTTTTTAAGAATTCTGACTTATCGAGTTGGATTTTAAGGTTACTTTCACGTAATTTTTGAAAAATTTGTTTTAAATTAACCATGTGTTCTTGAAGAGAAGCTGAGAAAACAATGATATCATCCATGAATACAAAACAGGTTTTATTAATAAATTCTTTTAAAACATTATCCATTACTCTCTGAAATGTGGATGGGGCATTTTTGAGTCCGAATGGCATTCGCAAATACTCGTAGTGTCCGTTTTCAACATTAAATGCGGTTTTCTGAATATCATTTGGGTGCATTTCAATTTGGTGAAATCCACTCGCCAAATCAAGGGTGGAAAAATATTGTGAACGTCCTAATCTATCTAAGATGTCTGTGATATTTGGTATTGGGTAACGATCATCTGTAGTTTTTTCGTTTATCTTTCGATAATCGACTACAATTCGCCATTTTTGTTTTCCGGAGGCATCGGCCTTCTTTGGAACGATCCAAATAGGGGATGACCAGGGTGAGTCGCTGGGTCTAATAATTCCTTGTTGTAACATATTATTTATTTGTCTTTCAACTTCGGGCTTATGAATAAAAGGGTATCTATAAGATTTTGTGTGAACAGGTATTTCATCTTTAGTTGTTATTTTATGTTTTATTTTATTTGTGAAAGTTAACGGTGTGCCTTCACGATGAAAAATATCTGAATAGGACTTGACTAATTTTTCAATTTGGTATTTTTCTTCTAAGTTAGTGTGTTCGGTACGAATTAAATTTACTATGTCAGATTTGTTTAATTTTTCATATGATTCATTAAAGGTTGTAGCGTAAAATAATTCAAAATCTGTCTCATTAAATGTGTTTACATTTATGGGTTCGTACAGTTTTATTTCTTGGGGTTCGTTAGTAATATTGTAAATATCAACGGGTGCGTATCCGTCTTGACAATTTGTTATGCATTCTCTTATTAAACAATTAAATATTTTAGTTGATGGTATTAATATATCACCGTTATTTACTTTTACGGGAATTTTTAAAGTTTCTAAAGTGTGTGGTTCTATACGTGCAAAAAATAATAATTTTTTCTTTGCCTCGTAATGAGATAGTTTTATTTCAGTATTCGGTGTTTTCAGAATAGATTGTTTTATATTAAGTTGTACATTTAAGTTTTTAAGGGTGTCATAACCTATTAAACCGTCAAAGAAATGATGAAATTTAAAAAGATAGAATTTTATTTTTTTGTCGTCATTAAATTCGGGGAATGCTGGGATTTCAATACAAGAATCTCATTTAGTTGTTTGGAATATTGAAGAGATGGTAAAATTTTCTTTCTTAATATAATTTTTAAAATATTTTTCAGCAATATCTGGGTTTAAGAATGACTTTGTTGCGCCGGTATCGATTAATAATTTTAACGGGGGATTTGAAATTTGAACGTACGGTAAATCTTTTTTATTATAAATCGAGTGAAGCTCTATGTTTGGTTCGTTGTTAGGCTCAGTTCGTGAAAATTTTGATTATTTTCGTAAGGTGTCTCTTCGTGATTATTATCAGAAATTTCGTTTGCATAAAAGATTTGATTTTGTGTGTCATAGTCGGTATAATCTGTCTCGTAAGGTTCGTCATTTTCCTCATAGTACTGTGTCGGTTGTTCGACATTAAATAATTCTTCTACTACATAGTTTTGTTGTCTTTGATGGTATGGTGGTCTACTTATCATTGTATTAGGTTTTGGGAAGGTACCATGTGATATTCCGCTCATAGGAGTGGGTCTTTGTTGTATAGGTCGATTTGTGGAGCTTTGGGGTTTCCATACATTAACAGTGTTGGATTTGGGTTTATTTCCAAATACTTGTTGGTTGGTAGGGAATCTTTGTGGTGTTTGATTAAATCTGGGTTGCAAGTAGATCGGGTTACTTGGGAATGGTTGATAATAATTATTAAATCTTGGTGGTGGTGGAGGTAAAGAATATTGTTTACGAACAGGTAAATTTGAGTTTGGCTTTAAATTTTGAATTTTGTTTCTGTTGAAATGTGATCTTTGCAAATGACGGATGTTATCTTCCGAGATGATAAACTGTCTCGCCTCTGCTAGAGTATTAGGTTTCATGGCTCGGATCGTTGATCCTAAAGGTTCTTTCAAACCAGCTAGAAATATTTTTAAAGCGTGTGTGTTATAAAAATTCTTTTTAACAACAGTAATGACATTCGCATCTTCGTGGATGTCAACATAATTATGTAGAGCACTTAAATTCGACATGACTCTAGTGTAAAATTGTAATGGTTCTTCATTATCTTTCTGACGTAATTGATCGAGATCAAACAATAAACCGTTTTCATCTCTTTGATCGCCAAAATGTGCAGTTAATGCGTCTTTTACTGTTTTCCAGTCTTTAGTTGTGCAAGTAGAATAAACTTCACGTGCTGGACCGATTAATTTAGCATAAATGCCATAAATTACTGTAATATTTTGAACACATTGTATGTTCTGTGGGTTTGAATCCCAATAATTATTAATGAGTGTATTAGAAATGTCTAAGAATGCTGATAATTCTAATGGGTTACCATCGAATTTTGGTACTATATCAAGCAGTTTAGAATCAAATTTGGGGATTGTCGCCATGTCTGAACAACTATTGTTTTGCAATGCAACTCCCTCTTTTAATTGTAAAGTTGAAAATAATGAACTTAAATCAATATCTAAAATTATATTTTTATATTCTAATTCTAGCTCGTTTTCACTATTTTCCTCTATGGAGATAGATGAACGCGAGGAGTCTGACATAAAATGGATTATTTAAAAGGAAAGCAACTTACATAAGTAATACAGAAGAAGTCTTCATATCAACCTCGATGGATTCACGATGAATTTCTTCGGGCTGTGGTTCTTCTCTCTGGATTAACAGTTGAAACTGAAGAATTTTTCTTGATGAATCTTCTTCCAGAATCCTATACGACTGCGCCAATTATTTTATTGCTTCTTCTGTTACACTTTTTAAAAAGATTTTTATTTCCTTTACAAATAATAATGGATTACAATATGTACTTTATTGTTCCAAGACTAACATCAGACTAAATTATAAAATACAATTCTAACTCTAAGTAAAATACAATATGATGTGTCAGGAGATAGCTGACGCTCCTGAGAAGCAGCTGAGGTCAGGGGTTCTCACCATGTAACATATATATATATATATATATATATATATATATATATATATAAATTATGTATTGTTGTAATCCTATTCTACAATAATTATTATTATGTCAGCACTTCCTGCAGTACTTTTCCATTATGATGTGCTATGTAATAAAACCCCCTGTAACTTAGATAAGGTGTTCATTCTTCCTGTATTCTCTTGTCTCAACACATGTAACCTTGTGTGAAAATAAAATTAATTTTTTTCAAATAATTGAAACAAAATTATTTAATTGGCGCAGTCATCGGTAGGATCAGAGAAACACAAAAAGTAATTGTGTGGTGAATTTTAATTCTTTACTCTGATAAACCAATCAATTAATTACGAACCAAGAAAAATTGAAATTTCTACAAATCCGTCTACAACGACCTGTGGAAACGTCAAGAAACGCAGATCCCACGGAGAAATCAACTTTCCTTGGCAACCCATCAACCGAGAAATCAAGAGGAAGGAAGACTTGCTGTTCGACAACCCTTTCGATCACGTCTTCAGACCCAGGAAGAATCAGCGACCCGGTGATGTCCGTAAAGCATCAAACAATCTTTATATTATTCACATTAACTTTGTAAGTTAATATTTGTATTATTGTATTTATTTTCTGTGTTACACAAAGGGGTACCTCTAGCAACTGACTAGTAATAAAGGTATCGAGGGACCGGCACAGTCCTAAACACACAAACACAAACACAATTTATGTCTGATAGTAATAATACTACAGAATCTGAAACATCTGATAGTGAAGTAGAAAACAATACTCCTTTAAATAATACTGTAAAAAACATTATTCTAAAGTCAAGTAGATTACAAATAACAAAAAGATCAATCATGACTACACTATTAGAATTAAAAAATCTTTCAGAAATTATTCCTCCATACAACGGAGATATTAAATTATTAAATAACTTTATCAGTGCCGTAGACGACGTTGTGTCTACGCTACAAACCACGCCACTAAACCCCATTCAAAAAACATATCTTTTTGGACTTATAAAAACTAAACTAACAGGTAGAGCTGCCGAATTACTTTCTGAAAATAAATTCGTAGATTGGGTAGATTTAAAACTTTATCTCACTACCAATTTCTGTGACAAAAGCACAGCTGAAACTATTTTATTAGAAATATTGCAAATAAAAAATAAAACTAGTATAGATAAAACTCTAGAAGTTATCTCTCAAAAATTCTCACAATATAAATCAAAAATATTATTAAAAGAACATAGTCAATTGCAAAAGGATGCTATCATAAGAGAAAACCAAAAATTAGTAGTTTCATATTTTATAACTCTCTTACCCTTGTCAGTGAGAGGATCATTTATTGTCAAACAACCTAATACATTAGAAGAATGTGAATGTTTGTTGAGAAATGAATTTAATTATTCACATCAAAACTCACATCATTCACCAATGTTAAAAGATAAACAAAATTTTACTTTTAATATTCCACCAAAAAAATTCCCAAGCCAACAATTTCCATCCCAACCAATTCAACTTAATAACAAACAAACTCAACCAAAACCCTTTGCCCCCCGACAAAATCTGAAAAATTTTTATGAAACAAAACGAACATTCCAACCCAGACCAATGACACAACAAACAAGACTTACTACGCCTATGTCCACACAAACGATAAAACAGAATTATAATCTGAATGAAAGCTCAGATGACCAAAGTGAACAACCTACTGACGAACACAAATACGTAGAACAAGACGACATTGAATACGATTCTTTTTTAGAATTAGAGATAGGGATAGACGAATCAAACAAGTAATGTCTAGCCTAACATATAATTTACCGTCGTTACAAATTCAAGATTATATCATTTTATTAGATACGGGTTCAAGTATAAATTTAATACATCCAGATTTAGTTAATATTAAAAAATTTAAAACTTATGAAGAAAAATGTACGTTTACAACCGTAAATGGAAAATCTACTATTTCACATTATGTGATACTCAAAATTAATAAAATCCCATTAAAATGTTATATTTACAAATTTCACAAAAAATATAATTTATTATTAGGTATTGAGGCATTTAAAAAATTAAACATTCAAATAAATTTTGTAAAAAATTCTGTTAATATACAAGGAAAAGAAAAGAAATTACAAAATGACTTTAAAACTGGTAAACAAAATAATAACATTCAAATTCGTTCAGAACACTTAAATCAAATTGAAAAATCAAAATTAAAAACACTTATTAATAACTTTGAAGATTTATTTCCAAAACCAAACGAACCATTGTCTTGTACAAATTTCTGTGAACATAAAATAATTGTTAATGACACAACCCCCATCTACACAAAAAATTACAAACTGCCACAGATATACGAAAATGACATTGAAGAACACATTGAAAAAATGCTAAAAGAAAAAGTTATACAGCCTTCTCATTCTCCATGGAACTCTCCCATTTGGATTGTTCCAAAGAAGCTAGATGCTTCCGGTAAACGGAAAACAAGATTAGTAATTGATTTTAGGAAAGTAAACACTCAAACAAAAGACGATAAATTCCCAATCCCCAATATCGACACCTTATTGGATCATATCGGTCATTCAAAATACTTTACGACGTTAGATTTACATTCCGGTTTCCATCAAATTCCCATGAACAAAAACGATATCGAAAAGACCGCATTCTCTACTCCATCCGGTCATTATGAATTCTTGCGTATGCCTTTTGGTTTGAAAAACGCGCCCGCTACTTTCCAAAGAATGATGAATATTGCATTAGGAGAATTGGTAAAGAAAATTTGTTTAGTTTACTTAGATGATGTAATTATTTTTGGTAAAACTCTTGAAGAACATTTAAATAATATTAAATTAGTTTTCGAAAAATTAAGAAAAGCAATCCTAAAGATCCAAATTGATAAATCAGAATTTTTGAAATCACAAACAAAATATTTAGGATATATTATCACTCAAGATGGAATAAAAACAGACCCTTCAAAGACAGAAAAAATTAAAAATTTGAATATTCCCAAAACAAAAAAAGAAATCAAACAATTTCTAGGTACGAAAGGATGGTACCGTAAATTTATTCCAAATTTTGCTAAACTTACTAAACCTCTTACCTTATGCCTAAAAAATGGTCAAAACATAGACATTTATAACGAATCGTACAGAAAATGTTTTAATGAATGTAAAGAAATTCTCACTTCATCTCCTATATTACAATTTCCAAATTTTCAAAAAGACTTTATACTAACCACGGACGCCTCTGATTATGACATAGGATCTGTTTTACTTCAAAAAGATGAACACGGCAAAGAAATGCCAATAGCTTATTTTTCAAAAACATTAGGTAATGCTGTGCAAAATTATAGCACCGTTGAAAAGGAACTATTAGCAATAATAGAATCCGTGAAAAATTTTAGACATTATTTATTTGGAAGAAAATTTCTTATAAAAACAGATCATAGACCTTTATGTTGGTTATTCAATATGAAAAACCCTAACCAGAAACTCATGCGTTGGAAAATAGAATTAAACGAGTATAATTTTGATATAGAATATTTACAAGGCAAAATGAATGTAATTGCAGATAATCTTTTTTGTGAACGTGATAAAACACAAATTCACAATAAAATCGGTGACGTAACAGAAACAAAAATATTCGCTCATTGTATTTTAGAAGATTTCGAAATGAGTCAAGGACTAGCAGATCAAGTCAATAAAAAATTTGATAGTAGTAATTTTTGTAAAAATATAAATGTGTTAAACAAACACATTATTATTCAAAATTGTAATAATCAAAGAATTATCCATTTAATTATAAAAAAAACTTTTTATGAGAAACCATCAATTAAAGACTTAGAGAAACCATTAAAGGAACTCCGAGACTATCTCATTCTTAATGAAATTTTTGAAATTAATATACCACTCTTAGGGTGTGGCAGAGATAAATTAAAATGGAATCAAGTATCGGAAAAAATATTAAAAATATTTGAAGACACAAATATACAAATAAATGCTTATTCCTTACCCACAATAAATTTACATAGTAATGATAATGAATCAATTTCGTCAAATCAAAATACGGTCCATTCAGATCCAGAAAATTTAGTAAACGGAATTAAATATATAGAAGATAGAATAAACATTGCCGATAATCAACTAATATTTGAAATTCATAATTTTGAAACTGAAATAGAAATAACAAAATTATTTGAGAATAAAAAACAACGAATTTACTGTAAATTAAATAAACAAAATCTTGATTATGAAATATTAAACTTTCTTAAACAATATATAGTTCCAAAAATAAAATACCAAGCAATTTTTAACGAAAAGGACTTAGACTTAAAATTCTCAAAAATTATAAAAGAAAACTTTGAATTTAATACCATTAATATAATCGCTTGTAATAAAATAGTCGAAGATGTAGAAAATGAAGAGGAACAAATAGAAATAATCCGCGACTTCCATATAGGCTTAACTAACCATAGAGGAATAATCGCAACACTCAATGCTTTAAAAGAAAAATATTTCTGGCCCAAAATGATCAGTAATATTACTGAATATATAAATAGATGTGAACTCTGTAAATTAAACAAGTATAATAGAAAACCAATTCCGGCAACAGATAATCTTACACCCACACCTTTAAAACCATTTGATATAATAAATATTGACGTACTTTGCTTAAATAAAAATAATTTTCTTACAATTTTTGATCAATTCTCTAAACATGGTCAAGTTTATCCGTTAGAAAATAAAAGTTCAAATAATATATTACAGAAATTAATAAATTATTTCCAAATTTATACAATACCAAATAAAATAATTATGAACGCAGGACCTGAATTTAAAAGTAGTGTTTTACAAGATTTATTCAAACTCAGGAATATAGAAAGTCATATAATTTGCGTAAATAATCTCAAAAGCAACGCTGTTGAAAGATTTCATTCAACACTCATAGAACATCTAAGACTCCTTGAAAATATCAATCGCTTCAAGAATAAAACATTCCTAGAAAAACTCGACTTAGCAATCTTAGCTTATAACAATACTAAGCATACTATAACAAAATTAACCCCAAATGAAATACTATTTGGTAAAAATAATCAAATTCCATTAAAAACGATCCCACTTATCAATGAAGAAATTAAATAAAAATTGAGAAACAAAAACGTTATAAAGAAAACGATAATCCCTTGCAAATAAAAGATACTATTTATGTTAAAGAAAATCCAAGATTAATAAAAAAATTCAAAAAAACCTTATTTAGAAAGTATAGAGTTCAGCATTATAACCCTATACTCGGGAAAGTAAAAATAAGAGATCAAATAGGTGAAAAACATGTCCGAATAAATAGAATTAAACAATAAACTGTTATTTCAGATGTACGGCTCAACTTACGGACATCTCAGATGATAATGGATTTCATTTAGTTAAACTAGGGAAAACCTTGATAAAAACTTCGGAACAAATAATTTACTTTAATTATAATATTACCCCTATTCATGATGAATTTATAAAAATAAAAACATTGAAAGAAATCCTTCTATTCCAAATTAAAGATTCAAAAGAAATATTTCAAGACTATACTAATATCTTAATATATAATTTTAATGATTTAGAAAATCAAATTAATAAAATATTTCATAAAATTTCAAAACGCGGTTTAATAAACGGAGTAGGAAATATTATTAAATCAATTTCAGGAAATTTAGACGCTTACGATGGAGAACGCTATGACAAAATTCTTGAAGAAATAAAAAATAACGAAAAATTATTACAGGATCAAACTAATCAAAATTTAAAAATTAATAAAGAAATGATTGATAAACTCAATAATCAAATCAAAAATATTATAATTAATGAAAATAGACTAAAAACTCAATTAGATGGAATTCAAGAAACCTTAGAGAAAGATATCAATTGGGTAGGAAAAATTGACGTTGAAAATAAATTTCAATAATTATTATTTATTGTTCAAAGTTTAAATGATCTTACTAAACAAATAGAAATTAGTTTAACCTTTTGTAACTTGAGAAAATTAGACACAAGTAATATTGACCCGAATAATATTAGAAAAATTACACAAAATAAAGACATTTGGCAACTAAACGAAATTATAGAAACTTACTGTCAACACGACAATGAACAGATATACCTACTACCTTATTAATATCCCAATGTTTTCTTCCCAAACCTATGATTTATATCAATTTACACCCCTACCTTTTATAAAAAATAATACAATTCTTCAATTGAATGTAAAACAAACTATGTATTATATAAATAATAATAATAATGTTAAAATAAATAATTGTATTTTAGTTAATAAGATATATTATTGTAAAACTGAGTATATTAGTTTAAATAACTGTTTACTTAATATTTTAAATATTCAAAAGAATGATGATTGTAAATATCATACTCTAGAATCAGAAAATACTTGGGAAAAGATTCAAAACACAAATGAACTAATTATAATACGCCCCAAGGAACAACAAATTCAAATTAATTGTGAAGGTAATACACTTAATAAAAAAATTAAAGGTATATTTTAATTAAAACTTATTAATAAATGTGTGGTAAATAATTTTAAGTTTGATACAATTCAAGAAACTTATAAAGAAATAATATTTGAAAATTTAAATTTTAATAATACGTTTCCACACTTAAATTCAATGAAATTAGATGAAATTAGTGAAGTAAATACAACAATTAAAGATTTATCACAGATAAAGGAAGTAAATTTACAAAATTATAACAATCATCACTTTTATATTACTTATATTATGTTATCTTTAACAATTTCTGTTGTTTTATTATATAAGCTTGGAAGTAAGTTTTTAAAAATTTGTAAAAGAAATAAGAAATTGAAAGGTAATAAAGAACCTATTGTAGAATTAAATGCTATTGCATAATAATTATTGTAAAATCTTAGAAAGAAGGAATTATGTATTGTTGTAATCCTATTCTACAATAATTATTATTATGTCAGCACTTCCCGCAGTACTTTTCCATTATGATGTGCTATGTAATAAAACCCCCTGTAACTTAGATAAGGTGTTCATTCTTCCTGTATTCTCTTGTCTCAACACATGTAACCTTGTGTGAAAATAAAATTAATTTTTTATAGTAAATAGTAGTACCATTAAAATACACTTATCAACAAGATCAAAAAATAAAATGAAAAATTATACAGTGGCCCTGGATAAAACAGTGGCCTCATTTACATACCTCGATGAATGGATGACAGTAAGGTTATTTATTACGCGAAAAATTTTAAATAGCACTGGAGGGTGTTGTTTGACTTGAGGAAGTAATTGCACTCCATTACTTCACCCTGTTTGCTTTTATTGAAATAATTTACGACTGTTGCTATTGCAATAAATGAACAGTAAAAAAATGGGAAATAAAAAATGATAAATATATATATATATATATATCTAAGATAATCGTTGTATGAGAAAAGAGCATCCTGTAGATGCTCGGATTCAACACTCTGTTTGTAACCATCGTTCTGTTCACACCTAATTGCTTAAATAAAGTTTTTAAAAACAACTTTGAGCGTTCAACAATTATAAGTAATATATATATATATATATATATATATATATATATATATATATATATATATATATATATATATATATAAATTATGTATTGTTGTAATCCTATTCTACAATAATTATTATTATGTCAGCACTTCCTGCAGTACTTTTCCATTATGATGTGCTATGTAATAAAACCCCCTGTAACTTAGATAAGGTGTTCATTCTTCCTGTATTCTCTTGTCTCAACACATGTAACCTTGTGTGAAAATAAAATTAATTTTTTTCAAATAATTCAAACGAAATTATTTAATTTATATATATATATATATATATATATATATATATATATATATATATATATATATATATAGCAAATTAGAAGAAAGTTCCAGAACTATAAAAAATCTGAAAGAAGGACTTGAAACGAAACTAGAAGAAAGTTCTAGAACTATGGAAAGCAAGATAGAAGAAATTTCCAGAACTATAGAATGCAAATTAGAAGAAAGTTCCAGAACTATGGAAAGCAAGTTGTGAGAACACTCTAGAAGTCTGGAAACAAAAATTCAAGAAAATTCTACAAGTTTGAAGCAGTCCCTCTTATATCTTTTAAATTTTCTCACAAATTTTTTTTTTAATTTCCTATCTAGTGTTTTTTCCTTCCAGTTGACGATTTCTGCGTTGTGTAAGTCCTGTTTTACTTCTTGAAACCAAGTAGACCTTGGCCTTCCTCTTCTCCCTCTCCCCGGATCCCACTCTAGTATTGAATATATTGTTGTTTCTGCTCCTGCTCTCCATATGTGCCCCAGCCATTTCACTCTTTGTTGTTTAATCTTCTTTATTATGTCTTCACCTCCTAATTCATTTAATATTTCACTATTCATTCTTATCCTATGTTCATCATCTTCATTTTTGATTGTTCCTAATATTGCTCTTAATATTTTTCTTTCCATTATTCTCAGTTGTTCCTCTTCTTTTTTTGTCATAGTTAGGGTCTCAGCGTCGTACAATAGTATAGGTCTTATCAGGGTTTATATATTTTCATTTTTGTTTTTTTTTTTTGATAATATTTTACTTTTCAACAACTTTTTGTTCATAATTTTATTGCCCACGAACTACAGCATCCCTCTTTTCATTCTCGTGCATATGGTTACTTGCTTGCCCCGTGTGGGCGTGGCCCCTCTCTGGATTGTTTGATCCGTGTTTTGATCCACTTAATATTGTAAAGGATATCTTTTGTAAGTCCTACTGCACTTTTCTCTTCTCCTCTCGTTATTTACTTCTTCCCACTCATGCCGTGACAGCGTTGTGTTATTGTAGTATGGAACAGAAGGAATTTTAGGTTAGTACCTGAAAAGCTAATTCTATTTTTTTTCCTACCGGATTTCCTCTCCAGTTTTTTAATTTTCCGGGTGTGTAAGCGTTAATTTATATCCTCGGCCTGTTCTTTATTATTATGTCCTTCTATTACTTCCTTGTTTTCTTCGCTATTACCACAGAAAAAACACGTTATTCACTCAAACCGCCATTTTCGATCATGAATGGTACTAAGGGCAGGATAAATATTGTCCAACACAAGATTGATACTGGCGATTCGAGACCCATTCGTCAAGCACCTAGAAGACTACCCCTAGCCAAACGTCAAGAAGCCGATTCAATAATCAGTGAAATGAAACGAAACGGAGTGAATGAAGTATCAGATAGTCCATGTGCTTCACCTGTGATATTAGTGAAGAAGAAGGACGGTTCTACCCGTTTCTGTGTCGATTATCGACAGCTGAACAACGTCACAGAAAGGACAGTTACCCTCTACCTCAGATTGACGATACGTTGGACACACTTGTGGGATCGAAAATCTTTTCAACTTTGCACTTGAAAAGTGGTTATTGGCAAGTGGGAATGGAGCAAAAGGATCGTGAGAAGACAGCATTTACTGTTGGATCTGGACTTTGGCAGTTTACTGTAATGCCGTTTGGCCTTTGTAATGCTCCTGCTACACTTGAACGTCTGATGGAATTCGTACTGAAAGGGTTATCCTGGAAAACTTGTATGGTATTGTGACAAACCAGATTTGTCACCTTTCTTTTCTTCCTACAAAAATAAACATTTGTATAGGTTATAAACATTTTACATTTAAGCAACTAACTTACCTCAAAGTAATTACTGTATTGTAAATGTTTACTTTTATTATTGATGTTCATATTCAATTCCTATTGCCTCAACTCATGTAAATATGTTGGTACTTAGGTTAATTAATTAAGAAAAGAATCTGAAATTTAAATTGTCACATAAACACATTCACTTAACCACACTTTATGTCTACACGTCAAATCTGACAGTTACTTTATTGCGAAAGAAAGGTCGAACTTCCAAAATGCGGCCGTTTCCCAACAGATGGCTCGCGCTGTCTTTAATTACCTCTCGAGTACACTTACCAATGCCGAATTAATAATTCGGCATAAAAGGTACAAAAATAAGGTCGAAAGACCAGAGTTCAATATTTAATAACTTGACTTGTCCGTCAGTTATTAAATATTATTTTCTCAAAAAGGTCGAAAGACCAGAGTTCAATAATTAATAACTCGACTTGTCCGTCAGTTATTAAATAATATTTTTCTCAAATATGTCGAATACCGCGATAGTAGTATTGACCTGATTCAAGAAGCTCGACTTGCCTGTCAGTTTTTTAATCATCTTTGTTCTCCAGATCATATTCGTCTAGACTTGCACTGTCAGACGAATTGTGAGTTTTTTTTACACCACGGGGGTAAAACTCATGTTCATTTTTAGTTGGTTAGCAGCAGCGCCGCCACAACTGCCTGGAAAACTAAAACTACATTGTTTTGTATTTTTACATCTAGTAATAGGTAGTAAACAAAGCGCATTTTGTTTATACTGTCAAATTCGAACTTCAATCTGTCATTTAAAAAAATACAATCTGAGTGTTACTGGCATCAACTATAAAATTAAACAAGCTGATAAGCAACTTAAAGTCACAAACCATGGAAAACCTTTAAATATACTGAAATTAATCTTAAAAGTAAGTTTTTGAGACATTCTAAATTTTAATTATTTTATAATATAATAATTTTTAGGAACAATAAAGCCAATTTAAAATCAAACAAAACCGTATTTTTTCAAACTACACATCAAGCTTGATACCAAATCTGCGAAGTTATTACGTCCTCCACATGTAGGCATCTTATTTAAAAAATCGTCACCCGAAACCACCCATATGTGAGCAGCAAATAGCATTCATTCATATTGTCCAATTTTTTTTTGTTTATGTACGTAATTGATATATATTTATTATGTAAAATATATGTTAAATAAAATATACATATCTCATTTTAAACTTTTATTTCAATAAATGTTTTTAATTTTGAATGTACAAAATACCAATGAAACCAATGAATGTTTTTAATTTTGAATGTACAAAATACCAATGAAATCGCTACCTGTCATTATAGTTCTTCCACCTAGTAGTGGTGCGCTGCTGTCAACACTTCGATTTTAATACATTGAGTTTTGTCTCTTCCTATGTTATTACTTTGTGTTTTACACAAAGAAACAAAACAAGTCACCTACACATATTCGCGATTCACCTAGACTTGCACTGTCAGGTGAATCTCCTCTACATATCCAAGGTATTTCCTTACATCCTCACCATATTTCAGATTCACTGAAAAATGTACAAATAAATTTAAGCTAACCTTAAAATTGTAACTTACCTTTTTGAACAATAATAATCAATTTTATTTACCATTATTAAAACAAATGTCTTTATTTCACTAAAAACTCATTCACGGAGAGACCGGACCCTAGTCAGGATAGTTGATTTTACATTCACTCAAATTAATTACAAATGGCGCCCGAAGAATCTACATAATCAGCTGTCAGTGAAGTTTTGTTCTATCATTGAGAAATCATCCGTTGGCAAATTCAAAACTCCCCAGACATAAGTTTTGTTGGCGGGAATTTTTAAATCTACAAAAATTTAAATACTTACCTGCTGCTTTTCTCACATGTCACAATTTTAGTATTTTCATATCACAAAATGGCGCCCGAACAGGGACGCTAGTATTTTAGTATTTCATGTTTTATGTTAATAAATTAATTATCACAAAATGACGCCCGCGAACAGGGACTTGTGAAGGAGTTTTAGGAAAATAAAGACAACAGTTTATTTTATTCTTATCAAAGTACAAATTTGAACATAATGGCTCCCAAGAACCATAAAAATAAAAGAAATTCCAAAAACAATAACACAGATATTTCACCTGAAAAATACATATTTATACAAACACTTACAAAAACTCAATTAAACCAAGAATTACGAAAGTTTCAATTATCAACGACGGGAACTTTGGCTGAACAACAAGAAAGATTAAAATTGTTTTTCTGAAAATGCGGATTCAACATAAGTGCCCTCCTCCATATACTCCACAAGCAAGTCCTGTGGAAAGAGTGAATCGCACATTGAAGCCCATGATCGCTCAGTTCTACGATGGAAATCATAAGAAATGGGACGAAGAACTGTTCAATTTTAGACTCGCCCTCAACTCCAGTCAGCACTGGGTTCACTCCAGCTCTGTTGAACCTAGGGAAAGAGTTAAAATTACCCAAAACAGAATATAATGGTCACCAGAAGTTGACAAACATCAATTTGTCTCACCACGATGTTGTATGAAGGAAATCCCAAGTTGAGAAGCTCCAGGAAGATCAAGAGTTGGTCAAAATCAATTTGGCCCGCGCTGCCACCTCGCAGGCGCATCACTACAATCTCCGAAGAAGACCACTAGAGTTCAAAGTGGGCCAAAAAGTTTGGCGACGAGAACATCCACTGTCATCAGCAGTCCAAGGATTCACCGCCAAACTAGCTCCAAAATATTCCGGTCCCTACGAGATAGTAAAAAAGCCATCAACACCAACTCCCTCCACATTTCCAAGCCAAAGGACATCCCCGAACCGAGCTCCAAGAATCCTATTGTCCCACCTGAGAGTCATGAAGACTCTATTCCGGCAATCCCGCCGAAATCGATCGCCCCAGGAGGTCTTAAACGGCCACCGACGCGGCCACCACGGCCGGGACACACTTCAAGAGTCACAATTAGTAGGCCACTGCTGCCTACACCCCCGCTCCTCCCGAGCCCAGTTCCAGTCCATTCCCCTATCCACCTGGAGGAGCCGAGTGCTCCGTTGGCCACATTCCTCCAGCGGTACCGGCCCGCCAACCTGACTCCAGGATCATCATTTCCCGTACGTCGCCGGGGACGCTGGTATGAAGTGCCAGATCTCCGTCCGTAGTGTATTTTTCCCTCCCGGCTGAACTAGACAGCTTTGTGTGAGTAGTGAAGTGACGTTTAATAATTCGTGTTTTGTTTTTGTTTGTTTTCTGTTTTTTGTGCAGAAAAAAAAAATAAGCTGCCCTTATTTTTTTTTTCTGAGGAAGAAGGGAGGGGGTGTGACAAACCAGATTTGTCACCTTTCTTTTCTTCCTACAAAAATAAACATTTGTATAGGTTATAAACATTTTACATTTAAGCAACTAACTTACCTCAAAGTAATTACTGTATTGTAAATGTTTACTTTTATTATTGATGTTCATATTCAATTCCTATTGCCTCAACTCATGTAAATATGTTGGTACTTAGGTTAATTAATTAAGAAAAGAATCTGAAATTTAAATTGTCACATAAACACATTCACTTAACCACACTTTATGTCTACACGTCAAATCTGACAGTTACTTTATTGCGAAAGAAAGGTCGAACTTCCAAAATGCGGCCGTTTCCCAACAGATGGCTCGCGCTGTCTTTAATTACCTCTCGAGTACACTTACCAATGCCGAATTAATAACTCGGCATAAAAGGTACAAAAATAAGGTCGAAAGACCAGAGTTCAATATTTAATAACTTGACTTGTCCGTCAGTTATTAAATATTATTTTCTCAAAAAGGTCGAAAGACCAGAGTTCAATAATTAATAACTCGACTTGTCCGTCAGTTATTAAATAATATTTTTCTCAAATATGTCGAATACCGCGATAGTAGTATTGACCTGATTCAAGAAGCTCGACTTGCCTGTCAGTTTTTTAATCATCTTTGTTCTCCAGATCATATTCGTCTAGACTTGCACTGTCAGACGAATTGTGAGTTTTTTTTACACAAAGAAACAAAACAAGTCACCTACACATATTCGCGATTCACCTAGACTTGCACTGTCAGGTGAATCTCCTCTACATATCCAAGGTATTTCCTTACATCCTCACCATATTTCAGATTCACTGAAAAATGTACAAATAAATTTAAGCTAACCTTAAAATTGTAACTTACCTTTTTGAACAATAATAATCAATTTTATTTACCATTATTAAAACAAATGTCTTTATTTCACTAAAAACTCATTCACGGAGAGACCGGACCCTAGTCAGGATAGTTGATTTTACATTCACTCAAATTAATTACAAATGGCGCCCGAAGAATCTACATAATCAGCTGTCAGTGAAGTTTTGTTCTATCATTGAGAAATCATCCGTTGGCAAATTCAAAACTCCCCAGACATAAGTTTTGTTGGCGGGAATTTTTAAATCTACAAAAATTTAAATACTTACCTGCTGCTTTTCTCACATGTCACAATTTTAGTATTTTCATATCACAAAATGGCGCCCGAACAGGGACGCTAGTATTTTAGTATTTCATGTTTTATGTTAATAAATTAATTATCACAGTATATTTTGATGATATAATTTTGGCCGGAAAAACATTTGAAGACCATGTGAAGAATTTAGAAGAAGTTTTCCAGAGGTTAAGAAGCGCCAACCTGAAGCTAAGTTCCAAGAAATGTAACCTGTTTCGTAAAGAAGTTCATTATCTTGGCCACATTGTCTCTGGAAAAGGAGTAGCTGTAGATCCAGACAAAGTAATAGCTGTTAAAGAATGACCAGTGCCCAAGGATAAACATGACATCAGAAGTTTCCTTGGTCTATGTACGTAGTACAGAAGATACGTCATGGGTTTTGCAAACATTGCAAAACCATTAACTTGACTGACAGAAGAACGCCGAAAATTCGAATAGGATCAAGATTGCAAGAATGCTTTTGAACATCTAAAGCAGGCATTAGTAAGTGCTCCTGTCCTGAGTTATCCACTGCCAGACGAAAAGTTCATCATGGATACAGACGCTAGCAACTTTGGCATTGGAGGAGTACTGTCCCAAGTACAAGATGGCCAAGAAACGGTTATCGGGTATTTCAGCAAGATGTTGTCAAAGCCTGCACGTAATTACTGCGTAACTAGAAGATAGCTGCTGGCTGTAGTCAAAACCATTGAACATTACTACAAATATTTATATGGCCGACGGTTCCTGATAAGAACGGACCATACCGCACTGAAGTGGCTTCTGCAATTTAAGAATCCAGAAGGACAGGTGGCCAGATGAATCGAAAGACTACCGGAGTACGATTTTGAAATTGAACACCGAGCTGGAACTAGTCATCGTAATGCTGATACGCTTTCAAGAAGACCTTGCCCGTTAGATTGCACTCACTGTAGTCGTGTAGAAGAAAAATCTGAACTTCTTCTACAAACAAACGCGGCTCCAGACCAAGTTGGGAAGAAATATCATCACAATCACCCAGTGTGAAGACATATTGGGCGCAGTGAAATTCTATGAAGATGGATGATGGCCTCTTGAAGCGAGTATTAGAAAATGAAGATGGCACCCAAGAGAGGTTACAATTATTGGTTCCCAGAAAAAGAGTTCCATCATCGATGACATCACTGCTGAAAACAGAATTTTACATGATGAAATCGACCGTCTTGAGCAGTACTCCAGGAGAAACTGTCTTTTTTCAAATCAAACTCTCTCTTGCAGTTCCCCCAGAAGCAATTGACCGATGTCACCGAGTAGGTAAACTTCCTACAGTGAGTGATAGTGCTAAATCCTTCCCTCGCCATCCACGTCCGATTATTATAAATTCAGTTCGTACAAAACCCGGAACCTAGTTTTGAAAACTAGATCCAATCTAAAGGGAACTGATTATACAATAAAAGAAGATCTTACGTAAAAACGGCTTGAACTCTTAAAATCAGTAGCAAATAAATTTGGATTTAAAAACGTATGGTCTTCTGATGGCAACATTTATTATAAATCGAATAATAAAACTAATATGGTTACTCTGAAAGATGATGTTAATAATTTGTAATATCAGTGAATCATTACTCAACTTTGTGTTTGTTTTTATTATGATATCCTTTCATATGAATGGAGCCGCTTCTGTCTACCTTTAAATTTAATTTTATATTTCTATTCTTTCTGTAAATTTAAATTTACAAGTTTTGTACGGTTATAGTCTTAACTATAAGGTCGTTGAACTTTAATTAATTAATTTCTTGTTATAACTACGTCACACTACTTCTGTTTGACTCATTTATTTATTTTTTGTCTTTATTTTTGCTCTTATAGTATTTAATGATGGAATTATTTTACCAAAATGTTCGGGAAATGAATACTAAACTTGTTGAGATTTATAATATTATCGTCTCTATGGATTGTGATGTAATAGCATTTACTGAAACTTGCCTCACTGATTCAGTCTACAACAATAGGTTCCTTGATTGTAATAAATATACTGTTTACCTTGAAGATCGAGATAACATCAGATTAGGCAAATCTCGTGGCAGTGGTGTACTGTGCGCCATAAGCAATAAATATAAATCAACATTGATAATTGAACAAAAATTCTAATATATTTGCTGACATTGTTTGTGTAAGAGTACATTTGAATTCTAACAAATTTTTTATTGTGGTTGCGATATATTCGCCTCCTCCCATATCCTTGGAACAACATGAAATGATTTATGATTGTCTGGAATCTTGTTTATCTTTTATTTATTCTGAATTTATTATCAAGGCTGATATGAATATTAGTAAACTCACCGATTTTTATACCACAGGATACAAAAATAATTGTATTTCCAGATTCGACAATTTTTTTAATTTCCTTAATGCTACCCAATTTAATAAAGTCCTTAATATTGATTCCCGTTTATTATACATTGTCCTGCCAAACATTAAGTGCACTATTACTCACTCTGTTCCCATTATTCCCGAAGATAGATACCATCCCTCGCTATCCATAATTCTCGAGATTAATTGACAATTTCAATACAATGCGTCCCTCAGCACTAGGGCTGTTCGATATCTTGTTTTGAATATCGATATCCGATATTAGAAAAATATCGATAATATCGATGTATCGATGTATCTATATATTGATATATCGATATATTGATGTATCGATGTATCGATCTAATATAGTTAGATTTTATTGGTAATTAACCCGGCGTTACACGGGTGAAAATTTTTAAGTCAGTGCATGTAACCGGTCAAATTGACCGTGGTTATTTAGAAAGCTAATTTCAAAGACAACAGTTTGTTATACTAACATACTTTATGTTTTTTTTATAAAATTTGATATATTTAAACATAAATTCTATCAATATAACAAATATACATATATATTGTATAATAACATAAAAACTATTCTATGAAAAATATATTTGAGCTATAACAAATAACTACTCAAAACATAATTTTATATTATTTTAACTAAAAATTAAGCTCTTCAACATTTTATCCCTCTGCACAATTGTTACATAAAATGTTAGTTTGTTCTCTACACACATGCAGGTCGCATTGTATGCATTGGTTTGAAGTTTTTCTATTTTTCTTCCAATCGCACATGTAGCATCTTCCTGTAGTTCCAACTATTTTAGGTTTATTGACCTTTTCTAATCCCAAAATTTCTCCTATCCTATATCTATTGGCTTTTTTAATTCTTGTGTTTTTCATTCTTTCCTGTAGTTGTTCTCGAACTAATTCCTTAGCAAGGTCTTTCAAATATTGACTTCGTTTTATGTCGATTTTATTATTCTCTCTATATATAATGTAACTATTTACTGCCCCTATATTCATAAAAGAAAAGAATAATGTTAGAGGCCATCTTCTACTTGTCCGGAATACCGAATAGTTTGCCTTCAGTTCATCGACAACGTCAACACCTCCCTTTGTTGAATTATAGAACGTTATTATTTCTGGTTTGCAGGCCTCACCGGTAGAGTGGTCAATGTTGTCCAAGTTGTGTAGTGTTGATAATAACAATACCAATTTATCTTTTCTAGGTTTGTACGAAACAAGTGTCATATTTTCCCTGAATGCAAAATGCTAGTATATATTTTTCGTTCTTTCATTTTTTGAACAAATAGTGGTGGAATTTCTCTTTTATTTTTGCGAACTGTGCCTACTAATGTTAGCTTATGATCCTTGAGTAATTCCTCAGCTAAGGGAATTGAAGTGAACCAGTTATCACAAGTCACATTCCTACTTGTGCCTGAGATTGGTTCAATTAATCTCTTTACCAAAGCAATAGGGTTGTTATCAAATTTGTAAGGGCCATCTTTTTGTGTTCCAGCGTAGACTTCTAAATTGCATGTATAGAATGATTTAGAATCAACAACAGCTAAAATTTTCAGTCCATATTTGGCGGGTTTATTCGGTATATATTGCCGAAAACTGCATCTACCTCTAAATGATTCTAGCATCTCATCAATCGTTATATTCTCACCTGGGCAGTAATTTTTTTTCAATGAATTCATCTAGTAGTTCTCTAATTGGTGCCAACTTATCATACTATTTCCGTTCTTCTCTACTATTGAAGTCGTCAAACCAAAGGCAGCGTAAAATAAATCTAAAACGGTTTATTCCCATTACCAAAGGAAAATACTCCACTCCAGTTCCATCCCTTTTGCCATAGATCCTTCAAATTCAAATGCGAAGATTTCATAACACCTGCCAAGTAAAGTAGCCCAAAGACAGCCTTCATTTCTGTAACACTTGTATCAGCCGCTTGTGTTTTGTCTTCAAACTTATTCCTTATGTTTTGAATGTATAAGTTAGTATAGTCTACAACTTTTTGAATAAACACGTCTGGAAAAAACATTTACCAGGTTTCCAGTACAGTCTTTGCACGCTTTGCATTACCCCGTGGGCCAGCTATGTCTTTGAAAATATTATGAGCTTCATATTTTGTTTTCTCAAGCGTTGGAAATTTGTTCCATTGTGTTTTAGCATCTTTACCCGTGCAATGCAATGTAGAATGAATAGCGAATTTAGAACTGGTGCCAGGGCCTGGTTGAGGAGACTCTCGCAAAGAATCACTATGGCTATAATCGGACCTTGAAGAAGCAACACCATCCACCAACTCGTATTCTTCTGCTGATTGCTCGCTAGCACTGTAATGATCTAGTTCCTTAACAAAGTCTTCTTCATTATCGTCGTCCTCATCTGTAATTTCACTCACATCCTCTACATCTTTCCAAAACTGTAGAAGACGAGCTTCTTCCCTTTCATAATCACCCATTCTGAAAACATATAGGTTATGTTGTAGTAAAATCAAATAAATGACGATTTAATTATATAAGTGCAATATTTCATAATACTGGGACAAGAAATATAATAATATAACACCAAATGCCATACTTACGGATAATAATCAAAATATAATAAAATCTAACTGTTAATACAACGCACAGGAGACCACACGAGACTGCACGAACACGGTCTTTATGACCGTGCTTCGGCATTACAACAATGTGGCGCCAAATACAACAAAACGACAAAAATATAAAATTTTCTAATATCATGAAAGGCTCAACAAAGTCTTTAGTATAGCATATCTAAAATTTCAAATATGGTTTACATTTAATTTTTTTAAGAAAAACAGCTAAATATAAATACCCGGTCGATCAGACCGTGACCTGTGTATCGCCGGGTTAAACAATGATTCAGGATATCGATCTGTACTATGTAAATAGTAAACAATCTAATGCAGATAGATTTTATAGAAGGATTACAGTGGTTCAGGATGTCGGCAATTCTATTGTGGAGAGAAGTAACGGGTGTTCAAAGGCAAAAAATTTTAACATCTGGGGTGTTTGTGTACTTGCTTTATGGTACTGGGCGCCAGCATTATAAAACAAACGGGAATATACTATGCCATACAGTTATGTGTATATCGGTCTTTTAGTTGAAATTGTACTTGAAACAAGTGGCGTGTGCAATTACAGCACTGCGAAGCGCCAGGATTATAATTTAATCTTGTACCTTCAAAGTTATCTTCTGGACCATTCATTTAGTTTGAATTCCATTCTTGTTTAGCAATTGAAGGAATAACATCTCCGACAACTTTCTCAGTGTTCTTTTTAAATTTTTATTTATTCCAATTGAAAATGAGTGCCGGTCCTAAACGTAGTGTTGTATGGCAACATTTTGATAGACTGGACGAAAATTCTGCGCAATGCGTACATTGCAAAAAAAAGTGTCCAATAAAGGAAACACATCCAACTTATTTGGACATCTTAAAAACAAACATCCATTTGTCCATGCGGAAATGTTGTCAGGCAAGAAAATTGAAGAAAATATAAGGTAATTATACATTTTCATCAACTTTAAATGCGTTTGACATAAACATTATTTAAAAAAAGTATACAATTAAAAAACAAATTTCACTATAGTATATTTACATAAGAAAATGCCGCAAAAGTGATATATAAAAGCGAATGTAAAAAGATTTTAAAAATGAGCTTTAAATTTCTATAGGGCAGTATAATATTTCATTTTAATCGTTTATTCAGGTGTTTTCTTAACACAATTCAAATTTTTGCGTTTCACGGTTTATTCATTATCTTATTCTAAAAAACTATATCAATTTACCAATAAATGGAATAAAATGAAATAGTAGCATTAAAAAATATTTTTAAACTTCGGTCAATTTTTTGTTTGTTTTTTTTTAACTGGTATTTTTTGGGTATATTAAATAGTTTATTTACGAATTAAATACAAGAAAATAAACAAAAGTATTACATCGGTGTTTACATTTCAATATTATATATTTTAAAGTCTTTTAATGCATTTACAAGCTAAATAAACTCATCAGATCACCATGTTATTTTAATTATTTCTTCATTGAAGATAATTAAAATTCTATAAACAATACAAAAATTGAACTTGAATTCATCAGCCATTTCTTATATAAAATATTTTAACACAAGATTTTTAACAATGACGGTTTATATTTTCAACAAAAATAAATGTGACTTTTTATATTCAAATAAGTAAGAATCAACATTAATTCCACTGCCTTGTTTTATAAAATAATAATGTATTTCGAAATAGTTTTAACATCACAACAAAAAATATGTAGCACTGTCAAAATTTCTATATAACAAATTTTAATTTGCGCCTATTTCATAAATTATTAAAAGACAATAGTTATCCATTCAATAAACCGGATACAAGAGTTTTAAAAGTTATTGAGTTTGTTAGTTCTTACCATTTATTTTCTGGAATTAATTAATTAAATTAACAAGGAATCAAGTTTTTATTGTTTCGCCACTAACAATGTTATAAACTATGAGAAATTAAATGACAGTTGTAATTTTAATTTAAAGTATGATTTAAATAAAATATTACGAAACTTTGCTTTCTAGTTAAAAGATTAATTGACATTTATTTTAAACAAATAGATATATTTGAAAGTTTAATTTGACATATTATTTAAATTAACTAAATTTTTAACGGTGGTGGTGAACGTTTATATTTTAACTTTTAACGGAATGTGTTCAGAAAACCCCTGTTGGTTAGAATTAGAAATGTATTTCAAACTTATTTTTCATTTTAAAACTTTGAAATCACCTATCAAAGATTACTTGAGGTGTACAAAAATATTCGACGGCATAAAAACTTAATTTTACAAAATATTACAAAAAATGTAGCATAAATGTATTTAAAAAAAAAACTGGAAATATTCGTCGGATGATGGATATAAAGGTAGATAAATAATTTTACATCTCGCTGCAAACGTTTCGGTAATTTATTTTACCTTCATCAGTGCTATAAAATAATAACAAGAAACACAGAACAAATTACTACATTGTGAATAGCCACAAATAAATAAGTTAAAAATCATTGATAATCACCTGTGAGATATGTAGATCAAGCGTAACAAGATGATATGACATGTTTTCCAGTCGACGGTGTAAGATCAACTGTCAAACACGAAGCGGAACGAGAAATAAGTTACTACTAATTGATCACAAATTAACCAAAAAACACTGAATCATAAACTGGTTATAGAAAGAGAACCAGATACTAAACAAAGAGAAAAAACACTACTTATTTGATTGTTTCAAAAGATTAAGTACATATTGATAACATTTGGACAAATTCTCAGTATCTGTTCTAAAATTAACGCTGTTTTGGTTATTGTAAATATGAACCATCTCTAGAAAATTTCTCTTTCTATAGTTAGCCTCAGTGTCTAAAATTTTTACATTTTTAAAATCAAATCTGTGTTGTAAATTGATACTTTGTTTCGACAGTGCTGTCTTGTCTTTATTATCGATACATAAATACATCGATATATCGATATATCAATACATCGATATATCAATACACCGATATATCGATATATCAATACATCGATATATTGATATATCGATGTATTTTGTGAAAAAGAACTAAAATTTACCTATAATGCCATCTAATGAAAGGGGTTGTGCTCGATTTATTGATAGCATTGTATGCTGATATTTATTTTTACTTTCACTCTGGAGTCGATGTATCGATATATCGATGTATCGATGTATCGATATATCGATATATCAATATTTTTTCTCAACACTTTTGTAATATATATGCACTCAAATTTTTATATTATTCTTTTTTTAGGCCTGGTCTTGAATACTGCCTTATTGTGTGGAAACCGTTATGCAATAATCATAGTAATGAAATTGAACGAATTCATTCGGTCCTTCGTTTAACTTCATGATTTATAGTTATTCTAAATCTTTAATGGAATTTAATATAATGTCTCTCGATAATAGACGTAAATTTGTTTCCTGTCTTTATTTATATTAACTGGTCCACAATTCTATTGATGGTACTTCGGCCTGGCCAATTAAAATTTGTATGTTCCTCGACCGTCTACAACGTGTAAACAGAAAGTCACTTTTAATACATATCTTATTAAAACTAACTATGAACAAAGAACCCCAATTAGACATCTATGTTCCATTTTCAACAGTTGCGAGTGTGATGTTGAACTTAATTTACAGTTATTTATATTCCCATTTGAAACGTATATTATATTTTTTTTTCTAAATAGCTTTGTTTAATTGCTTTTGTTCTTGAATTATTTTATATATATATATATATATATATATATATATATATATATATATATATATATATATACCGTGTGTCCCACGTAAATGTTGGCATAGGCAGTTAACATGTAAAATCAGTTTTTTGTAAATAAAAAGTGTCCGGCAAAAAATTATGCATCCAAATTTTATATCACAATACTGCCAATATCCCTACATCTTATTTAATACAGATTACTTAATTTTGATACCGCAATTTAATGAAATTAATTATAATAATTCCTAATTTTCGCCTACTCTTTTTATTGCTACTGACGTATAGTGCCAGCAATTTGTTTTAATTATTTTAATCTGTCACTGTCAATATCTGGCGATGGAAATTATTCAGCGTTCATTCCTGTGGTGTATTCAGATATTTGTCTTGCACTGCGCCCCCATAATACATTCTAATAATATTTACACGGTTCTCGACATTTAATATATTCTTGATGACAGTGACAGAATAAAATATTTAAAACAAATTGCAAGCACTATACGTCAGTAGCAATAAAAAGAGTCGGCGGAACATTAGGAATTATTATTATTAATTTCATTAAATTGCGGTATCAAAATAAAGTAATCTGTATTAAATAAGATGTAGGGGTATTGGCAGTATTGTGATATAAAATTTGGATGCCTAGTTTTTTGCCGGACACTTTTTATTTTCAAAAAACTGATTTTACATGTTATTTGCCTATGCCAACCTTTACGTGGGACACACGGTATATATATATATAAGTAATATAGGGACACCTCCCTCTATTTCATAATTAAAGTAATTCTTGCATCATCTTTAAAAAGCCCTTAGCAAGCAACTCATATTTCTAAGATAATCGTTGTATGAGAAAAGAGCATCCTGCAGATGCTCAGATTCAACACTCTGTTTGTAACCATCGTTCTGTTCACAACTAATTGCTTAAATAAAGTTTTTAAAATCAACTTTGAGCGTTCAACAATTATAAGTGGCGCAGTCGGATTGGATTAGCGAAAGGTTTCGAGTTCGGAAACAAGAAAATTGTTCAATCCGTTTTTAACGCGAAATCGTCAGTTTCAACTGTTAGTTCGCTACAACCTATTTAACAAAAGACAATTCAACGCTCTTAGCAAAGAGTGACAAACGATTTCGAAACATCATCTACGGCGAAGAACGTCGCGATTGTTGTTCCGGCAGCAGTCACCAACTCTTTTGAAAAGCCTGCGAGACATTACCTACGGCGAAGGCGTCGCGGTAGCTGTCCCAGCAACAGAGGCCATCAACTCCAGAAGAGCCCACGAGCCATCACCTACGACGAAGGAGTCCGGTAGTTGGACTCAACACCAGCAGCAGTACAAGCAACTACGTCGAAAGCAAATCGAAGATATGTTAAGACTTGTATTACTACTGTAAGTTAATTTAAATATTAGTTCAATTTTATTGCAAAATAGCAAATTTTATCTTAAAATTTTAAAACTTTAAAATTTTTAAATGATATTATTTTTAATATTAACTTATTCGAGTATATAAAAAATGGCACCGCCAAACCCACCTATACTACCCGCTACACTTTCTACAATCCCTAAAATCCCAAATGAAATAAAAGATCTCCTTGACGTCATTCCTGAATATGACGGCGGTACAGGCACTTTGCCTCATTTTGTAAGTGTTTGCGACGAAATCGTCGAAATAATTGATAACATAACATAACGTTATCGAACGTAATTAAACGAGTTATTTTACATACTATTAGAAAGAAAATTGTTCGAGACGCGAATGTAAAAATTGCTACTAAAACATACACAGATTGGGCAAGTTTAAGAAGTTTACTCGCTGAAGAATACGGCGATAAAAAAAATGAAGTTCATTTCCTAACTGAATTATCACATAACAAAAATTTAACGAAGACATCTTTTCTTATTTTGCGAAATACGAAGACATATTTAATAGACTTATGGGCCTATTAAAATTAAATTTTGAAACTGGCTATAAAACGTAGAAATTTTCATGTCCTCATATGCAGCTCATAATTTTATATTAAATTATAAAGAGCCATATAGAAGCCAGCTAGTCGCTAGAAACCCCAGAAATTTATGTGATGTACAAAATTTAATAAAAAATTATTTTCAATATATTCATACACACATTAATAAGCAAAATTCATTTAAACAGAAAATTTCTGCACCAACACCCGTATATAAACACCAAACTCAACAAAACCAATTTCAACAAAATCAAAATCAACATCGATCCCCTATGATCCGATACACACAACCCCAAAACTTTCCAAGATAACCTTTCTATGCTCAACCTAGACAATATTACCCACAACCTATGTCTATCAGTACGAAAACATTCAAACCCCAATTGAAAAGACAACGACAAGATTTACAAATGTTAGAAACTCATGTCGAACCCGATTTAGAGATACAAAACCAAAATGAATATTTTGAACCAGAACAAAATGAACAAAATCAATTTGTCACCGACGATGAATTCATAAAAGAAATAGAAAACGAAAATTTTCCCATACTCGCCCTACAAGAATTGAATCCCTAACAAATAATTTCCGTAAATTACATTTTATAAAGGTTTCAAATTTTAAAGTTCTTTTAGATACTGGTTCCACGCAAAATTATATTCACCCTAAAATACTTAAACCAAACACTCCTAAATTTCCTGAAAATTTTACTATTTACACTTGTAACGGAGTATCATCCGGTTCTGAATTCACATTTTTCAAATTTAAAGATTTTAATGTTAAAAGCTATATATTCGAATTCCATAAAGATTTTGATAGGTTTGCCAGGTAAAGAATTATTAAAAACTAAATTTAATTTCGAGAAAGGAGAAGTGACATTTTTAAATAAATTTAAATTTAAATTTCAATATTTAAATCAAACAAATAACACTAACCTTAATATGGACATAAAAAATCAAGAAATTCGCGATGACCACCTAACTAATAATGAAAAACACTCATTATTTAATACATTGAATAAATATAAAGATTTAATATTACGCGAAAACGAGAAATAGACATTTACAAGCAAAATAAAACACCATATTACTACAACAGATAATATCCCGACTCATGCGAAACAGTATAAATATCTCGACATTTATAATCAAGAAGTTCAGTCTCAAATAGAAAAAATGCTACAAGACGACGTCATCCAGCATTCATACTTACCCTGGTCCTCACCCATATGGGTAGTCCCAAAAAAATCAGACGCATCAGGCAAGAAAAAATTCAGTTGTAATAGACTATCGAAAGTTAAATGACAAAACCGTGGACGACTAATTCCCAATTCCTGATATAACCGATATCCTCGATAAATTAGGTAAATCAAATTATTTTACCACTATAGTTCTAACCTCTGGATTCCACCAAATAGAAGTCCATACAGATGATATCCCCAAAAACAGCTTTCTCTACAAATTTTGGACGAATTCAAACGAATGCCTTTCGGTCTCAAAAACGCCCCTCAACTTTTCAAAGACTCATGAATTTTGTCTTAAAGGATTTAATAAATAAAATTTGTTTCGTATATCTTGACGACATAATAATATTAGGTACATCCCTTAAGGAACACCTAGAAAATATAAGTAAAGTATTTCAAAAACTACGTGAAGCCAATTTAAAAATTCAATTGGATAAATGCGAATTCCTTCGCAAAGAAGTTGCTTATTTGGGCCATGTAATAACTACAGAAGGAGTCAAACCAAACCCAGATAAAATTAAAGCAATCAAAAATTTTTCTATCCCAAAAACAATTAAAGAATCAAATCATTTTTAGGTTTAATTGGTTATTATAGACGCTTCATCGATAAATTACAAAACCATTAACTAACTGCCTGAAAAAGAATAGTAACATTGATATAGATAACAAAGAATATAAAGACTGTTTTGAGAAATATAAAACCCTCCTGTCCAATAACCCTATTTTACAAAATCCTGACTTCTCCAAAGATTTTATTCTTACAACAGACGCCAGTAATTACGCCATCGGCGCTGTCCTCTCCCAAAAAGACAAAACTAACAAAGACCTACCCATTGCTTACATATCACGAACACTGAACAACCATGAAGTAAACTACAGTACGGTAGAAAAAGAACCTTTAGCTATCGTATGGGCTACTAAACAATTCCGCCCATATCTTTTAGGCCGTAATTTCAAAATCATAACTGACCACCGTCCTCTTGTTTGGCTAAACTCTCTTAAAGAACCGAATCAAAAATTAATACGTTGGCGACTTAAATTAAAAGAGTTTAATTACACAATTGAATACAAAAAAGGCCGTCAAAATTTTGTAGCCGATGCACTCTCTCGTATAAAACCCCAATTTGAAATTCGCTACCATAATTCTGATATTTTTAAATCAAATAACCCATTAGTACACTGTATATCAAAAGATAAAGCTATGTTAAAAGGTTTTGCAGAGCAAGTTAAAATAAGATATCATTAATGAAAATAATAATTTATTAAATAAAAAGTTAATTAATATAGAAAAAGAAAAAGGTAAAATAATAGACGGTATAGATATTATTAGAATACAAAATTTAATAAATGAATTTATTCAAGTCGGACAAGACCTATACCTCTCAATCATTCAAATAGAAGAAACACTCACTTTTTGCAAGTTAAACACTTTACATTTTGGCATTATTAATCATGAACAACTTTTAGAAGAACTAAATAAAATAGAAGACCGATATTTAAGATCAATCATTATAAATAATATTCAGAATAACGCAATATTGGAAACGTACTGTTCCTATGAAAATCCCAACCTAATAATTCTTATCGAAACTCCCTCTAATACACGTAAAGAGGAATTAATTCAAATAACTGCCATCCCTACCAAAATCCATGATACTTATGAAACCATTAATTTAATGAATGGTTTATACTCTAGAAATAATTGTAAAATAAGATTACTTAATAAGTGTACTGAACTTAGTAATAAAGAATATTACTGTGTCTATCAAAGCAATGAATATGATAAATGTTTGGATAATATTGTGTGTTATAAAGACTTCGAATTTTGTGATTATAGTGAAATTTCAGAGATAAACTCTATTATAAAGATAAAAAATTCAAATTTAAATTATTTATTCTTTCCACACAAAAAGGAAGTTAAATATGCCTGTAATAATAATATAACAATTCAAGAACTGGAAGGAATATACTATATTGAAAATTGTATCGTAAATAATCAATTGGAATTAATTAATAACTTTGGCAAATTAATTAAAATGAGTAATAATATAACAAATACACAAATTTTACATTTAGAAAGTAAAATTAAAAATATAACCACTTTCAAAATTAATGAAGACCATAATATTCACTTAGACCCGATATATGGAGATATATCAAATAATTTTGAACATTATGTAACTATTTATGTAATATTATTTATTGTAATAATTTTAATTGTATTATGTAATATAAAGTAACTTCAATGCAAAGATTATCTTAGGAAAAAAGATAAAATTGAATTGAATGGTAAATCTAATGATACTGAATTAAATGTTTTACAATCTTGTAGTCAAAATCGAACTCATGAAGATTTAGCTTTTTCTCTTAAGGGTGGAGGAATAATATAGGGACACCTAGCTCTATTTCATAATTAAAGTAATTCTTGCATCAACTTTAAAAAGCCCTTAGCAAGCAACTCATATTTCTAAGATAATCGTTGTATGAGAAAAGAGCATCCTGTAGATGCTCGGATTCAACACTCTGTTTGTAACCATCGTTCTGTTCACACCTAATTGCTTAAATAAAGTTTTTAAAAACAACTTTGAGCGTTCAACAATTATAAGTAATATATATATATATATATATATATATATATATATATATATATCAGTCGTTTCGCGACTGCAATTAATTATAAATTATGGTGTCGTGGGAAGGCAGTCAATTGTGGGCTAAATAAAAACTTCTTTCAAATTTGCCAAGCTTTTAGATATATTTTATCCTTCATCAGGGCACTGTGTAACAAAAATTATGAAAATATAAATATTTTATACAAAATTTGTAAAGAAAACTTACATTTAGTAGAATAGAAATTTCTCCAATGGTCAATAATAGTATAAATAATTGAACACTAAATTAAACAATATTATTTATATTATTTTATTTAGCCCACAATTGACTGACCATTTTCATTTTGTTGAATTTTCGTAAACACGTGCTTTACCACAACCTTTACACAACAGTAGTATGTATATATATATATATATATATATATATATATATATATATATATATATATATATATATATATATATATATATATTCTTGTCCTGATACACTTACGGAACCATCTACTAACGAGACCCAATAGGTAAACATATGATATAGAATCTAGAAGAATGTATCTTTCCAGATATATTAAAAGTTTTCATATAATCATAATAATTACAGAGAAATTAACAATTTTGCAATCACTAAAAAAGTAAAGGTATGGGACCCGGATCTGTCGGTAATGAAGATAACTTTTTCTGTGTTTCAACTTTGGCTAAATCAAGCGCCAAATAAAATTTGAATTTTGTGAAATGTGAAGTTAATATGACAATCGTATTAGCAATAAATTAAATAATATATTGCCGTTCGAAACAAATATGTATTATACATATTCCATTCTAGTTTCCAAACCTCATGTTTAATTAAATACAATATATTTTTATTAAGTATGTGCGATTTTCAAAATAATTTAGTTCAGAAAACTTTCTAGTTCATTATTATAATCAAGTGACAGAATTATGCTACTTTTATAGTATGTAGTAAAAAAAGGAAATAGACAAGAAGGTAAATTTCCAAAGGAATAGGGTGAAACTACATACGTTAGAATGGAAGTTACGAATTAAAATACAAGTACATAATGAATTTTAGAATTGTAGATATCAAAATATAGTAAATATTTATATTTTAGATACCAAAATATAATAAAAATTTGTTTTGGTAATTAACAACAAATGCAGAAAACTAATTTTATACTGCCATCTAACGAAAAGTAGCCTTCTAATAGCTTTCTGCTAGTTCATAAAACTGCCGCTACACTTTCGGAAATTGAATAATCTGATATATTACGTTTTTGATTTTGAAAAATTAGAAGCATACCGAAAACTTTCAAAATATACATTTTTTGACAATACATAATCTGATTCACTACGTTTCGGAATTTGAATAATTTGGGCAAACCGAAATCTTTCGGAATTTGAATAATCTGAAAATGAATATTCTGACGTTTCATTATTCTGATTTTAAATATTTTGCTGTTGCAAGCCTAAAAAACGAATCCTTTATTTAAAAAAAAAACAGCAAATTCTGAATTCTTCATTTAATTTCATGTTCTTTATGGTCCAACAACCTCCATCCGTCAAAATTTCATGGATTTTTTACAGTGACTTGTACATTGCAATGTCAGATGATGTACATATTTTTGTTCGGTTCGTTCACTCCCATGAATTTTGTTTAGCAAATTCAAATTAGAATAAATGATTTCTTACAATTATTCTTATCGAAAAACAAAACAATTATTACAGTAAGGTCTTTGAACATTCTAGTATTTGTACATGTTAATGAAAAGGATAGTTAAAACATTAAACTATAAAAAAATATTCGTTAAAGTCTATTTGGTCAAAAGAATTTTGATACTATATTTCTCATTCCCATGAACGACTATAGTAATGAAAATAATTTGTATATTTATAAATATGATCATCTATAACATACTAAGTTCAAATGAAAAATAATCTTAGTATGTTATAGAGCAGGGGTGGGCAACCTCCGGCCCGGGAGCCAACCCCGGCCCGCGTAATGTTCCAATCCGGCCTGCGAGATCTTTAAAAGTAATAATAAATAAATATTTTCAAAAACAAAAATTTTAAATTAGGTTATTACCCAACATAAAGAAAAAGGGGAGATTTTCAGTTTAATTTTCGATATAATTCGTCTAGTTTAAATTAAAAAATAAATATAGTACTTAGTTAATTTTGTTTTATTATTGTTTTTTACATTATCAGAAACAAATTATAATAAAAATATGTCAATTAAATACTACGGCCCGCGTAAGAAACGTAAATCTTATTCTGGCCCCTGTTATACAAAAGGTTGCCCGCCCCTGTTATAGAGTATAGACGATCATATTTATAAATATACAAATTATTTGCATTACTGTAGTCGTTCACGGGAATGTGCGGCATAAATATTACTAATTTGAAAATTATGTTCATGCATAATTTGTAAACAAAATTAGCTTTTTAAAAGTAATTACAAATTTTGGACTTTTATCTACAAATGTAGATATAAAACATTATATGTTTCATTTATTATAATAATGATATATTGTTTCAAAAAAGTTATGTTAATGTTGCGCTATCTTCAGCCCATATGGTTGACCTTAATTCTATTATTAGGTGGGTATAGTAAAATAGCCAAGCTACAAATAATTCAGATAAATTTCAGAACGAATTAACTATAACATTTTTAAAGAAGCTGCTGTGTAAATCAACGTATTTATCAATATTTCTGTGATTTTTTTGTTATTTTTGAATAACATTGAATTTGTTTTTTTATTATCAAATTAAAATATGAATTGAATATTTAGTTTCCTAATATTTTTATAACTACAAAGTGGACACATTTAACTTTGTAATTTGGCTACTTTTGGCGCTTATGCTAACAAATAATCTGGACATTCTGTTGTAAACTAGTTTATGCATTTGAAACGATAGCCGAGACCGACAACTGACAATACCGCTACCGCGATCGCCGCTCAAGCAGCGTGGGTTTGCGGAATCCTTTTATGCGTTTGGATCGATATCTAGACTGGCACGGCGTTTTGTGTGAGTCTCAGCCTACAGCCCACACATTTGCTAGCGGTGTCTCGCGACCTTGTGAGATAGTCACGGTATGGAGGCCAGGGATTTGGCTATAGGCGGAACTTGAAATTTTATTTTGCGGCGCAAATTACTACAACGAAAAACAAAACACATCATTCTGTTGTATCATTCAGCGAATATTTTCTATTGCTATACCGAGTTTGGTACCAAATTACTCAGTTGGACAGCAGG
Source organism: Poecilus cupreus (assembly GCA_963942605.1). Taxonomy (NCBI): domain Eukaryota; kingdom Metazoa; phylum Arthropoda; class Insecta; order Coleoptera; family Carabidae; genus Poecilus; species Poecilus cupreus. Next base: position 20,696,164 of record OZ012727.1, read on the forward strand.
AATTAAATGGTACCATCCAATTTTTTGTATGACCTTGAACAGTGGTCTTCCTGTTGTATTTCTAGAAATGAAATATACAGGGTGGCCCATCGGTCTGTATTTTTTATTTTATTCGATTATTATAAATATTACCGAATTTTTTTTAGACAAAATTTACTTTACATTAAAATGCCCATGTATCTGCAGTATAAGTTTTTCTACCGGGTGGTCCATTTAGCCTCACAATGATATGCCCTTTATAATTTTAAATGGAACAGCCTATATATTTTTGCAAAATTTGAAAGATCTTTTGTTTCTCTTTAAAATAGCTCTTATTCATTATAGTCCTAAAATGATAAGTCCAGAAACTATTCACGTTTTAATTTATGAAGATTCACACACAGAAAGTATGTCATGAAATTAAAAACAATAAATAAATTTATAAAAAATGCTCGATTTGAACGTTAGTTCGACAAACTAAATAAAATATAACAAAAAAAGTTGTTAAACTAAGTGGAAATAGTAAATAATAATTATTAAAGAGCTGACAGCAACTAATCTGATTGTTTAAACATTCCCACACAATTATATGGCATATTTTCTGTGTGATTATTGAATCATATAAACGTGAATAGTTCCTGTACTAATCATTTTAGTACTATAGTGAATAAGAACTTATTTAAAGAGAAACATTAGATCTTTAAAATATTGTAAAAATATATAGAGTATTCCATTTAAAAATACTAAATTGCATACTCTTACGCGAAAATGGAGCACCCGGTAGAAAAACTAATACTGCAGTTACATGGACATTTTAATGTAAAATAAACTTTGTACGAATAAATTTTCAGTAATATTCATAATAATCACATAAAATTATAAATACAGACCGATGGACCACCCTGTACATCAAAGTCATATCAACCATAACAAAGTTGCTAATATCTTGTCAAGGTCAAAGTCAATCGGATCAATGACCTTCAATCCTCATGCTGGGGTCAGATCACACCTTTTTTGTCATCAATTTTCATCCCAACTAGCATCGTTTCATTATAATAGTGATAAAAATTTGGCTGGTTGTCACTATGTATTGTGCTCTAAGTAAAAAGGTCAATATCATGACTTTTATGGGTTCAGGACAGCATCCTGCAACTTTCATGTCAGATGACCTTTGACTTCAAATGGCCCAGTCTATATTTGACCTTCATTATGAGGTCACGCATTCCCATTATTTTTTCAACCCTCTATCCGTATAATTTATACCATCATCATAATATATACAACAATTAATATTTCAATTTATTTTTCTTACTTCAACTATACCTTGTATCTTATTAATCTACCCTGAAAACCCCTAGAATATTTACCGCCTATGAAAAATTCGTAAATCGAAATGATTGACAACTAATTATTATCATAGACTCATTTAACTGAATATACAACCATTATTCGTAATTTTAAACAGAATTAAATCAATTTTAATTTGAAATTATTTTCCCGCCGCCCTTAGTTCACTTCTCAAATAGTTAAAATTGTTTAAAATTTACATGCCCTTTATATTTTTTATTTTAATCTCCGACTTCCATGCATTCCAAATGCTATAAAACGGTCAAGGCCATTGCATTTGAAAGCTCTCTCAAGAACGCAACTTTTTTATTTTAATCTTTTTTTCTGGCATGCACGTGACTTAAAAAAAAACTTAAGTGCTAACTGTGATACTGGCCCTAAAATCAAACACTAATGACAACAAATGACAGACAAAAGCAATAAGTTTCAATTAGTACATTTGTTTGTTATTTCATCATGGCACTGATAATTTTAAGAAAATTATCAATAAACATTTCCTCATTTTTTCAGTTGAAATTTTTAATATTAGTGTTAAAAAATGCATAATTTCTTCCGCTATATTAACTATTTTGACGTTAAATAATTAGGGAAGCCAATAATTAAACATTTCAAAAATATCATTCAAAACGCTATGCACAATAAATGCAGATTTATGTTAGTACAAAGATTGCTACAGGAATGAATACTTCTCTAACTCAAAGCTAAACTTATGCAAAGATTATCGTTCTCCTGGAATTTGATTGTAATTTGCTGACTTGCTTTTTATGGCTGATGCAATCCTCATTAATAGTTATGAAATACAGGATGGCGTCCCTATATTACTTATTCAAATATTTACAATAATTATCTTATTAACTAATAACATGATAATACATTTATTAACTATATTTTTTAAACTGAATCTACGTTATGGTATATACATATATTTACCATTTCACTGCAATTATTCGTCTACCATTAACATATACTGATTTGTTACAGCACAATTATCAACTTATTAACAATATACATTATTAATTATCTCTTAAATCCGTAAAAACCTATATCTGAATTATGGAATATATATTTACTATCTAGAAATATTGGGCAATATAATGTAAGAAAACTAATAGAGATAATAAAACATAAATATTGACGCATTTATTAATTATTAATAACAAATCGTAACTCAGTGATATTTGTCAATAGTTTGAATAATGACTCTTAAAAATAAATTGTCTCTTTACTGTCCCACTGTCTGAAACTGATTGTAAATATAGGTGACAAACTCGGTACTCTTTAGCTAATAATTGCGTTTAAGATTTAGCAAATCCAATCGATTTATTTGCAACAAGCATTCACGACGCATGCCTTCAACTTTTGATAAAAAAAATAACTTCCCTCTTTGCACAACCCACATGGATTTAGTCTGTGAAAAAACAGTGTTTCAGAAACCCCACGGCTTATCTACTATTTTACTTATACTATTGATATGTTTAATTATTGGCTACCTTAATTTTTTTACAACAACAAAATTATAATATCACTACCCGGAATCAGAAAAATGACTGAAATGTTATTGGTAATTTTCTTAAAATCATTAGTGCCATGAAATAACAAAAGAAATGAACCTATTAAAATTTACTGGTTTTATCTCTCATTTTTGTTATTATAATAATATTTCGAATATTATTATCTACAAATATTGTTTGAAACATTTTTCTCTTACTGTCTTCATTCACGAATTACAACATGTTTAAAAGTATATTTAGACATGTGACAAATGTCTATTTTTGACATGCGTCATAAGTGAAAACTAAATTTATTTGAAGGGATGAGCGTTTCTTGATAGTGGTGGTCCGTGTTCCTGCATCATTTGATAAGAAATCTATGGTGGGAGGTATTGTGGTATCCACAACAGATTTTTATTTCTACTATACTTCTGATGATGATAGCTTAGTTATAAATAGAATTCATTATAAATATGAATTACGTATGTTGTTATTTTATTGTTTGTAATTTTATTAGTTATAATATAATTCACTTTCTCATCTATCCGGCCCGCGAAAATTAATAGTAACTGGCCCAAAGAAATAAAAACGTTGGGCACCACTGCTCTACATTGAATTACAAATTTGGCCTGTCGTAATGGTATTAATCATAAAGATGCTGCAGATAGACGGACATTTCAATATATGTCCCTATCTGTTTTAAATGTTTTACTCTTACCAATAAGTAATGCTGTTGTCGGCAAGGTTTTCAGACATGAATGTAACAAAGAATATATTACGAAATAGGGTGAAACTATATACGTTAGAATGGAAGTTACGAATTAAAATACATAATGAATGTAAGAAAACAGTGTTGTATCTTTTCACCAAATAATTCAATGTTTAGTCTATATAACTCTATTATTATGTAGGTATAGTGACAATAGCCGAGCTACATACAGGTGGTCCATCGGTCTGTATTTTTTATTTTATGCGATATTTATAAATATTACCGAAAAAATTTTCAGACAAAGTTTATTTTACATTAAAATGCCCACGTAGCTGCAGTATACGTTTTTCTACCGGGTGCTCCATTTTCGCGCAATAGCATGAAACTTAGTATTTTTAAATGGAACCCACTATATATTTTTACAAAATTTTAAAGATCTTATATTTCTCATTAAATAAGTTCCTATTCGCTGTAGTCCTAAAATGATTAGTACAGAAACTAATCACGTTTTTATGTTTCAATAATCACACAGAAAATATGCCATGAAATTGTGTGTGAATGTTTAAACAATCAGATTAGTTGCTGTCAGCTCTTTAATAATTATTATTTACTATTTCCACTTAGTTTAACAACTTTTTTTGTTATATTTTAATTTAATTTGTTGACTAACGTTCAAATCGAGCATTTTTTATAAATTTATTTATTGTTTTTAATTTCATGGCATACTTTCTGGGTATGATTCTTTATTAATTAAAACGTGAATAGTTTCTGTACTGATCATTTTAGGACTATAATGAATAAGAACTATTTTAAAGGGAAACAAAAGGTCTGGCAAATTTTGCAAAAATATATAGACTGTTCCATTTAAAAATATAAAGTTGCATATCATTGCGACAAAATGGAACACCCGGTAGAAAAATTTATACTGCAGATACATGGGCATTTAATGTAAAATAAACTTTGTCTGAAAAAAATTCGGTAATATATTTATAATAATCGCAAAAAATAAAAAATACAGGCCGATGGACCAGCCTGTATATACATAAATAGTTCAGATAAATTTAAGAACGAATTAACTATAACATTTTTAAAGAAGCTGCTGTGTAAATTAATTTATTTATCAATACTTCTGTGATTTTTTTGTTATTTTTTAATAATATTGAATTTGTTTTTTTATTATCAAATTAAAATATTATATTCTGAATGGAATATTTAGTTTCCTTATATTTCTATAACTATAAAGTGAACACATTTAACTTTGTAATTTGGCTACTTTTGGCGCTTATGTTAACAAATAATCTGGACACCCTGTTACCGACAACTGACAATACCGCTACCGCGATCGCCGCTCAAGCTGCATGGGTTTGCGGAATCCTTTTATGCGTTTGGATCGATATCTAGACTGGCACGGTTTTGTGTGAGTCTCAGCCTACAGCCCACACATTTGCTAGCGGTGTCTCGCGACCTTGTGAGATAGTTCATTCATTATGTAATAAAGCTAGCCCAATATGCCCTAAATTTTTATATTTTGTTCTTTTCCAAATCTTAGGTCACAGTTTTTAAATGATTTAATTGATACAACTAGGAACATAGCACATTTATTAAATATTAATGTTTTTTAATAGTGCATATATTATTTAAAAAATTAACGAAACTAATCTTATAAGCTACAATAAAAAATAAATATACCTAAAGATACCGAAGATTATTAGCTTAACAGTGTAAATAAAATTTCAACATTAACTTGAGCCTTTCGACTCTTGGTGGCTCTCAAAAATATCGTTGTCAAAAACTTTGATTAGACGGGATACACGAATGGTGACTTCGTAATTTAAATATTTAAGGAAATATGTTGTAAATATTCTTGATCCAGGATATTTACAATGTGTTTAAAAAAAATAAAGAATTTAAAAAAATTTTTCGCGAAAATATATTCAAATGAATATTGACTTAATTCTGTTTAATTTGATTTAATAAACATATATTCTATGGTTAAAACAGTTCGGAGATATTCACGGTGGAAGGTGCTATAAAACAATTGTTTCAGGGAAGTATAATTTGAAGTCAAATGGATAATTTGTAAGATAAAGTAAAATAGAGTTATTAATATACAATGTTTAATATATATATCAGGGATGGGCAACCTCCGGCCCGCGTCAAGTTCCAATCCGGCCCGCGAGATCTTTAGAAAAAATAATAAATAAATATTTTCAAAAACAAAAGCTTTAAATTAGGTTTAACCCAACATAAAGAAAAAAGGGAGATTTACAGATTAATTTTCGATATAATTCGTCTAGTTTAAATTAAGAAATACATGTAGTACTTAGCTAATTTTGTTTTATTATTGTTTTTTATATTTTCAGAAAAAAATTATAAGTAACAAAAATGTGTCAATTACCAACTACGGCCCGCGTACGAAATTAAATCTTATTCTGGCCCCTGTTAAACAAAAGGTTGCCAACCCCTGATATATATGGATGGATAGAGGGTGGGAAAATATTAAGAACGATGATGAAAACTTTGACGGCTGGTAAAAGGTTAGGTTATTAGAGGGTCAATACTCGAAGGTCATTAACTTTAGACCTTGAAGGTGAAGAGAAGCGGGAGGGTGGATGTTCCCATAGGGGTTTGTGACCTCATAATGGAGGTCAAAGGTCACCTTGATATTTTTTATAGTTCCTTAGATAATGCAGGAAAACCAAAGTTCAAGGTCACAGAAAAAATTTGATGACGTCATCAAATTCCTGCTGCCAAGCCGAGTAATTTGACACCAAACATGACCTATTTTGGAAAACTTTTGTACAAATGGGCGCCATATTGGATTTTTCTTATACTTCGAGCTAGAGAAAAACTTTCAACTGGAAAAGCTTCAACAGGAAAAGAGCTTTCCAATTCAAAGGCCTTGACTTTGATATCTCTTATAGTTTCCGAGATACAGATAAAATGTCAAATATCTCGAAAACCGTAAGGAATTTCGAAAAAATAAACCGGAAAACACCCCCACACCCCCTGTCGTCTTATAGCTGAAATATACGATTGACGTAATAAAATATGAATTTACCCTAAAAAAAATTTATTTTTCCAAGAGCATAAAATTAAATTTAAGTATTTTCTGTATAAGTATAATGATTAATATGTAGAGGGTGGAAAAATATAAGAACGCGGGTGAAAACTTTGACGGCTGGTAAATGGTTAGTTCATTCCAGAAGAGTGGTTTCCAAATTGCAGTTTTCTCAGAAACGAGGCCCGGCGTCGCGACGTTTATATGTACCGACGTCGTGAAATAACAAGAGAATTGATATTAAAGAAATTAATACTAACATAAATAAATAATTGGAAAAAATAGCAAATAATTCACTATGTGTTATTGAATTATTTACTATTTTTTTCAACAATTTTTCGCCTTAATAACCTTTTCCAAGCACATATAAATAATCATAGTTTTAAACATGTTCCGCCAGTCTCGTTTGAATTTAAATTTTCATATTTAGGGGCAGCTTATACGAGTATAAAACACTACTACCAACTATATAAAGAAATTTAAATTGTGTGAAAATACTAAGGACCTTCTTTCAATCACCATCGGTCCGGAACTTTTGGGCATTATTTTCACACTATTCAAGTTTCCAACCTATTACAGTTCACACTTTTCCATATACATATACACTTGGAGGCACCGTCTTTATAATACTTTTATATTGGTTTAAACCTATGTAGAAGGCGAAAATTACCGTTATCTCATTATAACAATATGATGAATAATTGCGTACAAACAAAAGAAGCTGTTGCTTAAAATCCCACATTCAAAATATTTGTATGGTTAAATTAATTTCTTATCAAATATTTTAATGTATTACTCAGTTTTTATAATAAAATATAATACAGAAAATATTTAATTTAATCGTTTTTTTTTTTTACTCAGATTTGGCTTTTGAGTGTTATCAATTAGCCAGTATCATAATTGTAAATAGGGTTGGGTAGTTATGAATTTAAAACTATGATACCAAAGCAAAAAGAAAAAAAAATTAATTATATTCTTATATTAGTGTTTTTTTGAAGTCAAAGATAGGTTTCCAAATTATTCTGTTTTGAACTGAGAGTAAAATTTAATCGTTTTTTTTTTGTAGAATATGCATTTATATTTTTATATATAATAAGATAACAATAAATTAATTTTTCAAATTTTCCAACTAAATAGAAATAAAAATTATCCATGTAGTATTAACAAAAAAAAAGGAATTAAGAAACTCAAAACGAAGGAACCTTCAACATATTCCATCTATCAATAACATTTAGTACTAAGATTTTAGTTAAATATTATCACGTTAGGGGGCTAGCAGCATATTTTTTAATTTACGAGACCCGCCGGGCCCGCTAAGGCTAAATGAACAATAACTAAATAACAATGCGGTACTATATAGTGAAAAGATCATGGGGCAGTAATACATGGGCATATGTATTACATACATTTGTGTTATAGTACAATGAGGACGGAAAGTGCTTAAAAATACTATTTATATAAAAGACTTATGGGACCCGGCCCGCTAAGAAATTTGGGTCTCATACGTTAGTTAGTTAGGTGAAAAAGGGTTCCATACATCATACTTTACGAATATATATATATATATATATATATATATATATATATATGTGTGTGTGTGTGTGTGTGTGTGTGTGTGTGTGTGTGTGTGTGTGTGTGTGTGTGTGTGTGTGTGTGTGTGTGTGGGAGAGATGATTCAGGTCGGCCATGGCAAGAGACGAAAAGAACAATCGAAGACGTGATTTATTGATTTATGTTTTATGTAATGTCATTGATTGTACTAGAAAAACACATTATATTTGATAAAATAAAGCAGCTAGTGTTAATTCTTATCATCAAATCCCACAAAATTGGGGGCTCGTCCGGGATGTGAATGTGAGACGATCGAAGAAGAAAATTGTAAGACGATATAAGACAGTTTTGATGATAAGAATTAAAGACGCAACGACGAGCGAAGACGAAGATTCTAAGACGAGATAAGGAGATTTTCAAGATAAAGAAGTAAAGACGCAACAGAAGTAAAAAATAAAGCTGACGTATTATTATTCTGTCACCATAAAAGAAAAATGGGGAGAAAACAAAACTCAGAAGACGTAAATGCAAGACGAGAAGAATTAAATGAAAAGGAGAAGTTACTACTACAGAAAGAAATCGAATTACTTAAACGAGAAATTGAATTGTTACAAAAACAAGGACTATCATCTAATTTTACATTCAAAGACATGGAAGATTCATTATCGCATTGCACAGCAGATGATACCTATCCTTTAAGTAAATGGATTCATGACTTTGAAGATGCAGCTACTATATCGAATTGGAATGAAACACAAAAAATTATTTATGCCAACAAATTATTGAACGGTACTGCTAAATTATTTTTAAGAACACAGATAGATGTAACAAATTGGGATCAATTAAAAACTGCACTTAAAGATGAATTTGGTTCGAAAGTTAGTAGCGCAGAAGTTCACAAAATGTTACGTACTAGAAAAAAGAAGCAGGATGAAAGCTATTTAGAGTACATTTTGAAAATGAAAGAAATTGGTCTACAAAATACAGTTGACGAAGAATCATTAATTGATTACATTGTTGCTGGTATTCAAGATGAGGAAATAAATAAAATAATACTGTACGGAGCAAAAGATCTACATGAACTGAAAGGTAAATTTCGCGAATACGAGAAACTAAAAGCTAATACAAAGTTGAAGATTGACAGAAGTTTCAAGCCAGAATATAAAAGAAGTCAAGATGTTAGAAATGGACAAAATCAAGAGGTCACAAAAGACCAAGGTCAAGAGCGTCGTGATAGATGTTTCAATTGTGGATTATTGGGACATAAAACAAGAGAATGTGGAAACAAAGACAAAGGAACACGATGTTTCATGTGCAATGATTTTGGTCACATTGCACCAAACTGTAATAAAGGAACAAAGGATATAACAAAAGAAGCACCACAAGATAATAGAAATGAAGAAAAGAAACTATTGTCGACACAGGGAGTGATGTAAATTTAATCTCCGCGACGAAATATTTTGCATTGGAAGATATTAATTTGAAGAAGGATAATATAACCTTGATGGGGTAAATAGCTCAGTGGCAACGTATCGGACTGTGGATCGCGAGATCCTCAGTTCGAATCCCACTTCCGACAGTTGCAAATTTAAATTTACCCCTGTGGTTCCCCCTCCACTAACAACTTTGGGGGCTATGACTTGACGGCTGGTAACCGCATTTCATACGCCAAAATATATCACTTACCGAGATCTGCGCAAGCAGAGTGCCACACCCGCAATGTGTAAAAGGCGTGATGATATATTTATTTATTTATTTTATTTATGGGACTAGGTGATAATGAAGTGAAGACCCTAGGAAAATTCAGCTGTGATGTTTATGTTGGCAAAAGTAAATTCTTTACAACCTTTTACATAGTATCCGATTCTACGATTCCAGTTGACTGTTTAATATGGAAAGAACTGTTACAAAATGCTGAGGTGACATTGATAGGTGGCGCTATTAAAATTAATCATTTGAAAACAGAAGACGAAAACTTAATTCTTTCGATTAATGTACTTCCTAAAAAGGATACAATTCCACCGGAAATTCAAGAGATTCAAGAAGAAAACAAGAAGGCGTTCAATAAAAAGAGAAAACAAAACACAGCCTTACGAAGTAGGATCACTAGTGGCTATTCAACGCACCCAGTTCATTGTAGTAGGTAAATTAAGAACTAAATTCTTGAGGCCCTATGAAATTGTGGCAGCGAAGAATCGTAATGACCTGAGAAAAATATGTGCACGAGAGAGACCGACCCTTACTTCGTCTAGTGCTGACAACACGAGACCATGGCGAGAGAAAATGATTCGAATTCGTATTCATCCGAGGCGGATGAAATTTCAGGACGGCCGAGTTGTGGGAGAGACGATTCAGGTCGGCCGTGAAAAAAAAAAAGGAAAAAACAGTCGAAGACGTGATTTGTTGATTTATGTTTATGTAATGTCATTGTACTAGAACAACATATTATATTTGATAAAATAAAGCAGTTAGTGTTAATTCTTATCACCAAATCCTACATTATATATGCAAATTATATTTTAGGAACTTGAAATATCGTTTTTAAAAAGTTTATTTTATTAAAAACGATATAAAATGGTTCTGGTTAGAACGCTGGTTACAACAGTAAATGTAACAAGAGTATAAGATGAATACTACAGGAATACAACAGGAATGCTTCTAATTCTACGTGCTAACATATTTATACCAAAGATTATCTTAGAAACGTGCCTTTTTACTCGACACTATAAAATGCTAATTATGTGAATTTAAGATGATTTAATTTCTACTATTATTGCGCAAAATGGGGTGAGGCGCTCACATAATTCCTCCCTCCTCAAGAGTGGAAGTTACATTTTTGGAACTTCTACTAAATTCTTTTAATTCTGAATCATTTGACGTTTTAAATTTTCTTTTAAGATAATCTTTGTATTTACAACATAATATTACAATAATTATTAATACCATTATAACATAAATTATAATAAAATTATAATTATTTAACTTTACATCATCTACGGATTCTAATAGAATACTACTTTCCATTTCATGATTAATTTGTGTAATATTTTTTATTTCTCCCTTAATAAGTTCAATATGAGTGTTGGTTAAATTTACGTGAATGTCAATCAGCTCGCCAAAATTATTTTTTATTTCTATCTGATTATTAATTTTGCAGTTATTTATATAATATATCCCTTTTAATTCTCTAATATTTAATTCATCATTACAATAATATTTAATTTGTTTTTTAATTGGGAAGTACAAATATTGTACGTTTGAGTTCTTTATATCAATGACTGAGTTTACTTATGATATTTTACTGTATTCACAAAATTGGAAATCTTTATAACAGATTACATTTTCCAAACATTTTTCATAGTCGTTATTTTGTTGCAAGCAGTAGTATTCTTTACTATTAATTCTAACACATTTATCTACAGGTTTAATTCTACAATTATTTTTTGTATACAGGCCGTTTACAATATTTACAGTTTCGTATGTGTTGTGTACATGTGTGGGTATCGAGGTGGCTTGTATGAGTTCTTCTTTAAGGACATTGGATGGGATTTCAATAAGGATTGTCAAATTGTCGTCTTGTATAGAGCAGTACGTTTTACAGATATTATTGTTCTGAATATTATTTATCAGGATAGTTTTTATTAAAGTGTCTTCCATTTTATTAATTTCGTTTAATAATTCATCATAATTTATCACTCCAAAATATAAAATATTTAATTGACAAAAAGTTATAGTTTCTTCTAACAATATTAACGAGAAATAAAGTTCTTGACCTAGATGAATTAATTCATTTATTAAATTTTGTGTTTTTATAATATCAATTTCATCTACAATTTTACCAATTACTTTTTCTAAATTTCCTAATTTTTTATTTAAAATACAATTATTTTCATTAAATGAGTTAATTTTATTATTAAATTGCGCGGTAATGTTATTATTAATTTTTACTATATTATTTACTTTATTCATTAATTTAATTTCATTTTTATTAATATTTTCGATTATTTGATCGTATCGCTCTTTGTCTGTTGAGTCTAAGTTTCCAGTTATACTTTTTATGATTGAACCAAGTCCGTTTATTAATCCGCGTTTAGATCTTTTGATGTTTAAAAGTTGTACTTTATCTTTTAAGTGCAACATAATATTATTCAGTATAATTTTGTGATTTGTAATGCTTTCTCCAAATTTATAATTTTGTAACTTTTGATTTAGTAAAGCGATATTATTATCGAGTGTGTGGTATTGTTGTACAATATTGGTCAGGGGTATTTGGAAGGATATTATTTGGGTATTTACCTGTACATAGGCTGTCCCTAAGTCGAGTATGTTTAGTCCGGTGTTAGTGTCATCTTGAATAATTTGTGAAATTCCATAAGGAATTAATCTGTAACAAGTCGAGGTGTTTTGAGATTTGATATTTTATATTTTTTATTTTTTCGTCTATGATTTGTCCTCTTTAATGTTTTATAATTTTTACGTCTAAAATTATGGTCTTTGGTTTTTTCTCTTTCCGGAGTTTCTTTTCTGTATTTTATTATTAGAATATTTATTAATTTTAACTTTATTTTTATTAATTGTCTCTTTAATTACTATCTGGTTTTTACAAGTGTTTATCGGTGTGTCAAGATATGTTGAACCGTTTGTGGGGCTCTCGTCGTCGGAATGTGCTGTATCAGTTGTTTCTCTCGCGCTTCCCGTTTCTACGATAACTGAATCTGTATCTATGTTTAAGTTTAATTTCTCAGCATTATATTTTTCATAAATATTAATTTTAATATTAGAATTTCGAAATATTTTTGTAATCAAATTTTCTATTTTATTCCAGTTTCGAATATCTAAACTAGAACAGATTTTAGGCATATCAAATTCGTTTATTTTATTTTGAATGCAGAATTCTAATAATTTTTCTAAACAATTTTTTATACTTTTATAAGTAGGTTTGTCAAAGTGATTTTGTTTAATTATTAAATGACAAATTAATCTCGGTTCTTTTTGTATCATAATTTTATTATCTGAGTTGTAATAATTTTCACAGGAGTAATTTTGTTTTATGTGTTTCGCAAATCCTTTATCCATTTTCATATCGTCAGAAATATAGTGAATTAATGGTTTATTTGAATCAAAGATATTTGAGTTTTTATATTCAATTTTGAATTCAGGCTTATTAATTTTGGGGTATTTATATTTTTTGACATACGTTGGAGTATTTTCAGTAATTTTAATTTTATGTTTAATTTTATTTTTAAATGAATGTTTTTCATCTTCTTGTAATATTAATGATTTAAATTTATTTAAAACTGTGTGCAGTCCTCGTTTTTCTTCTGTATTTAAATGTTCGTCCCGTATTTTTTGATTTTTAATTTCAATGTTAAAGTGTTCCGCACCGTTTGAGTTAAAGTATTGAAGTTTATACTTATGTTTGTTTAGAAATGTAATTTCTTCTTTTACAAAATCAAATTTAGTTTTAAGCAGTTTTATGCCAGGTAATCCTAACAGGATATCAAAGTCTTTATGAAAGTCAAAGATATAACTTTTTATATTATTATTTTTAAATTTAAAGAAGGTGAATTCATTTCCTGATGATTTACCGTTACAGGTGTGCACGGTGAATGTTTCGGGGAATTTAATAAAATTAGGTTTAATTAATTTTGGATTAATGTAATTTTGTGTTGATCCGGTATCAAGTAAAATTTTGAAATCAAGGATTTTAATAAATGGTAGTTTGCTAAAATTATTCGTTAGGGATTCAATTCTAGTTGGCTGTCTACGTCTAAAAAAGAATGTTCGTCAAAAATTTCATTTTCTTGTGTGTCATCTTCAAATTCTGAGTTTTCTTGGTTTATATTATTGTCTGAGTCTAGTTCTTGATTGAATAATCGTTCTGTTCGGGGTTGACTGTGTCTAGTAGTTTGGTAGGTTGAAATACTCATGGGTGTGACTGTCTGTTGGGTGTTTCGAGTATTTGCGCTGGGTGCAAAAGGTTTATTTTGTTGGTAGGGCACAGGTTGTGGGTATTTGTGCATGGGAGATTGATGTTTTTGTTGGTTGTGGTTGAATTGTAGTTGGTTTTTCGGTGGAAGGGGTTTTTGAACTTGTGTGTTCTGGTTGTGAATGTATTGTAAATCATTAGTGATTAAATTTAAAATTTCGCTAATTTCTGCGGATTTCGGGCAGAAAGTTGAGATCTGAACGGATCTCTGCAGTTATTTATAAAACATTGTGTAAAATATTTTGTGGAATTTTCTAATAATATTCTACTAATTTCGTTTGAATATTTACATTCAACTTTACTTTTATAAATCAAATATAAATCATTAAATTTAGAATAATATTCTAAAATATTATCTTTTGTTTGTTTGAGATGTGTTAATTCGTACATTAGTGTGTGTTCTGATCTAGTGTCAGAGTAGTTTTGTAACAGGTGTAGTTTTAATTCTTTCCACGAATTGATAACTGTGATGTTAAGACATTGCGCAGCATTGCCTTTTATTTTATTTTTCAAAGTTAGTGTCACGATCTTTTTCGTTATTTCAGATGGATTTGTTTGATTAATTAACGTAATTATGTCATCTACAGTGCTTATAAAATTTGACAAAGTTTTGACGTCACCGTCAAAATTTGGTATTAAATCTAACAATTTAATAACTTCATTATTTAAGGTAGTGAAAATGTTTCCTACATTGAGTTCTGGGGGTGCCATATTTAAATTTAAGTTATTTAAGCTATTTAGTAATTCTTCCAGTATGGAATAAAAAAGATGTACAGATTGTACTTACAAAATTAATAAAATGTCTTTGATCATTGGATCGATGACAGTGGGTGGTGTTGGTTGGCTCCGGATCGATGTTCGCTCGATTCTGGGGAGACCGGGTTGTTGACTTCTCCTGTTCTGATTTGCGCTCAGGAACGGCTGGAGAAGGATTCCGTGTTGATGATGAGTTCCTCGATGAATCGGAGATGAGCAGAGGTGTCGCTGTGCCTCACAGGATTAAACTTGGTCACTCGTAGATTCGTTTTTGGAGATGAGCAGAGGTATCGCTGTCTTACAGGATTAACTTGATCACTCGTTTATTGGATAGCGCGTTAACGATAAAAATCGACGACTACGTTACTTTAACGAATTGAACCGTTTTTTGGTTTTCGGTATACGTAGACTTGGCTATCCTACCGACTGCGCCAATTATATTTTAGGAACTTGAAATATAAAATGCTAATTATGTGAATTTAAGATGATTTAATTTCTACTATTATTGCGCAAAATGGGGTGAGGCGCTCACATAATTTGCATTTACCTTTCTTAAAAAGTATATAATATAAACAAAACACGCAATCAACACCGACAAAACACAAAAATAAGTCACAAGAACCAAAACCTCCATAAGACTCAAAGCTAACCTGAACGGTCGTTGCCCACGAACAGACTCCCGCCAAATAAGCCACGACTCCTGCAAGTACTCTAATCTAATCCACATAGCATTCCAAAAATAAAATGATTTCCTAATAAATTGAAGACATTTATTTATTCTAATCTAATAAATAAAAATAAATATATCATCACGCCTTTTACCCATTGTGGGTGTGGCACTCTGCTTACGCAGATGAAGGTAAGTGATATATTTTGTCGTACGAAGTGCGGTTACCAGCCGTCAAATCATAGCTCCGAAAGATGTTAGTGGAGGGGGAACCACAGGGGTAAATTTAAATTGGTAACTGTCGGCAGTGGGATTCCAACTGCGGATCTCGCGATCCACAGTCCGATACGTTACCATGGAACTAATAATTGGTTTTATTTAAAATTGTTTAGAAAGAGAAGGACCAAATTCAATTTTAAATATATTTTAATGTAAACATACAATAAAATTAAAATTTAAAAAAATTAGTGTAAAAAATGGTCGGTGGAAAAATGGAGTGGGCATTATAGAATGGAAAGATTTGAATGTTACAAAGCTAGGAAAAACTATATTTTTAGGTATTAGGAAAATTTAACTAAATTTCAACTTAACTACATTAATTTCGGTTTCGGCCGAAACTAGAAGAGGAGCAGAATATTCGGTTACGGTTTCGGTTTCGGCTGAAATCATGTTTCGTCAAACACTAATTATTTCACTAGCACTATAAAGTTCCCATATTTTTTCATGGTACAAATAAGTTTATCTCTCTTTTGGCACTCATTTTATGAATTTAACATGACAGAAATATTGTGGCTTGATATTTGATAGATACAACTGACACTGACACTGACACTGACATGCTATGTACCTACTCTTTACTATGGTTCTCAATACATGTCAGATAATATAAAAACTAAGTAGGCAATTGAAATAATATTGATACATTTTGAAACATAAATAAACAAGTATTTATGTCATTGTAAAACATATCCAAATAAAAGTATTTTTTATTATACCTGCATCATAATCCGTGTTTAAAATACGCTACAGCGTTCATAAACGCAAGATTAAAACACGCCGTGCTTTAAAGGTTACTAAGCAACAACAAAAACTTTTACTATTAATATCTGTCAAAACTGTAAACGTAAACAACAAATTCTAACCAGTCTCCATGTAAACGATATACGTCAAACGTCACACGCGCAATATTATGAAATGACACAAAATCAAAATGTTGTTTTCCAGTTTTTTCCAGAGTATGATGCAGGTATAATAACAAATAGCGTATGACACACGTGTATAAGTGCTTTTTTATTATACCTGCATCATAATCCGTCTTTAAAACACGCTACAGCGTTCATAAACGCAAGATTAAAACACGCCGTGCTTTAAAGGTTGCTAAGCAACAACAAAAATATTTACTATTATTATCTGTCAAAACTATAAACGTAAACAACAAATGCTAACCAGTCTCCATGTAAACGATATACGTCAAACGTCACACGCGCAAAATTATGAAATGAATCAAAATCAAAATGTTGCTTTCCAGT
This sequence comes from Poecilus cupreus, assembly GCA_963942605.1. Lineage (NCBI taxonomy): Eukaryota > Metazoa > Arthropoda > Insecta > Coleoptera > Carabidae > Poecilus > Poecilus cupreus. The sequence continues at coordinate 20,713,242 of OZ012727.1, forward strand.
TTTTTCCAGAGTATGACGCAGGTATAATAAAAAATAGCGTATGACACACGTGTATAAGTGCTTTTAAAGCACTAGCGACGTTAAGAGCACTCTTCTTCGCGTCGTGCTCTTAAACTCGTCGTACGTGCTTTAAAAGCTTACTTATACACTTGTATCATAATATACTATTAAAGCACTAGCGACGTTAAATGCACTCCGCTTCGAGTCGTGCTCTTAAACTCGTCGTACGTGCTTTAAAAGCTTACTTATACACTTGTATCATAATATACATATTATAAAATATAATTGTTTAAGTGTACAAACAACACAATAAAAATATACTTACCTAAACTAAAAAATATCAGTGTTGGTAATCATGAATGTTAATTATAACTGTTTTATCTCGTATTTTAACATATACAAAATAGTGTTTCGTAAATTTATGGAAAATTTGGAAATAAGTAAAGCCTGATTTTAAGCTGTTGCTGTAATAAAAATCAAATATCGCTCAAAAATCGATGTGGAGCGAGAAATGAGAGTGGCAGTGTTAAACCTTATTCCGAGTTTTGAAAAAATGTGAGTTGTTGAAGTATTTCACCATTTATTTCATATTTTTTGTATTTTAATATTTTTAGTTTGAATATTAAATTTTTATAAATGTGAGGTTTATCTTGAGTTGTTTTCATTCGTTGTGTCTGATTTATATCATTGTACACATATTTTGACAAGGGCGCCGGGACAAAATACTAAACCTGTAAGTACCCGGGGATTGATAATGTTTGCGAAGACCTGTTTTAGAAAATTCTTCATCATTTCATTCATTGAAATTATTGTACCTAATCTCTCCAGGTCTACGACGAGGTCTCATGAAAATGTCAATATATAAGATTTCTTTATCCTCATCGTCATCAATATCAATAATAATTATAAGATCCATTTCAAAATTGTATCAAAAGTGGATAATGCAAGTAAAATTATAAAAAAAATGTTAAACTTTGGTTTAAGCGGCGCCACATGTACCGCTTTTTGTCATTTATGTGACAGTTTAAACTGAAAAACGAAACTGCGCAACACCTAAACCATAAACTAAAACTTAAATTTGATAAAAATTACATTAGAAAAGTATCGAAGGCTTGCAAATTGGATAGCACTCATTGAATTTAATGCACTCTCACACCCTCCCATTTTGCAATTAACAAAATTAGTTTAAAGAAGTTGCTTTATTTTACACACAAAAGTGACTATATCTAACAATACATTCTTCACTTACAAAGATTATCTTTTTCTTAGTATTATGCTAATATTTTCCTCGCATATTACTCATATAATATTTATGGTTATTTTTGCATTATATTACTCATATAATATTTATGGTTATTTTTGCACGATTAGTCTTTTTTATCAACTTATCATGTCTGTTTCCAAGGCAGTGTGAATATGTTGTTTTCACTAATTGCCATGTTACACAGAATGGTAAGTAATGTTCTTTATCTACGCCCCTGAGTTAAATGTCCTTAACCCACTCATTTTGCGTGGGTTAAGAGCTTCATTAACAAACTCGTTTTCATTAACGTACTATTTATTATAAATGTTTTTAATACAATCTTTGCAATTCTATAAATTAATTAATAATTTTTCAAGCTTGTTCTTCTATATCCGACGAAATACTTTCTAAATCACCCATTTTCACGAAATGCTTCAAAAATTTATAAAAAAACAACTACATAATTACTTAATGTCAAATTGTGGTCGTCATGAATTTGAAACCATTTTTACAGCAACTACTTGGATTAATTTTCTGCTTAACTAATTTTACAAGTTAGTCAACAAGGTAAACAATGCACGTTGCCACAGTAATGCGCACAAGGCTTATGCGAAATCATTTGAAATAATTTTTGACATAACAGTTGTGTGTAACTGACAGCACTTGGTTATAATTTTATTTTTATTTACAAATGAGTAACAAGTAAAATGTTGTACAGTACACGCAAGGTAACTGTTTTTACTGCTTCAAAGAGGTGACAGGCCCGCCTATTCGGCACGCCAGTCATTTCCTCCATTCAGCGGTAAAAACTGTTTTACCTTGCTTGTATTGTAAATAACTATGCCGTAAATCCGGCCCTGTTTGTGCTTAGAAAAATATATAAACATGAAAGAACATTTAAGTAACCGTTATAATGCGATATTATTTATTATTAGAGCATTCTTAGTTCGAATTGTAAACGTATTTAGTTATATTTTGTTGGGAAATTATTGAGAAAGTAAAATTTTATATTTGGGACTTTTGTGATAACAATCTCAATTATCTCTTCGTTGAATATTTTATACCAAACTAACTAGCTTAGATGAAAATCAGTAGCAAGAAAGTGAGCCAGAAAGGGATCAGCACAAACAGATACATACATATTCTCAGTGATTATTGGTTTGTTCCAAGTTTGTGTCATATTTGTGATAATTTCACTGTGCCTGCGAAAAATGTAAACAAGTTAAGTTTGAAACGTAAGGTTCATGTCCTTTTCTATAGCGAAAAATGTATGAATTTCTTTATTTATATGTATATTTAAGGTTAGCTGTCAAAACAAAAAATGAGTATGCACATGCGCTTCATTCCATTCGCCATTCCAGTCTATGTCACAAACTTGTCAGAAATAACCACTTGGAACAAACCTATTATAACTATCATCGGTGATAGCATCAAGTTAAAGTCGATGAAAATTGACCGAGTTCGCAGCACAAATTCAATTTTCTGAAGCCTATACCGAGTGCTATCGCCAATAAAAAGTATGAGAATCATATCAAATTATATTATACAGTTTTTCTCTGGTGTGAACTGCCACCAGAAAAGTTTAATGTTACCAACAACTGTTGATAGAAAAATTGTTCATACAATTAGATACATAATTAATAGTACGGGAATCATCAATTTATATTGTTTACTTGTTACTCACTTGTAAACACAATTTTATCCAATCTCTCTATTGCTTTTAAAAATGAATCTTTACAAGTTACTAATTGACAGCTACATTGTAAAAATTTTGCAAGTTAGTAAACAAGGTAAACAATGCACGTTGACACAGTAATGCTTACAAGGCTTATGCGAAATCATTTAAAATAATTTTTGATAGAACAGTTGTATGTAACTGACAGCACTTGGTTATAATTTTATTTTGATTTACAAATGAGTAACAAGTAAAATGTTGTACAGTACACGCAAAGTAATTGTTTTTACTGCTTCAAAGAGGTTGCAGGCCCGCCTATTCGGCTCGCTAGTCATTTCCTCCATTCAGTAGTGAAAACTGTTTTACCTTGCTTGTAATGTAAATAACTACGCCGTTCGCTGAACACCGCGATATTGTATTACTACTTGTCATTATTTGTTAGTGGGGTAAATAGCTCCGTGGTAACGTGTCGGACTGTGGATCGCGAGGTCCTCAGTTCGAATCCCACTGCCGACAGTTACAAATTTAAATTTACCCCTGTGGTTCCCCCTCCACTAACATCTTTGGGGGCTATGATTTGACGGCTGGTAACCGCACTTCATACGTTAAAAATAATGGGTAAAAGGCGTGATGATGATGATGACATTATTTGTTTACATCTGTCATAATCATAATCAATAGCAACTACAGAAAAACCATCTAATAGGTATATTTGGGTTCAGCTTTAATAATACGAAGAAATTTATATCTGCGTATTTTCAAATCGTGCATGAATTTTATAAGCATCACGACGAATTACCGATGACAGACAGAATTGGAGCCTTCGCTTCGCTCAGTCTCCAACCAGGGGGAGGCAACTTTGATGACAAATGTCAGTACAATGATATGATTAGTGTCACTCCACTCCTTAAAATGTGGAGGCGCCACTTTATAATAAAATAAGCTATTGGAATCGAGTTACTTTGGAAAAAGAAGAAGAAATCACTGTCAATTTTAGTGTCAAAATTGATGTTGATAATTCGTTCTCGATATTGTCGTTTATTATTGTGTATAAATATTGCAACAGGTAAGTGTTACATTTAATATTCTGTTTTATACATCACATACACACTTAAAATATAATTTCCATACATTAAAAATAAATCACTGTATATATTATCATTAATTATTATATGTACACAAATATATTATAAAGTAATGTTAAAAGTTGTATTGCACTCATGCATTTTCCATATAACAAATATCCACTATGTATATTTCTTCCAATTCCTTTTTTTATCCGTTTCCTCTCCTTTCTATTTTAGAACAATGCTTAATTTATGTTGAATAAAGGGATGCTTAATTAAAGACAAAAGGCTATTTCGTTTCCCTAAATGTAAGGAAATGCAACAATTTCGGATGGATATACTTGGGTTAGACGTAGGTAACGTCAGATAAATTCCTAACGATCAACAAACGGACATGACCATCTACAAACTAACAGTGAAAGACCTTTTAAGAGAAAATGTGAGACATCCGATCATGGTGTAGTAATAAAGATTTCTTTAATATAAACAGTATTAATAATTTAAACCCTTGTAGGTTTTTGAAAAAAATACGATTACCAGTGTCTCAGTTGAGTGACCGGGAATGAACATTCTACGACGAAACTGTAAAGAACCGACTAAAGATTGTGACAGGGAACAATACCATTCGACAACTAAGGACCTGGCTTAGCAGTGTTACAAGAAGAGACCAAGTGGACAGACTTAATAATTAATTGTTTAACAAAACATTTTCTTCTTCACCAATACAATTGGCTCAAATAAAAAAATCAAAAGTTAGACGTTTTACGGCACAAGACAACACATATAACTGTAAATGAAGGAAAGGGATTATGAAGAACGAAAAATAAAGAAAATTTTATAATGAATTCATAGATTAATAGACTCCGAAGTTAATCGACTTCTGAAGACGAATATCGATGATGCGAATCTACGGTATGCTAATTCTAGAAGTAATAAATTTCATTTTTACTAAATATATTTGTTTTAGGCTGTACAACAGTATTTGGATATCTCCACCAGGTTGAGAAATATTTATATAACACAACAAGCATTTGGATGTCACACCCACACGGCGTCGGTTAATCATAAAAGAATAGTAATTCGTGCTGGTTATTAAATGGAATTTTTAATTTAACTTATTCACAAGAGGATTTTTTTTGCGAGTATAAGCACAGTTTTAATTACATTTTGATTATTCTTGAGCACAATTCCTCGTTTCTCTTATAAATTTACTTTTACAATGAAATATATTATTAGTGGCACTTTAGATAATAACAAATTGAATCATATAATAATAATAATCATCACTAATTAGTCGTTCGGCTTTTAATAAACTGACGTGGATTTTATATTACCACTTTTACAAATCTCACACCCGCATCCAAATTCATTACAGTTTGCAGCAGTAAAATTTACATGTTTTAAGAGTTTTTGGAACTCAAAAATAACATGTTGTATTTAAAGAAACAAAATATTATTTGAATTTAAAATTCAATGTAATATATTTTTTAAATACAAGAATTTTTGTGTTTAAACTCTTATAAATGATAATGGTAATATCTTTAACTACAAATATTTAGAAATTTGTCAAAATTTGCACTTAACGAGGAAAATCATATTGAAAGTGTTAATATGTATTCTTAACCCTTATTTTGTAGTAAAGTTATAAGGTTTCTAATAATTATATTAAATTCTCATTTTCAATATTTTAAATAGAGCTTTTCATAATAAAATATAAAAAATTCATAAATTAAATATTATTAGAAATCTATAACATTTTTGTCTAAATAATTAAATATGTGTAAACAGAATTTAATTGAATAAATATATTCTTAATATTTACTCTTATAATTTTGTACAAGTACAACAAATATAAAATAAAAAGTATTAAGGGGGCTAAAAAAAAAACTTCTATCCTTCTATTATCATCCTTGTCTAATTTTAGTGTCACTACACCCCCCTGCGGGTGCAGCACTTACGGCCGCAAGTCGTAACCATAGAGAGGGCGATCTGATTATGTTTCTAATTTGTGTCTCCAACCATTGTCTTCCATCGGTAAACAAATTTTACTGCTGAATGCTGAATGGAGGAAATGAGCGTCGAGCCTGTCCCCTCCTTGAAGCAGTAAAACAGTTACCTTGCGTGTATTGTACATTTTACTTGTTACTCATTTATAAATCAAATTAAAATTATAACCAAGTCCTCTCAGTTACACACAACTGTTCTGTCAAAAATTATTTTAAATTATTTCACATAAACTTTGTATGCATTACTGTGGCAACGTGCATTGTTTACCTTGTTTATTAACTTGTACAATTTTTATAATGCAGCTGTCAATGAATAATTTGACAAATTAATTTTTCCTATTTCACGTATACAAAGTCAATGTTGTGACACTGTTTTTCTCAAAAACAATGCTACAAAATTGAATTTTGTGCAACTTTTTTTGGGGAATTTAATATTTGTAAAATTGGCAGTATGTCAAACTTGGGATTGTCATTGCTCACGTAAAATTATTGAATCGGAGCCCCTGCGTCGGGGTTGCGGCCTGGGACCCGATAGGCTCCGCGGGCAAAGCCCCTTGGTGACCAGTGGTATATTGAACGTGCCGTACAATTTTATTTTATCTTTATTTTTATTTTTTTAATTTATGAACGTGAAATACGAAAAGTAGTATGAACAACAAGGTCATTGTAACACTAGTTGTTCAATATACTATTCAAAGGCAAAAGAGGGTTGGATAAACGGTATTTCAAGTGAGTAAAAAAAAAATTACATTTTAATAAATTAAGTTATAATTTTAATCTTATATTATTTCATTTCTTAAAACGTGATAAATGTGTCACATGTGTTAATCAAAAATACAGTTTCTACAAACCTACGTACAATTATTTGATAGATTTTTTTCAATCAAGAGTTTTAAAAATAGTGTGTGGTGTATATTGCAATGACTTCGATCATCTCAATAATTTCAGTGCAATTTTTTTTTACAACCTGTCACTTACGTTAATAAGAATCCATTTCATGTCTTCTGTATCTATAGTTATTTTACACACAATTGCCCAGTATACACTAATGGATATGATCTGTAACGAGAATTATTACACGGTAAAATATTTTGATGTAGTCAGCACATAGCTTCCCACATAACACACAATTAATGTAAATCATAAATTTTTAAAATATTTTGTTAATTTTAACAATTTTTACCTCCCGCATACCTCTAGGTAAGGGAGGTATTCTTTTTGGTCAAGAAATTGGGGAGTGAGTTTTCAATGAATAAGTACGTTTTAGGGTCCCTACAATACGATTTTACTATTTTCGCGATGTTGTATGTATGTATGTATGTGTGTGTGTAGTCTGTGGCAATTTTTTCGTCTCACAACTCAAATACTATAATATCAAAAAAATACAATTTTGTGAATTATTGCTCCTTATATTTAAATGAAGAGCTGATTAGATTTTGGATAAAATTGGTAAACCGAAAGTAGCAGTTTACTTGAAGCCCTTAACAATTTTTCGTGAAAAACACGATTAAATTTCCGTTTTCAACGATTTATGTTATTTTGAAAGTTGAAGAATATTTAATTTTACATGTGTATTGTTAACACTAATTTTATTATTTATATTAGATTTAGAGATAATAAAATATAAAAAAAATTATTTTACAAATCTTGCATTCCTTGTACACATTTAAAAATTTTCAATTTTTTACGAATTGTCACAGATGTCCAAGGGGCACCAGGAGATTTCACTTGCATGGTAAAATGAGGTTCGCGTTGCGGGAGCCATCTGCCGGTTCTGGCCGCACTTATATTTGCTTATATAATATTAACATAGGCTACGATTTATTTAAGACAATTATCCAAATCTGTCACATCTGTCACAATTTTTCCACAAACACAAGTTTGTATTGAAAAGTACTTAAAAGTAGAAATGTATCGTTATGTGAAGTAATATTTCATTGATGTACAATGGTACGATATTGTAAGTACTTAAATTACAAATATTGATATTTATGTAATTGTCACTGAATATTAATTTTTAGTAGATTTCTGTCAACTGGGAAGTGCATTCATATATACGAATTTTGATATTAAGTACGAAACGAAGACCTTTTCCGCCAATCATTTTTCTTTTAATAATCAATTGAAAGATTCATAGAGCATTGCATGATTAAGTGGAATTTTAGATTTAAACTAATTTTGATCATAGGTAAATTTGGCGCTATATCCAATGTACAAATAAATCCGATAGAATTATTATTTATATTTTCAATATTTTTCAAAGATGCGGCAAGAAATATATGCCTTTCTCTACGAATAGTTAGCACGGTCCCTGGGTGCATGATGCAAAATCAATGTTAGATGAATTGTGGACAGAATGATATTTTCAAATTCATTTATATAAATTGAATCATTCAATGTTCATCGAATATACATTCGATATTTATACGTTGTATTTATTTGCTAATAATTCTTTCAAAATATATTTTATTTTTGTCATATGTGACTTTGATTTTTATTGTCTTCAATAAGATAATTATAAGTATTTTAAAAATATGTATAAATAATACATGTGGTGGCATCTAACGGTTATGGCCGCAATTATAATTACCATGGCAACGACGGTACCATTTTTTAACATTTGAGTGGAACCTCCTGGTGGTCCTTGCACATGTCATTGTGATTGTGAAGCTGTTTTCTAGTGAAACATATGCCAAAAATTAAATAAATATACGAAGGAAAATTAAAATTCTCAAATATAAATAGAAAATAATCAAATAAGAAGGTGTGTTTCTGTATTATCAAATACTATTTTGTACCGTTTAAGAGTAGTCAGATTTCTTGTTATTAAGGAAAACTGCGTCACATAAAATATATTAGAAGTTAATTTTATATTGCAGTAGTATGTTAAATGTAATTACAAAACTTGAGTAGTTGTATGATGCATGTAGTATTGTAAATGGAGCACGCTGAACAAAGGTTCATTAAAAAAAAACAGTCGTCATCGTGAGAATAGTGAAATCGTAATCTAGAAACCCCAAAAAGTGCTTACCGTTAAAAACTCACTACCGAAAATTTTGACCCATCACAATACTTCCCTTACATATATGTGCGGGAGGTAAAAACCGTAGAATTTTCTAAACTATTCTGTCAGCTGAGGATATAAGATGCTTATTTGAAAATATCATAATAATTAAGAAACTAAATACTATTATTCACTGAGCAATTTTAATGAATTGTACAGTAAATTCTATAGTTTTTTTTTTCTCTGTAGATATATAATAAATATTTGTTTTTATTGTCTGTTTAAAGAAGATGCCAGATATAAATGCAGACTTACTATTAAAAAAATACTGTTATCCATGCAGAAAATTTCGTTTTCATCAAAGTCGTTCCAGACGTAGAAACAAATAGCAAGTGTTGTTTTATCTAAAAGATTTATGCATTATAGTATACAATATAACAAGAATATTATGCGATTTATAATATATAACATCCGAGAAGTTTTAAATCGCTAATATTCCAGTAATATTCAAAGCTTTATCGTATCATCGAGGTTGGCGATTCAAATACAAACGAATCATTTTTCTCTGAGAAATTTTATTAATAATGTCCTTAGTGTATTATGACCAGTGGCGGCTCGTGGGTAAGGGCTGCGGGGCTGCAGCCCTGAGTTAAAAAATGTCCTATTTATATACATATATAATAATTAATAAATAACTACAATATTTATATTGTATAATTTATAAAATGTATTTTGTTAAATTTAAAAATGTTACCCTTGTGATATATACTATTTGTTATACACCGATGCATAGCGTTGCTGTACGCAGCACCTTTATCCCCACCACACTAAAAGCTGTTCTCAGAACAGCTCCGTGATATTCCAAAAGTGATGGCACAGCGGGGCGTGCAGTGAAGGGAACACTGTGTAGTTTAGCTTGCGGGTGGAATATCCATAATAGATGGAATGAGCGTAGTAAAATCAAAGTTGTAGACTAAATACGCAATTTTTAAAGCTATATTGTTATTAAATTGTTATACAATAATTAAGCTTTAATATTTTAGATTAAATAAATAACTAATTATAATATGTAAATAATTAAATTATAATTATTATAAGAAAAAAGATCAAATTAATTCAGTACAGTCTTTATTAGAAAAACCATTGAATAGAAGAACTTTTTAAATACTCGTGTCATGGAGCATTTCGTTATGCAAAAAGAACAACGAAATGATTTTATTTAAAAAAAAAATCTACTTAACTTAAATGACTATGATCGCTAGTAAGAACGCTGATTAAGGGCGACTAACTAGCAGTTGACTATCTGTGTTTTTCAGCTGTCAAACCTTCTTACATGATTATTGAGAAAAATATTTGAAATAGAAGTGGTAGAATATTTAATTCTGTATGTCTTTTATTTGAAGCTTATATCTCTAAAATAATTTAGGAACATTTGACAGCGTAAAATAAAGTTAGTCAACTGCTTGTTACTCACTCTTAATCGGTTGTTCTTACTAGCAGTCTATGTTTTTACTTTCCAAAATAAAATAATATTAAAGGAATGTCAGTTTTTTTTGCAGCCCTTACCTAAATAAAGTCACGAGCCGCCACTGATTCGTATTCGTACGAATGCGAATGAAGTCGAGAGTTGAGCACCAAGTATCAGATCTCGGGCACAGATCACGCCATCGCCAGATGTGTTGCCTAGAGATGTCAGGCGGCCGCTGCGCGGTGAAAATTTCCACCCTCAACACGATTGGTCGCGGGGAAAGGAAATAGAGGAGAAGGGCCGACTAGGAAATGACCCGTGGCAGTTGTTATCTTCGCGCCTGCGCCCGTACGATTTCTCTCACATTACCTTATTTTATATCATTTTTAATTTTACATATCTGTACATATCCGTTGTTAATAAACTGTACATTGTGTTATTGTGCATAACCTCCACAATAAGGTTATTAGGGTCGATGATACGATAAATGAATGAAATAATCTTTAGCAAATATGATATTACTTTTCTTGTAGCTCTTGAACTTGCACAAGTTAATAAACTTGAGGACAGGTCCTTTCTATATTTTATTTCCTATAAATAAAAATTACATAATTTATATGGAATTAGCAAGAAATTATTCTTGATTTAATTATCCAGTTACTCACCATTTTTTTGTACGCTTCATGTATAAATGTTATTAGTCCAGTTGAAAATATAAAATTAAATGTACTGATTATAAAATAATTAAACTGCATTGAAAAACGTGTTATTACCAACTCATTTAAATTATAGGCTATACCACAAAAATTGCTAAATATTTCGAGTGTAATTACTACTTGTGTAATATTCTGATAAAGTCTCGTAGCCTCCTGCAATTTCTCATAATTTCCCCAACATGACTTTATTTGTCTTAGAAGACGGTTTTCTTGAATGTACTTTTTTAAAAAATATATAATTTTCGTTTTATTTTGCACTTCCGGCATCACGTACAACAGTTTAAATCTTGGTAAGATTAGTAGGGGAAAGAGTAGAATTGAGAACAATTTAACACTGACTATTACAACATCGTGGTGAACCCTGGTAGCCTGAGCTAAGTAAGCTCAGGACTAACGGAAGCGGGAGAAATGGCCCTCCGAAATGGGGGTTAGGCATAGGGTTAACGCCCCTATCCTGTAAAAAACAACATGTTGCGAAGGCTCTAAATGGAATAACCGGACGGATCCATGGAAATCGGACAAAGCTACAGACAAAGGAATTTAGATTTGGTACATGGAATGTGTTAACAATGTTGCAAACTGGAAGAATGAACATGATTGCAGAAGAGGTTTTAAAGTATAAATTAGAACTTACTGCAGTCCAGGAAATAAGATGGAAAGGTAGCGGAGTAATTAATAAACAAAACTATTCTCTCTATTTCAGCGGAAATGATAACAGACAAGGACAATATGGTGTGGGATTTATTATAAGTAAAAGTTGCCGCAGGTCGGTGATAGAATTCGTCCCGATAAATGATAGAATATGTAAAATACGTATAAAAGGAAAATTTAACAATATAACATTTATAAATGTATATGCACCAACAGAGAATGCGGAAGAGAGAGAATCTGATGAATTTTATGACGGCCTGCAAACAGCGTGTGACCGTACACCTGCTCACGATACACTAATAGTATTGGGCGACTTTAATGCGCAGCTGGGTAAAGAACAAATCTACCAGGACGCATTTGGCAAGAACACCCTACATGATGAAATGAATGGAAATGGCAGGAGAGTAGCAGAATTAGCACAGCAAATAGCATGACAGCTATTAGTACATGCTTCCCACACAAATTTATACACTTAGGCACCTGGAAAATACCAGGTACAGTTAATACAAACCAGATTGATCACATACTTATATCTAAAAGATGGGCAACATCCACAGTTAACTGTAGAGTCTATCGAGGAGCAAATTGCGATTCAGACCACTATCTATTAATCGCAGAATTTAAACAGAGAATAGCACATGTGAATAAATCTAACAGAGAACGACCCAGAAAATGGAATGTGGAAGCACTAAAAGACGCGAATATGAACGAAAAATATCAAGAACAAATAGAAATGAAATTGCCACTTCAGCAGGACTTAGACATAGAGGAAGAATGGAAGTTAATAAAGAATGCAATAACCGCTGCTGCTGCTGAAGTAATAGGCGAAAACAAAAATTCCAAAAAAGAATGGTATGATGATCAATGTAGGGAAGCTATAAAGCAAAAGAATAATGCAAGGAATAAGTGCTTACAAAGAAACACAAGAGCGAACAGAAACGAATATGAAATTAAAAGAAAATTAGCTAGAAAATTATGTAGGAGGAAGAAAAGAGACATGATGAACGAAAGAATAAATGAAATTGTTGAGAACAGAAGGGACAGCAGAAAGTTCTACAAGCAAGTCAAGGATGAAACAAAGAAATTTACACCAAGACTAAATCAATGCAAAAATAAGCAAGGAGAATTATTAACCTCAAGTGAAGATATTTTGAATAGATGGAGAGAATATTACGAGGAAATGTTAAACGAAGAGGTACAAAAAGATGAAGAAGGCACATTGTATTACACGGCGGAATTAGAAATAAAGGAACCATCTTATGAAGAAGTAGAGGATGTAATAAGAGGACTAAAGTATGGAAAAGCGCCTGGTAATGATGGCATAACGGCAGACCTTATTAAAAATGGAGGAATTATACTATGGGAACGTTTGCACCAACTAATTGTGAAGATATGGAAACTAGAAAAAATACCAGAGGATTGGAAGCACGGTATTATAATACCAATACATAAAAAAGGAGATAAATCAATATGCAAAAACTATAGAGGCATAACGCTACTGAATGTAGCATACAAAATACTATCCGGAGTAATTCACAATCGAATCTCAGTATATGCGGAAGAAATCCTGGAAGAATACCAGTGTGGATTTAGAAGAAATAGATCTACAGTGGACCACCTATTCACACTGAGACAAATACAAGAGAAATGCCATGAGCATAATATAGATTTATACTGCCTGTTCATAGATTTTCAACAAGCCTTTGATAAGGTTAACAGAAAAGCGATGTTATTGTCACTAATTAAGCTGGGAATTCCGCAAAAATTAGTAAGAATGGTAGAAGTTACATTATCAGAAACCAACGCCTCCATACGAATACAGCAAGAGCTTAGCAAAAAATTTCAAATTAATACAGGTGTCAAACAGGGTGATGCACTGTCTGCAGTACTCTTTAATTTAGTTTTAGAGTCAGCTATAAAAGATATTAATATACATCAATGCATAAATATTAACCCCGTACAGACTCTTGCATATGCAGACGATTTAACACTAGTGTCAAGAAATATCAGATCGCTGAAGCAAGCAGCTACAAATATAAATGCAAATGCATCGAACCAAGGGCTCAAGATTAACGAACAGAAAACTAAATATATGTGCTGTATGAAAAACTTCCCGGACCAACCAGCCCAGATAAATATAGGGAACTACAACTTCCAAAACGTTACCTCTTTTTGAATACCTTGGCGCCAAATTTAACAATGACAGCAGCGGACAAGAGGAAATAAAATCTAGAATAATAAAAGGAAATAAATGCTACCACGCAAATTTAAAACTACTGAAGTGCAAAATACTAAATAGGCAATGTAAGTTGAAGATATACAAAACGCTCATAAGACCTGTAGTAACATACGGATGCGAAACGTGGACGCTTACAAAGAAAGATGAAGATCCACTGCGAATTTTTGAACGAAAAATTATGAGAAAGATTTTTGGACCGATACAAGAAGAAAATGGAATTTGGAGAATACGTATGAATTTTGAGATTGATCAGCTAATAGGAGGGGAGGATATAGTGCGCTTTGTAAAAAACCAAAGATTAAGATGGTTAGGGCATATGGTCAGAATGACAGAAGAGAGAAACCCAAAAAAGATCTTCAAATGGACACCAACAAGAGCAAGATCAAGAGGAAGGCCAAGAAAGAAATGGTTCGAAAATGTATCAGCAGACTTAAAAATTCTAAAAACCAACAATTGGAAGCAGTTATCCGAGGACAGGCCCAAGTGGAGAAGACTAGTAGAGCAGGCGAAGACCCACCAAGGGTTGTAAGCCGAAAGAAGAAGAAGAAGAAGAAGAATTACAACATCGTAAAGAATGAAGCCCAAAAAGAAACGAAAATCGCTAGTCATAAAACAATTTCCGAATAAACATATAAGTATATTCCGCGATATAGTTATACTAATGAGCATGATTATTACAAATTGGTTTACAATTTTTTTATCATTAATTTCATTTTTCAAAATTTCACAAAACGTATTATTTACTTCGTTTAGATTCCGTAGAATTTTGTTGATCTGGAACAGAATTATAAACAAATAAAAACAATTTAAAAAATACAAATATTTAATCCACAAAATATGGATATTCCGATGTATTCTGTTTAATTTATTTTTATTGTTAGTTTGGGTCACTAGTAAAGTAAATATGACATTATAAATGAAAAAAAATTATTAAGTGAGATATTGTTAAAAAAAAAATTTCATCAAATTTTAAATAATCTGACTGTGACGTCACAATGCCTACCGTTCACTTCATTCCTATACATTTGGTTTTGCAGATATTTTTGTTAATTCAAATATTATTTTTGAACATTTTGACATTCTGATTCCAGGAATGTATTGTTATGACAAATATTCTTTAAATACTTGATAATTATAGGACAATAGTTATTTACGATACAAGTACGTAAAGCTAGGGGTTTACAATAGTGTAACGGGCCAGTACGACCCTGGAAAGTCAGCGTGCAACGATAACTCATCGTTCTCGAATGGTTGCATGGTCGAATGTACTAGAGAATTCCAGACCGCCAGCTTTACAGATATATAAATGCGCTAGCCTACCCAGCGTCTCAATTTGACTCAGACTCGCTGTTAGGATGTATCGAATCAAGTGGAACTAAATAAAGCGTTTGCGTAGTGAATATAAATAGTGCAAATACATATTTCTTGTGTAATATTTTTAGGTTAGTATTGATTAATCGTTATTTTGTGTTTAATAATAAGTGTGTAAAAATAAATTAGTAGTTTAAATAAATATAATTGTTAGTAAATAAACTTTTAGTTACTTTTAATAGTTGTTTTAATTATTGATTATTAAACTTCGCTGAACCCGTCAGTTACAAACATGACAAAAGCCTAAAAATAGCATTTTTCTAACATAAAAATATGAATGAAAATTAATTTTTAAGCATGTTTTATTGTATTATCGTATTGAATTATGATAAAAACTATACAAAAAAGTTATTACGAATACTTTGGATACATTCAATTCTACCGGAAAACCTCATTCTAGCTAAATGTTTTTTTTAGTTATGTCTATTAATAACAAATGTAAATTTTAATTACTTTTCCTATCTTTTTTATTACAACTACTGCAATTCCTACAACAAACAAATCAAATTAAGCAGACAAAAAAGTTATGCTACGAGTATTATAAAGTAATAAGTATACTCCAGTATTTATGAAATATCGTATAAACAACTTTTGTGGATTGAGAAACGGTATAGATTTAACTCAAATAACCGTACTATTTATAATTACTCAAAATTAGAAACCAATTCAGTTATCTACAAACCCAATACACGAAGAAAATAATAGGCTCTTCAACCACCTTCAAATTTAGCCTTTTTGGAACAAATTTTAAATAATATGCTTGATAACAATGCCTAGAAATATAACAATTTATTAAAAAAATATATATTACGCCAGTAATGGGGTAAATAGCTCCGTGGTAACGTGTCGGACTGTGGATCGTGAGATCCTCAGTTCGAATCCCACTGCCGACAGTTACAAATTTAAATTTACCCCTGTGGTTCCCCCTCCACTAACATCATTGGGGGGCATGATTTGACGGCTGGTAACCGCACTTCATACGAAAAAATATATCACCTACCGAGAACTGCGTAAGCAGAGTGCCACACCCGTAATGGGTAAAAGGCGTGATGATATATTTATTTATTTTATTTATCTATTATTAAAAGTCCGTCCAATTCAAATGTGATGTCTTAACGACGAATGACAGATAGAGATTGCGCGCGCATAAACATGGCGTTGACTGGCGTTGTGGCGTCACAATTTTCAGGAGAGTTTACAATAGCCTTAAAATATCATTTTTCTAACATAAAATTATGAATAAAAATTAATTTCTAAACATGTTTTATTGTATTATCGCATTAAATTATGATAAAAACTATACAGAAAAGTTATTACTTTGGATACATTTAATTCTACCGGAAAACTCCATTCTAGCTAAATTTTTTTATAGTTATGTCTAATAATAATAATAAATGTAAGTTTTATTTACTTTTCCTAACTTTTTTATTATAACTACTGCAATTCCTACAACAAAAAATTCTAATTAAGCCGACAAAAAAGTTATGCTATTATAAAGAAATAAGTATACTCCAGTATTTATGAAATATCGTATAAACAACTTTTGATAATTGGATCAGATTTAATTCAAATAACCGTACTATTTATAATTACTCAAAATTAGAAACCAATTCAGTTATCTACAAACCCAATACACGAAGAAAATAATGGGCTCTTCAACCACCTTCAAATTTAGCATATTTGGAACAAATTTTCAATAATACGCTTGAAAACAATGTCAAGAAATATAACAATTTATTTTAAAAATAAATATTACGCCTGTAATCAATTGCTAAAAGTCCGTCCAATTCAAATGACAGACAGAGATTGCGCGCGCATAATCTTGTTGTGATCTGTCAGTTGTGTTATTGAGGTTATCTGTTGAAATCTTTAAATTATGGTTATAAAGTATTGCTTTGTGCCAAGTTGTGAAAACAACAGCAACAAGGATTCAAAATTATTAATCAAATACCAAACTATTCACAACGTACAGCTGTCATGTATCAACTTGTTCAAAAGTTAAATTGAATAGTCCTCCAATTCTACACGGGAGGCGCGGGCGGCGCTGATCCGTCATTCATCACTATGTCGTCATACGGTTCAATATAGAATTTTTAGTAATTAATTACTGGCTTAACTATATTACAATATTGATGAAAATACGAAAAATATTTATGTATTAACGTCTATTTTCGAAAAATAAAATAAAAAAAAAATTGTTGAAGAGCCTATTGTCACAAAATACTGTATACGACTTGTATAAAAATAATTAACAATCATAAAGAACTGTCGTCATAGAACATGAAGAAAATAAACCATTGGGCAATATTTGATATTTAGTTGTTCATGTGTATAGTCTGTATCGCATTAAAAACTATCTAAACAATAACCTACCGTTATCAGCTATATTACGGAACCAAGGAATAATGAAGGTTTTTGGTTTACTTTAGCCTCATTCACATAAAGATTAGTTTTAAGGTTTACAATTACGTTTCCATGTTACGAGAGCGTTCACACTACCCAATTACGGTGTACAGTTAAAACTAAAGTTTGCAAACTTTAAACTTTTGGTTTAGGTTTACGTTCATGTTTAGGAATGGACCAATAGTCACACACATAGAATGAATTTGAACTATCTAGTTATGTCCCTGAATGAAATGTCAACAATATTCATAACCTTCATGTTTTTTGTATTATAGGTTATGAATCGTTAAAATAGTATAACGAATGCGGCAACGACAAGTCGAAACTTGTGGGCTTACGCCGCCGAGTGGATAAATAAGTTTGAATAGTTGCAGCGCCGACTTGTTTGAACCAGTTCGCTCGCTCCACAATAGATTCCCGAAGCTTCTCGAAACAAAGAAAGCGATATAAAAAAGCGAATCATTGGAAGCCAGGCAGTTGACTCCGGAGCTAGTTTATATAAAAAATATTGTTTATTTGAAATCGGCATTAAAGTGCTCGAAAATCGTCATTAGACGTGTTGCAGACAGTGCTTTATAAAGTCGTATAATTTTTTTTCTCTGTTAAAATTCTTAATTTTTCATTGGAAATCTCTGGATTTAATGTGAGTAAATCTAGCATAACGTTCCAGTTAAATTCTAGAATTCATAAATAAGTGTGTGCGTGCTAAAAAGTGTTATAGTTTTGAATATTGGGCTATTTAAGTAAAACTAATAGCACCTAATAGTGTCAATAAGGTTTATTTTTGAAAATTTCTTCTCCTAACACGAGTCTTAACAACAATTGAGGAGGTCATTCACCCGCAGTAAGTAAAATAAATATTGTGTATGATTATTTTTTACTCCTGTATTTGCAACGAATATCATCATGGCCAACTTGTGCGGTAAATGCAATGGGAGCGTGAATCGGCAAAACAATCCAGGGTTGGCTTGTGGGGGACCTTGCCAAAAATTTTACCACTACAAATGTGGATCAATCTCCACCACACTGAGAAATACTCTGGCATCGATGCCCAGCCTAAAATGGACCTGTGACGTATGCCACCTGCAGGATATATCTCCTAGCAACAACGCCCCAGGATTCAATATTCGAATGCGGATATTATGGAAACTTTGGCGGAGATAAAAAAATCTGTTGACTTTTGTTGTGCAAAAACCGAAGATTTCGAAATTAAACTAAAAAAAATTTCTGATAAAGTTGGGATTATTGATAAACTCGAAACTGAGTGCAAATTACTGAAAGCTAAAGTTGCTAATTTAGAACAAAGATCTAGATGAAATAATTTAGAAATTGTCGGTGTGCCTCAAAAACAGAACAAAAATTTAATAGAAACATTAAAAACTTTGGGAAATAATATTAAGTGCCCTGTAAATGACTACGATGTAGATGCTATTCACAGAGTTACGCCATTCAACTATAATTCAAATAAAATTAAAAATATTTTGTCAGATTTACCAGCAGAATTAAGAAAGAGAACTTCATAGCCAATGCACGGGCGATAAAAAATCTTAATTCTCAAATGTTGAATTATACTGAAAGCAGTCGAATTTACGTTAATGGGTTAATGATCATATCTAAGCGCGGAAAATAAAGTTCTACTAGCCACCGTTAAAAAAGCTGCTTTATAAATTTGTTTGGGTCAAATCAAGTAATATTTATGTTCGTAAATCTGAAAACTCTCCTATTGTACTTATTAAAGAAGAAAACGACATCTCTAAGTTAAAGTAATTAAATAGATCCAGTTGGTAATATACTTTATTAGACTGTTTCTCGTATTATGGGAATAAATATATATTATCAGAATGTGCGCGGAATTAAACAAAATTACAAATATATTCAATGAAATAATTATTATTTATTTATTTATTTAAATATCATCGTCTGATTTTGATTTAATCATTTTTTAAAAATTCGATAATTTGTTATGCTACAAGTTTGGAGCGAACTGTTCCGACTATGTAGATAAACTACAAAGGTTTAACATGAACAGTTTGGAAAGTAGAAGAACCTATTTTGACATGTTATTTTTGTTCAAAATATTTAATAATTTCCTTCATGCCGACAATATTTCTCTTTACATGTTCCTGCAAAATGTACAAGATCTTGTAACTTATTTAAATTACCACAGAGTAACACCAATAATTACAAATTTTCTTGTATTCATCGATTAATGTTTATTTACAACAATCAATTCATTGATTTAAATTTGTTTAATTTATCTCGAAACAGTTTTAAAAACATTGTTAAATTTATATTATCCTGTTTGCTTTACAAAATGTTTAAAATATTATATGTAATACGCGAGAATCTCTTATTGGCTTCTGTGAGCTGTTGGTTCTCCCAATTGTATTAAATAAATAAATAAATAAAAAGCTCAGAAATCGTCATTAAAGTAACCCATTATACTATGATCTTGAGCAACACAGTGTTGGCAACCGTAAACTAATTACTGTACAAGTAGAATAATTTTGAGAGATTATGACGTATTTTAGTAAATTTTATACGTAAAATGAAACAATATATGCAAGAAGAATTAACTAGTTAATTCCGATGAAGAAATTGAGGACAAAATACATAATATTGAGTGTTGTTTAGGTAACTTCAATGTTCGAGGTTGGTAACACTTAGTGTCAGTTCCAATTGACAACGGACAGAATTATAAACTTAGCCTACATAAAATTTTTCTTAGAGTTTCTTATAATTTTCGATTTAAAAAAAAATTAATATTTACCGCGGCACTAAAGTTCCTTTTTATCACTCACATGGTTCCATATCCGTGATAAAAAGTTAAACTTCAGTGCCTTGTATACATAAATAACTATTGTTCACAGTAGTGACAAGTGTTAGTGTGTTTGTTTTGTTTGTGTATTCGTTATTTTAGTCTTTAAATATAGTGTTAATTAACTTTTACTTTTTATTATAACAATTATTAATTATTTGTTATTAATAATATTTATTTTTGTTTAAATAAAAACTTTTAAAATCCACGCACGTTATAATATAATATTTTTGGCACGTACCTTGATTTTTAATATGTATATAATGGTGATATTTTTCCCAGAAATAAAAACTCAGTTGGGTTTCTGTAATAAAAACAGTTTGATTTATTTTTTTCCCACTATTTACAATATTTACAATAGTTAAAAATAAGAAAACATTACCTGTAATAAAAACAGAAAACAACAATTAAATTTTCTACTTCAGGTGAAATATTAACTTTTTAAATTTAAATTTTAATTCACGATTTTTCTAACGTGCGATCACCGATCGTGTCTCTTCTTCCGTACATCGCAATTCAGCGTTCAGGGTCATTGTGCCGGTAGCGCGGCAGATTCGAAATTTGAAAAATGATGACACGATACAAATGTCGTAGTTTTCTTTACATCTCCCCACCAGGGAGTAAACAATGCTCATGTAATTGTTTAGTTTTCGTATCCTACCAGCACTGGAGTTAGTTTCGTTATATGATATAGATTTGATTCTTTTTTTCTGTGTCCTGTGTCGACTTCATAGATTGATTTAGAGATTTTTTTCAATATCTCGTATGGCCCAATTCTCAATTCGTCTAATTTCTTTCTATTTAACCGATTTCCATTTTCTACATATACTAGATCTCCCTCGTTTAATTCTATTTGTTTTCTGTGTAGGTCGAATCGTTTCTTGTTGTTATTATGAGATTTTATTGTATTCTCGAGCGCAGTTTTCCTATCTCTCTCTAAATCTTCGGCTGTGTGTTTTGCTTTCAATTCATGTGGCAGAATATTTATGTCTTTACCTTCTAACAAATATTTTGGTGCAAATTTTGTCACTGTATGCTCTGTCTCGTTGTATTTTTCCACGGCCTTTTTTGCAATGGTTGTCCATGCCACCTTTTTGTCATTTTCGTTTATCCTGCATCTTATTTTGTTCACTAAAGTCTGGTTTAATCTTTCGTTGACACCGTTTGAAAAAGGTGCATCTACGGCAGTGAAAATGATTTTTATGTTTTTCTTTGCTAAGAATTGTTTAAATTCTTTAGAGTTTATTGCTGGGTATTGATCTGTTTGTACCATCTGGACGTCATGGCTTTGTGTCACCTCCCCAATTAGTTTTATGAAATCATTAGCGTTTTGGTTTTTTGACGTTAAAATGTGAGCGTATCTTGTAAAATGGTCAACCAATAAATGTAAGTATTTTTTTGTTGACCGGGAGCCTCCGAAACCTCCGATGGTATCTATAGACACGATTTCGAATGGGTACGTTGCAGGTCCTAAGTGTGACATTAATCCAAATTTTGATTTCCTTCGTGATTTATTCTTTATACAGATGTCACAGTTTTCACAAATCTTCTTTATGTTTAAGATCATATTTTCCGCTATATAAAATGGTGTTATTTTATTTATCATTTGTGTTTTTCCTAGGTGACAATAAGTATTATGTACATTTTTAAATAATATTTTGCTGAATTCTTCCGATAATAAAATTTTGTCTCGTCTTTTTGATTTTTTGTAATAAATTTCATTTTTTAAAATTAGTTTATTCTTATTATTTTGTAGTTCCGTGTTTTTTCTTTGATCCTTTTTTATGTCCTCTAGGTTTACTAGGTTTACAGTTTTTAATATGTCATCTGAATTTTCATCAGGCTCTAGAACCGGATTCCTGCTCAGACAGTCTGCCTCTTGGTTTAATTTTCCAGGATTGTACTTAACTTTAAAATTGTATTGGGACAGATAGTATGTCAAATCGCCCAATTCTTCATCTGTCCTAGCTTTGATATTTAAATTTTCTAAAGGTTTGTGATCGGTGTGTACCAAAAATTCTTTTCCAAGAAGCCAATGTTGCCAATATTTCACGGCTTCTTTTATTGCCAAGCACTCAAGGTAAATTGCTTTTTTCTTTTTCTGAGCTTCATTCAATTTTTTCGAGAAATATGCCACTGGCTTATTATTCCCATTTTTGTCATCTTGTTTTAGTACAGCTCCGATTCCCTTGATACTTGCGTCAGTGTAAATGTGAATTGGTAAATCTGGATCAAAGATTTTTAAAACTGGTTCTGAGCAAAGTATTTCTTTTATCTTTTCAAATGATACTTGACATTCATTTGACCAGAAAAATTTGACATTTTTCCGCAAAAGATTATGTAGTGGATCTAAAATAATTGCAATGTGTGGAACAAATTTATGATGATAATTAATTTTTCCAAGGAATTGGCGTATATTTTTTCTTGTTTTTGGAACTGGAAAATTTTTTACTGCAATTAGATAATCCTTTAGTGGTTTTACAGAATTATTCTGTATTATGTGACCTAAGTACTTTGCTGAATCTTTTGCGAAAGAGCATTTGGAGAATTTGATTCTGAATCCTTCTTTTTGTATTGCTTCCAATAACCTTGATAAATGTGATATGTGTTCTTCAAAAGTCTCTGAAAAAACCAGTATATCGTCTATGTAGTTTACTGCAAATTTTGTTAGTCCATATTTTCTTAAAATATTGCTCAAAATACTTTGAAAAATAGCCGGTGCCGTTTTTAAACCAAAAGGGAGGCTGGTCCATTGGAAGTGTCCTTCTTGCGTCACAAATGCAGTTTTTTGTCTATCTTCTATTTTCAACGGAATTGACCAGAAAGCTGAGTTAATATCCAAGGTTGTAAAATATTTGCAGTTAACTGTTTTTACCATGAGATCCTCAATTAATGGAAAGGGCTGTGATTGAGGTACAATGATTTTATTTAACTCTCTGAAATCAATGCATAATCTTGATTTTTTATTATCTTCTTTCTTGTAGGCTAAAGTTACAGGTGCAGCGAATGGACTGTATGATTCTTCTATTAAGTTTTTCTTCAATAGCTTTTCAATTTGACTCTCAATTTCTTTTTTGTCTTCGATCGTGCATCTGTATGGACGTTTATAGCAATACTTGTCCACTATCAAATCAATGTGTGCTTCATAATTTTTTACCGTGCCGATATCATATTTATCTTTTGCAAATACTGGTTTATATTTTTCAAGTAATTTATCAATCTCCGATTGTTTATTTAAATCTAAATGATTAATTAAAATTTCAAATTCATCAGTATTTACATGCTCATTGAAATTAACTTTATATTCTTTCTGTGTACGATCTAAATAATTAGGAGTAGTTTCGTCCATTTTATTTCCATTTTCGTTATCTTGAAAGTTTTCTTCTGTGTCACCTGGAAAGTCGGGAATGTTTTTATTTTTGATTTTTTCTTCTGTCCCTTCTGGATTGTAATATTGTGTTATTTTTAAATCCTCATTTTGGATCAATTTAAATTCTTTTATACAATCCAGTCCAATTAAAAATTCATAATTGAAATTTTCGTTGTCTACGATAAAAACTTTCATTTCTTTTTCTACATTGTAGATTTTTATTTTTAGGGTTATCATACCTCTTGTTTTTTTCGCACCATTAATCGTCTTCAAGTTTACCATTTTTGAATTATCTATATTTCTCTGTTTTATCTTCAATAATTTTGCATTAATTAATGACACATTCGAGCCTGAATCATAGATGCCAGTAATGTTTAGAGTGTCATTCAATAGTAACTTGATTTTTATTAATGGTGGTACTTCTAGTTTTTTGGATTTTCTTGATTCAGTTCCACTTCTAACTCTGAATTGTTTATCGATTTTAGTGGTTCTGTCTTGTCATATTTTCCTTTAAACCAGCAACTTGATTCTGGATGGAAACGTTTACCTTTCTTTGCATTCTCACATATTCGGCATGGTTTTTTCTCTTCAACTTTTTTAAACTTATTGTCCGAGTAAACTTTTCCTTTGTTTTCATTTGTATTTTTTTTAACAAGATGCTCAAGCTTACTTAATTCATTATAAAGATCTTGAGTTTCTTGTAAAGTCTCTCTGTCGATATTATTAGACACACAATCAGGTAAACCAATAGCTATAAGATCAATTAGAGTTTCTGTATCCATAGACTTCCTTATTTGTAATAACAGTTTTTCTTTTTTTAGAGCATAATCAAGCAGAGACCCAGATTGATACTTGAATGCAAAAGCATATCTAATCGGAGACCAGCCTTTATTCCCAAAAGTTTCAATAAAGTTCTTTTTCCAATCGCTCCATTTTGATTCTACTGTATATTTCAAAATCATGCACGTATACCAATCTGCACTTGCATTTTCAAGGAAAAATTTTAGTACTTCAATTATTTTCCTATCTTCTTCCACCATGCAGCGTTCACACTCTCTTTCAAATTCATTTATCCATTGGCATGCGTTTGAGTTTTTTCCATTAAATTTATCGATTATAAAATCATTAGCAATTTTTCCTAAATTTTTTACTTCAGATTTTTGTTGCTTATCTTCTAAAATTTTCTTTAATAATTTCTCAATTGTTTCATTTGAGGTACTCTGTGTAGATTTCTCAACTTCTTTCTCTATAATCTCTTCTAAATAGTACCTAGTCTTCAAATTGCAAATTTCCCTCGTCATCCAAATATACTTTTCTTAAATCTTCTGATAAAGTAATCCAGACTTTTCTAAATTGATGTCTTTTTTTTAGAGTGTTTTTTACTTTACCAAATATTTGTGTTTTTATCAGTTCTTTGTGTAAGTTTACGTTTTGAGATTTATCTGGTAAACCAAAAGTTCTACCCTCCGGTGTGCCAATTGAGGTTAGGGATAATGTTGATGATTTTCCATCTGCTGCTCCTCTCATCATAAAATCAAACCTTAGTTTTTCCATTTTCACTTGAGATTCCAAAACAAAATTGTTGTTTTATAATGGTGATATTTTTCCCAGAAATAAAAACTCAGTTGGGTTTCTGTAATAAAAACAGTTTGATTTATTTTTTTCCCACTATTTACAATAGTTAAAAATAAGAAAACATTACCTGTAATAAAAACAGAAAACAACAATTAAAGTTTCTACTTCAGGTGAAATATTAACTTTTTAAATTTAAATTTTAATTCACGATTTTTCTAACGTGCGATCACCGATCGTGTCTCTTCTTCCGTACATCGCAATTCAGCGTTCAGGGTCATTGTGCCGGTAGCGCGGCAGATTCGAAATTTGAAAAATGATGACACGATACAAATGTCGTAGTTTTCTTTACATGTATTTAAGAAGGATTCCGCCTGTATTGCAGAAACGTTACACAGGAAAATTGGCACAATTTTTTTACTGTTCATAGATGGCACTAGCCCCTAAAACTATTTAAAATCTTATATGTGAACGCTCATATTGTGTTAATCTAAAACGTAAAACTAATCTTTATGTGAATGAATCCTTAGTTTGTAAAAATTTTATGATGAACATAATGTAACATGACTGTACTTTCCCGGAACTGACCGCTGGTCGGCCGAAGACGAATGCCTTTGTAAGAAAAATCTCATAATTGCCCTACAAATTATTAAAACATTGTATTCTAGATTTAAATGATCATTACTACATTCTAAATTTATAAAGAAACTGCTTTTATAATAGTGTTACTAAATGATGAAGCTAGTGACAAATCAGCCAATCATATTTAAAATATTAAAACTAAAGTTTTCTAGTAGAGCATAATTTTCAATCTTATTATACGCGAAAGCACTAATTTAGCACTATTTATATAAGTTAATTTTAAATTTAGTGCTTGGTAAGGGGGGCTACCGGGAAGTCAGCCCCTCATATAAGAATTATTATAATTAAAAGAGCACTAATTTTTATTCCTCTTATTCCGGAAAGCACTAATTTAGCACTATTGATTTGACTTAATTTTATATTTAGTGCTTACTTTTGGGGGGCTACCGTGAAATCAGCCCCCCAGATATAGTTTTTTTAAAATATTACAAATAAAAAGAGCACTAATTATATTTCTTATTCCATGACAAAGCATTAAAGTAGCACTATTGCTTCAGCTAAATTACAAAATTAGTGCTTTAATTTGGGGGGACAAATTCACGGAGGTTATTGTTAAGTACTATAGGTTTCGCGTAGCTCAGTCGCTAGGACGAACTGTCTGGTAGTTTCTTAGTTATCTAGTTTTTTTTTAATATCTGCACTTTGGTGCACGCCGACGCGGGTAACATTGCAACATTCAGCATTACTTCGTGCATACGTTGCTTTCCTTAATCACTGCTTAGTTCAAACACAGCTTCATTCATACACCGATTTCTTCTAACACCGCTTTATTCACCGAACGAAAATCAATCGTCCTTATGCAGCACAGAAACAAACCTAAATCTGTAATGCTGACAAGATGATGTGTAATCTTTGTACCCATTGGTGTCGTACTAATTTATTTGAAATTTCTTTTATGAACTAACAATGCTAGAAACGTTAAAAGACTGGAAAATGGCTTGAATTAAATTATAATCTTTTAAAAATATTTACTATACATCATTTAAATATGTAATAGTGATAAAATATTGATATAACAGATTTCATTTAATACAGAAGTTTAGGTTTGTGTCTGTGCTGCATTAGGACGACGGACTTTCGTACGGTGAATTGAATAAAGCAGTGATTGAAGAAAGCAACGTATGCACGAAGCAGTGCATGAATAAGGCAGAAGAATTTTCGAGTGTTGCATGCGTTCCCGCCGACGCGAATGCTGGTCGATCAACGATTCTTACGTAGGGCGCTGATAATTGGAATTACAATTCACTACGTTTAAGAAACCATTTCGTCCTCTACAGTCTACACTGCCTCCTATCCCTCAAGCGATACACTGAGCGAAGTTCAGTAGTTGTTTATTTTAATAACGAATAACGTTGTTATTTAATTATCGTTTAAATATATTGAAACTAGTTAGGAACATTTTCGAAACTTTCTTTAAAACTTTGCCTGCTTCGTTCCCTTTCCCCATTAAGTCAACTCCTTGTGTTGAACGACCGGCTTTAGGTCAGCTGGTGCCCATATTTTGTTTATACGTTATTTTTTGGAGAATTCACACCCACCTCCATCGACACTGTAGCTGCCGAGTGTTCAACCGACCTGGTAGATGATTGCCCTTCAGGGTTCGTTACAGCACTTTCAACCAGTTCATGTGGACGTTCTGCCTGTTGTGGAATATTGTGTATTTCGGTATTGCAAAGTGAGTTGTTGAATAGATTCCTTTGATAACTATTGTTCGGCCGCAAATATATGAGCTCAACACAAGAAGACCTACTTCAACTTCTCGTAACATAATATACTATTATTTAACACTACTAGAATACAAGTTGCTACGACAGGTCGTAGGCTTGTGCACCGGATACCTTCAGTGGAGACAGGGCTGGGCTTTGAAAATTTTGATGTAGAATTAAATTTTGAAAAAAGTTAATAAAAGTAACTTACGGTATTTGAGCGCCACTCTGTTAGTTACGGCAACAGAGAATCCGACTGAAAACAAAAATTAAAAACAATATGACGAATTATGAAGTGGATAAAATAATTAAATTTTTTGTAAAGGACGTTTTCTTTAAATCCATAATTATCCCTAGTTTAGCTAAATTATATATTATACGTTATAGACAACTATTTTATTAAATGTAATAAACAATCCAAAAATTTTGCAAAGGAAATTTTGTACTTATCTAACCCTAACGAAGAAATGATGTGAAAATGGCGGTGAGGCGATGATGTGGAGTGATGTTGAAATTTTTTGTCGTAGCTCCAGATTTTTGGGTCTCTCTGGAGCTGATGTTACTTAGCGGTGTGGAGAGGTACCTCACAGACAAATAATAAAGAGGCGGTATAGCTACCCCAAAATCCAATACGTAGAAATCGATAAATGGTTCAACGGTCGTTGATTAATATGCTAACTACGGCGACAGTAATACAAAAATCACTAAGTTCACTTTTCAATAAACTAAATCTACCATACTGGTGATACGAACATTTTAAACTTCTACTCCGCTCGCGGCCAAAACTCAGCACACAATCTTCCACTTTTAGCACTGGAGTCGCACTCACTGACTTATTAATTAACAATAGTAGTGCAGTGTTTTTTGAAAATGAGTGCATGCAGTGCAGAACCAAATGAAGATAATTTTGAACAGTATTTATAATTAATAATTACATCGAATTATCCTCACTGGTGTGTTCAGTTATTTTTACAAACATCTTAATTTTAAATAAAATGCACATTTAAATTATTGTGTATTAAAACAATAATTATCTCTTAGTTTAATAAGCATCATTTAAAGTGATATTAATAATGAATAATGAAATACACTACTCCAGTGGTCCTAAGAACTTTATGTAAACCTCCACTAATAATGCGAATTAAAAAAAAAAAATGTGTTTCATGATCAGTGTGGCCTTATAGTGTATTCCTTTTAATTTTTATGAAAAGTGTGGAAACAGCCTGTATATGCACTTACCTCTTCTTTATAAATATAAGAAGAAATTTGATTTGAGAATATTGAAAGCATGATTACAAGACAATTGATCATCATGTGTAGAATAATATACGTTGTAGACAAGGAACTTCCATAAGCAGATATAACAGGATTTATAGATGTACTTAGCTCATATAACATTAAAATATCTGTTAATAGTATTATAAATATACTTCTGAAGTAATGTTGTACTGTCCTAAAAATATTTATAGTTAGTTGTTTCCTGAATAAAACATGCACACTCTTCCTACATACTTGATGTTGCCTGGATGGGTAAAAATTCTTGAAGATACCCACCCTAATAATCCCATGATGAAGAACAATGGTTTTACACAATCGTAGATATTTGTAGAATGAGCCATTCTTTATTATTTCCTTATTTCTAAGAGTAATCACCAAAACTTCAATGAAATGATCAAATGTGTTAGAGAACAAGCAATGTCGACTTGTTTCTGCGTTTAGTTTGACATTAAACACGAACATAATATGCTGAAAAATATAATAAATTGTAATAGTAATAAAATATAATTTCAACTTAATTTATTATGCCGTTCATAGTGTACCTCGTATTATATTAATCGAAATGACAATATTCCGGCATGGCCCAGTTATTTTAATCATATCAATATACGCGTTACATACTCGGACATTAAATTGAATTAGTTTACAGTAGAATTAGGTTCGGTATTAGAAAGGGTACTTAAATAGCTGGTTAGTTAATACGCTACTAAATGTTGTAATCTCCCTATATAATTATAAGAATTATTTATCTTTTAGTTATTTATGAGACGTATACTCTGCTTATGTTGATGGGATGTCACGTATTCAATTCTGTTTTATTTTTAATAATGATATCACATCCTGTTGATGCCTTTAGCATCCCCTTCAGTATCCTTAGAACTGTTATTGTCTACAGATTTTTGATGATGTATGCCCCCGTAGGAATGCTGAGTATGAATATTTGTCTCGGCTACCTAAGGCTGAGACGTGAATCGAGAAGTCAATCTGTTACTATCAGCAGCTCAATTAAGACCTAGAGTCAGTTAACATTCTCGACTCAATTAAAACCTAGGCTAGGGTCTGCTACCTGTACTGTACCTGTACAAAGTAGTGAATATTAGTTAATAAACTTATATTTAACCAACACGATCTTTATTAGTGGGTTTGGCCCATTCTCCAGAATTAAAAATAAATATAAAAGTTGTATTTGTTGCAGCCAATCAACCCAGGTTACAACATAAATTTAATATGATATTAATATTTGTATGCAGTTTTTTTAAAACTTTTTATCCCGAAGTGGGGGAGACGGCTAATTCATTTAAATATAAGGGGGGGTCGAAATTCCATCACGATTCCTTTCATTTTACTAGTAATACATGGTCAATGGTACTTGTTTATTTTCTACATGTA
The DNA here is from genome assembly GCA_963942605.1 of Poecilus cupreus. Taxonomy (NCBI): domain Eukaryota; kingdom Metazoa; phylum Arthropoda; class Insecta; order Coleoptera; family Carabidae; genus Poecilus; species Poecilus cupreus. Next base: position 20,743,860 of record OZ012727.1, read on the forward strand.
ATACATTTCCACATTGTATTACTTTTTAAGAAATAATACTTCGAAAATATCATATTTTGTACACATTATAATTTCAACACAATTATTATATGATATTTAAAATATATTCTCTTTTGGAAGGTAGGGGGGGTTGTTCACTGTGCAGGTATTATAAACTAAAATTTTATTTGATCCCCATCCTTTTTCGTTAATCGAATCTTCCTATAAAGTTATGTAATAGTACTCGCGGCCGATCTGCAAAGGTGTGAAATACTAAAAACTTCTTTGATGATGTGGAAATGTTATTTTAATATAATATTAAAATATTCAAACTAAACAGCAAATTGTAAAACAAATTCAAACATTATAAATAAGAAATAGTATGGTAATGTTGGAAAGAGAAAACCAATAATTTGAAAGGTAGACAAATAGGAGAAACAGAAAAATTCAAAAGGCATTATGTAATAAAAAAAGGCTGCGCAATAAGAGACATAGAGGAGAAGCAAAGAAGAGGGATAAATATAACTGAGTTAATTAAGTAAGATAGAGTCAGCAAAATACAACAGGCGATATAAATACACAACTTAATTGAAGGCTCAATCGTCTAGATTACAACAAAATTTACTGTATCTCGGTCAGGTATTCAGGTAGACCCTGAGAAAATCACTGCAATCGTGAAGATACCTGAACCACGAAACAAAAAACAAGTGCAATCCTTATTATTAACATGTTCGTGTTACAGAAAATTTATCGAACTTTTTTCGGAAATGTTACGACCGCTGTATACATGACAGACGCGGATCCAGGGGGGGGGGTCATGGGGATCATGACCCCCCCCCCTAAGCATGAAGCTTTTTTTATTACGGCCCCAATAGTTACGATACACAACATAAAGAACTAATTTTTTTAGGAAATTAAATGGAAAATGTTTTCTAAAAATCTACGATTCTAAGATGATGGTTAATTAAAAACTATAATTTAATTTATTATTCTCAATATTTCTGATTTTAATAAAAAATATGTTTAATTATATAGCCGAAAACAAATATTTTGTCGATATATTATTGCAACCGGCAATTTGCACTTTCTAAACATGTCAACATCAACATCTAATAATATATTACTGCCCAGGCTGCCACTTAGTCCGAGGCCTGTACGTTTTACGCATCATATGTAGCGTGCCGAAACCTCTTTCTGCTTAGAGTGCCGAAAGCGTGAGCTTTTCAAACTCCAAGATTTGAAAGATTTCCCTAACTGTTGGAGCAGTTAGAGAAAATTTGTGAGTTGAAAAAAAAATCAGTTTTCCTCGCCACGTCTGTAATTGATTACAGAAAAATGATTTTGCTTATAATAACACATTCTCCCGCACCCGAAACATTTTATAACTTGGTAGAATAATATCAAGTTCAATGCTGTTGGCATCACTGCCTTTTAGTGAATGTGAGTGTATTGAGATATTCAGAGTTATTTTGATAAATAGATTGTTCAAAGATGTTCCAAAAAGTTCTAAAGATGATTCAGCATCTAAGCCAAAATATAATACCCCCCCCCCCCGGTACAAAAATACCACTATGACTCCGCCCACCCCCCCTTAACACCGAATCGAAGTCTGGGTCCGCCACTGATACATGAACCATTGAAAGTTAATCTATAGTAGACGAGTAATAAAAAGTATCCAAGTCAACGCAACGTTGTGAAGCAGGATAGAATAACTGTGGTTGAACCTTATGTTGATGTAATGCACGTTGCAAACGTAGTACGTTTGATAAGACATCACAACAACTTGAAACTTAATGCGCCCTCCTTGCCACGCCGCCGTCTCATAGATGTTGGTCTTGTAAATTAGAAGTTGTAATATTATCAAATAATGGAGTATTCAATTTAACAATAATTTTATTTCAATTAGAATCAATACATCAAACAAATCATGATAATAGGGGACACGCATAATTTTCAAATATAATTTTAAAGTGAACTTTATACTCCCTGTATCAATAGAAAAATAGTTAAAAATTTATTTGATTATCCTAGAGGAATAAATATTAATATTTTAAAAACTAGTTTCAAAAAATGCACAAAAAATTTCGTAGAGTGTGCCGCTGTCTGTCGTGACGTCACATTCCTTGTTCACATAGATCATAGAACATGTGCTTGTGTACCATACTGTTTTCGTGTGTTTTTGAAGGTTTATCTGAATGCGAAAGTGACATAATATATCAGAATTGATAAATTACTTAAAAAGTAGACTATTGTGGTTAAATGCAATGAGACGAAATAAAAACGATATCTCTCAGCAATCAAAAGGTCATGTATGCGAAGTTTTTCTATTCTCTATCTTCCACCATGTTACTATTAGAAAGAAGCGCATCAGTCTTCGACAACCCATGCTGCACCAGGGTGATAGTAATTTTAGGCATGATTAAAACACTGAATGATGTTTTATAGTTTATTTATTAGTAAATTAAAACTATAGTTGGTAACAAAAATTTAATTGTATAATTAAAAGAACTTCATTAAAATTATTAAAAGAACTTCACTGTGAAAGAAAACATTGATCTTATTCATTATGTTAAGTCATAAAGAATATTATTGCACCGGAACCCATAATTTACAATCATAAGTCTCGAAGTTTACTACTACATTAACATATATTGCAAACAATGAGCAAATAGTATCTGGGATGACCGATACAGCAAGTTATATGTTTTTTTTATATAGTGCGCTATAGTTTGCAAGGGACTGATAAAATTTAATATAATTATTATTTTAAATTGACTTTTTCAATATCGATGTTTTTTGGTCACGAAATAAAATATTTTATTATTATTATTATGTTTTTTTAGGTATTTAGCATTAAAGATTAATATTGCTACTTTTATAAGAAAGTATTGCATCGGTTTCCAGAGACCGATAACGCAAGCAACGTGTTAATATAATTATTATACTTACACTTGTACTTTAACACCAAGAATTTGTCCCCACTAAAAAATATCTTTGTTTAATCAATTCCATAGGCATTAAGGCATCGATATTTGGGAAATTATTGTTTTGTACCTTGAAAAAGTCAGTCTCTGCCATTTATATATTTATAATAAAATGTTAAAGTAGAGCTTATATTAACGTAAATATACCGCCAAATACTTATAGAGTAAACTGTCATACATGACAGCTAGGAACTTGACGTCACATAGACTTTGTGTAAACTCGACAATCTACGCACAGTGGTCGGCTGTAGGTTAAATTATAAACTTTTAAATATTAATTTCTTATAAAAATTATGAGCAAAATATATTTTGTGTTACGATACGAAACAAATAACATTAATGTATGTAAAAAACAAACTTTCATTGGTTTTTAAATATCATGCGTGTCCCCTATTAACTCTCAATTCAATTCAATTGTCTGTGTTCGGTACATGACGCCAACTTATATATTATATATTTTTGACAGAAGTCATTGACATTAAATTAACTAAAAGCGATTTCGACTGGCACCGGTTAGTACTTGGTCACAGGAATGGTTAGTAAATAGAGTAACCAATTGATTTCGACTGACACTTTTATTATGTCATATGTAAAAGGTGACAGTTTTGGTATGTCAAATCAGTAACATGCTCGAGAGCTCGGTTCGTCCCACGGTTAGTATTCTGATTGGTTGAATTTCACCTGTATGTGACTTCAAACTAGTATGCTGTCATATTTTTCATGTTTTCTGTCAAATTTGTTTCATGTCAAAATTTACCGCGCATTTTCAGTAACCGTTCGGTCAGTGTGACATCATTGTTTGAAACCAACCAAACACGTAACCGGCAAGTAACCAGTGCCAGTCGAAATCGCCTTAAGAAAAATCAAATATGCAAATGGGGAAATATTATAAGAAGAAAATTCTTTTGCTGATACAGCCACAGAATAAATATGAACCAGAAGCGTAAGTCGAAAAGAGAAACATAAAATTAGAGAAAGATAAAACGTGCCAAGAAGTTAATAGGGCCAATGGGGTCGTTTACTAGAGTTCCAAAATTGAAAATAAGTCATTTATATTATGACTAGACCCAAAATCATCGTAGGGGAAAGGGGGGGCAGATTCAACCATTTTTCACAAAATATTTTTTTACCGGATTTCAGTAACAGATTGATGAATTGTTACTAATGGGCAAGCAACTATGAACCTTTCTGAACAATATTATCACAGAAATACTTTGCTAAAGTTACTATTTATCAACCATATCTTAATTTTTTTTTATATCGAAAAATGGTTTAATCTGCCCCACCGGTAGGGCACATTCAACCAAGTACTGGGGCAGTTTCAACCATGAATAAAAAGTCCACAATATTTGATTTTGCTGTTATATTATGTCATATATTTTAACAAAATACAAAAATTATAATAATCAAAAAATTATCTGAAATAATAAATTCTTCTTTGGTAAATTAATACATAAATTTAACTACCTACTTAATAGTGTAAGAAGAAAGGTTTATGTCAAAGCTGATTAGAGAAGATGTTCTTGCAGTTGTAGTCGAATTTGGCGCTGGTAATTTTAGAATTATATCTGCACGATCAACAGTTGCCTTATCTTCAACAACTGGATAAAAAAATTGGTAACTTGGTACTTTTCGTCGTAAAAAATTGATCTCAAATTCCTTTACGTTGAATACTTGGGTTACTTTCCCAATGTAATGAACAACGTTAGATTTAAGTTGAAATTTAACTAATAAGTAATCATTTTCGTAAATCACGTCATCGTCCAGCAATAGGTAGGCAGTGTTTTCGTTTTCAGTTTCATTAAAATCGTCACTTATTTCATCGGATTCCAGATTTATAGATACCTCGGTTTCGGAACTACTACTTGTGCTTGAAAATTGATTTCTTTTCTTTTCAGTTTTTGATCTCTTGTTCTTATTTTCTTCTTGGGAAATTTGTTTCATCATACTTTTTCTTTTACGTTCTTCCTGCTTCTTTTTACGACTCTCTCTTTCATGCTCCATTTCTTCTAATCTATTCTTCTCCGGCGTATCAGTGTATATTCGGGATTTTCCAGATCTGCTCTTTCTATTTTTTTGTTTCCTAATGCATGGTCTAGGAAGTGGTCTGACTGATTCAGGTGTAGTTGTAGTTACAGAAGATTTGCTTTGTTGACCTAAAATAATACATTATTTAAAATAAACATATTAATATTTTTGTTTAGATATAATACCAACCATGATTGAAAGCATTGATATTAGGTGTTCTTGGCGGTGTTGATGGTGTGCAAATGCCTGGCGGCACATTTTCATTAATTGTTGGTGTATACGAAGAAGTTGATGGAATGGCTATATCAATAATCGGTTGTGTGTAGGGAAGAATTAATGAATTATTGTCTATGCTTTCATCATTAGTCTCGTTTACATAACTGGCGACAAAATCTTCATCTTTAAATACTAGCCTGTTTACTGGCCATAGTCCAGGTTTTTCAAACGATTTTGTTATGTTTTTTTGTGTAAACGCAGCTTGAAAAGCAATCTTCGTTAACTGAGCAATTTGTTTAATTGTAATTGTTTTCCCAGAATTTGTTGTCATCCAGTCGTTGAATGCTACTGAAAGGTACGTCTTAAATGGACCGTAAACTCCTACATCGAGTGGTTGAAGTCTGTGTGATGTATGTGGGGGAAACGATAACATAATTATTCCATTATCACGACAGAAGTTTATGGCCTTGATTGTTATATGCGATTCGTGATTGTCCAGTAAAAGAAGTATTTTATTATCTTTAGCGCAGTTAGTCTGTCTCTGAATGTGCTGTAAAACATTTGGGAATAATTCACCAGTCATCCACCCGCTGTGATTGCCAAAAGCAATGCTAGATGTAGGAGCATCAATGAGATATTCATCGGGATTCCGTATTCTGGGAAATATATATACTGGAGGTAATGCATGACCAACTGCATTTATTATGCCCACAAATGTTGTGAGTTCTCCCCTTTCACCTGATGCGGCCAGACTTACTTGTTTCTTCCCTTTAGTGGATACTATCTTCACCGGTTTCATAACAGTGGTAACGCCTGTCTCATCAATATTAAATATTTGTTCTGGTTTTAAATTATATTTTCTTACAACAGATGTATAGTTATCGAAAAATTCCGAAACTGTTCTTTTGTTGAAACCTGTTGCCCTTGCTAGGCTAGTATTTTCGGGCTTTCTTAAACTAATCTTGTCTCCATTTCTTTTCATGAAAGATTTGAGCCAATCTAATCCAGCTTTTCTATTAATATTCCAAGTATTAGGAAATTTACAGTTTGGTAAAACATTTGCAAAGTCATACGCTAAGACCCTAATTTGTTTATAAGTTAGGCCATAGTTCATATCTGAACAAGATTTAATATATTTCACTAATTCAATTTCTTGCTCATTTGAGAATACTTGACACACTGTGTACTTGCTTGAATAAGTTGGTTTAGTATCATTTTCATCATCACTATCATTAATACCAGAATCATCATTATATATCTTGGATAATTGCTCCGGAGTATATTTTTTCTTTAATTTTTGTAGCAATGTCCCGCGTTTTATATTAAAATTATTAGCAGCTACCCTCTCCGACATATTCCCGGACAAAACTTCACGAACAGCATTTTTCATACTATTTTCGTCTATATTCGCTCTATTCGTCTTATTTTTATATGTTCTTACCATCTGAAATGTAATAAATGTAGTTCACTAAATTGAATATTTTTCTATCCAAGATATGGGGCAGATTCAACCAGCGGTTGAAAGTGCCCCGAGTGAGGTGGTGGAATGTACCCCATGCTGATTTTGTAAACAATATCATGCTTTATGACAACATGTATTATTTTAAGGTTAGAACAGTTTCATGACATTGATTATTGATGATAATAAGTACTTATACCACACATGACTTACTAATAACATGCTTCACAAACTTCCAAATAACAAAATAAATAGTATACAAAACTTACCGTAAAGTCACAAATATTGAAAAAAAATTTTTTCCGCCAACACCTTCACTCCTACGTGGAACAAAACTATACTGAGAATGATGATGAAGAACAAGAAGTTTCCTATAATTTTTACACGCGGTAAATTCAAACAGTAAATTAGTTACGGCCTGTGGTTGAATGTACCCCATAGTTGAATCTGCCCCCCTTTCCCCTGCTAGATATAACAGAAGTTTACAAAATATTAATAATTATTAAGATATTTGAATTTTAAAGACCTCTACATTCACGTAAAAGTATTATGGCGCATATCTATCCTATTCTAAATTCTTTGTACTTCTCTTATTACTGAGCTGTCAGATTGTCGAAGAGACAAAATAGTTGGCAACTAATTTGAAAGTTTTTTGTTTCACTTGGAATTCGCAAGTATATTTTAAATACATACAAAATATATTATTTATTTCTAACTAAAAAATATTACTTTAGGTCGACTCAACAAAATTAAAGGTTTGTTGAATGACATAGGTTAGCAAAAATTATCAGTGATAATCAAACATTTGACTAAAATAATCTTACAGTTTATTCATGTTTCTGCCAGAAATAAATGGAATTTATATTGTAACGGACGCGGCAACGACAAGTTGAACAGTTGAAACTTGCGGCCTACGCCGCCGAGTGAATGACGCAACATTAGCGTGTTCGGACAAGTGCGTTCACTCCACAATAGAGATTGTTCCAGATCCTTCTAGCAACAAGGAACATGGTATATAAAAAGCGAATCGCCGGCAACCGTCAATCAATCAGTTGACTCAAGAACATGTGAACATAAATATATCGCTCGGTCCGAATATAAATATATCGTCATAAATAAATATCGCTCGGCTAGTTTATATAAATAATAGTGTTTATTTATAGTAGTGATAAGTGTTAGTGTATAAGTTTTTGTATTTGTTACTTTAGTGTTATATACCTAGTGTTAATTAACTTTTACTATATATTATAATAATTATTCATTACTTGTTATTAATAATATTTCTTTTCGTTTAAATAAAAAACGTTTTAAACCCACGAACGTTACAATATTTTCTTCAACCAACAAGTCAGTTTTTAAAAAATATTTATTGCAAGTAATACAATTTATTATATTTAATATGTTTATACTATAAACTACAATATGAACTGAGTTTGAATAACGAGTCTTAACTAGCGCTCTCATCTCTAAACACAACTATATATAATATTATAACCACGGAATGTCACGTTCGGGGAATTGTCTGTCATCAGCACTTTTAAGGGTTATTGGCACACTGTAACTCCTCCCGCCTTAGAAATGAGCCCCTCCTGGAAGTTGAAGTTCGATGTCTTCTGTCTGGATTTCGGGCGTGTTCTTCTTGAAAGCCAATCTTCTTATTCTTTTGGTCTTTACCCATTTGATTAAGAGGTAAAGGCCGACGATTGTAAGGACGATGTAAAGTAGCATGGACCAAATACTAGGAATGTGAATGTTTGTGATTTCTTCTTTTATTGGTACAATTGGATTAATGGAGATATCGTTGAGTTTTAAAGGATTAAGGTTAATAGAGAAATTTGTAATATGTTGCGTTTGAATTTCAAAATCTAATTTTGGTAATAATAATGGATGTCCTTGGTTTTTGCTTGCAAATATTAGTTTTTGTTTATTAAAATAAACTTCACAATTGTTCTCGTTGTTTATTAAGTAGATTCCAACTAGTGGCTTGACGCTGGTTTCTTCTTGGCACTTGATTACGACTCTTTCTTCGTTAGGAAAGACGGCCAGGTATTTGTTGAGTTCTGGAATGACTTCAACGTGAATTTTAATTAAGTTTATTTTAGTGTAATGGCAGTGGGTCGATGTCTGCTCTTGGAATAATTTTTCTTCGCAGCTTACAGAGAAGTGGGCGTGATATTGGTTGGGACATTGAAATATTTTTGCTCGTACACACATGTCATTCAGAGGGACGATTTCCTTATCAGATTTTAAAATATATTTTGAATTTGGTATAATTGTGACAAAGTCTAAAAAATATTTAGTTAGAATTGGATACAAATAAAATAATTCAAAATCTTTTTCAAAATTAATAGGGGTAGATATAAAGTAAATTATTTGTGTATTTTTCACTTTACAATTAATTTTTAATAAGGATTCAAAATCAAGTAAGTTTTCTTGTCTGGGTTCAAATGGCAGTTGTGCATGATAAATTTTAGAAATTTTCTTTAACTCTGATAATAGTTCTAGAGGGTGTATTATACTCGGGTGTAATGTTCTCAATTTACAGAAAGTAATAGAATTCTCTACGTCTTGTAAAATATTAAGAATAGAATTATATAATATAATTAATTGATCATAAATGTTCTTTGCGTAAAGAATATCTTGAAAGTGCATTTTATTTATTATTTCAGAAAGCTGTATAATTTTCGATTTTATTATTTCTTCATTATGTTGTATATCAAGGATTGTTTTATTAAAATTTGCAATTATTTGATGATTTACTGAATATGACAATTTAATTTGATTTTCTAAATTATGCTCATTCTCTTGCATGTGTGCAAGCATTTCATTATATCTTTTGCCGTCTTCGGCATCTAAATTTCCAGTTAAAGATTTAAAAATTGTCTGTACTCTGGGTTGTTTATATCAATAACTGCATCTTTTTTTAAACATTTTGTAAGGGGTTTGGTTAATTTTGCAAAGTCTTTTATAAATTTACGGTAATAGCCTAAAAGTCCCAAAAATCCTTTAATTTGTTTACTAGTTTTGGGTATCGGATAATTTAGAATAGCAGATATTTTATCTGGGTTCGGCTTCACACCTTCAGGTGTTACGATATGCCCAAGATAGGCTACTTCTTTTTTCAGAAATTCCGACTTATCGACTTGAATTTTAAAATTTGCTTTCCGAAGTCTTTCAAATACTAATTTTAAATTTTGTAAATGTTCTTGTAGGCTAGTACTAAAAACAATTATGTCATCGAGATAGACGAGACATTTATCGTGGGTTAATCCGCGTAAAATATTATCCATTACTCGTTGAAATGTCGCTGGTGCGTTTTTTAGTCCAAATGGCATACGTAAAAATTCGTAATGTCCGTCTTCTGTATTAAATGCGGTCTTAGGTATGTCTTGTTCGTTCATTTCAATCTGGTGGAATCCAGATGCCAAGTCAAGGGTCGTAAAGTATTGACAACGTCCGAGTTTGTCCAAAAGGTCAGTAATGTTCGGTAATGGGTACTTGTCGCCAATTGTTTTTTCGTTCAATTTCCGATAGTCTATAACAATGCGCCATTTCTTTTGTCCGGATGCATCAATCTTTTTTGGTACTACCCAAATTGGGGAGGACCACGGGGAATTAGAAGGCCTAATAATGTTTTGATCAAGCATTTTATCAACTTGGTTTCTTACTTCTTCTCTGTGTACGTTGGGATATCTGTATGATTTAGTATATATGGGTATTTCGTCTTGTGTTTTATGGTATGTTTTATTTGGTTTGTAAAGGTTAACTTTTGATCGTCTGAATAAAATATATCGGGGTAATCTTTAAGTAAATTTAGAATAGCATTTTGTTCTTCATAATTCATGTGTGAGGTTCTTATTTTAGAAAAATCAAAATGAGTTTTTTCAACGTGTGTCATATTTAAATTTGGACTACTATAAGTTTCATAATTATCAATCTTTTCTGCTTTAGTAGGTTTTAAAAGATTAAAATTTATTTCTTTGTCGCTTGTGTTAACGACTGAACATAATGCATGATAATTTTCTGCAACCGTAACACATTCTGGTATTCTTAGATGTTCCGTTTTTTTTGTGGAACTAATACGGTTCCTTGTTTAATATCTACTTTAATTTGTATTATTTTTTCGGAATTTGGTTCTACGGCATTATAAAATTTAGTTACAAACTAGCGTCGACCCCCGCCTACGGCGGGTGTCTCAGCTAGGGCTCCGCCATCTCTGAAAATCTCATAAAACTTGTGTAGTTACAATAATATAATAGGAAAAGGATGATTAGTATGATATACGGCACACTACACAATATGGCAAAATTCTTCCAGTTATAATTATTAATCTCGTCTCTTAGAGGCCTTTCTTAAATAAGTGAATTTTAAAAGAAATTTTAATCAAATACAACTTTCACTAATATTTGTTCATATAATACCGATCTTTGTCAAACATGTCCTACTGGTCTGCAATTAAAATTATATTAAAAACTTCATTAAATTTGTGAATTTTTTCTTTAGAATAACTATTGTATTCAGAATTATTCCGAACAATACCAAATTATGCGATGCTAGCGTTGGAACCAGCCGTAAATTTAATTTTTTATTGCTATTTTCTTAAATATTTTATTAGTTTTGAGAATGTTATTTAATTATAACATACTACATACTCTACAAAAATAGTTTCACAAAATATATATATATATATATAAAGACAAAATAGTCCGTGGTAAGGTAGATACAAAGAATAAATATATATCATTGTTGTAATCAAGCGTTTGAAGAAGTTCAACCTGCCGCTTGCACACATGGGCCACTGGTATAAATTTGTTACTATTGGTCGCATTAGAAAAATCTACATAATCCACATATTTTATTTTATTTTCATGTCCCGTAATTATAACACCTACAACAAATATTTCAAAATGAAGACAACTAACAAATTAAATCATACACCAAGGACCTGAACGTTGCAGATCAAATTTGATATACGTCAAAATATAAAAACCTTTTCAACTACCTTTAATTCTTGAAATTTCTTCTATAAATGTTTTCGCTATATCATGTTAAAAAATATGAGTGTAATACTCATTTTAATATACCTATTATGTTTCTGTGGAATATGGTGATTGAATAACTTACCTTTTTGTAACAAGTTATTTTCGAAATATTTTAATTCATAACACTTGTATACAAAAACATAGCATGGAGCATATATCACACATTTCAACACAATTTGTCAAATTGGGATCGCCCTGTTTCAAAATATGATTGGCTTCACTTTATTTTATGCATTTCTTACTTATTTCTAACTATTCTTGTCATTGGACTAAGGAATAAGGTAATTAATGTTTAACCTACAAAATGAAATGTATTAAAACTCGAAATACTTAAATTGCATTGGCAGTGCCCTGTGCAGATAACTTACCATTTAAAACTTGTATCAAAGAATACAACAATGCATTGATTACTCTAAACACGGATTACAACAAAGAATTATTACAATCTCAACCATCTATCATTGACTTTTGCCTGAAGAATAACCACATATAATGAAATTGTTGGACTTTATTAAATCCTTGAACTGGCGGTGAATTTTAGGGATTTCGCAATTTTTCAACTTTTGTAGAAACGTTTTTTAAAATGATTTTTTTATAAATTTAGAAATTAGTTAACATATTTGCTCATTTATTGTACATAAATAAATTTACGAAAATTTTCCAGTATGTCTGCAATTAATGCAATTTATATTTAAAATTTCAAACTAAACTCTCAAAAATGACAAGTAGTTATTCATTTACCTTATTCAAACGGCATGTACAATCAAAGCGAAAAATTTTATTTGAAATTATTTTCATTTTCTTTAAATTGAGTTTTTAAAAATTTACAAATTTATAAGTATATTTGTTCATTTATTGTAAACACAAATAAATTTACAAAAATTGTCCAGCTTGTCTACAATTAATGTAATTAATATATTAAATTTCAAACTGAACTGTAAAAAATGACAAGTATTCATTCATTTATTGAAAATACGTGATCATAAAACAGTAAAATTCCACAAGTTACTTGGATACTTGAAAAATTTCGCCTTTTTTGGCCATTTTAAAGGACAAAATGAAGTAAAATAAAGAATCTGCTCCGAAAAGGCACTAAACGAAAACATATAGTAAAAAATATAAAGACAATAAAAATTGTCAACTGTTTCATAAAAAACAGCCTCAGAATAATAACTAAGTTATTAATTCATTGAGACCGGCCAAGTCAATCAATCGGGAACTACAGACGCGTTTCGCTCTTATTGGAGCTCATCAGTGTAGTGAACCCACCAGCTGCTGTGAGGCAGTTGGTACCGAATGACTGACTTGGCGAGATCTAAGATCCCACAAGATTGGTAAATGGAACTGAGAAGTAAATAAATACTCTCAGAGCCATCTACCGAAACTTCAACAGAAGTAAATTTTCAAAAAATTGAAAATTATCTATGAAACATATATATTAAAAAATATAAAGACAATAAAAATTGTCAACTGTTTCATAAAAAACAGCCTCAGAATAATAACTAAGTTATTAATTCATTGAGACCGGCCAAGTCAATCAATCGGGAACTACAGACTCGTTTCGCTCTTATTGGAGCTCATCAGTGTAGTGAACCCACCAGCTGCTGTGAGGCAGTTGGTACCGAATGACTGACTTGGCGAGATCCTCGCTTCGATGTCAGTACATTGACGAAGAAAGCTCGTCACTTCGTTCCTCGCTTCCATGTCAGTGCATCGACGAAGCAAGCTCGTCACTACGTTCCTCGCTTCGATGTCAGTACATTGGCGAAGCAAGCTTGTGCCTTCGTTCCTCGCTTTCAAAAAGTGCATCGGCGAAGCAAGCTCGTCACTATGTTCCTCGTTTCTATGTCAGTCGTTCCTCGCTTTTAAGTCAGTGCATGGCGGAGCAAGCTCGTCACTTAATTTCTCCGTTTTCCGTGAGATATTTAATTCAATTCCAAACACGTTAGGATTTAATTTAACATTTATAAAAAAAAAAACAATTGATGATTTACCAAAATAACTTTTTGACACTTGAGTTGAAATATCCTTCATGAGACTTTTAATTTGATACCAAACACGGTAGGAATTAAACAACATTTATACAAAACAATTAACGGTCGTCCAAAACAACTTTTTGTCACTTGAGTTCAAATCTCCTTCGCGAGACCTTTAATTTTATACCAAACACGGTAGGATTTAAATAATATTTATAAAAAACAATTGACAAACGTCCAAAATAACTTTTTGACACTTAAGTTCAAATCTTCTCTGCGAGACCTTTTATTCAATACTAAACAAGGTAGGATTTAAATAATTTTTATAGAAAACAATTGACAACCGTCCAAAACAACTTTTTGACACTTTAATTCAAACCTCCTCTGCGAGATCTTTAATTTGATTTCAAACACTGTAGGATTTAAATAACATTTATAAAAAAAAAATTGACGTTCGTCCAAAATAACTTTTTGAAACTTGAGTTTAAATCTCATGAGCAAGACCTTTAATTCAATACCAAACACGGTAGGATTTAAATAACATTTATACAAAACAATTGACAATCACCAAAAACAACTTTTTGACACTTGAGTTCAAACCTCTTCTCCGAGACCTGTAATTTGATTCCAAACACGGTAGGATTTAAATAACATTTATAAAAACAAATTACGATCGTCCAAAATAATTTTTTGACACTTTAGTTTAAATCTGATGAGTGAGACCTTCAATTTAATGCCAAACACAGCAGGATTTAAATAACATTCAGAAAAAACAATTAACGATCGTGTATAATAATTTGGTGACACTTGATTAGAAATAAAAAACAACTGATCATTGTTTAAAATAACTTTTTGACAATTCTACGAATTTAGATATAAAAAAAATCTGAAATTGATTATAAATATTTAAAACGAACTTTTTATATTAGATAAGTAATTAACTTGTTTAAATTTTACCGCCTAAAATACTTAGAAGCATCGAGGTTGTCGAGCAGAGACATCTGTTGTATTTTTTGAGAAGAAAAAGAAACCATCTATGAAGCGAAAAATAATTCTCAACTTTTTTATGTTAGAAGAAGTTAATTCATTTGAATTTTACCGCCTAAATTCCTTAAAAGAATTGAGGTTGACAAACAACGAAATCTGTCATATTAATTTAAAATTTGAAAAAATATGAGAAAAAAAATTCAAATTAAAATTATTACAAAATAATAATAATGTTTGCATATATATTCTAAACACAAATAAATTACCAAACTTGTCTAACTGAACTACAATTAAAGTAATTTATATTTAAAATTTCAGACTGAAATGTCAAAATAACTAGTTGCACAAAAATTTGTGAAAAGTAACAGCAACAATTTTAATTTTTTTAATTGACGTTTAAAATACTTACAAAATAGTACACATGTTTGTTCATTAATTCTAATTACAGATAAATTTACAAAACATCTTTAAGTTGTCTAGAATATATGTAATTTATACTTGAATTTCGAAACAGATCTGTCAGAAATGACAAATTGAACATAAATTTTTGTAAAGTTACAACCAGAATCAACAAACTCCACTTTGATAGCAACCCGCACACTCTGATCCGTAAACGCATTTCCGCCTTATTTATTATCATGTGTACTAAAAATGTGTACTAAAAATGTGAATTCATGAAAAGGCGCTATTCTGAAAAAATCTCTAACTTCCGGTAAAGGTTTAACTGAAATCCGTCAAACCGTCTAGGCTCTAGAGCTGCGCACAAATTTGGTTACTAGGCAGATGAAAGTATATATAGAAAGTGAATAAGCCTTTTAGTATATGGGACTAGCGGTCCGACCTGCTTCGCAGGTCTGACCCCTAGGCTCCGCAACAATGAAGAAGATAGCAACTAAAGCTATAGGAAAATAAATTGCAAGTTTTCTCAAATACCTTAAATTTGTTAGCAAGCAATTGTCGAAGAAAGTTTGTCGCTTTGTTCCCCGCTTCCTTGTTAGTAAATTGGCGAAGGTAGCTCTTCACTTCGTTCCTCGCTTTCATGTAAGTGTACTCCAAAGTACCGCAAATTTTTACATACCTTAAATACAAAGCTATAAAATAAATGAATAAATAATACAATTTTTAATTATAAAATGAGTATTCTTAAATAACTACCATTTAATACCAAACAAATGGCGCAGCAAGGTCATAACTACATTCCTCGCATTCATGTCAGTAAATTTACGGAGAAAGCTCGTCACTTCGTTCCTCGCTTCCATGTCAGTACATCGGCGAAGCAAGCTCGTCACTTCGTTCCTCGTTTCCATTTCAGTAGTTGAAGTTTTCAGAGGAGTTGTCTGGTTTTCATTAAGAGAAGTTCTGTGTTAACCACTGACAAAATTGAATGTTTTTCATTGGAAGAAGTTGTGTGCTTACCATTGACTCAAGTTGAATATTTCCCAATGAGGGAAGTAGTGTATTTACCACTGACGATAGTTGTGTGTTTTTCATTGAGAGAAGTTTTATGTTAACCACTGACGAAAGATGCATGTTTTTCATTGAGGGAAGTTGTGTGTTAACCACTGACGAAAGATGTATGTTTTTATTGAGGAAAGTTTTGTGTTAACCACTCACGAAAGTTGTATGTTTTTTATTGTGGATATTTGCTTTTTTATCACTCACAGAAATAGTATGATTTTCATTGAGTAAAGTTGTGTGTTAAAAAACTGACGAAAGTTGTATGTTTTTTATTGAAGAAAATTGTGTGTTAACCACTGATAAAAGTTATATGTTTTTCATTAAGGGAAGTCGTGTGTTAATCACTGATAATATTTGTATATTTTTCATTGACGAAAGTTGTGTTTTCAAATGAGGGTAGTTGTGTGTTTCCCACTGACAAAAGTTGTATGTTTTCCATTGAGGGAAGTTATGTGTTTCCTATTGAGGGAAGTTGTTTGTTCATCACTGAAATATTTTCATTTGATTCCAACAATTGGCTATCGACCAAAAGAATTTTTTGATAATTGAGTTCAAACCCCCTCTGCTAGACCTTTAATTTGATTCCAAACACGGTAGGATTTAAATTACATATATACAGAACAATTGACAATCGTGCAAAACAACTTTTTGACACTTGAGTTAAAACCTCCTTTACGAGACCTTTAATTTGATACCAAACACGGTAGAATTTAAATAGCATTTAGAAAAAACAGTTAACGATCGTCCAAAATAACTTTTTGACACTTGATTTTAAATGTCTGCCGTGAAATTTTTAATTTAGTACCAAACACTGCAGGATTAAAAATAAAAAACAACTGATTGTTCAAAATAACTTTTTTGATAATTCTACGAATTTAGATTTTTAAAAAATCTGATATTGATTATAAATATTAAAAACGTTTTTTTTTATATTAGATAAGTAATTAACTTATTTAAATTTTACCGCCAAAAATACTAAGAGCCATCTAGGTTGTCGAGCAGAGACATCTGTTTTTTGAGAAGAAAAAGAAACCGTCTATTAAGTAAAAAATAATTTTATTGATTAAGATAAGAAGTTAACTCATTTGAATTTTACCGCCTAAAATCCTTTAAATAATCGAGGTTGACGAACAAAGACATCTGTCTAATTTATTTGTAATTTGAAAAAAATATAAAAACAATTTCAAATATAAAAAAATTACAAAATAATAATCATGTTCGCTCATTTATTCTAAACACAAATAAATTACCAAACTTGTCTAAATAGACTACAATTAATGAAATTTATATTTAAACAGATGTGTCAAAAATGACACGTTGCACGTAAATTTATGAAAAGTGACAGCTATAATTTAAATTTTTTTAAATTGACTTTAAAAATATTTATAAAATAGTTCATATGTTTGCTAATTAATTACAAACACATATAAATTTACAAAACATCTTCAAGTTGTCTAGAATATTTGTAATTTACACTTAATTTTTGAAACAGATCTGTCAGAAATGACAAATTTAACATAAATTTTTGTAAAGTTACAACCAGAATCAACAAACTCCACTTTGATAGCAACCCGCACACGTTGATCCGTAAAAGCATTTCCGCCTTATTTATGTAATATCTCGCACATTATGTGTACTAAAAATGTTAATTCATAAAAAGGCCCTATTCCAAAAAAATCTCTAACTGCCGGTAAAGTTTTCACTTAAATCCTTCAAACCGTCTAGGCTCTAGAGCTGCGCACAAATTTGGTTACTAGGCAGATGAAAATATAGAAAGTGAATTAAGCCTTTTAGTTATATTGGACTAGCGGCCCGACCTGCTTCGCAGGTCTGTCCCCTAGGCTCCGCGTCACTGAAGAAGATTACAACTGAAAACGTAGAAAAATAAATTGAGTAGACTTTAATAACTTCAAATTTATACCAAACAATTGGCGAAACAAGCTCGTCACTACGTTCCTCGCTTCCATGTCAGTACATTGACGAAGAAAGCTCGTTACTTCGTTCTTCGTTTCCATGTTAGTACATCGGCGAAGGAAGCTCGTCACTACGTTCCTCACTTCCATGTCAGTACTACACGAAGAAAGCTCGTCACTTCGTTCCTCGCTTTCAAGTCAGTGCATCGGCGAAGCAAGCTCATCACTACGTTCCTCATTTCCATGTCCGTAAATTAACAAAGAAAGCTCGTCACTTCGTTCCTCGCTTTCAAGTCAGTGCATAGGCGAAGCAAGCTCGTCACTTCGTTTCTCGCTTCCATGTTACTAATATTTGGCACTTTAGTTTAAATCTCTTCCGTGAGATATTTAATTCAATACCAAACACGTTTTTTGACACTTGAGTAAAAATATCCTTCATGAGACTTTTAATTTGATACCAAACACGGTAGGATTTAAATAATATTTATAAAAAACCATTGACAATGCTCCAAATCAACTTTTTGACACTTCAGTTTAAATCTCCTCCGCAAGGCCTTTAATTTAATACCAAACACGGTAAAAATTAAATATCATTTATACAAAACAATTAACGATCATCCAAAACAATTTTTTGACACTTGAGTTCAAATCTCCTCCTTGAGCCCTTTAATTTGATACCAAACTCGGTAGGATTGAAATAATATTTATAAAAAATAATTGACAATCGTCCAAAACAACTTTTTGACACTTGAGTTCAAATCTCCTCTGCGAGACCTTTAATTTGATACCAAACTCGGTAGGATTTAAATAATATTTATAAAAAATAATTGACAGTCGTCCAAAACAACTTTTTGACACTTGAGTTTAAATCTCCTCCGCAAGGCCTTTAATTTGATATCAAACACGATAGGAATTAAATATCATTTATACAAAACAATTAACGATCATCCAAAACAACTTTTTGACACTTGAGTTCAAATCTCCTCCTTGAGACTTTTAATTTGATACCAAACACTGCATAATTTAAATAATATTTATAAAAAACAATTGACAATCGTCCAAAATAACTTTTTGACACTTGAGTTCAAATCTCCTTCGCGAGGCCTTTAATTTTATACCAAACACGGTAGGATTTAAATAATATTTATAAAAAAACAATTGACAATCGCCCAAAACAACTTTGTGACACTTGAGGTCAAATCTCCTCCGCGAGACCTTTAATTCAATACCAAACACGGTAGGGTTTAAATGATATTTATAAAAAACAATTGACAATCGTCGAAAATAACTTTATGACACTTTATTTTAAATCTCTAATGTAAAACTTTTAATTTAATACCAAACACGGCAGGATTAGAAATAAAAAACAACTCATGACAAAAAAAATTCTGAAATTGATTATAAATATTTAAAACGATCTTTCTATATTAGATATGTAATTAACTTATTTAAATTTTACCGCCTAAAATACTTATAAGCATCAAGGTTGTCGAGAGGAGACATCTGTGTATTTTTTGAGAAGGAAAAGAAACCATATATGAAGTGCAAAATAATTTTCAACTT
The DNA here is from genome assembly GCA_963942605.1 of Poecilus cupreus. Classification (NCBI taxonomy): domain Eukaryota; kingdom Metazoa; phylum Arthropoda; class Insecta; order Coleoptera; family Carabidae; genus Poecilus; species Poecilus cupreus. The sequence continues at coordinate 20,763,465 of OZ012727.1, forward strand.
TTTTTGTATTAAATAAGAAATTAACTCATTTGAATTTTACCGCCTAAATTCCTTAAAAGAATCGAGGTTGACGAACAAACACATCTGTCATAATTATTTTGAATGGAGGGTTATACAGAAACAAATTTTCGTGTTGCCATCTATTGATGTTTTCATTGAACTACTATGAAATTCACATGGGCGAAACACAAACAAAACCCTGTCAAAATGACAGTTCTTAAAATGATGCTAAATATAAAAATAGTTATTTGTGTATCAAGTGCGGATAGAGCATTTTTTGTTGCACGCGGCGAGAAATTGTTGATCGAGGCGAAGCCGAGATCAACAATTCGACAAGTGCACCGAACAAGCTCTATCCGACGAGATACACACAATATTTTTTCTACAATCGTTGACCAATGTCAAGCTGTAGAAAAAATTAATTTTCAAAATTATCTTTGGTCCCGCCTATAACAATTCAGTAAAATTGTAGTTACCCATGTCACCGTAATCATGACAACGTTTATGAACAAAATAAAAATTTTCAAAGAAATCATAATTTGAGACATGGAGTACATTTGACATATGGAGTACATTTGACATAAAGTCTACAGAGTGAATACGTTTATGGTGATTAAGTTGAAGTGTATGTACGTATATGCCAACTGTATTTGCAATAGCAAGGTTATTACCAGAAAAATCCAATGCATCATTTACTTTTACCTAATTTATTTTTGTTTTATTTTTGTCGCACTAGTGCGACAATATGTCACTTTGTCGCCCTAGAGCGACAATTTTGAACATTTCCTAACTAAAAATGGAATAACAATGTCGATATTGTGCAACGATTGTAGAAAAATTAAGTTTGTGTATGGTTTGTGCATAGTAACTGCCTTTATTACTATACTATATAGGTATATGGCAAGTGTTAAATTTATTAAGTTACTTAAATAATAAACTTCAAAAATAAAAACATAACCTTGTTAAAATACCATATCAAACGTCAAAACATGGATGTTTGTGTTATGAACTTCCATCTCAACTTTTACCTCATCTTTCTCTTTCTTGCCTTTCATAACCCTCCATTAGAAAAAATATGACAAAAAATTCATATTTAAATAAATTAAAAAATAGTAAACAATGTGCGTACATTTATTCTAAACACAAATAAATTTGCCGAATTTATCTAACTTGTCTACAATTAAAGTAATGTATAGTTAAAATTTCGAACTGAACTGTCAAAAATGACAAGTTGTCATTCTTTTTTTCCAAAAATTAAAGATAAAGTGTATTGACAGTTCACTTTGAAATTTTAAAAATAAATTACTTTAATTCTAGACAAGTTAGACAAGTATGGTAAATTTATTTCTGTTTAGAATAAATGGGCGTACATGCTTAATACTTTGTAAAATTTTAAAACATCAATTTAAAAATAAAAAAATGAATTTGAAAGTGAACTGTCAATACCCTTTATCTTTGAATTTTTAACAGAAGTAGCAACGCGTGTTATTTAACAAAAGCTACACGAAACAAAAAATTAGTTTATTTACTTAATATCTCGCACATCATGTGTAATAAAAATGTGAAATAATGAAAAGGCCCTATTCCCAGCCAAACTGTAGATGCCTGTAAAGGTTTCACTCGAATATATCGAACCGTGTAGGCTCTAGAGCTGCTCACAAATGGTTTCTAGGTAGCCAAAAATTTTAACTGAATAGTATATTGGACTAGCGGTCCGACCTGCTTCGCAGGTCTGACCCCTAGGCTTCGCGACACTGAAGAAGATAGCAGTCTCTTTGTTCCTCGCTTCCAAGTCAGTAAATTGGCGAAGAAAGCACGTCACTTCGTTCCTAGCTTTCATGTCAATACATTGGCGAGGAAAGCTCGTCACTTCGTTCCTCGCTTTCATGTCAATACATTAGCGAAGAAAGCTCGTCACTGCGTTCCTCGCTTTCATGTCAGTGTCTCTAAAACAGTTCATTTAATACCCCTAAGTTAAGTTTCTAGTAATTTCCACAAAAACAATTGCTGGTCGTTATTATTTATGATAAAGAAGGTTCATCACTACTTTTTCCAACTTTTTGAACCTTGTGATGTTTCGCCCTTGTTTTTCTATAGTTCTGTTCATGTGTTTAGCTGTTTTGCGACCATCACATCAACTCTTGCCGAGCTCATGTATTTTTCTGGTATATTTTGCATTTTTCTAGTTCATGGATATTTTGTATCTTTTTCTTGACATGTTTTGATTATATTTTTTATATTCATTTGTACCTGGAACAACATATTGTTGATAATTGTAATCTGTAAGACTGAATACGTACCTGTGATTTTAAGTTCATTCTGACTTGGTTATGTTTACGTTGAAAATGTATTTCAATTGTATTATTCCTGGTTCACATTGTACCTGAAATATTGAATTTTGAGTTGTTGTACACTGTTGTAAAATGTAACTTACCTGTAAGTTCAATTGTTGTAATTTACTTTGTTTTTCTGTGATGACATTCACGTGTTTGTTTACACTTTGACAGCTATCACTTGACATTGCCGGCTGACGCCAGCGCCACCTGGATATAGTTTAGTTCACGATTTAATTTCAAATTTAACTGTAACACGACCGTGCACTGCAAATGTATTTTCTAGCATGTATTTTCACTTGTAGAGGCTACAGATTTTATTATAAAATTTATTAGAATTTGTTAGACAAAAATAGTCAAAGTTTTGATTGTCTCTGTCTGACAACTTACGGAACAGAGCCGTTTAATTAAGAATTAAGAGTATAAAAGCCGACGTTACACGGCTCAGTGATCAGTCAGATTCTGAGTTGGCTTTCTGCTCGAATCTTCCGTCTTCCAGGTGCAGTTTTACTGGTGAGTCATTTTTGCGTTTTTCTTGGCTATCTAGTTTGTTTATTCTCTAGTTGTTGGCCTTCCACGACTAGAGACTTGGAGTATTTCTTGCGGTTCTCGGCTGTCGGACCTCCACGGCAGAGGATTTAGAATACTCTTGCTTGTTTATTTTTTTGCTTCTTGTGTTTGCGCTCTAGCTGTCGGTCTTCCACAGCTAGACTTAGAGTTTCTTTTCTTGGAGTGTGTGAGTGCTGGTTAATTGCGGGACGATTCTTTGTGCTGGCCTTCCGCACTAGGAAAAATTCCGCAAGGCGCTAGCAGCGCGAGTGTCGGTGCAGTCGTCGGCATTCTACGACTCAGCAGGCCTTCCGCGCTCGGTGTGCTGAATGGATGCACGGTCGCTGGTCCTCCACGACTTGGTTGACTGCAGCGTGAGTAACCCCGAGATATTGGTCCAGGCGTCGAAGTCCACGCTTTTATTTTTTATTCAATTTTTTTTTGGTGTATTTATCGTAGGTAATAAAGAGTGTTGTGAACTCTCGAGTTTTACTCAACGACCCTACCCTCCTCCGTTGAGCTCCCGGCTCCCTTCGTTTGTTTTCAGGGAATCACGGTGGCATCGCGCTACCAGAGAGCAGCGCGTCCGTCACAACCTGAAAGGTTACATTCAATACTTCACAAGCTAGGTTTAGGGGAATTTTCAGAAAAGCAATTGCCAATCGTACTGATTTATAATAAAGATCGGTCATTACTAAGTTCCTCAATATTTCACTTCTGAAACATATTACTACATACCCGACAGGTCGCAAATATTGATAAATTTTAAGGAAAAATAATTGCCGATCGTAATTGGTTTGCGAAAAAAATTACAACAAATACAATTAATAAATTTTCCGTGGATATTACCAAGACCAAGTGTGTGTTTTAATTTTTACCCTGCAATAGATTTCAAGTGACTTAATAAAAATGATTATCTGCGAACTCCTAAAACATTTCATTTCATACCCCACAAGTTAGATACCTAAAAAAAAAATTTAAATTAAACAAAATTTGCATTAATATAAGATCATATAATACAGATTTTTGCCAATCTAACATTTCTATTGTCTTCTTGGCAATATAAAAATACCGCTAATAATAATGTATAATAATTTGCATTCCATATTGTCGACTTTACCTAATCTAACGTCAAAGTAGAATAAAATCGTGAAATTTTAACGGAAATTTTTTTCCTTTAAATTTCGCGGTTTTTTAAATTTTTATAAAATTTTATCGTGTAATATCAACCTTACCCAGCCTTACGTTATCTTGTCAGTTACACTTCAAAGTACAACCGAAGCGAATAAATTTAAACTTGTCTATTCAAGATTCTCATTTGATACCAAACACTTTTTTTTCTGTCTTTTATGAACACAATCGACAGCCGCCATTTTCTATATTATCATTTGTCCCGTCTATTCGACATCTTTCTTTGGATACTCAAAAAGTGATTAAAAAAAAATTAAATGAAACATTTAACAACTTAATTAATATTTGATCATGTGATAAAGACTTTTGTCAATCTGGTATTTCTATTGGTAATTTAAAAATATTATCAATAATAATGTACAATAATTTGCATTCTCCTTTGTCAATAAATTTGGCGGATTCACTTTATTATTATTAAATTTGATCGTGTAATACCAACTTTACATAATCTAACTATAAAAAAAAATAAATTGGAATTTTTTTTTTTAATTTCAAGGTTTTATTTTATTTTTATTAAATTTGTTCATGTTATAAAGACTTCTGTCAATCTGACATTTCTAATATTATCTTGTCAATTTAAAAGAACCGTCAATAATAATATATAATAATTTGCATATTACATTGTCGACTAATTTAACGCAATTACTTTATTTTTAATAAATTTAATCGTGTAATACCGACTTTTCCTAGTTTAAATAAAAGTTGCATCAAAGTGAAATTTTTTTTATTGGAAATTATTTTATCATTTAAATTTCGCGTATTTTTATTTTTATTAAATTTGATAATGTAATAAAGAATTCTGTCAATCTTACATTTCAATTATTATCTCGTCAATTTAAAAATACCGTTAATAATATAAACAATAATTAGAATTCTACATTTTCGACAAATTTGGCGGTTTAACTTTATTTTGACTTAATTTGATCGTGTAATACCGACTTTTCTTAGTTTAACGTCAAATTAGCATCAAATTGAAAAATGTTATTCGAAATAATTTTTTCCTGTTAGTTCGCGGTTTCTTCATTTTTATAAAATTTGGTCGTGTAATACCGTCCTTCTTCAGTCTGACGTCAGTTTGACAGTTATACTTTGAATTTAAATTTCCCGGTTTTATTTTATTTTCATTAAATTTGATCGTATAATACAGATTTAGCGTCACCATAACATATAAACTTCAAAATGCAATCAAAAAAAAATTTTATTAGCTATTATTTTTAATTATTTAATTGACTTGTCTAGAATTAATGTAATTTGTAATTAAAATTTCAAACATCTGTCAAAAATAACACGTTGCACAAAAATTTGTGAGAAGTGACATCTACAATATAAATTTTTGATTACAATAATGCAAATATTTGATTACAATAATGAAAATACTTGATTACAACAATGAAACTCTTTCATTACAATAAATAATTATATAAAGCAATAAAAGTATATTATTTTCACACTAGAAATATTTCCTCTTGGAATATTAGCAGGTTGTTGACCGGGTAGAGTAGCATAGTTTTCATCATGAATATGACAACTTTCGTCATCAACTCTTTGAGATTTAAATAATTACGTGAGATAATTTAATTGAATTTAATAAGAAAACTGTTGACATATGTACTGTAATCTTCCTCTTCATGAATTTTTCTTATATTATATAATACAGCTAATGCTATATTGCTTCATTAGTATTTAATAATTTTATGCGTAATTCTATAGTTGAAAGCTTGTAAATACAACAAAATTTCATTTTATCATTGATGCTTGATTTATTTGTATATGTTTTTCTCTACAACATAAAATAAAAATAAATCTTCCTACTATGTATTATAGTCCAGGCAATGAAGACATAAAAATGGGCTTTCATTACAAAAGGTCAAGGAGTTTTCATCTTTGGTAGATTTGTACAGTTCGATGTCCTAATTAATATTCTGAGTTTGCGACTTTGAGCGACCGCCGCTCGCGCCGCCATATTGAAAAAATGGTACCAAAAATCAGTTTTTAAAAAATATCTTCTCTCCAGCGCCAGTTAGGTTGAAAATAGTTATTACAAAAATTATAGAGCATAAAATTTCCAATAACTTCTGTCTTAAACATTTTCCAATAAGATGAGTATTTCACGAGTTATAGCGAAGTCAAACTAAGCAAATTTCTACAATTCCCAAAATCGCTATATTTTTTCACGAAATGTAAGAAAATATCGATTACATAATACGTACTACCGTTTTTTACTCATTTCCGCAGCACCATGAAGTAGAATCAGAGGCCCTTTTTTTTCATGTGGTATCCCCAGTAGGCCTAATCCACAATTCGCTATTTACTATTTTCAACCTAAGTGGCGCTGGAGAGAAGATATTCTAGAAAAACTTTTTTGGTATCTTTTTCCAATATGGCGGCGCAAGCGGCCGTCGCTCAAGGTCGCAAACTCAGAATATTAATTAGGACACCGAACTGTAAAAATCTACCAAAAACGAACACTCCTTGACCTTTTGTAACCCCGAAAGTACTCATTGCCTGGACTATAATTTAAATACAAAATTTTAAGAAAATTACGTTTTCTCGGGTAATACAGCTGAACTAGACTTACCAAAAGTGTGAAAATTATGATGCTAATAGATATATGTCCGAGCAATCTATTGCCGAAAACCGGAAGTCACTATTTGATTCCGTTCGAGATTTACAGTAATTTAAACACAAAATTTTAAGAAAATTACTTAACTTTATTTATGTTTTCTCGGGAAATATGTATATTTTACAGCTGAACTAGACTTACCAGAAATGTAAAAATAACGGTGCTAATAGACAAATGTCTGAGCAATCGAATGATGAAAACCGAAAATCGATATTTGATTCCGTTCAAGATTTACAGTAATTTAAATACAAAATGTTAAGAAAATTACTTAAATTTATTTACGTTTTCTCGGAGAATATGTCCACATTACAGCTGATCTAGACCTCGCAGAAGTGTAAAAATAATAGTCCAAATAGATAATTCTCCGAGCAATCCAATGCCCAAAACCGAAAGTCGCTATTTGATTCCGTTCAAGATTTACAGTAATTTTAACACAAAATTTTAAGAAAAATACTTAAACTTACTTTTTTTTCACGGGGAATATATATACATTACAGCTGAACTGGACTTGCCAAAAATGTAAATATAATGGTGCTAATAGATAATTGTCTGAGCAATCAAATGCTGAAAACCGCAAGTCGATATTTGATTCCGTTCAAGATTTACAGTAATTTAAACACAAGATTTTAAGAAAATTATTTTAATTTATTTATGATTTCTCGGAAAATATGTATATATTACAATTGAACTAGACTTCCCAAAAGTGTAAAAATAGTGGTGCTAATACAAAAATGTCCGGGCAATCGAATGTTGATAACCGGTAGTCGATATTTCAGTACGTTAAAAAATGTCAGCCGTTTTTGTGTATTAACACAAATTTATGACTTGGTTTACACAGACTGAGAATTTTATATTTTTATTTTCTCGATTTTCTCGAAAACTATAACACTTACACAAAAACTATGAAGAACCTTTTCTCTAGAGAATTTTATGGTCTATAATTTTTGTAATAACTATTTTTAACTTTGGTGGCGCTGGAGAGAAGATATTCTCAAAAAACTGTTTTTTAGTACCTTTTTTTCAAGATGGCGGCGCGAGCGGCGGTCGCTCAAGGTCGCAAACTCAGAATATTAATTAGGATACCGAACTGTAAAAATATACCAAAAACGAACACTCCTTGACCTTTTGTAACCTCGAAAGTACTCATTGCCTGGACTATTATATTTAATTTCACTATTTATAAATGAAGAATCAACTTTTTTAACGATTCCCTCACTCGATATACTGTGAAATGTCAAAATTTTTCACAAATTTAGGAATACATTATGTTTACACTTTGATAGCCCTAATACATCGAATAAAATTAGTTTCATTGGTATTTAATCATTTCGTACATAATTGTATAGTATTTCATAAATTGTTCCGTGAAAATATAACCAAACTTATGGTTGATTTTTTTTTATTGAATTCTTGAAATATGAGTTCTCTGCAATATAATCGGGAAAATGTATATTGTACAATTAAATTATACACACTTACCATAAATTATAATTAATTTTTGTTAGTATACGTAAAACACAACATTTTTAATCAATACACTATACTTCAATCTGTACAAGGATTTTGAAATAAAAAGTTGTATGTTTTCATTTTGACTGCTCCTAATTCATCCAATATAATTTGTTTTATAAGTATTTATTAATTTCTTCCGAAATTCTATAGTATTTTCAAATTTAATTTGTTCTTTGTTCATATAACCTAATTTATATATGACATTTATAATGAAGTTCGTAATGTATTTCCTGCAAAATTATTAGGAGAAATGATATTCTATAATTAAATTATACACTTACCATGAATTTCATTTAATTTCAGTGTATTTGTAATTTAGTACGTGACCAAAACTATTTTTCATAAAATATTGACGTTTACAAATCAATTTGAATTAATTGCAACTGTCAAAATATGTAAATCATTTCTACCACTTTAAAAAATTTACAAAATAGTACTCATGTTCGCTCCTTTATTCTAAACACAAATAAATATAGCAAACTTATCTAACCTGTCTACAATTAAAGTAATGTATAATTAAAATTTTGAACTGAACTGTCAAAAATGACAAGTTGTCATTCTTTTTTAAAAAAAATTAAAGATAAAGTGTATTGACAGTTCACTTTGAAATTTTAAAAATAAATTACTTAAATTCTAGACAAGTTAGACAAGTATGGTAAATTTATTTCTGTTTAGAATAAATGGGCGTACATGCTTAATATTTTGTAAAATTTTAAAACATCAATTTAAAAATAAAAAAATGAATTTGAAAGTGAACTGTCAATACCCTTTATCTTTGAATTTTTAACAGAAGTAGCAACGCGTGTTATTTAACAAAAGCTACACGAAACAAAAAATTAGTTTATTTACTTAATATCTCGCACATCATGTGTAATAAAAATGTGAAATAATGAAAAGGCCCTATTCTCAGCCAAACTGTAGGTGCCTGTAAAGGTTTCACTCGAATATATCAAACCGTGTAGGCTCTAGAGCTGCGCACAAATGGTTTCTAGGTAGCAAAAAATTTTAACTGAATAGTATATTGGACTAGCGGTCCGACCTGCTTCGCAGGTCTGACCCCTAGGCTCCGCGACACTAAAGAATATAGCAGTCTCTTTGTTACTCGCTTCCAAGTCAGTAAATTGGCGAAGAAAACACATCACTTCGTTCCTCGCTTTCATGTCAGTACAATGGCGAGGAAAGCTCGTCACTTCGTTCCTCGCTTTCATGTCAGTGTCTCTTAACTTCCCATCCCTAAAACAGTTCATTTAATATCCCTAAGTTAAGTTTCTAGTAATTTCCACAAAAGCAATTGCTGATCGTAATTATTTGTGATAAAGAAAGTTCATCACTACTTTTTCCAACTTTTTGAGCCTGAAACGTTACATTCAATACTTCACAAGCTAGCTTTAGGAGAATTTTCAGAAAAGCATTTGCCAATCGTACTGATTTATAATAAAGATGGCTCAATATTTCACTTCTAAAACATTTTACTTGGTACCCCACAGGTCGCAAATATTCATGAATCGTAAGGAAAAATAATTGCCGATCAGGATCGGTTTGCGAAAAAAATTACAACAAACACAATTATTAAATTTTCCGTGGATACTCGTATTACCAAGACCAAGTGTTTGAATTTTTACCCTTGCAATAGATTTCAAGTGACTTAAAAAAATGATTATCTGGGAACTCTTAAAACATTTCATTTCATACACAAGTTAGATACCTAAAAAAAATTTAAATTAAACACAAATTACATTAATATTTGATCATATAACAAATATTTTGCCAATCTGACATTTCTATTGTCTTCTTGGCAATTTAAAAATACCGCCAATAGTAATGTATAATAATTTGCATTCCACATTGTCGACTTTACCTAATCTAACGTCAAAGTAGAATAAAATCGTGAAAATGTAATTGAATTTTTTTCCTTTAAATTTCGCGGTTTTTAAAATTTTTATAAAATTTGATCGTGTAATACCAACCAACCAGTCTTACGTTATCTTGTCAGTTACATTTCAAAGTACAATCAAAGCTAAAAAATTTAAACTTGTCTATTCAAGACATTTGATACCAAACACTATATTTTTGTGTCGACAGCCGCCATTTTTTATATTATCATTTGTCCCGTCTATTCGACATCTTTCTTTGGATACCCAAAAACTGATTTTAAAAATATAATTAAATCAAACACAAATTAATTAATATTTGATCATGTGATAAATAATTTTGTCAATGTGATATTTCTATTGGTAATTTTTAAACTTTATCAATAATAATGTACAATAATTTGCATTCTCCTTTGTCGACAAATTTGACGGATTTACTTTATTATTACTAAATTTGAACGTGTAATACCAAAGTTACTTAATCTAAAGTCAAGTAGAATAAAAAAAAGGTTGGAAACTTTTTTTCTCTAAATTTCATGGTTTTATTTTATTTTTATTAAATTTGATTATGTTACAAAGACTTCTCTGAATCTGACATTTCTATTATTATCTAGTCAATTTAAAAGAACCGTCAATAATAATATATAATAAATTGCACACTACATTGTCGACAAATTTAACGCATTTCTTTATTTTTAATAAATTTGTCATGTAATAGCGACTTTTCCTAGTTTAAAGTAAAAGTAGCATCAAAATGAAAATTTTTTATTTTACATCTGAAAATGTGGAAATATAAATTGATAGTCTTAAATAACTTCCAATTAATACCAAACAATTGGCGAGGCAAGCTCGTCACTACGTTCCTCGCTTCCATGTCAGTACATTGACGAAGAAAGCTCGTCACTTCGTTCCTCGCTTTCAAGTCAGTGCATGGGCGAAGCAAGCTCGTCACTTCGTTTCTCGCTTTTATGTTACTACTATTTGGCACTTTAGTTTAAATCTCTTCCGTGAGATATTTAATTCAATACCAAACACGTAAGGATTTAAATAACATTTATAAAAAAATAATTGATGATTTACCAAAATAACTTTTTGACCTTTGAGTTGAAATATCCTTCATGAGACTTTTAATTTGCTACCAATCACGATAGGATTTAAATAACATATATCTTCTCTGCGAGACCTTTTATTTAATACCAAACACGGTAGGAATTAAATAACATATATACAAAACAATTAACGATCGTCCAAAAAAACTATTTGACACTTGAGTTCAAATCTCTACCGCGAGACCTTTAATTTGATACCAAACACGGTAGGATTTAAATAATATTTATAAAAAACAATTGACAATCGTCCAAAATAACTTTTTGACACTTGAGTTCAAATCTCCTCCGCGAGACCTTTAATTTGATACTTAACACGGTAGGAATTAAATAACATATATACAAAACAATTAACGATCGTCCAAAACAACTTTTTGACACTTCAGTTTAAATCTCTTCCGCGAGACCTTTAATTTGATACCAAACACGGTAGGATTTAAATAATATTTATAAAAAACAATTGACAATCGTCCAAAATAACTTTTTGACACTTGAGTTTAAATCTTCTCTGCGAGACCTTATATTTGATACCAAACACGGTAGGAATTAAATAACATATATACAAAACAATTAACGATCGTCCAAAACAACTTTTCGACACTTGAGTTTAAATCTCTTCCGCGAGACCTTTAATTTGATACCAAACACGGTAGGATTTAAATAATATTTATAAAAAAACAATTGACAATCGTCCAAAATAACTTTTTGACACTTGAGTTTAAATCTTCTCTGCGAGACCTTATATTTGATACCAAACACGGTAAGAATTAAATAACATATATACAAAACAATTAACGATCGTCCAAAACAACTTTTTGACACTTGAGTTTAATTCTCTTCCGCGAGACCTTTAATTTGATACCAAACACGGTAGGATTTTAATAATATTTATAAAAAAACAATTGACAATCGTCCAAAATAACTTTTTGACACTTGAGTTAAAATCTTCTCTGCGAGACCTTATATTTGATACCAAACACTGTAGGAATTAAATAACATATATACAAAACAATTAACGATCGTCCAAAACAACTTTTTGACACTTGAGTTCAAATCTCTTCCGCGAGACCTTTAATTTGATACCAAACACGGTAGGATTTAAATAATATTTATAAAAAAACAATTGACAATCGTCCAAAACAACTTTTTGACACTTGAGTTTAAATCTTCTCTGCGAGACCTTTAATTTAATACCAAACACGGCAGGATTTAAATAATTTTTATAGAAAACAATTGACAATCGTCCAAAACAATTTTTTGACACTTGAGTTCAAATCTCCTCTGCGAGACCTTTAATTGAATACCAAACACGGTAGGATTTAAATAATTTTTATAGAAAACAATTGACAATCGTCCAAAATAACTTTTTGACACTTAAGTTCAAATCTTCTCTGCGAGACCTTTTATTCAATACCAAACACGGTAGGATTTAAATCATTTTTATAGAAAACAATTGACAATCGTCCAAAACAACTTTTTGACACTTGAGTTCAAATCTCCTCTGCGAGACCTTCAATTGAATACCAAACACGGTAGGATATAAATAATTTTTATAGAAAACAATTGACAATCGGCCAAAACAACTTTTTGACACTTTAATTCAAACCTCCTTTGCGAGACCTTTAATTTAATTTCAAACACTGTAGGATTTAAATAACATTTATAAAAAACAATTGACGTTCGTCCAAAATATCTTTTTGAAACTTGAGTTTAAATATCATTCGCAAGACCTTTAATTCAATACCAAACACGGTAGGATTTAAATAACATTTATACAAAACAATTGACAATCACCAAAAACAACTTTTTGACACTTGAGCTCAAACCTCTTCTCCGAGACCTGTAATTTGATACCAAACACGGTAGGATTTAAATAATATTTATAAAAAAACAATTGACAATCGTCCAAAACAACTTTTTGACACTTGAGTTTAAATCTTCTCTGCGAGACCTTCAATTTAATGCCAAACACGGCAGGATTTAAATAACATTCAGAAAAAACAATTAACGATCGTGTATAATAATTTTGTGACACTTGATTAGAAATAAAAAACAACTGATCATTGTTTAAAATAACTTTTTGACAATTCTACGAATTTAGATATAAAAAAAATCTGAAATTGATTATAAATATTTAAAACGAACTTTTTATATTAGATAAGTAATTAACTTGTTTAAATTTTACCGCCTAAAATACTTAGAAGCATCGAGGTTGTCGAGCAGAGACATCTGTTGTATTTTTTGAGAAGAAAATGAAACCAGCTATGAAGTGAAAAATAGTTTTTGTACTCATACATTGAAATGTGTTGTTTAGCGTTGCCTAAGCAACGTCCGAAATGTCCATTTCCCAGGTCTCCACCAGATAGACAACCGGAATGAAACCATCTATGAAGCGAAAAATAATTCTCAACTTTTTTATGTTAGAAGAAGTTAATTCATTTGAATTTTACCGCCTAAATTCCTTAAAAGAATTGAGGTTGACAAAGAACGACATCTGTCATATTAATTTTAAATTTGAAAAAATATGAGAAAAAAAATTCAAATTTAAAATAATTACAAAATAATAATAATGTTTGCATATATATTCTAAACACAAATAAATTACCAAACTTGTCTAACTGAACTACAATTAAAGTAATTTATATTTAAAATTTCAGACTGAAATGTCAAAATAACTAGTTGCACAAAAATTTGTGAAAAGTAACAGCAACAATTTTAATTTTTTTAATTGACTTTTAAAATACTTACAAAATACATAGTACACATGTTTGTTCATTAATTCTAAATACAGATAAATTTACAAAACATCTTTAAGTTGTCTAGAATATATGTAATTTATACTTGAATTTCGAAACAGATCTGTCAGAAATGACAAATTGAACATAAATTTTTGTAAAGTTACAACCAGAATCAACAAACTCCACTTTGATAGCAACCCGCACACTCTGATCCGTAAACGCATTTCCGCCTTATTTATTTAATATCTCGCACATCATGTGTACTAAAAATGTGAATTCATGAAAAGGCGCTATTCTGAAAAAATCTCTAACTTCCGGTAAAGGTTTAACTGAAATCCGTCAAACCGTCTAGGCTCTAGAGCTGCGCACAAATTTGGTTACTAGGCAGATGAAAATATATATATATAGATATATATATATATAGAGAATGAATGATGGCTTTTAGTATATTGGACTAGCGGTCCGACCTGCTTCGCAGGTTTGACCCCTAGGCTCCGCGACTCTTAAGAAGATAGCAATTAAAACTATAGGAAAATATATTGCAAGTTTAATCAAATACCTTAAATTTGTTAGCAAGCAATTGTCGAAGAAAATTTGCCTCTTTGTTCCCCGCTTCCTTGTTAGTAAATTGGCGAAGAAAGCTCGTCACTTCGTTCCTCGCTTTCATGTCAGTGCATTGGCATTAAATACCCCTAAGTTACATTTCTAGTAATTACCACAAAAAAATTTGCTGATCGTTATTATTTATGACAAAGAGGATTCATAACTACTTTTTCCTTTGAGCCAACCATTGCATTCAATAATCCACAAGCTAGGTTTAGGAAAATATTCAGTAAATTAATTGCCAATCGTACATATTTGTAATACAGATGGATCATTTCTAAGTTCCTCACTATTTCACTTGTAAAACATTTCACTTGGTATTCCACAGGTCGCATATTCATGAATTTTAATGAAAAACAATTGCCGATCATAATTGGTTTGCGGAAAAAATTACAACAAATACAAAAGATTTTTCGTGGACATTTCCAAGATAAAGTGTTTTAATTTTTACTCCTACAATAGATTTCAATTGACATTAAAAATATAACTATATGCCAACTCCAAAACATTAAGATAGAGAAACTACAAGTTAGGTATCTTGTTACGCGTCCGTCGGCGTAAATATTTTGCCTCGACGATCCCGTGTAACTACAGTCGAACCACGGCTATGCTCAGTGAAGTCGGTCGTGAGTCCCTTTTTTTTTAAGTGTATAATCCGGGGCGCCAGTCGGCTAGATAGGCCGTAACTGGTTCAACTACAAGAAGGAGCCGACAAAAAAATGGGATTCGGTCCAGGAACAAATAAGGTACGAAAAATCAATTGCAATGCAACATTGAGTACTAAACACATGAGTTTATATTGCCGGAAAGTAATGCTACAATAAAATAAATCGTGATGATGTGTACAAGTATGATGGTAAGCCAGCCAAAAACTTTAAATAACAATAAAGCTACTAAACTTTTCCAATTCTAGGGTCCCTTCGAGGCTCACGCGACCTAGCCGTAGCATGAAGTACAAATATAAATAAAAAGCAGCAGGGGGCCGTGGCCTCCGATAGTGATTAGGATTGCGTCGTGAGGGAACACCCTCGAGATATATGACTAGCGCTGTCAACAATACCGTTCGACGTATACGATGGCCAACGTATCGCGAATCCGTGCGCAATAGTTAATAAACCGCAGATCCTAGAGACTACGCGACACACGAGCAACTTGCCACTATCGCAATCACAACTCGTGAATTACTTAAATTAAAACCAAACGGTCCTTGACCGGATTCCAGTGAACAGGTAAAGTAAAGTGTACAGATAATAAACAACTTGATGCATAAAAAAACAAAATAGAAAGTATTTTTGGCTTAGCTGTGAAGATGAGGTCCAGGTCGTGGTTGGGGATCACGGTGGTGCGGCAGCGGAATCGACGAGGCCAATGAACAGCACTCAGGTTCCAGCAACAGTAAATCGCACGCAATTTTCCAAGGATGGCGAAGTGATCACGTGACAGGGTATGGTTGTGTGATCGGAAGGCGACTTAAACCCTGGAACCACGAACGTGGAGCCGATGAACCTACAATTATGTTTGAAATGATGACGAAGAACGAAAAGGAAACCTTAGGGATCTCAAAACGAAACTTACTGGTGTCGATCGGCTGGTAATACGATTGTTGAGGTTGTAGTGGATTTTCTGATCCGGAATACTTCCGTTATTATAAAATAATATGGGTTGAGGTAAAATACCAAATCCAGTTAAACTGGTCTAGATTCTCCCAAAATAAACTTCTCAACGAGAAAACTAGCACAAAAACTATTTTACTCAACCAAACCACTCAAACCCGAAATCTGAAGTGTTCTAGAAAAAAAAAACGTGAAGCCAAAAAAGGACGAAGAAAAACCAGTAAGTACTTGTATCTCGAAGCCTTACTTAACTTAAGCGCAAATAATAATAAAGACGTCGTCTTCGTAGGTTTCCTGGTTACACTTGGATGTAACGTAGGTTGCGGAGCGAAGAAAATCCAGAATTAAATAGTAACTGAATAAGGAGGATGTGGGCAGCACTTGCCTAGTCGCTCAGAGAAGGTCACTTGAATGAGAAGAACTTATGAATGAAAAATGGCAAATGACAGCTGGCGTGAGATGAATGATAGGAAGAAAAATGAGAGTAAATCAGGACAGATGAGAATCAAAACGGTAAGCAATGAGTACGAATGAATTACCAAAAACTAAAGTTATGATTTTCAGGTGAATATGAATGAAGAGAAAATGAAATATGTAATGAAATCTAACCTAACCGTAACAATCTACAAAAATTTTATAAATAAGTTTAAACAATTGTAGATCGTAACTATTTGAGACAAAATTACGTCACTTCGACCTTTCTTTAGATACCGAATAAGTGATTTTTAAAAGAAATTTATATTAAATACAACTTGCATTAATATTTGATCATGTAATGAAGACTTTTGTCAATCTGACATTTCTATTGTCTTCTTGCAAATTTAGAAATACCGTCAATAATAATGTATAATAATTTGCATTCCATATAGACAAATTTGGTAGATATTCATTATTTTTACTACATTTGTTCGTGTAATACCAACCTTATCTAGTCTTACGTCAGATTGTCAGTTACACTTCAAAGTACAATCCAAGCGAAAAAATTAAAAGTTGTCCATCAAAATTTATTTGATACCAAACACATTTTTTTAATGCCTTTTATGAAAACAATCGGCCAGCCTCCATTTTTTATATTATCATTTGTTCAGTCTATTCGACACCTTTCTTTTGATACCCGCGTCACTAAAGAAGATTACAACTGTAGAAAAATAAAATGAGTAGTCTTAAATAACTTCAATTTAATACCAAACAAATGGCGAAACAAACTCGTCACTACGTTCCTCGCTTCCATGTCAGGAAATTGGAGAAGAAAGCTCGTCACTTCGTTCCTCGCTTCCATGTCAGTACATCGGCGAAGCAAGCTCGTCACTTCGTTCCTCGCTTCCATGATACTACTTTGTCACACTTGAGTTTAAGTATGAACTTTAATTTAATACCAAGCAATTGACGATCGTGCAAAATAACTTTTTTTTAATTAAGTTTAAATCCGCTCCCTGAGACTTTTAATTTAATATCAAACACGGTAGGATGAAAATAACATTTACACAAAACAATTGATAAACGCCCAAAACAACTTTTTGACACTTGAGTTCACACCTCCTCTGCGAGAACTTTAATTTGATTCCAAACACTGTAGGATTTAAATAACATTTGTAAAAAAACAATTGACGTTCGTCCAAAATAACTTTTTGACACTTGAGTTTAAATCTTATGAGTGAGTCCTTTAATTCAATACCAAACATGGTAGGATTTAAATAACATTTTTACAAAACAATTGATCATCGCCCAAAACAACTTTTTGACACTTGAGTTCAAACCTCCTCTGTGAGACCTTTAATTTGATTCCAAACACGGTAGGGTTTAAATAACATTTATAAAAAAAATGACGATCGTCCAAAATAATTTTTTGACACTTGAGTTTAAATCTGATGAGCGAGACCTTCAATTTAATACCAAACACGACAGAATTTAAATAACATTTAGAAAAGACAATTAACGATCGTCTAAAATAACTTTATGAAACTTGATTTTAAATCAGTGCCGTAAAACATTTAATTTAGTACCAAACACGGCAGGATTAGAAATAAAAACAACTGATGAATGTTCAAAATAACTTTTTGACAATTCTACGAATTTAGATTTAATAAAATTCTGAAATTGATTATAAATATTTAAACCGAACTTTTTATATTATATAAATAATTAACTTTTACGGCCTAGAATACTTAGAAGCATCGATGTTGTCGAGCAGAGACATCTGTTGTATTTTTTGAGAAGAAAATGAAACCATCTATGAACTTTTTTGTGTTAGATAAGAGATTAATTCATTTGAATTTTACCGCCGAAAATCCTTAAAAGAATTGAGGTTGACGAACATAGGCATCTGTCATATTTATTTTGAATTTGAAAAAAAAATTACAAAATAATAATAATGTTTGCTCATTTATTCTAAACACAAATAAATTACCAAACTTGACTAACTGAACTACAATTAAAGTAATTTATATTTAAAATTTCAGACTGAAATGTGAAAAATAACTAGTTGCACAAAAATTTGTGAAAAGTGGCAGCTACAATTTTTATTTTTTTAATTGACTTTTAAAATATTTTCAAAATAGTACACATATTTGTTCATTAATTCTGCACACAGATCAATTTACAAAACATCTTCAATTTGTCTAGAATATAAGTAATTTATAATTAATTTTTGAAACAGAACTGTCAGAAATGACAAATTGAACATAATTTTTTGTAAAGTTACAACCAGAATCAACAAACTCCACTTTCATAGCAACCGCACACTTTGATCCATAAACCTTATTTATTTAATATCTCGCACATCATGTGTACTAAAAATGTGAATTCATAAAAAGGCCCTATTCCAAAAAAATCTCTAACTGCCGGTAAAGGTTTCACTGAAATCCGTCAAACCGTCTAGGCTCTAGAGCTGCGCACAAATTTGGTTACTAGGCAGATGAAAGTATATATAGAGAATGAATTTTGCCTTTTAGTATATGGGACTAGCGGTCCGACCTGCTTCGCAGGTCTGACCCCTAGGCTCCGCGACACTGAAGAACTGACTGACGATTGTTGTTTTTTATTGAGGGTAGTTGTGTGTTAATCAATGACAAAAGTTGTATGTTTTTCAATGAGGAAAGTTGTGTGTTTACCACTGACAAAAATTGTATGCTTTGCAGTGAGGGAAGTTGTGTGTTAATCACTGACAAAAGTTGAATAGTTTTCATTGAGGGAAGTTGTATGTTTACCACTGACAAAAGTTGTATGCTTTGTAGTGAAGGAAGTTTTGTGTTCAACACTGGTAAAAGTTTTATGTTTTTATTGAGGGAAATTGTGCGTTAACCACTGACGATAGGTGTATTTTTTTCATTGAGAGAAGTTGTGTGTTAACCACTGACAAAAGTTGTATGCTTTGCAGTGAGGGAAGTTTTGTGTTTACCACTGGTAAAGGATTTATGTTTTTCATTGAGAGAAATTGTGCGTTAACCACTGACGATAGGTGTATGTTTTCATTGAGAAAAGTTGTGTGTTTACCACTGACAAAAGTTGTATGTTTTGCATTGAGAGAAGTTGTGTGTTTACCACTGATAAAATTTGCTTGGTTTCCATTGAGGGAAGTTGTTTGTTCATCGCCGAAATATTTTCAATTAATTCCAATAATTTGGGAAGCAAGCTCGTCACTTCGTTCCTCGCTTCCATGTCAGTACAACTTTTAAGATAAGTTGTGTGTTTCCTGCTGACAAAAATTGTATGCTTTTTATAAAGGGAATTTGTGTGTTAACCACTAAAAAACCTAGTATGTTTTTCATTGAGGGAATTGATGTATTTACCAATAACACAAGTTGTATGTTTTTAATTGAGGGAAGTTGTGTGTTAACTACTGACGAAAGTTGTTTGATATTCATTGAGGGAAGTTGTGTGTTTACCACTGACAAAAGTTGTATGCTTTGCAGTGAGGGCAGTTTTGTGTTTACCACTGGTAAAAGTTTTATGTTTTATGTTGTGTGTTAACCACTAACGATAGGTGTATGTTTTTCATTTTGAGAAGTTGTGTGTTAATCACTGACAAAAGTTGTATGTTTTCCAAGGAGGAAAGTTGTGTGTTTACCACTGACAAAAGTTGTATGTTTTCCATTGAGCGAAGTTGTGTGTTTACCACTGACGAAAAGTATATGTTTCTTTATTGAGGAAAGTTGTGTGTTAACCACTGACGGAAGTTGTATATTTTCCATTGAGGGAAGTTGTTTGTTCATCGCCGAAATATTTTCATTTAATTCTAACAATTGGGGAAGCAAGCTCGTTACTGCGTTCCTCGCTTTCATGTCAGTACATCTGCGAAGCAAGCTCGTCACTCCATTCCTCGCTTCCATGTCAGCACATAGGCGAAGCTAGCTCGTCTCTTCGTTCTTTGCTTTCATGTCAGTACAAGTTTTGAAGGAAGTTGTGTGTTTCGCACTGACGAAAGGTGCATGTGTTTTATTGAGGAAAGTTGTGTGTTAACCACTGACAAAATTGTATGATTTTATTGAGGGAAGTTGTGTGTTAACCACTGACGAAAGTTATATGTTTTTCATTGGGGAAAGTTGTGTGTTATTCACTCACGAAAGTTGTATGTTTTTCATTGGGGAAAGTTGTGTGTTAACCAGTGACGAAAGTTGTATTTTTTTATTGGGGGAATTTTGTGTTCGTAGTTCAGGGATTTTTCGAATTTAGTGTAAAAGTTGTGTATTTCTCATTGCTCGAAATTCAGAAATTTCTATTGAAAGAAGTTATGTATTCCATTGTTACAATATTGTGATTCCCACTGAGAGAAATTTCGATGTTTGCCATTTTATGCCTATATTTTCGTTATCTTTTTCACATTAAATAATATATACCAAATTACTTTCAAAACTTCCTGAAATGATGTAAAATTTGTATAAATACCTGTAAATTGAAACGTCAAACGTGACATTCAAACTGCTATTCATTTAAAAATACATGTAAATTTAAACGTCAAAATTGACATTGAAACTGTTATTCATTTTAAAATCAACAAAGTTCACTTTCATAGCAACACACACACTCTGATCCGTAAACGCATTTCCGCCTTATTTATTTAATATCTCTCACATCATGTGTACTAAAAATGTGAATTCATAAAAAGGCGCTATTCTGAAAAAATCTCTAACTTCCGGTAAAGGTTTCACTGAAATCCGTCAAACCGTCTAGGCTCTAGAGCTGCGCACAAATTTGGTTACTAGGCAGATGAAAGTATATATAGATATATAGAAAGTGAATTAACCTTTTAGTATATGGGACTAGCGGTCCGACCTGCTTCGCAGGTCTGACCCCTAGGCTCCGCGTCCCTGAAGACGATTACATATAAAAATGTAGAGAAATAAATTGAGTAGTCTCTTCGTTCCTCGGTCCCAAGTTAGTACTTTGGCGAAGCAAGCTCGTCACTTCGTTTCTCGCTTCTATGTCATCACTTTTTGACTTTAGAGTGTAAATCTCCTCCTTGAGACTTTTCATTTAATACCAAACATGTTAGAATTTAAATAACATTTATAAAAAAAACAACTGACGATCTTCCGAAACAACATTTGAGCTTAAATCTCACGCCTGAGACCTTTAATTTAAAACTAAACACGGTATGTTTAAATAACATTTATAAAAAACTATTGACAGTCGTGCAAAATAACTTTTTGACAATTGAGTTCAAATCTCCTTCGGAAGACCTTTCATTTGATACCAAACACGGTGGGATTTAAAGAACATATATGAAAAACAATTGACAATCGTCCGAAACAACTTTTTGACACCTGAGTTTAAATCTCCTCCGCGAGATCTTTAATTTGATAACACGGTAGGATTTAAATAGTATTTATGGAAAATAATAGACGATCGTCCAAAATAACTATTTGACACTTGAGTTTAAATCTACTCAGTGAAACTTTTAATTTGATACCAAACACGGTATGTTTTAAATAACATTTAGAAAAAACAATTGACAATCATCCATAATAACGTTTGGACACTTGAGTTCAAATCTCCTCCGCGAGACCTTTAATTTGATACCAAACATGGTAGGATTTAAAAAGTATTTATCGGAAACAATTGACGATAGTCCAAAATAAATTTCTGACACTTTAGTTTAAATCTACTCCTTGAAACATTTAATTTGATACCAAACACGATACGTATCAAATAACATTTATAAAATACAATTGACAATCGTTCAAAATAGCTTCTTGTCTACGATTTAGTTTAAAAAGATAATTCTGAAATTTATTAAGAATATTTAAAACAATCTTGAAAATAATTTTCATCCTTTTTGTTTTAGATGAATAATTAACTTATTTAAATTTTACCGCCTAAAACGCTTAAAAGCATTGATGTTTACGGGCAGAGACATCTATTATACTTATACTAAAATTTTCAAAATGAAATGTCAAAAATGACAAAGTGCACACAAATTTGTGAAAAGTGACAGCTACAATTTTAATTTTTTTGATTGACTTTTAAAATATTTACAAAATAGTACACATGTATGCTCATTCATTTACTTTCTTAACATAGATAAATTTACGAAACTTCTGAAACTTGTCTTCATTTAATATAATTTATACTTAATTTTTTGAATAGATCTGTCAAAAATGACAAGATGAACACTTTGTGAAAAGTTACAACTACAATACAGTTATTCATTTAAAATCAACAAATTTCACATTCATAGCAACGCCCACGCACTCTGATTTCCGCCTTATTTATTTAATATCTCGCACATCATGTGTAAGAAAAATGTGAGTTCATAAAAAGGCCCTATTCCCAATCAAACTCTAAATGCCAGTGAAGGTTTCACCCGAATCCATCTAACGGTCTAGGCTGTAGGTCTGCGTACAAATTTGGTTGCTAGAATGGCTAAAGTATAGTGAAATACTCAAGCCTTTTAGTATATAGGACTAGCGGTCCGACCTGCTTCGCAGGTCTGACCCCTAGGCTCCGCGACACTTAAGTAGATAACAGTCTCTTTGTTCCTCGCTTCCAAGTCAGTAAATTGGCGAAGGAAACACGTCACTTCATTCCTCACTTTCATGTCAGTACATTGGCGAGGAAAGCTCGTCACTTCGTTCCTCGCTTTCATGTCAATACATTAGCGAAGAAAGCTCGTCACTGCGTTCCTCGCTTTCATGTCAGTGTCTCTTAACTTCCCGTCTCTAAAACAGTTCATTTAATACCCCTAAATTATGTTTCTAGTAATTTCTACAAAAACAATTGCTGGTCGTTATTATTTATGATAAAGAAGGTTCATCACTACTTTCTCCAACTTTTTGAACCTGAAAGGTTACATTCAATACTTCACAAGCTAGTTTTAGGGGAATTTTCAGAAATGCAATTGCCAATCGTACTGATTTATAATAAAGATCGGTCATTACTAAGTTCCTCAATATTTCACTTCTGAAACATTTTACTAGATACCCCACAGGTCGCAAATATTCATAAATTTTAAGGAAAAATAATTGCCGATCGTAATTGGTTTGCGAAAAAAATTACAACAAACACAATTAATACATTTTCCGTGGATATTACCAAGACCAAGTGTTTTAATTTTTACCCTGCAATAGATTTCAAGTGACTTAAAAAAAAAAAGATTATCTGCGAACTCCTAAAACATTTCATTACATACCCAACAAGTTAGATACAAAAAAAAAATTAAATTTAAATTAAACACAATTTGCATTAATATTTCATCATATTATAAAGATTTTTGCAAATCTGACATTTCTATTGTCTTCTTGACAATTTAAAAATACCGCTAATAATAATGTATAATAATTTGCATTCTATATTGTCGACTTTACCTAATCTAACGTCAAAGTAGAATAAAATCATGAAATTTTAACGGAAATTTTTTTCCTTTAAATTTCGCGGTTTTTTAAATTTTTATAAAATTTGATCGTGTAATATCAACCTTACCCAGTCTTACGTTATCTTGTCAGTTACACTTCAAAGTACAACGGAAGCGAATAAATTTAAACTTGTCTATTCAAGATTCTCATTTGATACCAAACACTTTATTTTTCTGATATCTTTTATCAAAACAATCGACAGCCGCCATTTTCTATATTATCATTTGTCCCGTCTATTCGACATCTTTCTTTGGATACTCAAAAAGTGATTAAAAAAAAAATTAAATCAAACATTTAACAACTTAATTAATATTTGATCATGTGATAAAGACTTTTGTCAATCTGATATTTCTATTGGTAATTTAAAAATATTATCAATAATAGTGTACAATAATTTGCATTCTCCTTTGTCAATAAATTTGGCAAATTCACTTTATTATTATTAAATTTGATCGTGTAATACCAACTTTACATAATCTAACTATAAAAAAAATTCAGTTGGAATTTTTGTTTAATTTCAAGGTTTTATTTTATTTTTATTAAATTTGTTCATGTTCTAAAGACTTCTGTCAATCTGACATTTCTATTATTATCTTGTCAATTTAAAAGAACCGTCAATAATAATATATAATAATTTGCATATTACATTGTCGACTAATTTAACGCAATTACTTTATTTTTAATAAATTTGATCGTGTAATACCGACTTTTCCTAGTTTAAATAAAAGTTGCATCAAAGTGAAAATTATTTTATTGGAAATTATTTTATCATTTAAATTTCGTGGTTTTTTTATTTTTATTAAATTTGATAATGTAATAAAGAATTCTGTCAATCTAACATTTCTATTATTATCTTGTGAATTTAAAAATACCGTTAATAATAATAAACAATAATTATAATTCTACATTTTCGACAAATTTGGCGGATTAACTATATTTTTACTTAATTTGATCGTGTAATACCGACTTTTCTTAGTTTAACGTCAAAATAGCATCAAATTGTAAACTGTTATTCGAAATAATTTTTTCCTGTTAAGTTCGCGGTTTTCTTCATTTTTATAAAATTTGGTCGTGTAATACCGTCCTTCTTCAGTCTAACGTCAGTTTGACAGTTATACTTTGAATTTAAATTTCCCGGTTTTATTTAATTTCCAGTAAATTTGATCGTATAATACAGATTTAGCGTCACCATAACATATAAACTTCAAAATGCAATCAAAAAGAAAAATTTTATTAGCCATTATTTTTAATTATTTTAATTGACTTGTCTAGAATTAATGTAATTTTTAATTAAAATTTCAAACATCTGTCAAAAATAACACGTTGCACAAAAATTTGTGACAATATAAATTTTTGATTACAATAAAGCAAATATTTGATTACAATAATGAAAATACTTGATTACAACAATGAAACTCTTTCATTACAATAAATGATTATATAAAACAATAAAAGTATATTATATTATTTTCACACTAGAAATTATTATTCTAATCTCCATACCAATATTTTAAAACTGATCCTGGTCAAAATGTGTCCATATAAATAGCTGCCGAAAAATATTTCCTCTTGGAATATTAGCAGGTTATTGACAGGGTAGAGTAGCATAGTTTTCATCATGAATATGACAACTTTCGTCATCTACTGTTTGAGATTTAAATAACTACGTAAGATAATTTAATTGAATTTAATAAGAAAACTGCTGACATATGTACTGTAATCTTCCTCTTCATGAATTTTTCTTATAATATATAATACAGCTAATGCTATATTGCTTCATTAGTATTTAATAATTTTATGCGTAATTCTATAGTTGATATCTTGTAAATACAACAAAATTTCATTTTATCATTGATGCTTGATTTATTTGTATATGTTTTTCTCTACAACATAAAATAAAAATATATCTTCCTACTATGTATTATATTTAATTTCACTATTTATAAATGAAGAATCAACTTTATTAACGATGCCCTCACTCGATATACCGTGAAATGTCAAAAGTTTTCACAAATTCAGGAATACATTATGTTTACACTTTGATAGCCCTAATACATCGAATAAAATTAGTTTCATTGGTATTTAATCATTTCATAAATTGTTCCGTGAAAATATAACCAAACTTATGGTTGATTTTTTTTTTTTATGGAATTCTTGAAATATGAGTTCTCTGCAATATAATCGGGAAAATGTATATTGTACAATTAAATTATACACACTTACCATAAATTATAATTAATTTTTGGTTGTTTATGTAAAAAACAACATTTTTAATCAATACAAGATACGTCAATCTGTACAAGGATTTTGAATTAAAAAGTTGTATGTTTTCTTTTTGACTGCTCCTAATTCATCCAATATAATTTGTTTTATAAGTATTTATTAATTTCTTCCGAAATTCTATAGTATTTTCAAATTTAATTTGTTCTTTGTTCATATAACCTAATTTATATATGACATTTATAATGAAGTTCGTAATGTATTTCCTGCAAAATTATTAGGAGAAATGATATTCTATAATTTAATTATACACTTACCATGAATTTCATTTAATTTCAGTGTATTTGTAATTTAGTACGTGACCAAAACTATTTTTCATAAAATAATGACGTTTACAAATCAATTTGAATTAATTGCAACTGTCAAAATATGTAAATCATTTCTACCACTTTAAAAAATTTACAAAATAGTACTCATGTTCGCTCCTTTATTCTAAACACAAATAAATATACCAAACTTATCTAACCTGTCT
The DNA here is from genome assembly GCA_963942605.1 of Poecilus cupreus. NCBI lineage: Eukaryota > Metazoa > Arthropoda > Insecta > Coleoptera > Carabidae > Poecilus > Poecilus cupreus. The sequence continues at coordinate 20,790,206 of OZ012727.1, forward strand.
ACAATTAAAGTAATGTATAATTAAAATTTAAAACTGAACTGTCAAAAATGACAAGTTGTTCTTCATTTGGTCAAAAATTTAAAGATAAAGTGAATTGACAGTTCACTTTGAAATTTTAAAAATAAATTACTTTAATTCTAGACAAGTTAGACAAGTATGGTAAATGTATTTCTGTTTAGAATAAATGGGCGTATATGCTTAATATTTTGTAAAATTTTAAAACATCAATTTAAAAATAAAAAAATGAATTTGAAAGTGAACTGTCAATACCCTTTATCTTTGAATTTTTAACAGAAGTAGCAACGCGTGTTATTTAACAAAAGCTACACGAAACAAAAAATTAGTTTATTTACTTAATATCTCGCACATCATGTGTAATAAAAATGTGAAATAATGAAAAGGCCCTATTCTCAGCCAAACTGTAGGTGCCTGTAAAGGTTTCACTCGAATATATCAAACCGTGTAGGCTCTAGAGCTGCGCACAAATGGTTTCTAGGTAGCAAAAAATTTTAACTGAATAGTATATTGGATTTCTCGCAAATTTCAATAAACCGGGGAAGTAATTCGCGTTCACCGTTAAATTCGGGAACCATATCAAGATATTCTTTCTTGAGAACTGGGACTGCCATTGTTAATGGGGATTGTCTTAATGTAATTTGCGGATTTGTAATAAATAAATTTTCTAAAAGATCTTCAAGATCTGGTTCAGACTCAGAATTTGAGCTAGACTCTGAATTAATGAGAATATTATCTCTAAATGACATGTATGACTTACACAGATATTAGTGTCCGCTTCATTTGCCCTGAAGTCATCCACGGGGTTGTAGATCACGGCCAAAGTTCTTCTGATGTTCGCTCAGATGAAGGATGTCGGATCTCGGCGTCTGATGTACACTCAGCTGCCTCTGACTGATGTGGTTCGGAGAAGTATGATTTTTCTTTATTCGATTGTCAATTAAATCACTAGTGTGAACCAATTTATTTTCGCTAAATTGTATTGACAATCCTACCGACTGCGCCACTTAACTTTCTTCAACCAACAAGTCAGTTTTAAAAAAATATTTATTGCAAGTAATACAATTTATTATATTTAATATGTTTATTCTATAAACTACAATATGAACTGAGTTTGAATAACGAATCTAAACTAGCGCTCTCATCTCTAAACACAACTATATACAGGGTGTTGACCGCGACCCCGGAACATAGGACTTTAACATGTAAAATCATACTTTCGTAATTTCCTGCTTAACAAATTATATTAGACAAAAAAAGTGTAAATAAAGTTGAGAGATCATAAAATTCTACATCAGAATCAATAAACAGAATTAAATTTACATGCCCTATAACGCCAGAAATTAAATATGAAAATAATAAAAATTAGCTCAAAAATCGGGTTAGCCTTGGAAATGAAACAAAATTCAAAAAATAAATAGTCAATTATGCAATTTATAATAATAATTAATAAAAAATACAATTTTCATTTCCAATTGTACACAATTTTGTTTCATTTCCAAGGCTAACCTGATTTTTGAGCTAATTTTTAATATTTTCATATTTAATTTCTGACGTTATAGGGCATGTAAATTTAATTCTGTTTATTGATTCTGATGTAGAATTCTATGATCTTTCAACTTTATTTGAACCTTTTTTGTCTAATATAATTTGTTAAGCAGGAAATTACGAAAGTATGATTTTACATGTTAAAGTCCTATGTTCCGGGGTCGCGGTCAACACCCTGTATAATATTATAACCACGGAATGTCACGTTCGGGGAATTGTCTGTCATCAGCACTTTTAAGGGTTATTGGCACACTGTAACTTATATATATATATATATATATATATATATATTAATTATTTACCATGAAAAGTTATTTTAATTCCATTTAAATAATTTTCCGAACAATAAATTAGAACATTCATTATTTAGAATCTTGACTGTTTGAAATCCATCAACACCTCTACAATGACGTCACAACATTTTTTAAAAATCATTGTGGCTTAATAAATAACAATTAAGTGCAGATAATCTTCAATGTATATAGTTTCATAATTATTTTTTTTAATGGTGATAGACCCCATTGGCTATTATTGTAAGATTTCGTCGCGTCGTTGTAACTTGACGGTAATTCATTCTAACCATATTGTTTAGGACGTGTTAAAACAAAATGCTTTGTTGTATTATATCTTGTCGCTTGTCGGTAATGTCGGTAGTCTCATTATCACATCTGTCATCTCAAGTCATATGTTGCAGTTAACAACGATTTTCAAATTAAACTTATGTTTAGTATATTTATTATATTAATTTGCCCAGGTAATGTGAATAAACTACATTTGTAAAAACCTCTCAGTAAATAACAATGACTGATAACAGTCAATTTGACAGTAGGTGTAGTTCCTTTTTCTCCGCTAGAGCGTGTTTTGTAGTAGTATAACATGCTGACGTCACGAGCGTAAAATTTGAAATGAGATGTCCATTTCGAAATATCATATCTTTATAACTACATGCCTTTTAATATTCAAATTAGTATCTACATTCATAACTTTACTCAAATTTACAGAAAAAAAATAAAACGAAAAAAGGTTTATGACCCCATTCTCTTCCATTACGGTTAGTGGTTGGACAATTCCAGCTCACATGTTTGCAGTTTTAATCCCCAAGTAGTACTAAGTTGTTGTGGACGTTGAAGAGTTTATTTAGGTCGTTTATGCAAATATGTTTATTAGGGGGAATATATGCTGATGTGATAACAAAATTGCTATTATCGGTTGTTTGTATAATTAGTGATATTGCTTCTATTATTTTTAATGTTTGAGTCATAATAAGAGAGTGTTTTATATTATTTTTTATTATTATAGCGACGCCTCCTCCTTGTGATTTGCGATCTTTTCTGTAGATTTTATAGCCTTTGATGCGTAGCTTGGTATTAGCAACTAAGCGAGTTTCGTTAATACCTACAATATCAATATTATTACTTGTAATATAATCAGTCAGTTCTATCGCTTTATCTTTAATTGTACAACAATTCCACGTTATAATTTTAAGATTTGTAGTAGCCATTATTCAACCATGTTTATGGCCATTTCTGTAATTATTGCTATTTTTGTTACCGTGTCCGATGCATTTTTTATTTTACTTATATTTGATTTAAATATACTTATTATTTTTGTGATATTCAGACTTTTAAAAATATTTACAATTTCTTTAAGAACATCTGTTATGTTTTCAGAGTCGTTTCCCTGAGTGTTTCTTGGGGTAGTTACCCAATTCGTGGTCGTATTTATTTGCTCTGTGTTTTTATTTAGAGTAGGAAATTCGTGTCTATTTATTTTATATTCTGGTTTTTTATTTACAGGTGGTGTGCTTCGTTTAGATAAGTAATGTTCTTTATTTTGCAATTGCTTTGCGTAAATCTTACAGTTTCTGTCACTCGCAGGGTGTTCTTCTAAACAGTTAGCGCATTTAAGAATATTTGCTATGCATTCTTTAGCTGAGTGATCTCCTGAGCAATTTCTGCATTTTTGAGTTTTGTGGCAATTTTTAGCTATGTGCCAGAAAGACTGGCACATATAGCACTGAATTATACCTCTATTTTTAAATTTTTCCCATTGTACTATACAATAGCAAACTTTTTTAATAGAATAAATTTCTTTTAAAGTCATAGTATTTTTAATAACAACAATAAACATTGGTAGTTCACGTAGACTACCGTCTCATTGTTTTGATTTCATTTTGCTAACTTTTATGACAGGAACATTAAGGTTTTCTAAATTGGTTTTAACTTCATCTTCAGTAAGATTTGGGGGTACATTTTTTAAGACCATGCGGTGTTGAATGTCATCTAACTTTGAATAAGTATGATATTCGAGTTTGGCTTGGTTTACTTTTTTGAAGAATATTTAATTTTACATGCATTTTGATTACACTAATTTTATTAATTTTCATTAGATTTACAGATAATAAAATATAAAGAAATTAGATTTCACAAATCTTGCATTCCTTGTACACCATGGAAACATTTAAAAATTTTCAATTTTTTGCGAAATGTGACACATGTCATTGTGATTGTGAACCTGTTTTCTTAGTGAAGTATATGTCAAAAAAATTAAATAAATATACGAAAGAAAATTTAAATTCTTAAATATAAATAGAAAATAAACAAATAAGAAGGTATGTTTCTGTATCATCAAATAATATTTTGTACCGTTTAAGAGTAGTATTGGGCGAGAGGTTATGTGCTGGCCACATCAGATTTTTTTTTTAATAAATAACTCTTAATTTGAAAGTATAAAAGTGTGCTAATAACTTGTTCATCATAATTTTTTGGAAAGCTATATGGCGTCATGAATTTTCCCCCACCAATCAAATCTTAACCCATACGAATATTTTTGATGACGTGGCAGCCACCACATCGCGGACAAAGTATATCTGACAGTACGCCGTTGTATTCGAATCCGATACACTGTTCAGGAAAATCGAATAAAGTGTAAATAAACACGACGTTTGCGTAGTATGTAATATTCTTAGTTTAGTATTGATTAATCGATATTTTGTGTTTATTAATAAGTGTATAAAAATAAATAAGTAGTTTCAATAAATATGTGTTAGTAAATAAATTCTTTATGACTTTTAATAATTATTTTAATTATTGATTATTAAACTTCACCGAACCCGTCAGTTGCAAACGTAACAATACAAGAACGCCGAATTAAAGATGGTATTTGCCCCTGAAGGAATGCTGGCATTGACACTGCAGTGACAATTTTTAACAGAAAACTATATTATCTCATTTCTACAAAAAATACAAATTTACTCAAACTAACACGAAACGTAACGAAAGGACACGGAAAACGTAGAAGGAGTACTGTGACAGAAAATTGAACATTGTTTAATTTGTTTGCTGTGCTACATTAAGTATTCCATTGTTTTTGCAAACTATAGATTGCAGTACATATTTCCATATGACCAGAATGTAAGGTTATTAAGTGTTAAATTATTTCTGTATTCTATGTAAACTATAAATCTAGCTTTACTCCTAATAACACGATAGACTATTATGTACATACAGAATGATAATACATAAAAAGAAGAATCTACAGTACAATATGGTTAGAATGAATTACCGTCAAGTTACAACGACGCGACGAAATCTTACAATAATAGCCAATGGGGTCTATCACCATTAAAAAAAATAATTATGAAACTATATACATTGAAGATTATCTGCACTTAATTGTTATTTATTAAGCCACAATGATTTTAAAAAAATGTTGTGACGTCATTGTAGAGGTGTTGATGGATTTCAAACAGTCGAGATTCTAAATAATGAATGTTCTAATTTATTGTTCGGAAAATTATTTAAATGGAATTAAAATAACTTTTCATGGTAAATAATTAATATATATATATATATATATATATATATATATATATATATATATATATATATATATATATATATATATATATATATATTAGAACAAAAAAAATCTGATGTGCCCAGCACATAACCTCTCGCCCAATACTACTCTTAAACGGTACAAAATATTATTTGATGATACAGAAACATACCTTCTTATTTGTTTATTTTCTATTTATATTTAAGAATTTAAATTTTCTTTCGTATATTTATTTAATTTTTTTGACATATACTTCACTAAGAAAACAGGTTCACAATCACAATGACATGTGTCACATTTCGCAAAAAATTGAAAATTTTTAAATGTTTCCATGGTGTACAAGGAATGCAAGATTTGTGAAATCTAATTTCTTTATATTTTATTATCTGTAAATCTAATGAAAATTAATAAAATTAGTGTAATCAAAATGCATGTAAAATTAAATATTCTTCAAAAAAGTAAACCAAGCCAAACTCGAATATCATACTTATTCAAAGTTAGATGACATTCAACACCGCATGGTCTTAAAAAATGTACCCCCAAATCTTACTGAAGATGAAGTTAAAACCAATTTAGAAAACCTTAATGTTCCTGTCATAAAAGTTAGCAAAATGAAATCAAAACAATGAGACGGTAGTCTACGTGAACTACCAATGTTTATTGTTGTTATTAAAAATACTATGACTTTAAAAGAAATTTATTCTATTAAAAAAGTTTGCTATTGTATAGTACAATGGGAAAAATTTAAAAATAGAGGTATAATTCAGTGCTATATGTGCCAGTCTTTCTGGCACATAGCTAAAAATTGCCACAAAACTCAAAAATGCAGAAATTGCTCAGGAGATCACTCAGCTAAAGAATGCATAGCAAATATTCTTAAATGCGCTAACTGTTTAGAAGAACACCCTGCGAGTGACAGAAACTGTAAGATTTACGCAAAGCAATTGCAAAATAAAGAACATTACTTATCTAAACGAAGCACACCACCTGTAAATAAAAAACCAGAATATAAAATAAATAGACACGAATTTCCTACTCTAAATAAAAACACAGAGCAAATAAATACGACCACGAATTGGGTAACTACCCCAAGAAACACTCAGGGAAACGACTCTGAAAACATAACAGATGTTCTTAAAGAAATTGTAAATATTTTTAAAAGTCTGAATATCACAAAAATAATAAGTATATTTAAATCAAATATAAGTAAAATAAAAAATGCATCGGACACGGTAACAAAAATAGCAATAATTACAGAAATGGCCATAAACATGGTTGAATAATGGCTACTACAAATCTTAAAATTATAACGTGGAATTGTTGTACAATTAAAGATAAAGCGATAGAACTGACTGATTATATTACAAGTAATAATATTGATATTGTAGGTATTAACGAAACTCGCTTAGTTGCTAATACCAAGCTACGCATCAAAGGCTATAAAATCTACAGAAAAGATCGCAAATCACAAGGAGGAGGCGTCGCTATAATAATAAAAAATAATATAAAACACTCTCTTATTATGACTCAAACATTAAAAATAATAGAAGCAATATCACTAATTATACAAACAACCGATAATAGCAATTTTGTTATCACATCAGCATATATTCCCCCTAATAAACATATTTGCATAAACGACCTAAATAAACTCTTCAACGTCCACAACAACTTAGTACTACTTGGGGATTAAAACTGCAAACATGTGAGCTGGAATTGTCCAACCACTAACCGTAATGGAAGAGAATGGGGTCATAAACCTTTTTTCGTTTTATTTTTTTTCTGTAAATTTGAGTAAAGTTATGAATGTAGATACTAATTTTAATATTAAAAGGCATGTAGTTATAAAGATATGATATTTCGAAATGGACATCTCATTTCAAATTTTACGCTCGTGACGTCAGCATGTTATACTACTACAAAACACGCTCTAGCGGAGAAAAAGGAACTACACCTACTGTCAAATTGACTGTTATCAGTCATTGTTATTTACTGAGAGGTTTTTACAAATGTAGTTTATTCACATTACCTGGGCAAATTAATATAATAAATATACTAAACATAAGTTTAATTTGAAAATCGTTGTTAACTGCAACATATGACTTGAGATGACAGATGTGATAATGAGACTACCGACATTACCGACAAGCGACAAGATATAATACAACAAAGCATTTTATTTTAACACGTCCTAAACTCTTTGACTAAAAATATTATAATTAACGAATATCTAATTTAATTTATCGGAGTATTCATTTTAATAATAATAAGTAATTATTGCAACACTGAAAAGCAAGTTTTTATTTGTTATCAACACCTCTTTCGCCTTGCCATGCTTTACATTCTATTACAGAATGACGTCATGATTTTGCAACCGCGAAACTTCAAAAAGGAAATTATGAATGAAAAGTTCAAAAATTATAAGACATATTGAATATTATGTGACTGAAATGATCTAAATTTTTATGATTTGTAAAAAAACACAACTTTTTTTAAAAAGTGAATGACCCCATTGCTCGATTACACTATTAACAAACAAATAATGATAATAGCACCCGAAGAACCCACTCACTACCCTACCAGAGGCCGTCCCAGCGTACTGGATATAGTACTATTAAAAAATATAATCCATGCGAGCAGACCCGAATCCCATAAATCTCTGAGTTCGGATCATAACCCAGTTAATTTAACATCTCCAAAAATGTCACTTGGAATGTAAGAGAACCAGCATTAAACTATAAAAACGCAAACTGGAAAAAATTCAAAACTACAGTAAATAAAAATATACCTACTGCTAACCCAACCATTGAAAACAGTAATGATATAAACTTACAAATTAACATATTAAATAAAACAATCCAGGAAGCTACGAAAAAAAATATACCACACATACAAATTAAAGAAAACAAACAAGTGCTGCCTGACGAAATAAAAATATGGATACGAGTAAAAAATCGAACTCGACGTAAATATCAGCAAACTAGACTCCCAAGACTAAAATGCAGACTAAAAACTCTCCAGAACATCGTCAGCATGGAACTGAAAAACTGGAAAATGAGCAATGGAATAAAATACTCAGCGATTTAAAACCAAGTGCAAATCAATTTTGGAAAATAACTAAACAGCTAAAAAAAAATCAAAACACAATTCCCCGCCAACATTAGGAAATGTTGAAGATTACAAAGACGAAGATAAAGCCAATGATCTAGCTCTAGCAGATAACTTTGAAAGAGTACATAAGGATAATATTAATCTAAGTAACACACATCACATAAACAAAGTAAATAAAAGAATTAATCAATACTTTCGCACCAAACCAACTACATACAATGATGTGAAACTAACAACACCGAATGAAATCTATAAAATAATAAAAAAACTTAAAGACGAAAAAGTCGCCAGGAATAGATAACATCTCTAATATAGTATTAAAAAATCTCCCAAAAAAGGCTATTGTACTATTAACTAAAATAATAAACTCTATTCTGACAATAGCATATTATCCTGAAGACTGTAGACCGCCAAACTTGTCCCAATACATAAAGCTGGAAAGGATTCCACACTTCTTCAAAACTATCGGCCCATTAGCTTATTGAGCAATGTTAGTAAAATAACCGAAAGAATAATCTGCGCGCACACACACACACACACACACACACACACACACACACACACACACACACACACACACACTCACTCACACTCACACTCACACTCACACTCACACTCACACTCACACTCCCACTCACACTCACACTCACACTCACGCGCACGCGCACACGCACACGCACACGCACACGCACACGCACACACACACACACACACACACACACACACACACACACACACACACATCAAGATGGCGGACGATGCTCATGTGATCATCGAAAGTGCTCTTCAAAAATTAGTAAATATTACGGAAAAAAGCGGAAATTTAAGAAACGATTATAAACAGGATATTATTAAATCAGTAGCTAATCTGAGAAAAGTATTTAATCAGTTGCAAAATGAATTAAAGGAAAAAAATAATGACATTGACAGGTTACAAAATGATTTGATTGATATATCTGTCATTCCATCCATTAATGAAAAAACTAGCACCATCCCAACCCCTCGATATAGTGAAGTAGTTTAAAGTAATTTAAGTAAAGAAGAAAGTAGTAAAAAATTCAAGTTAATTGTCAATTCAAAGAAAAATGAATCAGCTAATGCTGTCAAAAATGTTTTAAAGCAAAAAATTAATCCTATTGATTTACAAATCGGAATTAAATCAGTTAAAACATTTAAAAACGGCAAGGTTTTGGTTGAATCGTCTAGTGCGAAAGAAATAGAAATATTAACAAATAAAATTAATGAATTTTGCACTGATTTGGAAGCTTCAGCGGTACAATATAGAAATCCAAAACTAATTATTTACAATGTTCCCGAAGAAACTAATATTGAAAATGCAGAAAATAACATTATAACACAAAATATAGAATTAAATTTGAAGCAAGGTGATATTATACCAAAATTTATCTTCAAAAATAAAAAGAAAATTACAAACTTAGTCATAGAAGTTAAAGCTGATATTCGACAGAAACTAAAAGGAAATAAATTAAAAATAGGCTGGAATATTTGTAATATTGAAGACTATATAAATGTAAATAGATGTTTAATTGTAGTAAATTTAATCACAAAGCAAATGATTGTAAAGGAAAACAAACTTGTCCAATTTGCTCCGGTGAACATAAACTGAAGGAATGCAAAGCGAGTAAAGACAATTATAAGTGTATTAATTGTACAAATTGGAATAAGTATACAAAAGATGAAAAGGTTAACGTCAATCACTCTGCACTTGATAAAAACTGTACCTGTTATATCAACACTTTAAAAAAGTATATTAAAAATATTAACTTATAGTAGTTATTGAGCAATATAATCAAGAAACGGTACATGTAAACAATATAATTCAAAACATATTTGAAGAAGAAGAGGACAGGAACAATTTAACTCTAAAAATCATTCAAATTAATTTACAACATTCCAGAGTAGCTACACAAAATTTATTGCAAGTTATGGAGCAAAATAATATAGATTTAGCCTTTGTACAAGAACCTTATGAGACTGAAAATGTTTTAAGAGGAATTCCAAATAATATAAATATATTTGCTCAGGGCAATGGTCATAAAAGAGCTGCTATCTTAGTTCGAAATAAGTTACTTAACATTATATTATTGAATCAACTCTCAAATGAAGATATGGTTGTTCTAGATATTACTTATAATGATTTTCAATTTTACGCTGTCTCAGCTTATTTTGATATAAGACAAGATATACAAATTACCTTAATTAATTTGGAGGAAGTTATAAAATTTGTTAAAAATAAAGCTTTTCTAGCTGCATTAGACAGTAATTCTAGATCAACAATATGGCACGACATGGTGACTAACAAAAGGGGGCGAATTTTGGAAGAGTTTACAATGACACAAGAACTATACATAATTAATGAAGAAAGCGAGCAGTTCACCTTTGACAATGGCCGAGGTAAAAGCAATATTGACTTAACTATAACCAGTCACCATCTGACAAATAAAGTTCTTAACTGGAAAATTGAATTGGAAGAAAGCTGTTCAGACCATCGATTTTTGACATACGATATTAAATTAGGGAAACAAAATAGAAAATTTTTATTGCACAATAGGTTCAAGTATATTGTTAATCCGGAAAATTGGGACACATTTGATAAATATATAAAAGAGGAATTCCAGAAAATAATGAATATTGAGAGCCATGATGTTACAACGGAAAAATTAGATGAAATCCTGGTTGGTTAATGGACCAAAGGGGAAGTGGATTTTAAAAGTCTTTTTAAAAAGTATTTTGAAGCCCTAAAGACAGCTTGCTCAAAATCATTCAAGACTTCAAGAGCTAAAAAATTCGAAAATAAAGGGAAAACAGTTCCTTGGTGGACGAATGAACTTACTGTCATGCGAAAAAATGTTAATGCTTTAAGAAGACGATATCAAAGAACCAAAAATGATTTAGTTCTTAGGGAGGAAAGGAAGAGACAGTATATGGAACATAAATTTAACTACACGTTACAAATTAAGGAAGCAAAGTACAAATCGTGGAAAGAATATTGCAATATTTGTAGTAAAAACAACCCCTGGAATTCGGTGTATAAATTAGCTGCCGGCAAAACTAAGCGTACAACATTACTGACTACTATTAAAAAAGAAAATGGAGAATTTACAACAGATACTGAAAGTACACTTTATCGCATGATGGAAGAATTTATTTTAGAAGACAATGATTCTGATGATAATGAGTACCACAAACAGGTTCGAGAAGATATTGAAAATCCAATTGATTCGGAAGACGATGAAAAATTTAATGTAGAAGAAATTGAACAAGTACTTAAAAATATGAACCCAAAGAAAGCTCCTGGAATGGATGGAATATCAAGTGAGATACTTTTGAGGATTTTAAAAATATTCCCACTATGTTTCACAGAAATTTATAATCAATTTTTGTTACGGGCTTACTTTCCAAAAGAGTGGAAATCATCTACAATAATTCCAATAGTAAAACCAGGGAAGGAAAATTCACAAGATGTAGGTAAATTTCGTCCAATAAGCTTAATAAATGTGGGTGGGAAAGTTTTAGAAAAATTAATGATAAATAGAATAATGAAATTTATGAACGTAAATAACTTGATGAACAAAAACCAGTTTGGTTTTATTCCAAATTCAGGGACAACGGAAGCTATAATGGAAGTCAAAAAATTTGTTACAGAAAGTTTCCTGGAAAATAAAGTTGTGGTACTTGTCAGTTTAGATGTTAAAGGCGCATTCAATGCGGCCTGGTGGCCTGCAATTATTAAAGCAATGAAGGATTTTAAGTGTCCAAGAAATTTATTTAATCTAGCAAAAAATTATTTTCATGAAAGATTTGCTGTGCTAGAAGTTAACGGAATTAAAGTAACAAAACCTGTTAATAGAGGATGTCCCCAAGGTTCATGCTGTGGACCGGGTTTTTGGAATTTACAATATAATTCTTTATTAAATTTACCATATTCAAGAAATACGAAAGTCATAGCATTCGCAGACGATTTATTAATATTAACGAAGGGAAGAAGTGTTCTTGAGGCAGAAAATATAATGAATTTGGAAACAAGTAAAATTATGAAATGGGCTACAGATAATAAAATGCAATTCAACGACAGCAAATCACAAGCTATGTTAATAACTAAAAGAAGATCTTTAATAAATCAACAAATAAATATATTTCTAAATTATAAAGTTCTGCAACAAGTTGAAAGTAATCAAATATCTGGGAATCCAAATAGATAATAAATTTCAATTTGATTTACACGTAGAATACATAACTAATAAATGTTGTAAATTAATTCATATTCTCTCAAGATCGGCAAAAGTAACATGGGGACTACGACAAGAGGCGCTGAATATTATTTATAAAGGTGCAATAATTCCAATTCTTTCTTATGGTCTACCAGCGTGGGAATGTGCCCTGCAGAAGAAATTTAATCAAATAAAAATTAAAAGAGTACAAAGACTTTTAAATATCAAGATACTTAAAGGATATAGAACAATTTCTTATGAAGCTTCCTGTGTTTTAACAGGAAATACACCCATTATATTAAAATTAGAAGAAATAATACGAATTTATGGGGAACTGAAATCCAGGGAAATCAAAGATTATCTCGAAGCAAGGGCTTTTAAACGGGCAATGTACTATACAGAAAATAAAATCAGTATCGAAAAATGGCAAAATGAGTGGTCTAATTCTGATAAAGGTTTCAATACCAAAATGTTTTTCCCAAATGTAACTCAAAGACTTCTCATTAAGCTACCATACAATCCAAAATTAACAGCAATTCTCAGCGGACATGGAAAATTAAAAAGCTACCTTTACAAATTTAAATTAATAGACAACGCTATTTGTAAATGTGGTGAGATTAACGATTCAGTTAATCATTTAATATATGATTGTCAATTATTAATTCATGAAAGAGAGAAACTGAAAAATGAAATTTTAAGAAGTGGTGAAACTTGGCCGGTTAGAAATGAAGATTTGATAGAAAAATTTATGATACCATTTCTAGAATTTATTGAGACCATTGATTTTGAAATACTTGCCGAATAATTTGTTAAATTCGTTAATTTTTATTATGTAATACTTTTAAACTTATTTTATAATGTATTAATTATTAGATATTAATATTAGTTATAACACTGTTATTATAAAATGAAGTATATTATAAGCATGTAATATTATTGTATGGAGCATGCTTGAATAAAGTTGCTATTTAAAAAAAAACACACACACACACACACACACACACACAAGTAAATGGAGTTAAAGTGAAGAAAATAGTAAGCCGAGGATGTCCGCAAGGATCATGTTGTGGTCCAGGTTTCTGGAACATTCGATATGATTCCATACTGAAATTAAATTATTCAGAAAATACAAAAGCTATTGCTTTTGCTGATGACTTGCTCATTTTAACAAGTGGAAAAAGCGTATTAGAAGCGGAAAATGATGCAAACTTGGAAATGAATAAAATAATGGTATGGTCAAAAAATAACAAAATCCAATTCAATGATAGCAAATCACAAACAATGTTATTAACAAAAAAAAGAAAATTAATTAATAAAGAAATTAACATATTCTTAAATTACAGTAGTTTAAAACAAGTTAAAAAAATTAAATATTTGGGCAAAATAATTGATGATAAATTTAGCTTTGATGAAAATATAAATTATATTACAGAAAAGTGTTGCAAATTAATTCACACCTTGGCTAAATCTGCTAAAATAACATGGGGCATTAGACAAGAAGCATTGAACACCATATACAAGGGAGCAATAGTACCTTTTTTAACTTATGGAATTTCAGTATGGGAAAGTGCAATTCAAAAGAAGACAAATTAAAAGAAATTAAAAAGAGTGCAAAGATTAATTAATATTAAAATACTTAAAGCATTTAGAACTATTTCGTATGAAGCGTCGTGCATAATAACGGGCAATACACCAATTATATTGAAACTAGAAGAAGTTTCTAGGATTTATACTAAATTGAAAAGTGAAACCGATCTAAATAATTTATTAAACAGCGGGGAAGACAAAGAAAGAAAACGTGCTATAATACGTGAAGAAAAAGACATAAGTGCTACAAAATGGGAGATTGAGTGGGCCAGAAGTGAAAAAGGCAATTTAACAAAAACATTCTTTCCAAATGTTCATTTTCGTCAAGAAATTAAACTACCATATTCGGCAAAAATAACTACAATTTTAAGTGGACATGGCAAACTAAACAGTTATTTTTATAAATTCAAAATTAAGGACAGTGCGGCGTGTAGGTGCAGCGAAGAAAGTGAAACGGTTGACCACATCATTTTCACTGTAAATTACTCGAAAACCAACGAAAAATTCTACGAGACAAGATTGTTAAGAATGATGGAACATGGCCCCCCACAAACCAAGAACTACTACAAAATTATAAAAAATATTTTATAGACTTTGTTAGTTCAATAGAATTTGAAGATTTATTGTAAACGAGTAATATAAATAGTTAAGTTTATTTATATTTACGATATGATTTATATTTGAAATGTAAAAGTATTTAAGTTTAAGTTATAAGAATGTTACAAGCATGTAGTATATTTGTATATGGAGCATGCTTCAATAAAGTTATTATAAAAAAAGAAAAACACACACACACACACACATCACACACACACACACACACACACACACACATATACACATATACACACACACACACACACATACAGACATCATGGTGAAAATAGTAAAATCGTATTGTAGGAATCCTAAAACGTGCGATGTTATGAGCACTACAGTGAAAGAATAATTATTTCAAACTTACAGAATATTTTATTCATGTTATGAAATACATCTAGAATTTTTTTCAAGTTATCACAAAGAAGTGTTGCTATGTGGTGCTGGAATAGCCGATTGACAATTTAACAGTTTATGTTATTTATTTCTGCTTCAAATATTTAATTTTCGATAACTTAGATTTCAAACGCATTTTCCTCGAAACGAGTTTAAATATATTTAGTAATTTTGAAAATTTATTTTATAATTATTGGTGTGACACTCTGCTTACGCAGAGCTCGATAAAAGATATATATATATATATATTTGTGTGTATGAAGTGCGGTTACCAGCCGTCAAAGATGTTAGTGGAGGGGAAACCATGGGGGTAAATTTAAATTGACAACAACAGTCAACTGGACTCGAACTGAAGATCTCACGATCCACAGTCCGACAAGTTACCACGGAGCTATTTACCCCATTATTATTATTTAATTAGTTTTAATCAAAATACAACAAATATACAAATACAACATGATATACGGTTTATCATTTACCGTTTTGTATTTTTAGATATTGTAGTTAACTGTGAAAAACAATTTCCATTTACGTTATGTCATTATATGTATGCGTTTCAATTTCATTAAATAAATATTATTTCTTTGAATTATATTGGATTTATCTCTACAATAACTGGCGACAAGGATAAACTTAAATATGGTGGATCAATCTAGAACAGAGACTACATCAATTATAGATCTGACGCTCTTTGCACTCAATTTGTGAACGGTATAAGGATTCTCGTTGAATACGCTTCTTCCTATGAGCTGAATTAAATAGCTGTCAAAAGTATTGGAAGTTCTAATAATAATCTTGATAATAACATCAACAAGTTATTTCAAAGCAAAAATGTTAAAAAAATCACAAATAGGAAAAGTAAATGTAAACATTGTGGTTTTACAAATCATCTAGAAGCTGAATGCCGGCATAAATTTGCTACTTGCTATAAATGCGGCATTAAAGGACATATTTCACCGATCTGGAAAAATTTTACAAAATCATACATGAATCAAGGTATTAAGAACAAAAATGAAGAGGAAGTTACGAAGTGCAACGCATTTATCCAACAAAAGGTGAAAATAAAATTGATTTTTCCATAAAAGAAGAAGAGGGAGGAGCATATACTTTGTATACAGCTTGGCAATTACAGGAGTCAAACGAGTTAAGGCGGAAAATTAATACTGATTTATACTTGGATAACATTCCCATTAATTTTCAGATTGATACCGAAGCATTAGTATCATTGATAAGTTTATCAACTATCAAAAAACATTTTCATTTAAAAAAAATTGCTTCCTTCCTCATTAAAGTTACATACTTATACAGGTGAACGAGTTAAATTAGCAGGAAAATGTAAATAAAACCAAGAGAATGCAATACTATTCAATTAAATTTATATGTTTTTAATGGACCTTATACTAATATTCTTGGTTACGTTCAATTAAATTGGATTGGAAAAAAATCTTCTGTATCAATAAACATAACAGTATTAATGGTAAATCAAAAACGGACTAGCAGTCAAATAATTTATTAAAAACTATGCCGACGTTTCGACAGCAACGGCTGTCATCTTCAGGCCTCAATTGAAGTTAAAAAACAATTAAATAACATGGACACATACAAATATATTAAAAACACGTAGAAAAAATCTTAGTCAAAATGTTAAAATGTACACAATAGTCATCAGATAAAAAAATAAATAAATAAATATAATTAAAAATAAAAGATCTAACATCTACTAAATCTGGAGCTAAACAGTTTAGCAAAAGTTGAAAAGCAAATACTCAACAATTTTTAGTACTGGAATTGGAAAAATTAGAGATTTAAAAGCTCGCATTATTGTTAAACCGCAATCAATTCCTGTATTTAAAAAACATGTGAATCTTGCCTTTGCGTTAGTACCAAAAGTTGAGGCAGAAATTGACCGTTTGGAGCGAGAAGGTATTATCAGCAAGGTTCGTCATTCTGAATATGCTACTCCTGTAGTTCCAATTGTTAAGAAAGATGGCACCGTCCGACTTTGCGGAGATTTTAAAGTCACAATTAATCCCCAACTGGTTGTTGAAGAATATCCTATTCCTAGTATAGAAAGAATTTTGGCGAATATTGGAAATAGTAAATTTTATTCCAAAATCGATGTCTCACAAGCGTACAACCACATTGAAATAGATGAACGAGACCGTCATCTGCTCACTATTAACACTGTTAAGGGTCTTTTCCACTATAATCGACTTACTTTTGGTATAACGTCGGCTCCTGCAATTTGGCAGAGAGCTATTGAAGAAGTACTACGAGGTATTCAAGGTGTACAGGTATTTTTTGATGATATTTGTATATGTTCAGAAACAGAAAAAGAACATTTATCAATTTTGGATAAAGTTTTTAAACGATTTGATTACTATAATATTCGTGTTAATACTGCTAAATGTAGTTTCTTGCAAGACAGTATTGAATACTGTGGTTATGTAATTAGTTCAAATCACTGGCGTACCTGGGGGGGGGGGGGGGGGGGGGCGTTAGTTGCGGTCCGCACCGGGCGGCACATATTTTCGGGCGGCATTTTTGAAACTTAGTTATGGTTGTAAAAAGCAACTTCTTCACTTCATAAGTATATTATTCGATTTCCACGAATTATGAATTACTATATGATTTTGATTATTTTTTCTCGTCGTCAAGTCAATGTAGGATAGAAAATATTATCTCTAAAAATTTTGCTCAGATATAGACATCAATAGAGTAGAAGTTCTATGTACTACTCTGTGCTCGATGTTTATCGAAATCTTAGTACCACTGACAAAATCAAGACCGTATTAAATGCTAAAGAACCAACAAATATTACTGAAGTTAAATAATTTCTTGCTATGGTTAATTTTTATGCAAGATTTAAAGAGGATTAAGTACAATGGCCCATCCTTTAAATTCACTTTTAAGAGCAAACATTTCATTTAATTTTAATAGTAAATGTCGAACTGCATGCTATTAAATGAGCAATTGCTTCAGACAATGTTCTAATTCATTTTGATTCAAAGAAAAAGCTTGTTTTATCAAGTGATGCGAGTAATAATGGTCTGGGTGCTGTACTCAGTCACAGATTCGATGATGGATCTGAAAGACCAATTGCATTTGCAAGCAGAACACTAAATAAATTTGAAATGAATTATAGTTCAATTGATAAAGAAGCTTTAGCCATTATTTTTTAAGTAAAAAAATTTTTTCAATATCTTAATGGAAATATATTCATTTTGATAACTGATAGGAAGCCGTTAGTATCAATATTTAGTCCCAGTAAAGAATTACCAACACTATCAGCTCTGCAAATGCAGAGATATGCAATTTATCTCCAAACATTTAATTATACAATCGAATATCGCAACATCAAAGAACATAGAAATGCAGATTGTTTATCGAGACTTTCAATAAATTATAACGATAATGATAATAATGAAATTGAATTTGATGAAACTGATATTTTCACAATTCATCAAATAACTACACTTCCAGTTATGGCAAAGGACATTGAACTTGAAACTAAAAAAGATAAAACTATATTTAATTTGTATCAGGCAATAATGAATGGTGTAACGTTAAACAAAAATAATAGTTTTGGTCACGCTCAAGAGAATTTCTCTATTGCTCATTGCTGTCTTTTCTTATCACACCGTGTTTATATTCCCGCAATTTATCGGAAATTAATTTTAAAAGAATTGCATATGGGACATCAAGGCATTGTTAAAATGAAAAGCCTTGCTCGAAGTTATGTTTGGTGGCCTCGTAGTGATGACGATATTGAAATTTTAGTATCTAATTGTGAACACTGTCAAAAATGTTAAAAAATGTTGGCAAAAACACCTTTACATAAATGGGAGTACCCAAAGGCTGTGATGGAACGTATACACATTGATTATGCGGGCCCATTTAAAGGATTTTACTTCCTAATTGTAATATATTATAATATATTAACGAATTAAATAGATTAAACACTTTTAGAATACTTTATTTTATTGTATTTATTTTATTGACAAAATCATATTCAATATTTTATATTGTTTTTCATATGCAACTCAATTATTATTTTTTATATTTTAAACAAGCCTACTATATTACATTTCTCCCTGCTTTACTAAGATGCGCAGTATCAGGAAATCTAGTAGGTTTATTTCGAATTCGCGTTGATCTACGAGGAATTATAGAAGTTGGAGAATTTTCTTGCGGATCTTCCATCTCTATTTCTGGTTCTAAATTTATTATAGAAGAAGCATCTTTATTTAAAAGGTCATTGTTTCTTTCCGGAGAGTAATCTGTAAATCTTCTTCTCAGTTGATCAGCATGTTTCCGTTTTCTAATTTCTTCCATCTCAATTTGATATGAAACATCACCATTTCTTTCAATTATAGTGCCTGGTTTCCATCCTTTTTTTAAATCATTTTTTACCCATACCAAATCTCCAGAATTAAAATCCCTCCATTTAGATTTTTTGTCATGATACTGTTTTTGTTTCTTCACATTTTTCTTCATTACTTTCCGGATATCTGGTTTTAATAAACTCAATCTTGTATTAATTTGTCTACCAAACATTAGATATGCCGGTGTTTGTTCTGTTGTTTTCTGTGGACAAGTTCTGTATGTCATCAGTACTTGTTGTAAAGCTAGTTCTGGATCCTTTTCATATAATCTAGTTGCGAAATATCGATTCTTCATTGTTCTTACACACCTTTCCGCTAATCCGTTTGTTTTGGGATGATATGGAGTACTTTTAATATGAATTATTCCATTAGCTTGACAAAAATCAGTAAATTCTTGGGCTATAAATTGAGGACCATTGTCCGATACTATTTGTTTAGCCAATCCAAATCTTGTGAACCATTTTCGAAGCGTTTTTATTATGATGTTAGATGTAGTAGATTTTATGATCTCCACTTCTATCCATTTAGTATAAGCATCTACACCTAAAAACCACATTTGTCCATCTATTGGACCTGCAAGATCGATGTGTAATCGTTCCCATGGTTTCTCAGGTATATTCCATGAAAATAGCGGAACTTCAGATTCATTTCCTCGGTGCATTTGACATCCATCACATTGTTTAATAAAATCTTCTATTTGTTGGTCTAATTTCGGCCACCAAACATAATAACGCGAAATAGATTTCATTGCCTCGATACCAGGATGTCCTTCGTGTAATATTTTTAAAATTGTTTTTCTTAATTCCATAGGTATTACAATACGCCCATTCCACATAATAATTCCATCTTCGCAATATAATTCATTTTGTCGAGAAAAATATGCATTAAGCTCTTCTGGTAAATTCTTATTTCTTATTGGCCAACCAGTTTCTATAAATGTTTTTACGTTTTTAAGTATTGTATCAGATTTTGTAAATTTTCGCAATTTTTCTTCAGTAAGACTAATATCCTCGATCATTTCTAGTGTTAATCTTCTAATTAACTTTTCGTCCAATACAATATCATTTTCCTTTATTGGTAATCTAGACAAAGCATCAGCAATTATATTGTCTTCACCTTTTCGATATTCAATTACATAATTGTATCCAGTTAATCGCCAAGCCCAACGAATAAGTCTATTGTTTGCAACTTTAGACAGATCTCGTTTCGTACCAAAAATTCTTTCTAAGGGCCTGTGATCAGTTATCAGTGTAAACTGCTTACCAAAAATAAATTGTTTGAATTTTTCGACTCCAAAAACTAATGCTCTTGCTTCTCTGTCTATTGGTGCATATTTCTTTTCTGCTTCTAATAATGTTCTTGATGCATAAGCAATAGGTTTTTCTTCTCCATTTTCAAATTTATGCATCAAAACTGCTCCTAAACCTACTTCAGAGGCATCACAAGCAATAAGCAAAGGCAAATTTTCATTATAAGGTACGACTGTACTATCTTTGGATAGTAAAGACTTTACTTTTAAAAATATGTCTTCTTCGGTCTTTGTCCAACACCATTTTCTTTTATTTCCCGTCAAACTATGTAAATGTGCACTAATCCCGTGCAAATGTGGAATGAATCTTTCATGATAATTGACCAATCCTAAAAATGACCTCAGTTCTTTTACATTTTTTGGAGTAGGAGTCTGCTGTATTGCTTTTACTTTTTCTTCAGTTGGATGTATTCCATTCTTGTCAATTCTGTGACCCAAATACTTCACCGAATCTTGCAATAATTTAACTTTGTTTAATTTTGCTTTCAGACCAGCTGATTGTAAACGTTGTAAGACTTGTCTTAGTGTATTTAAATGTTCTTCGTCATTTTTTCCTGTGACAATTACATCATCCAATAGGACTCCAGTATTCTCAATTCCATTTAATAAATTATCCATAAATCTTTGGAAAATTGATGGTGCAGAAGAAATACCAAATCCTTATCTGTTGTAACGAAAATACCCTATATGTGTCGAAATAACCAAATATTGTTTTGACTCTTCGGTAACTTTCATTTGTAGATAAGCATCACGTAAGTCTATAACAGTATATTTTTCTCCATTTGCTAACTTAGATGTTAAATCATCGAAAGTTGGCATTAAGTGAGAGTTTATTATTATATTTGGATTCAACGTTACTCTAAAATCTCCACATATTCGTATGCTTCCATTTGGCTTCACAATATTCACTGTGGGAGTTGCCCAAATAATTGGTGTTATCGCTGGATCAACTTTCTCAATAACATTTTCTTGTAAAAGTCTTTTAATTTCAGCTTCCACAGGTTTACGTAATGGAAATGGAATTCTTCTAGCAGGAAATGCAATTGGTTTTGCATTTTCTCTCAGCATAATTTCTGCTTTATACCCTTTAATGGTACCCATTTCTTCTTTGAATATATCTGAATATTCGTTCAATAAAGTCTTTATTTTATTTGTCGCTAAAACAAATGTATTATCGCTTCTATTGCCATGTTCTTTTGCTAAAGACTGAATTCTAACTTCTGCTGGCATTTTTAGTTTAAATGCCATTATCCACGGTAAACCAAATAATGGAACATCTTCCGTATTGATAACTATAACAGGTAAATACAATGTTTTGTTGCATAATGTTACCTTAACATTGGTAGTTCCTTTTGTTCTCAGTGGTTCTTTCCCATAAACAAATAACTTTTCTGCTACTTGCAATTCAGGTGAACCAATCTTTTTCCAAATGTATTCATTTATTGTAGATACATGAGCTCCTGAGTCGTATTCCATAGTCAAATTTAAACCATTTAATTGGACTTCTATTGTAGCTCTATTTGCTATTCTATTAACTGATTTTAATGTTTTTATTTTCACATTTTTCAGTTTTGTTCTACAGCAATTTGCAAAATGACCAATTTTCAAACATTTATTACATTTTGCTTCAATGCTCGACATTCATCTAATGTTTTATGCCATTCTCTTCCACATCTAAAGCAATTTTTTGAATTGTCATTTTTAAATTTTGACATATTGACAGGTTTGTCATATTTATTTGTCATTTCTGATTTTTTATTTCCATCATAGTTCTTATTAATTTTTTGAACTATTTTAAGCGTCATTTCATTCTCAGCTCTCTCTAAAGTAGTTGCTAAATCCAATACTTGTTGAAAAGTAACTGGTATGCCGTTTTCTTTTGCTTCGGGCCATCGTGTTCGTACTTCAATTCCTAATTTGTCATGTTTTATTCCACCAACAAATTGATCTCTTAATCTCTCATCCAAAAATTTCCCCAAATCGCATTCACTACTCAGTTTTCTTAACCGATTAGCAAAACTAATGAAAGATTCGCCTTCATATCTTGTAGCTTGAACCAATTCAATTCTAGCCGCAAAAACTGTCGATGTTGGGTTGTAAAGTTGTTTCAATGCAGTTTTTATTTCGGTGTATGTGCATTCGTGTACTTCTCGTGGATAAACATAATTTTTAATTGCAGTTAAATGTTCAAGACCAATGTATGCTGTTAGCAAAATTTTTCTTGCATCCGTAGTAATCGGTCCATCACCACCTAACCCTTTTGCCCTACAAATCATTTCAAATTGCAAAATATAAGATTCCAATGATGTTCGGCTTCTATCAAAAGAATCAAATACGAAACGTTCCATTTTACGTTGTACATCATTTTCATTTTCCATATTTTCAAATCCTGAAGAATCTGATAACGACATTTCCAATTATCCTCGTCGCCAATGTAATATATTATAATATATTAACGAATTAAATAGATTAAACACTTTTAGAATACTTTATTTTATTGTATTTATTTTGTTGACAAAATCATATTCAATATTTTATATTGTTTTTCATATGCAACTCAATTATTATTTTTTATATTTTAAACAAGCCTACTATATTACACTAATTATAGTTGATGCTTTTAGTAAATGGGTGGATGTTATTCCAGTTAAAAATATTATTTCTTCAGTTACTATTCAGCATTTATCTACATTTTTTGCTAATTTTGGCTTACCTTACATATTAGTTTCCGACAACGGAACTCAGTTTAAGAGTGAAGAGTTTACTAAATTTTGCGATAATTATGGAATAATTCAACGATTTTCGGCGCCATTTCATCCTGCAACAAATGGATTGGCGGAAAGAAATGTGCAAACTTTCAAAAATTCATTAAAAGCATCATTGGACGAAGACAATAATATAATGAGTGGTTTACTTAAATTTTTAACGATTTATAGGAAAACACCACATTAATTACAGGACGTTCACCATCATAACAGTTTCTTGGGCGAGAATTAAGGTCAAAATTGGATCTTATACGATTTAATCTTCTTATTGAACCATTAAAAAGAAAACGGTGAATCTATTAAAATGGTAAGAAGTTTTAATGTGAGTGATCCGGTAGCGATCAGAGTTTATGGTGACCCTGACGAAAAATGGAAATTTGGAACCATTGATTCAAAGGAGCAGTTACATTATTGTATTAATGTTGGAGGCATAATTCATAGGCGTCACATTGACCAGATTCGAAATACTGGTAACAGCTTAGAGCAAGATAATAAAATTAATAGTCAACTACCCATCACGAAAATTGTCTCTACTGTAGTATTCATTCCTCAAGAAACGCCGAGAAAACCGTCAATTACTGAAACTGGTAATTCGGCATCAAATTGTAACAAGTCCAAGTCAGCACATCATAGTTCACGCAATGATTAAGTAAGTAGGTCAGCTATTGTTTAATTGTGACACTTATTTTGCTGACTTAGGATATATATATATATATATATATATATATATATATATATATATATATATATATATATATATATATATATATATATATATATTAGGGTGGGTCGAAAAAAATAGATTTCGTTCTCTAGGGTCTAAAATGAAAAAGTCCCATCCAAAAAGTTGTGGAGTTGTGTTGAAACATTTTTCTGATGAATACCCAGACAGCACCGAGCACCTCAAAACGCCGTTTTTTGTACTTTTTTTTAGATTCTGGCCAATAACTTTTTTCAATTTGCTTCAAATTGGCTGAATTTTTTTTCTGGAATTCACAGATCATTACCGAATAAGTCAATATAACCGACATTGGGGTTTACCCTTTCCTAAAGGCGAAGAAAAAATCCTCAAAGTACCAAAAAATCTGTGCGTTTTCAATTTAACAATTTACTTTTAACAATGACTCATAATCCAACATATTTTCTAACTTTGGTTTAAAAGGTAATTGTCCTTGATAATAATGCGATATTCTATATAATTCTGATAACAGCTGTTCGGGATTTATGATAGAGGGGTGCAATGTCCTCATCTTACAAAATGTTATTGAGTTTTCAATATCTTGAACAATATTCAAGATTGTACTATAAAGTGTTATTAATTGATTATACAGGTCTTTTACGAAAAGAATTTCATTCAGATTAAGTTTAAGGTTTAATAATTTATTCAAATGTTCAATTTTTTCTTTTAAAATAAATTCGTTATGCCGAATGTTTTGAATTGTTGTATTAAAATTTCTTATTAATTTATTATTAACAGAATATACCAGTTTTAATTGATTTTCAAGGTGATATTGGTTTTCTTCTAAATGTTTCAAAATTTGATTATATCTTTTGCCATCTTCTGCGTCCAAATTTCCTGTTATTTGTTTAAATATGGTCCCCAGGCCATCTATAAGGCCACGTTTACTTCTTGAATTTGAATAAAGTGTCATTCGATTTAGTTTTTCGACGATATTTCCACGAACATATTCCAAAATTTTATTATTATTTTCAAACTCAGTTAGTTGAGTGGTTTTATTAGCCACGTTTAGTTTTAGAAGATTATATTGTTTATTTAAGTTGTATAATTCATTTAAGAGTGGGTTTAGGTCGTAATAGTGTACAAATGTGTGTTGAAGTTTTTCTAATTTTGCGGGTCCCAAGTTTATTGGCAGAGCCTCTGTTCTCCGTTATGTTTATTATTTCGGATCCATAGCAGAACACGAACAACCTGGAAGATTTTTAAATTTATTAGTAAATTTTTTAGGTTTTTTAATATTTGAGAGGTGAATATTTTCAGCTGTATTACCGTGTTTTACATTTATTTTTGCGGTTTTTAATTTCAGGTTTACGCTTTTAACTATTTCTGCTTTATATTTATTACGCGTCTTTTGTTGTTTTTGACGATTTTTTACATATACTCGTTCTGGGATTTCTGGTAATTCATCGCGGTCTTCGTTACGTTTATTTATAATTTTTTCTTTATGATGTTGTAATTTTTCATTAATTTTTTTATACAATAATTTCATTTTATCTTTATGATGAGATATATAATTATTTACTAATTGTTTATCAATTTCAATATTAAATGGGGAATTTATGTCTAGGTGACGAAGTGTTATTTCAAATGGTTTCAATTTAGTAACGGAATGTATTGTATTATTGTAGGCTAAAAGCGCATAATTTACTTTTGTTTCTATAGCTTCTTTTTTGTATTCGTCTTGATTGCTAAACAATCTTATATATTCTATTAAAGTTGAATGGAATCTCTCAATAATGCCGTTAGATTCAGGATGTTGTGAAATAACGAAATGAATTTTTACTTTTATGTAATTCTAATAATTCTCTAACTAGAGAGTTTTTAAATTCCAAGCCGTTATCTGAAATGATTGTGTCTGCTATACCGTGGTGAGTAAAGAATTTTTTCTTCAAACGTCATAAAAGTACGTTGTTATGTATTTGTATTCAACAAGCAGAAGTTCAATATTGTCGCCGCCGGCGTAAAAGTGTATCCTTGGCAACACATTTACGCCGGCGGCGGACAAAGTAAAATATTATGAAAAATAGTTAGGTTGTAATTCAATAATTTGACAGTTAAAATGAAACAAATAAACAAAAATAACAAAACAGCATATTCTACGGCAACTTGAAATGCTAGATAAGACAGAATATTTTTTGAAGTTTAGAGCATTTTATAATATTTATAATTTTATTTTCTATGTTTGAAGAAAAAATAGCATGTGTTATTCGGAGTAAATGTGTCTTTGGGTGCTTCGCATGTAATTGTTCGACTCGCTTCGCTCGTCGTTCAAACTTACATGCTCAGCACACAAAGTATCACATTTACTCCTAATGACACAATATACTATTATTAAATTATTTACAATTTCTATCCCTTGTGCTTTATTTAATCTGTATGCTTGAGCATACTTAGAGAATGAATCTACTACTGTAAGAAATTTTAATTTTTCTAATGTAATGCTATCTACATGAATAATTTCAAAGGGTTTCGTAGGTGTGGGAGTAATGTTAAATTTCAATTTTAACGGTTTTCTGTCATATTTAGTTAACTGACAGATTTCACAGTTATTTATATAAGATTGGATGAGTGTTCTCTGTTTTGGCCAGTAATATTGTTGTTTGATTCGAGCTAATGTCTCATCAAGTCCGCGGTGGTTGGTTTTTCCTTCGTGATAGATCTGAATTAATTGAATCACTTCATCTTCGTCGTATACGTCTGTTAACATTCTTGTACATTTTACAAATTTTATGCTAGAATTTTTAAAATATATTTGAAGTACTCTACTGAATTTTTCATACAACTCATTTTTGAAATATAAATGATATTTAACTTTAGGTACAATAAATTCTTTAATAAATTTAATCATTTCTGACTCAGGGTTTGTTTTAGAAAATTGTACTAAGAATCTTTGTTTATTCTCATGAATTTTTAAAATTTTAGGATCGCTGGGGCTATGTTCAACTTCTGATATTATAATTTGATTTTTCCATTATTTACTGCACTTTCAATTATTGGTATACCAATAATTGGGTTTTCTAAATTTGAATGTATAGTATTGTCACTATCATCATCGTCGTCTTGAACTTGAGTTTTCTTGTCTACTTCTACTATTACAGACTCGTTGTCGTTCGGTATATTATTTTTATCTTTTGCAAGTTGCTGATTAAAGTCATCCATTGTAACGAAGTTACATTTTTTATGTCCGTGCCCGTTTGTGCTATCGTAGCAGCCAGCGTGGCTGAGTGGCAGCGTGTCCGGCTAGCGCTCCGTCGGACATGCGCAAAGCAAGTAATCAATAAATTAGTTATCCCCACCCGCAAAAACGGGTATATAAGCCGAGCTCTCGGCAGCTCAGACAGAGTTGCTCCGGCGTCTACGTGGAGCAACGTTCTCTGGGAGTACCACGTAGGTGAGTTAGCTCTCTAACGTCTCCGTCTCCGTCACCATTTGTTTCTTTCTTTCCGCCTTTATTGGTTTCAGTGGCCGTGGTTTACTACGCCGCTGTTCCATTCCCTCCCCTCGGTTGCAGTAGCGCAGTGGTTTACCAAGCGTCTGCTGTAGTCGACCCCTATCCCGTGTGTCGACAGTGGCCGTGGTCTACTACGCCTTCTGTCGCCCATATTTTCCCCCGGTCGCACCAGCGCAGTGGTTTACCAAGCGTCTGGTGTATCCGGTTCCCGTGTATGTCAGTAACCGCCGTGGTGTACTACGCGGTTGCTGCATACAATCCTGCTCCCCTCTCTCCACCTCAACCCTCCGTACATTCTCGTTCCGTCACCGCTACCGCGTTTATTGAAATTTTTATATTTACATTTTTAAAAAGGGGAGTCTAGCCTTTTTGCTCGTATTCGCAGTTTTGTGTGATATATTTATTTTATTTTATCTTCGTGGTGTAATTTGGGATTGAGCAATAAATTTAAGTACATCTAGTTTACTTCGGTAGTTATCACTGAATAATCCCCGAATATCGAACCCTTCCCGTCTCCACTGAAGCTATCCAGCCCTTTCAGCTGCTGGACCTGACACCGTCACCGAAGGCGCCCGAGCAAGTACAGCAGCCAAGGAAGTGACGTCCCAACCCTCGACGGGGTATCGTCACACCATATATTTAAAGAATGCGTCACAATCATTAGTTTCATTAGCATTAAGTTCATAATCTGCTATTTTATTGTCAATTGGTTTTTTATAAACTGTTACGGTTAGGTTAGATTTCATTACACATTTCATTTTCTCTTCATTCATATTCACCTGAAAATCATAACTTTAGTTTTGGTAATTCATTCGTACTCATTCCTTACCGTTTTGATTCTCATCTGTCCTGATTTACTCTCATTTTTCTTCCTATCATTCATCTCACGCCAGCTGTCATTTGCCATTTTTCATTCATAAGTTCTTCTCATTCAAGTGACCTTCTCTGAGCGACTAGGCAAGTGCTGCCCACATCCTCCTTATTCAGTTACTATTTAATTCTGAATTTTCTTCGCTCCGCAACCTACGTTACATCCAAGTGTAACCAGGAAACCTACGAAGACGACGTCTTTATTATTATTTGCGCTTAAGTTAAGTAAGGCTTCGAGATACAAGTACTTACTGGTTTTTCTTCGTCCTTTTTGGCTTCCCGTTTTTTTTCTAGAACACTTCAGATTTTGGGTTTGAGTGGTTTGGTTGAGTAAAATAGTTTTTGTGCTAGTTTTCTCGTTGAGAAGTTTATTTTGGGAGAATCTAGACCAGTTTAACTGGATTTGTTATTTTATCTCAACCCATATTATTTTATAATAACGGAAGTATTCCGGATCAGAAAATCCACTACAACCTCAACAATCGTATTACCAGCCGATCGACACCAGTAAGTTTCGTTTTGAGATCCCTAAGGTTTCCTTTTCGTTCTTCGTCATCATTTCAAACATAATTGTAGGTTCATCGGCTCCACGTTCGTGGTTCCAGGGTTTAAGTCGCCTTCAGATCACACAACCACACCCTGTCACGTGATCACTTCGCCATCCTTGGAAAATTGCGTGCGATTTACTGTTGCTGGAACCTGAGTGCTGTTCATTGGCCTCGTCGATTCCGCTGCCGCACCACCGTGATCCCCAACCACGACCTGGACCTCATCTTCACAGCTAAGCCAAAAATACTTTATATTTTGTTTTTTTTTATGCATCAAGTTGTTTATTATCTGTACACTTTACTTTACCTGTTCACTGGAATCCGGTCAAGGACCGTTTGGTTTTAATTTAAGTAATTCACGAGTTGTGATTGCGATAGTGGCAAGTTGCTCGTGTGTCGCGTAGTCTCTAGGATCTGCGGTTTATTAACTATTGCGCACGGATTCGCGATACGTTGGCCATCGTATACGTCGAACGGAATTGTTGACCGCGCTCGTCATATATCTCGAGGGTGTTCCCTCACGACGCAATCCTAATCACTATCGGAGGCCACGGCCCCCTGCTGCTTTTTATTTATATTTGTACTTCATGCTACGGCTAGGTCGCGTGAGCCTTGAAGGGACCCTAGAATTGGAAAAGTTTAGTAGCTTTATTGTTATTTAAAGTTTTTGGCTGGCTTACCATCATACTTGTACACATCATCACGATTTACTTTATTGTAGCATTACTTTTCGGCAATATAAACTCATGTGTTTAGTACTCAATGTTGCATTGCAATTGATTTTTCGTACCTTATTTGTTCCTGGACCGAATCCCATTTTTTTTGTCGGCTCCTTCTTGTAGTTGAACCAGTTACGGCCTATCTAGCCGACTGGCGCCCCGGATTATACACTTTAAAAAAAAGGACTCACGACCGACTTCACTGAGCATAGCCGTGGTTCGACTGTAGTTACACGGGATCGTCGAGGCAAAATATTTACGCCGACGGACGCGTAACAAAATTGGCACCCTAAACGTGGGGCTCCCTCGCGTAGTAAATTGGTACTTATGTGGCGTAGTTTCATTAATTTAGTACATCAATTGCAACATTTAGAGTTTTGTTTTGTTTGAGTGTTGATGTGATTAGAATCATCTTGCGCAATTCATAGCATCATTTTCTTTTCTTAATCTTCTTCTCTGTCAAATCATTCTGGTTCACTCATCATATCATATCACTTCACAAACGTTAAGTTAGTTATTATTAGTTGTTGTTTAGTTAGACTATAATGGAGACTAAGATGGATTGTAACCGTTTGTTGACGGATGAATTGTCATATGAACTTTTAATACGTGGTGTCACCCATGACGGTTCAGCTGCGGATAAGCGAACCAAACTTCGTGCTTGTTTACGTGACGAATATAGTGGTGTCCCAGTAGATATTGGTGTTATGCCTTTAGACCCAGCATCAGAAATTAAAATAGGAGAGGTAAAGTTAACGGAATTAGAGAAACTTTTAAATAACTTTAATAATGATAATTATCGAAATGATTATATCAGACTTAGTACACGTCTAACCCATGTTTTGTTGAGATTAAAACGCATTAAAGATGCTAATGTAGAGCAGAAAACTGTTATTAGTCAATTAGTGCAGCGTTGTGAAACGTATTTAATTGAATCAAAAAGAAAATTTTCCGCGCAAGCGTCTGCTATTCTTGTTGCTGAGCACGAACAATCTTTACTTGAATCAGATACCGAACAAGATACCGTGTTAGACGCAGGCCCTATAGCTTCAGCGAGTACGCCTAAGACAAATCAAATTTTATCGCCACCAGAGTGCACACGACTGACCCAAGCTCTCGAACAGTTAACCGTAGCAATAGATCCACATGTATTTCGCCGTGATTCAGCTCGTACTCCACATTATCCGATTCATAAATGGGACGCAAAGTATAAATATGACGGAGAATCTAACCTCAATAATTTCTTAGAAACCATTGAAGAATTACGTGACGCTCGTGCTGTAAGTAAAGAACAGTTATTTCAGTCGGCGGTAGAATTATTTACGGGAAAAGCTCTCACCTGGTTTCGTGCAAAACGCGAACATATTCACGATTGGGACGCGCTCGTTCAGGCTTTACGCGAAACTTTTTTGCCAGCTGATTATGAATTTACACTATGGGACGAAATTAGAAACAGGACGCAAGGTTGTGAAGAAAAAGTTTCGATATTTACTGCTACTATGGATGCTTTATTTAGACGATTACATAAGTATCCTTCAGAATCAGAACGCATTACTCATATTAGACGCAATCTTTTACCTTATTTGCAAGTCGGACTTGGTTTGCGTGAAGTTAGTTCCATTTCAGAATTAGACACCCTATGCAGTCAATTAGAGTCGATCCACATACGCACGCGAAATCTAAGACCACCACCAGCTGTCAGTCAATCTCTTGAGACCGATTTGGCATATCAGAGACCGCGTATGAGTTCTCGTCTTGCTGTTGCTGATGTGACATCACACACGCCCATTTCTAGAACCACTAGTAGTGCCGTACTTTGTTGGAATTGTAGGCAAACGGGACATGTTATGAGGGAATGTAGAGAACCACGACGGGTTCGTTGTTATCGTTGTGGAGAAGTTGGAGTTACGTTACGTAACTGTCATAAATGTCAGGGAAACGGGCACAGGAGACCGTAGTTGACCGCGCGTGTGCTCCTCCAAATAATTCGGTCAATTCAGTTCATGATACATCTGTAATTTTAGATTATATTATTTCTCATTTAGGTTCTGATGAACGCCCTTACCTGAAAGTTTCGATGCTAGGTATAGAGTTCAAAGGTTTGTTGGATTCAGGCGCTTCACGCTCAATAATTGGTTCAAGGGGGTGGGATATTATTAAGAAATTGAATTTAAATTTAAGTACAAACGATTCGCCGGACTGTGTTGTTGCGAACGGACAGACATGTAAGAGTTTATGCTCAGTATTAGTGCCAGTACGATTAATGGATAAGATCAAGTTAGTTGATTTTCTAGTAGTACCTTCCGTGAGTCACTCCTTAATCCTAGGTTTAGACTTTTGGCGCAGTATGGGGATAGTCCCGGATTTAAGGCGCGACGAATGGTCTTTTTCGGCTAGCGAGCCTGTGTCGGCCGTCTCTAGTTTATCACCACCTTTTTCTTTGAAATTAAGCGAGCAGGCGCAGTTGGACAAGTTTTTAGAGGAACAATGGGATAAGATGGGACCCTCCTTAGGTTGTACGCATTTAATAGAGCATGATATTGTGGTAGAGTCGTCGGAGCCTATTAAGCAACGCTATTACCCGGTGTCTCCGGTGATGCAGAAGCATATTCATGCGGCTCTAGACGAAATGCTTGCTGAAGGTATTGTGGAACCCTCTACGAGTCCGTGGTCATCTCCTATCCTCCTCATTCCCAAGAAGGATGGATCCTACCGTTTCTGCGTTGACTTTCGGAAAGTCAACAAAGTCACGAAGAAGAATGCGTACCCCCTTCCATATGTATCTACTATTCTCGATCAGTTACGTGGCGCGAAATACATTAGCTCTCTCGATATAAAATCTGCGTATTGGCAAATCCCATTGACACCTGCAGCTAGAGAAAAGACCGCGTTTACTGTCCCTGGGAGAGGTTTATTTCAATTCGTGCGAATGCCCTTCGGTTTGAGTAATGCACCCGCGACGTGGCAGAAGCTCATTGATACGGTTCTTGGTAGTGATCTAGCGCCGTACGTATTCGTTTATCTAGATGACATCGTTGTCGTGGCCGAATCTTTCGAGCATCACCTAGAAATTTTAAGAAAAATATTTGATCGTTTATTAGCTGCCGGTTTAACCATAAATAGGGAAAAGAGTCAGTTTTGTCGCCCACAAATTAAGTATTTAGGTTATGTTGTGGATCATTTAGGTTTACGTGTTGATCCCGAGAAAGTGGAGGCAATCCTGAATATTGTTGAGCCAAAGAACGCGAAAGAAGTCCGAAGCTTTTTAGGTATGGCTAGTTGGTATCGGCGCTTTGTACCCAATTTTTCGACGATCGTATCGCCTCTTAGTAAATTGATTCGGAAGTCGCAAAAGTTTATATGGACCGCAGAATGTCAGAACTCATTTAACGCATTAAAAGAATGCTTAGTTTCCGCTCCGATTCTTACGTGCCCAGATTTTACGCAGCCTTTTGTTGTACAGACCGACGCCAGCGCCTATGGTCTAGGTGCCGTGCTGACGCAGACTCTGGATGGTGCAGAAAGGGTCATCTGCTATCTCAGTCGTTCGTTGACAAAGTCAGAACGCAACTACCATACGACCGAGCGTGAATGTTTAGCCGTGGTGTGGGCTCTAGAAAAGTTAAGGCCATATTTAGAAGGGGTGAGATTTACAGTGATCACCGACCATCACTCGTTGCAGTGGCTTATGAATTTTTCGCAAGCTACCGGTAAGCTGTGTCGGTGGGCTATTCGTTTGCAGCAATTTGATTTTTGTTTAGTTCATCGGAAAGGGACGGAACATTTGGTTCCGGATTGTTTATCTCGTTCCGTACCTGTTGCCGATATAGCTGCAGCGGATGCACCACAACCAGATTCGACCGATAAGTGGTACACTTCCATGCTCGACCGTGTCCGCCAACGACCAAAAAAATATAGAGGCTGGTGTATTACTGATAATAAATTGTATAAATATGTCAAGAGTTCTATACCTGAATTGAGTGAGGCGCATGATCAGTGGAGGCTAGTGGTGCCTAAAGAGAAACGGCGCGAACTCTTAGAACAGGCACACAACGCTCCCACTTCCGGTCATCCTGGCGTGTCCAAAACCCACCGTCGTTTGGGACAAAAGTTTTTCTGGCCTAAAATGCGTGCCGATGTAGCGTCATTTGTTAAGCGCTGTGTTGTGTGCATAGAGCACAAAGCTATACAAAAAGCTCCACCTGGCATGATGGGTTCGAAACCCCGTGTTTATCGTCCGTTCCAATTAATTAGCTTAGATTTGATGGGACCGCTACCCGCATCCTGTAATGGAAGTCGTTTTATTTTGGTTATTTGTGACTATTATAGTAAGTTTGTGTTGACATTTCCATTGAGGACAGCTACAGCATCCGCCATCGTGAAACATGTAGAGAACGAAATATTTTTGATTTTTGGTGTACCACAGTTCATTGTTAGCGATAACGGTGTACAATTTCGGAGCAAAGAGTTTAGAAGTTTATGTGACCGATATGCATCGAAGTTGCTTTTTTCTGCGTTGTACCACGCTCAAAACAACCCTACCGAACGGGTAAACCGAGTGGTAAAGACGATGCTAGCTTCCTACGTTCGCGATAACCAACGCAATTGGGGAAAATTCTTGCCTCAGATCACCTGTGCGATTCGCACTCTCGTGCATGACGTCACTAGTTACACGCCATTTTACATCAACTTTGGGCGCGAACACATTTTAGCTGGTACCGAATATGCTTATGTAGCCGTGCAAGACGACGGAAAAATTGAATATGACCGCGCGAATATTGAGGAACGACGCTCCGCGGGTTTTAGAAAAATTTACGCTGAGGTTAGGAAACGTTTAGACCAAGCGTACGCGCGCAGTAGTGCTCACTACAATCTTCGCCGCCGCCCGGCTACGTATCAGGAAGGCGATGTTGTTTGGCGTCGTAATTTTAAATTATCTAATGCTGCTGATTATTATGCAAGCAAGCTCGCACCAAAATATGTAGGACCTTTCAGAATTAGGCAGAAAGTATCTGATCTAATTTATAAATTAATTGATGCTGAAGGTAAAGAATGCGGAACTTGGCACATTAAAGATTTGAAAGAAGGACCACCAGCTGATGATATGGACCACGATTAGTTCTCTTGTTATTTTAGTTCAGTTAGTCATCTTAGATTATATTCGGATTTATATACGCTAGTTAGTACATTTAGGTTCATCTTAGTTAAGTTTAGCGCTCTAGTTTAGTTATTTAGTCACTTAGTTTTTTTGTGAGGTAAAATTAGGGAATTTCACCTCATGTGAGTAGAAGGGGGATTGTTACGGTTAGGTTAGATTTCATTACACATTTCATTTTCTCTTCATTCATATTCACCTGAAAATCATAACTTTAGTTTTGGTAATTCATTCGTACTCATTCCTTACCGTTTTGATTCTCATCTGTCCTGATTTACTCTCATTTTTCTTCCTATCATTCATCTCACGCCAGCTGTCATTTGCCATTTTTCATTCATAAGTTCTTCTCATTCAAGTGACCTTCTCTGAGCGACTAGGCAAGTGCTGCCCACATCCTCCTTATTCAGTTACTATTTAATTCTGAATTTTCTTCGCTCCGCAACCTACGTTACATCCAAGTGTAACCAGGAAACCTACGAAGACGACGTCTTTATTATTATTTGCGCTTAAGTTAAGTAAGGCTTCGAGATACAAGTACTTACTGGTTTTTCTTCGTCCTTTTTGGCTTCCCGTTTTTTTTCTAGAACACTTCAGATTTTGGGTTTGAGTGGTTTGGTTGAGTAAAATAGTTTTTGTGCTAGTTTTCTCGTTGAGAAGTTTATTTTGGGAGAATCTAGACCAGTTTAACTGGATTTGTTATTTTATCTCAACCCATATTATTTTATAATAACGGAAGTATTCCGGATCAGAAAATCCACTACAACCTCAACAATCGTATTACCAGCCGATCGACACCAGTAAGTTTCGTTTTGAGATCCCTAAGGTTTCCTTTTCGTTCTTCGTCATCATTTCAAACATAATTGTAGGTTCATCGGCTCCACGTTCGTGGTTCCAGGGTTTAAGTCGCCTTCAGATCACACAACCACACCCTGTCACGTGATCACTTCGCCATCCTTGGAAAATTGCGTGCGATTTACTGTTGCTGGAACCTGAGTGCTGTTCATTGGCCTCGTCGATTCCGCTGCCGCACCACCGTGATCCCCAACCACGACCTGGACCTCATCTTCACAGCTAAGCCAAAAATACTTTATATTTTGTTTTTTTTTATGCATCAAGTTGTTTATTATCTGTACACTTTACTTTACCTGTTCACTGGAATCCGGTCAAGGACCGTTTGGTTTTAATTTAAGTAATTCACGAGTTGTGATTGCGATAGTGGCAAGTTGCTCGTGTGTCGCGTAGTCTCTAGGATCTGCGGTTTATTAACTATTGCGCACGGATTCGCGATACGTTGGCCATCGTATACGTCGAACGGAATTGTTGACCGCGCTCGTCATATATCTCGAGGGTGTTCCCTCACGACGCAATCCTAATCACTATCGGAGGCCACGGCCCCCTGCTGCTTTTTATTTATATTTGTACTTCATGCTACGGCTAGGTCGCGTGAGCCTTGAAGGGACCCTAGAATTGGAAAAGTTTAGTAGCTTTATTGTTATTTAAAGTTTTTGGCTGGCTTACCATCATACTTGTACACATCATCACGATTTACTTTATTGTAGCATTACTTTTCGGCAATATAAACTCATGTGTTTAGTACTCAATGTTGCATTGCAATTGATTTTTCGTACCTTATTTGTTCCTGGACCGAATCCCATTTTTTTTGTCGGCTCCTTCTTGTAGTTGAACCAGTTACGGCCTATCTAGCCGACTGGCGCCCCGGATTATACACTTTAAAAAAAAGGACTCACGACCGACTTCACTGAGCATAGCCGTGGTTCGACTGTAGTTACACGGGATCGTCGAGGCAAAATATTTACGCCGACGGACGCGTAACAAAACAGTCATCATTATATCAGTATTTTTAAAAATAAATTCTAACATTGATTTTACATTTGACCATTGTAATAAATCTTTACCACATCCTAGTTTTAGGATACTTAAATTTTTTATTTTATGTTTTTGACAAAATATTTTTAAATTTAAAAGTGTATAAAACATATCCTGATTAGATGGCTTATTATAATGATTAATTTTTGATATTAAATAAATTATAAATCTGGTTTTACTTTTTAAGTAAACTAAATTATATAATTCAGGATTTTGAGCTTTTAGTTTATGTAAATTTTGAAATTTGTTTAGCGATACCACGAAACATTTCCAAATCTTTACTAACACAATGAGCAAGACTCTCATCGTGAGGTGCGTTAAAAAGATCACCTTCTACTTCAAAGATTTTATAATCACTAGGTAAATTATTTTGTTTACTTTCTAAGTACATTTGTTACTGAGCAAGAGGTGATTCTGTTTCTAAATTTTCAGGGGAATTTTGAATAAGTGTTTCGTTATTTTGTGGTATACGGCTCAAAGCGTCGGCATTTGTATTTAATTTACCTTTTTTATATACGATTTCATAATCGAATTCCTCCAATTTTAAACGCCATCTAATTAATTTTTGACTACACTGTTTCAATGAAAAAAGCTATTGTAGAGGTTTGTGGTCTGTAAAAATTTTAAATTTCCGTCCAAAAATATAGGGCCGGAAGTATTGTGTCGTCCAAACAATAGATAAAAGTTCTTTCTCTATTGTTGAGTAGTTCATTTCAGTTGTATTTAAAGTTCTACTTGCATATGCAATGGGAAGGTCATTACCTAGGCTGCCTTGCGATAACACGGCGCCAATCGCAACATTGCTTGCATCGCAGGTTAAGTTGAATTCTTTCGTGAAATCGGGGTATTGTAAGATTGGTTCATTTATTAAAAGATTTTTACAAGTTTCAAAACATTTAATATAATCGGGACCGTCAATGTTTATAGTAGCGTCCTTTTTTAAGCATTTAGTGAGAGGTTTAGTGATTCGAGCAAAGTCTTTTACGAATTTTCTGTAATGACCGAGGAGTCCTAAAAAGCCTTTTATTTGTTTCGGGGTTTTTGGAATCGGATATTTTTGAATAGCTACAATTTTATCAGGGTTTGGCTTTACGCCATTAGGGGTAACAATATGACCTAAATAAGCCACTTCTTTTTGTAAAAATTCTGATTTATCTAATTGTATTTTAAAATTTTATTTTCTCAATCTGTCAAAAACTAATTTTAAATTATTAATATGTTCCTGAAGGCTAGTGCTAAAAATAATAATATCATCTACGTAAACCAAGCATTTGTTATTAGTTAAACCTCTTAGAATATTATCTATTACGCGCTGGAAAGTAGCGGGGACATTTTTTAAGCCAAAGGACATACGTAGAAATTCGTAGTGCCCATCTTCTGTATTGAATGCTGTTTTTTCTATATCTATTTCATTCATTTCGATCTGGTGGAAGCCAGATGCTAAGTCCAGGGTGGTGAAATACTGACATCGTCCTAATTTATCTAATAAGTCAGTTATGTTCGGTATCGGGTATTTATCGTCAATTGTTTTATCATTCAACTTACGGTAATCTATGACTATACGCCACTTTCTTTTTCCAGAGGCGTCTAGTTTTTTAGGCACGATCCAAATCGGTGACGACCATGGTGAACATGATGGTCTTATGATATTTTGATCAAGCATGTTTTGTATTTGAGATCGTACTTCCTCTTTATAAATTTCCGGATACCTATATGATTTGATGTAAATAGGAATTGCGTCTTTTGTTTTAATAGAATGTTTAATTTGATTCGTAAAACTCAACTGCTTATTTTCTAAATGAAAAATATCCGAATACTCGTGAATTAATTTAGTGATTATTAATTTTTCTTCTTCATTCATATGATCAGTACGAATTTTTGATAAGTCAAATTTTAAATTTTCTGTTTGTATAAAATTTAAATTCGGACTAGAGTACGTCTCGTAATTATTAATACTTTCAACGTTAATTGGTTTCAATAAGTTTAATTTGATTTGATCATTTGATAAATTTATTGCTGTGCAAAAAGCATGATAATTTTGGGCTTTGGATACACATTCGGGAATTAAAATATTATTAGTTTTTATTTCGGGGATTAATATTGTGCCGTCTTTCTTATCTACTTGAACTCTGATTACCTTCTCAGTTCTCGGAACTAAGATAACGTGTCTACTTTCATGTGAGATGTTGTTAACGTCTCCTTTATTCTCGGAATTGTGATGATTAATTTTAATTTTCGAATTTAATGTAATTAATAAATTTTGATTCAAGTCTATAACTGTTTTTAATAATTTCAAATTATCTAGTCCCAATAAGATATCAAATTGATCGTGAAAATCGAAGGGGTGATATTTTAATTTTAGGTTCTTTTTATTTAAATTAAATATTTTTGAAGCTGGAATAAAAGTACTATAATTTTCTGTGGATGTACCGTGAGCTGTCGAAATTTTGAAAGGATCATTAATTATCGAGTTTTTATAATATTTATATGCAATATTTGGTTTGATAAAGGATTTAGTACTTCCTGTATCTATGAGAACTTTTAAATTATTCTCGGGAAAAATAATCAGGGTTGGCAAATATCATGATATTTATATAAATATCAAAATATCATAATATCCGATATATATATATCCGATATATATCCGATATATATCCGATATATATCAGGAATTTCGTTCTAGGCTATATGCAAAAAAAAACATGAAACGTAAAATACCTTTATTTTGGTAAACAACAAAAATAAAACTTTAGTTTAAAACAAGACAAAAATTATTATTATTTAAGTAACAAGAAATAACATTTTTCCTAAATATATTATATAAATAGTACATACCTAAATGAGTAAATATTATTGTAGTTTGTCATATGATATAAAATATTCTTATTTTTATTTAAGTAACAAAAAATTACATTTTCCTAAATATTTATATTACATAAATATCAAAATAACTTGTCGTTTGACAAGTTTTTAAGTTTCGCACAACCGGGCCAAAGGAATATCATCATCATCATCATTATCTTCACGTAACACGACTTCATCACTTTTTGAGAAGACCCAATCCAAGCTTTTGGCTTTTTTATCGGTATTTTGATTTAAAATATCAAGAATTTTTCACTCTGGGTATTTATTTTGTAAAAAATTAATAAGTGATATATATCATGATATATATCAATCAATAAATATCGGATATACGTGTGTCCCACGTAAAGGTTGGCATAGGCAAATAACATGTAAAATCAGTTTTTTGTAAATAAAAAGTGTCCGGCAAAAAATTATGCATCCAAATTTTATATCACAATACTGCCAATATCCCTACATCTTATTTAATACAGATTCCTTTATTTTGATACCGCAATGTAATGAAATTAATAATAATAATTCCTAATTTCCGCCTACTCTTTTTATTGCTACTGACGTATAGTGCTTGCAAATTGTTTTAAATATTTTAATTTGTCACTGTTAATTTCTGGCGATGGAAACCATTCGGCGTTCATTCCTGTGGTGTATTCAGATATTTGTCTTGCACTGCGCCCCCATAAAACATTCTAATAATATTTACACGGTTCTCGACATTTAATGTATTCTTGATGACAGTGACAGATTAAAATATTTAAAACAAATTGCAAAAACTATATGACAGTAGCAATAAAAAGAGTAGGCGGAAAATTAGGAATTATTATTATTAATTTCATTAAATTGCGGTATCAAAATAAAGTAATCTGTATTAAATAAGATGTAGGGTTATTGGCAGTATTGTGATATAAAATTTGGATGCATAAATTTTTGCCGAACACTTTTTATTTACAAAAAACTGATTTTACATGTTATTTGCCTATGCCAACCTTTACGTGGGACACACGGTATATAAAGATATATATATATATCATGATATATATCACTTGATATATATCTGCCAACCCTGAAAATAATGTACGGTAATTTACTTTGATTATTAGTTAAATTCATCAGTTCGATTCGTTGAACTGGTGCTGCTCTATTTCCGAGGCTACTGCTCCTAAAAAATGGTTTTGTTCAAAATTTTGAAAATCGTAACTTGGATTTTCATCTGAGTGTTCTATTATGGTGTTTTCGTTTTCGGGAATGCAATTTAATTCGCATTCAGCGTTGATTTCATTTTCATCTATATTATACATTTCTTCGCGTACAGTGTTTTGCGCGAGTCTAGCATATTGCTGAGACGGTCCTGGTCGTGGTTGGAAAGTGTTTCTTGTTGAAATACTCATGGGTGTTGGTTTATAATTATTCGTAACTCTTGTTTGTTGTGTAAATTGTCTTGGTTTTTGAAATGTATTTTGAGTGAATGGTTTTGGTGTTTGATATGTGTAGTTATTTGTTTTTTGGGGTTGGGAGTAATGAGTTATTTTAGGTGGTAGTTTATTTTGTTGGAATCGCGAATTATTTATAGGTTGTTTAAAATTATTTTGAATTGGTTTAATATTTTTAGGTGACTCGAATTGAAAGTCGTTTGTAAGCATATTTAATGCGGAACTTAAGTTTTGAGGATTTTTGGCACGCATAAGCTGACCAATGGGTTCTTTCAACCCTTTGAGTAAAATTCTCAAAGCATATTCTCTAAAATATTCAGTTAAAACTGGTTTCTCATTATTATTTTTATGAGTAGCAATGTAAGATGTTATCATGTTTAATACTTTTGTAATTTTATTATAAAAATCAAAAACGGTTTCGTTATGATTCTGTTTGAGTTCTGTTAACTCGATATTTAATGTGAATATATCACGTTTATCTGCATATGTGCTAATTAATGCATTTTTTAAATCATCCCATGTTCTAATGTCACAGGGCGCAATGTTAACGGCGGCTTCGCCTTTAATTTTTGAATAAATAGTACACATTAAATATTCATTTTGGAAATCATTTGGGTTGGCTAAGTTGTAAAATGTATTTACTAATTTTTGGCAGACTTCTATAAATCTGGGCAATAATTCTCTTTCACCATGAATGTCAGGAACCATGTCCAAATATTCTTTACGTGGTGGCACTACTGCCATTGTGTTTGTTTGGAGAGTTGCTGGTTTCAGAATTATTCTTTTATCAATGTGAAAATTTTGTATACGATCTTCTAGATCGGAGTCAGAATCGGACTGAGTGGAATTTTCTGTGTCTGAATTTAAATTAAAAAGTATTGAGCCTCTAAGCGACATGTACTTACAGCAAGTGAATCCAGTACATTGGTCCTTGGCTGTGTTGTACTCTTCCTGGGGTTGTCCTGGTGTCCTGGGATCGGTCGCGCTGATGTCCTCTCAGCTCGTACGGGTCAGGTAGGCAGGCACCGGCTGATGTTCGCTCAGCTGGCGGGCCAGGATGCAGTTGATATACGTTCAACTTTGTCAGAGACTTCAACTTTTCACTCGCGACTTTTGTCGATTGCCAAATAAATCGTTAGACGAAACAAAATTATATCCGTTAATTTTGTTTTGGCAATCCTACCGACTGCGCCACTTAAAGTTTTATTTATAGACGCTGTGTTTTTAAAAACTTTTATTTTGTTACTAACAAAAGTACAATTTAAATTCAGATGTTTTCCGTTTAACAGTTCAACTAAGACTAAATACAATATAACATAAAATATTCTAAGACAACTACAATCTTATCTAATTATTCTAAAAGGGGTGTCATGTTACACCGTGGGGCAGTGCTGACGGTGCGGTTCCCATCTTCTGGAGCGATGTAACTTATATATATATATATATATATATATATATATATATATATATATATATATATATATATATATATATATATATATATATATATAAGGTTACTATGTAAGTAAGTAAAGTAAGAAAGTACAGTACAGTAGAGTATAGTAAGCTGTAGAGTACGTTCATTCATAAATTATTTCTTGCAATTATTCTTATCGAAAAACAAAACAATTATTACC
The DNA here is from genome assembly GCA_963942605.1 of Poecilus cupreus. Lineage (NCBI taxonomy): Eukaryota > Metazoa > Arthropoda > Insecta > Coleoptera > Carabidae > Poecilus > Poecilus cupreus. The sequence continues at coordinate 20,833,286 of OZ012727.1, forward strand.
GTAAGGTCTTTGAACAATCTAGTATTTACATAAGTGGATAAAAAGGATAGCGTAAACATTAAATTATAAAAAATATTCGTTGCAGTTTAGTCGGTCAAAAATTCAGAATTTTGATACTGTAGTTCTCACTTCCATGAACAACTACAGTAATGAAAATAATTCGTATATTTATAAAAATGATCATCTATAATATATTAAATTCAAATGAATAATAATCTTAGTATGTTATAGACGATCATATTTATAAATATACAAATTATTTGCATTACTGTAGTCGTTCATGGGAATGTGTGGCATATATTTTACTACTTTGAAAATTAAGTTCATGTAAAATTTGTAAACAAAATTAGGTTTCTAAAATTTACTACATAACTTTGGACTTTTATCTACAAATGTTCATGTTGCGCTATCTTCAGTCCGTATGGTTGGCCTTAACGACCAAACTGTACCTGTACCTGAACCATCATGTGTTCAGTACTTCATTGTTAAAGTTAAATCAATAAAGCAAGCCTACTTTGTCCTTATTCGTGTGTTATGTGAACAAAACCACAAGATGTCATAAAGTTATTAGAATCCAGTTACTTTGAAAAAAAATTTTGTATATGTCAAATTTGAAGTTGATATTGGAAATTTATTATTAAACCATCTATTTCAAAATTTTAAAACTGAGAATTTAAAAGAACCATTAGAAATCTTTAACTAGGATATATAGGATTAATGCCTGGTTGCACCAACGTCAGTTAAATTTTAAACTTGGTTTAAATAAATAAAAGCGTATCTAATTTGCTTTTATTTATTTAAACCCAGTTTAAAATTTAACTAACGTTGGTGCAACCGGGCATAAGACGTATAATTTTTGTAAATCAGTGTTATGTAGTTAAATGTTTGTGTTATTATAAACACATCGTCATGGTGGTTAATTGTTATCAAAATTTTTTCTTGAGCCTGCAACAAATACTATATTTAGCAAAAACTAAATTAATTACTGTCATAATTGGCATACCGCAAATTCATATCACTGATATTCGCATTATCTTCGTCAAAAGGGTTACCTGAGAAACTATAGAATATTTCTTTTCCTTGTAATGCATTTTATTCAGTTGCATCTATACTTTTTTCTATTTGATTATTTTAGTGTTTTAAAGTGTGCACAAAATTTTATTTTGTACAGTTTTTATATTGACCCAGAAAATATATTTCTTGAAATTCTGTAAAATCCAACTACACAAATCATACGGTAATATATTATTAAGTACACTTACCTGATAGATATGGAATACAATAATTGAAGGAATGATATATCACAATCAATATCAACTTGAAAAGAATTAAAGTAACTGGATTCCAATATTTTGTTTTATTTATGAAACTTGGACCCAAAATGGCGGATGAGAATACTCATATATTCTAGTACCTTAAAATAACCAACGATTGAACAAGCGTGTATGTGACAAGACAGACTATGCATGCAACTGTTAATTATTAGTTCGGAAACTAATGACGTAGCGACAACCACATCGCGGACAAACTGTATGTGTTGACTTGTATAAAACAAAAATATACAGGTGTAATATAAATAGGTACACTTAATTAAATCAGTTACAGAACTAGTCGAGAGGAACAATATTTCTTTATAACTTTTTTACCTCCCGCCTACCTCTAGGTAAGGGAGGTATTGTTTTTGGTCAGAAAATTGGGTAGTGAGTTTTCAATGAATAAGCACGTTTTAGGGTCCCTACAGTACGATTTTACTATTTTCGCGATGATGTCTGTATGTATGTATGTATGTATGTATGTATGTATGTGTGTGTGTAGTCTGTGGCAATTTTTTCGTCTCGCATAACTCAAATACTATAATACCAAAAAATAAAATTTTTTGAATTATTGCTTCTTATATTTAAATGAAGAGCTGATTAGATTTTGGATAAAATTGGTCGACCGGAAGTAGCAGTTTACTTGAAGCCTTTAACAGTTTTTCGTGAAAAACACGATTAAATTTCCTTTTTCAACAATTTATGTTATTTTGAAAGTTGAAGAATATTTAATTCTACATTTTTTTTGATTACACTAATTTTAATAATTTTCATTAGATTTAGAGATAATAAAATATAAAGAAATTAGATTTCACAAATCTTGCATTCCTAGTACACCATGGAAATTTTTCAATTTTTTGCGAAATGTGTCACATGTCATTGTGATTGTAAAGCTGTTTTCTTAGTGAAATATATGTCAAAAAATTAAATAAATATTATTATTATTAATCTTATTAAATCTCATGATTACCCTTACGGGTGTCGAGATTGGTTCTTGTCTTATTTTATATTTTCTATCATTTCTTTCCATTTTTTTCTGTTTCTCGCTTTGCTCTTTGCTTCTTGTTTGCTTATATTGTTTCTTTCCAATATTTCTTTTACCCTGTCGTCCCATGTCTTCGTTGGCCTTCCTCTTTTCTTTTTCTTTTTGTATCTCGCATTCCACACCTGTTTTGTCTGGTTTTCTTCAGGCATTCTCACCAAATGTCCGTACCATGCTACCTGTTTCTTGTCTATTGTGTTTTGTATACTTTCAACTTGTAAGTTATCTCTTATTTTTTCGTTTCTTATTTTATCCATTATCGTGTATCCCTCAATTCGTCTCAGAAATTTCATTTCCGCTGCTTGTATTTTATTCTTATTCCTCTGGTTCATTGTCCACGTCTCGCTTCCGTAAATTAGTGTTGGCCTAAATATGGTTTTATATAATGTCATTTTTGTGCTCTTTGTTACCTGTTTGTTGTTCAGTATTATTTTGTTTATTGAATGGTAGCTTCTATTTGCTGCTTGTATTCTTCTGTTAATCTCTTGCTCTATACTTCCTCTGTTATTTATTGCTACTCCTAGGTATGTATACGTTTCCACCTGTTCTATTTCATTTCCATTTATCTTTATATTAGTTGTCATATCTGTTTTTGTTATCACCATAACTTTTGTTTTTTCTATGTTTATTTTCATGTTGTGTTTCTCTAGCTCTTCATACCATATATTTAAATTGTGTTGCATGTCCTTCTCATTTTTTGCCAGTAATGCTAGGTCGTCTGCAAACGCGCACTCCGCTATTGCTGTTACTTGTAACTGGTGATAACCGATTTCAATTTTCCTCGTTTTGTCTTTTATATATTTCAGCACGTTGTCCAGAATAATTATAAAAAGCAGCGGGCTCAGGGCCCCTCCTTGCCTAAGTCCTTGTCTGGTTTCGAATTCTTCTGACTTTTCATTTCCTGTTCTTATGTAATTTAATGTCATTCTGTATATACTCCTTATTGCTTCTATAAGTTGTTCTTCTACTTTTCTTTCTCTTAATATCTGCCATATTTGTGTTCTTGGTATTCTGTCGAAGGCTTTCTCTAGGTCGACAAAAGTTATGTATAATTTGCTGTCTTGTTTCATAGTTTTCTCTATAAGTTTCCTAATTGTGTATATATGGTCTTGGGTAGAGTGTCCTTTTCTGAATCCACTTTGTGCCTTTTCTAGTGATGGTTCTACTGCTTCTCTTAGTTTGGACTCTAATATAGCTTCATAAACTTTGGCTGTTGTGCATAATAGCGATATTCCTCGGTAATTGTTGCAGTTCCTGCTGTCTCCCTTCTTGTAAATCGGGAGAATCACTGCCTTTTCCCAGTCCTTTGGTATTACTCCTTCTTTCCAAATCCTGTTTAGTAGTTCCAGCAGCATTTGTTCACCTTCCTCTCCTATATATTTAAGTTGCTCTGTCTTTATCATATCGTGTCCCGGTACTTTGCCATTCCTTAGTTTTTTCAGAACTGTCTTGACTTCATCCATTGTTATGTCCAGTCCTTCTCCGTTTTCTGTAGAACTTCTGTTTAGCAGTTGTATTTCATCCTTACTAATATTTGTGTTTTGTTTTTCGTCTAATAGCTCTTCAAAATGTTCTTTCCATCTTGCCATTATATCGTTATTTTCTTTTAATATAGTTCCTTTTTTATCTTTGAGTTGGTTTAGTGTTATTTGTCTTCCTTTTCTTGAGTTTTTCAGCTCTGTGTAGAACAATCTTTTGTTTTCGTTGAAGTTTTTTTCTAGCGTGTTTCCGAATTCATCCCACGATTTTTCCTTAGCTTTTTTAATTACTTGCTTCACTTTTGTCCTTTGTCTTTTATATTCTTCATTATCCTCTTCTTCACCCGAACTCAGAAATTTTTTCCACTTCTGTTTCTTTATTTTTACTTCTCTTTTGATATCTTCATTCCACCAGTGTGTTTGTTTACTGATTTTTGTGCTCCTAGTTATACCGCATGTCCGTTTAGTTGCTTCTGTTACTATGTTTTTGAAAGTGTTCCACATATCTTCTACTTTGTTTTCATGTGCTATTGATGTGTTATTTATTAGTTCTTTTATTTGTTCTTGGTATTTTTCTCTTGTCTTTAGTTCCTTTAATCTGTCTACTCTTAATCTAACTATGTCTTTTTTCTTTCCTTCCTGCCGTCTTTGTGTTCCTTTTATTTTTACTTTAATCTTTGCTACTATCAGGTAGTGGTCGCTTCCTATTTCATTTCCTCTTTTTACTCTTACATCATTTACATTCTTCCTTTGTGAGTTGTTTGTCAGGAAATAATCTATTATTGACTTCTCACACCTACTTTTCATTTCCCTGGTATACTTATGTATGTCTTTGTGTTCGAAGAAAGTATTTAGAATTGCCAATCCATTTATTATGCAGAAATCTATGAGGCGGTTTCCATTATTGTTTTTTGTCGTTTCCCCATGCTTTCCCAATACTTCTTCTATTCCTTCATTTTTATTGCCTACTCTTGCATTAATATCTCCTGCTACATATACTGGTTCTTCTAGTTTTTCTATTTCTATCTGTAGCGTCTCCCAGAAGTAATCTTTAGTTGTTTTTTCTTCATCTTCTGTTGGTCCATATACTATGACTATACTTGCCGACAGCCCATTTGTGTCTTCTAATTTAATCGTCATTATTCTATCGTTCACTCCTTGCCATTCTTTTATTGACTGTTCTATCTTTTTATGTATTATACATCCTACTCCTGATTTTGCTCTTTCATTTTCTTCCACCCCGCTATATAATAATATGTGATTATTTCTAAGTTTTATGATTCCTTTTCCTTTCTTTTTTGTTTCCGTTACAGCTAGCAGGTCTAATTTTGCTTTTTCAAATTCATCTACAAGTTCTTCTTCCTTTCCTTTCATACTTTTAATGTTCCACGTACCAATTTGCATTATCCTTTCGAGTTGCTTGTCCGTCTTGCATTTCTCTGTCTTCCTCGTTTTGTTCTTTAATCGTTTTTTGGATTTTCTTTCCTATGTCCCTTTGTAGCTTCGTTTTCTTGCTGCGTAACTCCATTTTCTTGTTTATCCCATATGTATACTCTATTATTTATTATTATTTTTTGGTACCCAATTTTGACTCTCTTTCCCTTCATTTTTTCCTCTCCTGCTATTTTTCTGATTTCTCTTTGAATCTTCCTTTCTTCCCAAGTTAGGTCATTATCTATGTATATTCTCGCTTTCCCCAATTTATTTTTTGCTTTCATGATTCTTTGTTTTCCTTCCCAGCTTTCTATCTCCATGATTATTATTTCTTTGTCTGTGTTCTTATTCAATGTTACTTATTGTTTGACCTCTGGTGTAACTTGTAAGTTTTCTTCCATCCACTTCTTAGCTTCTTCTTTTGTGTTCTGTGTCAGCTGTAAACCTTTTATTACAATATTGTTTTTCCTTTTTAATCTTTCTTCTTTTTCTGCATTCTTTTCTAGATTTTCTATTCTTTCTATGAGCTTTTTCCTCTCTCCTCTCCATTCTTCTTCTTTCTTCTCTATTTCTAGTTTCATATCCTTTATCTCACGTTTTATCTCTTCCGTATTCTGGTCAATTTTTTTCATTAATGCTTGCATCATTCCTTTCAGTTCCTCCATTTCTTCTATTTCTAAGTTGGATTCTGCTGTATTCTGGGTTCTTCTTGCTTCTTCCTGTTTCTTTTTTAGTTCTTTCTCTCTTTCTCTTTGTTCTGGAGACCTAAGCACTTTTTTACTTATACTAAAAATATTATCTGTTTCTTCGACTCCTCCCCTATTTCGTTTATTCATTCCCGTTGTTTACAGTAATATATTTATTATTTTTGTCTTGTGTTTTAGTACTATTTTGCGATCGTTGTCAGCACCAGCGATAACTCCCGCACAACTCGGGTGTATTATCGGCTGTTACCGAAAACTTCTACTGTTCTACTTCATCTCACTTTGCATGTTTATATTTAACTAACTCTTAATCCTAAATTTAATTATGCTAACTTATTACTACGAATTATTTGTCTCTAGCTTCTGGAATGAAATAAATATACGAAAGAAAATTAAAATTCTCAAATATAAATAGAAAATTTATTATTATTATTATTATTATTATTATTATTATTATTATTATAACACCGAGCAACAGCACGCAAAAAACTAATTTCCTATATTAATCTCCTATGTACACCTTTAAGACAGACACACGGTATACATAGAAGAACTTTTTCGTCGCCATGATGCACTACACTTTTATTTAACATTTATTTATTTAAATATTTCAATATTTATTTTTATGTACAACGCGGTTATTTATTTTTATCATTACCCTACATCTGACACCAATTGTAACGTACTGTAAACAAACACTATTATTTATATTAACTAGCCGAGCGATATTTATTTATGACGATATATTTATTTTCAGACCGCGTGATATATTTATTTTCACAAGTATTTCTTAGTAGTAGTCAACTGACTGACTGACCGACTCGACTAACTGAGTCCGAGTCAACTAACTGACTCCTGACTGGTGCCGGCGATCGCTCTTTTATATGGCACGTTCCTTGTTTCTGGAAGCTTCGGGAATATTCCCTATTGTTGAGCAAACGACTTGTCCGAACCCGCTAGCGTTGCGTCATTCACTCGGCGGCGCGGCGTAGGCCGGCAAGCTTCAACTTGTCGCTGCCGCGTCCGTTACAATATAATTCTATTATTAATAAAATGATAAACTTCTATGTCGTATATGTAATAACAAAATATGAATATTATAATACGCTTGAAGAAAAAACAAGTTAAAGGAATCGAGTTAAACACATTTAAAACTTGTATCTGCCATATTGCTTGAAATTTTGTAAAATTCGACTACGCAATAATCATACGGTAATATAATATTAGAAACTATTTGTACACTTACCTGTGAGATATAATGCAGTAATAAAAATCTGATGTGGCCAGCACATAATCTCCCGCCCAATACTACTCTTAACGGTACAAAATAGTATTTGATGATATAGGAACATACCTTCTTATTTGTTTATTTTCTATTTATATTTGAGAATTTTAATTTTCTTTCGTATATTTATTTAATTTTTTGACATATATTGCACTAACAAAACAGCTTCACAATCACAATGACATGTGTCACATTTCGTAAAAAATTGAAAATTTTTAAATGCTTCCATGGTGTACTAGGAATGCAAGATTTTTGTGAAATCTAATTTCTTTATATTTTATTATCTCTAAATCTAATGAAAATTAATAAAATTATTGTAATCAAAACACATGTAAAATTAAATATTCTTCAACTTTCAAAATAACATAAATTGTTGAAAAATGAAATTTAATTGTGTTTTTCACGAGAAGGGCTTCAATTAAACTGCTACTTCTGGTTGACCAATTTTATCCAAAATCTAATCAGCTCTTCATTTTAATATAAGAAGCAATAGTTCACAAAATTGTAGTTTTTGCTATTATAGTATTTGAGTTATGTGAGACGAAAAAATTGCCACAGACTACACACACACAAACACACACACACACACACACACACACACACACACACACACATATACATATACATACACACATACATACATACATCATCGCGAAAATAGTAAAATCGTATTGTAGGGACCCTAAAACGTGCTTATTCATTGAAAACTCACTACCCAATTTTTTGACCAAAAACAATACCTCCCTTACCTAGAGGTAGGCGGGAGGTAAAAATACAATAAATATATCATCACGCCTTTTACCCATTATCTGTGTGGCACTCTGCTTACGCAGATCTCGGTAAGTGAAGTATTTTTGCGTATGAAGTGCGATTACCAGCCGTCAAATCGTAGCCCCCAAAGTTGGAGGGGGAACCACTGGGGTAAATTTAAATTGGCAACTGTCACCTGTGGGATTCGAACTGAGGATCTTCACGTTCCACAGTCCGACGTGTTACCACGGAGCTATTTACCTCATTATGCAATAATATAAGGAATGATATGTCAATAGCAATAATATAAATCAATATCAATAAAAGTAACTTAATTCAATAACTTGTTTTAATTATGAAACCTAGGGTCAAAATGGTGAACGAGAATCCTCATATATTTTTGTACCTTAATATAATGATCACCAACTTCAAGGAGGAGATTTAGTTTAGTCAGGTAAAAGTCATGATGGTGATGATGATATATTAGGTAAAGTACAGGAAATCAATAGTCATATCACGTGTGATAAGAATTAAATCTATTAAATATGACATGTCTAGCTCATGCAAAAAAAATTGCTTAAAAAGTGTTTGAGTACATAATTTGAATTTTATCAGAAATTATTATGTACGATAACATTTTTTTAAAAGCAAAATTTTATAACTAAGCTAAAAATCAAATTTAATCGATTCAATTCTTTAGCACGACGGGTATATAAATAAAAATAAATAAATTTATTTTGGCAAAGTTTAGCTATTGCTGTCAAGATTATTGCCGAAGAAATAGTAATAAAAGGTTGATTTTGACACATTTTCACATTCATAAATCGGTACACTCATAAACAAAAAGCACAATAAAATTTTGTTGTTATATTACCACAGTATAAGAATTCACACCGTAGCGACACTCGCTGTCGGTCCCTTTGATCTTTATGTCGCATCGACTGATGACCTTGAGCCGAGCGGCCATATTGGCAGCTGCGGCATACGGCGGTAAATTTGAATAATTGTCAGTTGCAAAGGGGATAAAATCTATTAATATTATTTCACCTGCACTATAAAAGTTTCTACTATATTTCATGGTACAAATAAGTTTACCTCAATGTTTTGCACTCATTTTATGAACGTAACATAACAGAAATACTGTAGTTTGATATTTGACAGATACTACTGACACTGACATATTATATTTTCTTTTCTATGGTTACTAAGATAGCCTATCAGCGAACACTAAGCGGCCATCTTCCCGGCTGCGCACCACTGAAATACTGGGATCATGAAAATATTGGAAATGTCGCTACTGTGTGAATTCTTATACTGTGATATTACTAAAGTAAATTTGTTTACCGGTTTCAGGAGATTAAACCTATGTTTACATGCACAAAAGTAGGCAGGGTAAGTATGTCATAACTCTATGCTGTAGGGTAATATTACCTTACTGATCTGTCAAAATAGTCAAGAAAATGAAAATAAAACACAATGATAATATAACGCTATTTATTAATACACACGGAATTAAGGTTTTCAGAGCTTTACCTGCTGCGTTTCAAATATTTTCAGGCACCAGCATCGCCAAAATCCACTTTTTATTTAGCCATTATGAACACATTGACGTTTAAGTAAAAATATTATTTATAAATATGATAGAAAACAAGTGTAACCATGGTGTGAAATAAAAACAAACAGACTTACTTGATCACTTTCTAAAATTATGACAGACGTTATTCATACAAGAATTTCATAAAATAATATTTATTAATGACACTAACGTCGTCATATTCTGAAACCGGTAAACTATTGAACAAACCACGGATGTTATGAATCATAACAGGCCTTAGATGTCTTAAAATCCTCGCTCTACGAGCTCGGATTTCAAACTGACATCTGCGGCAGTTATGATACGCATAACATCACTAGGAATGTTAATAGCTATTTTATTTTTACTTGTCAAATAAATGTCAAAAATTTGTAAATAAAGGTAGCTTGAATTGAATAATTCAGCATGTTTGAAGATATAGAATACCAATAAAGGTACAAAACATGTAAGTATCTTGCTTCTATAAATAATTATCCGGCTAAATATGCCTTCAAAATTTTTAAAATTTGCATATAAAAGCTAGCTTCAATTTAATCGCAATAATTAAACAATATGGTGCTGTTTAACCACTTATCTAGAATGTACAACAATGGAAAATTAGACATTCTGATTGGTCAAATTTGTAATGAGTGAAATAATCAGTATAAAAATATTTGAATTTTAGGAAATCGATCGCATCATTTTTGTGGCTTGAATAAGTTTACCTAAGAATATTCGTGTGATACATACATTCCCGCGTATCGGGGATAACCGCTAATATTATTCTATATCGTGTTGTTCAATATAATTAGGCTACAATATGCAGCTTAATTTTAGCAGTCGATATGTAAATTGATATGCAGAAATTAAGCGGCTGTATCATCAATAATAAATTATTGCTATATTTTATAATAAACTGTAATACATATTTTATGTATACTTAAATTAATAATTCAGATCTGTTTGATGTCTTATCACTTATCACAGCCAATTCGTTCCGGCCGCAACTGTTTGCAACGTGAATTTATTCTTGATATGTATCTTTTATAAACATAACCTCTAATCTCTAAATCAGGCGTCGGTACCCTTTCTTGGCCGCGGGTCAAAGACAACTAATATGTGACTATTAAGAAGTTCTTGCAGGTCAGTAAAAAGAATATTTAAAATTCTTCTTAAGTATTATAAAACAAGGTTTTTGTAAATAAAACATAACTATTCCTAAATGTTAGAAGATTGGATGTGATTTTTCTGTTATTTGCGGAACTCAAGTGGCACATTGGTTGTCGACGCGTGCTCTAGATAAAAAACCACATTTTCCTCACTATTTCGGAAGAAGAAAGTTGGGGTTTCCCTACAGGTCGTGAAAGTACCATTGATCCTGAATTAGTAATAATAATAAAAAAATTGTGATCAGTTGGGCATATAATGTAAAGTAATTTTTTTTCCCGATCGAGTTGTCAAACTGTGATTTAATCTAGAAAAAAAAAATAAGACATAAGAAGAGAGGTGGGCATATAATGCAATGTAATATTGACACCCCCCCCCGCTCCCTCCGATCCCTTTACAGCGAAATTAATTATAATCCCTGCCCCCACCCCACTTCAAGGAAAAAATTCTAAAGGAAACGCAGCATACAAATAGTAATAGCATATTAAATTTAGTAGGATATTAAATAACCAGCTATTTATCTACCCTTTATAAAACCGGACCTAAATCAACTTTAAACTAATTCAATATAATGTACGAGTATATAACGCGAATATTGATATGATTAAAATAATTGAGCCATACTGGAATTTATTGGCATTTCGATTAGTATAATACGAAGTACACTATGAAAAGCATAATAAGCTAAGTTTAAATTATATTTAATATCAAAGCTATTACTATTAAAATTTATTATATTTGTCAGCATATTATGTTCTTATTTTAATGTCAAACTGAACACAGACACAAGACACACAACATTTCCAGCCCTGTAACAAATTTTTTAAATTTGATCATTTCATTGAAGTTTAAGTGAATAGGTACTCCTAGAATTTCAAAAATAAAAAAATGGCTCGTGCAAATGTCTACGATTGTCTAAAACCATTGTTCTTTATCATGGGGTTATTTGGGTGGGTATCTTCAAGAATTTGTACCCAGCCAGGCAACATCAGGTATGTAGGAAGCTTGTGTATGTTTTATTCAGGAAGTAGATAACTCTAAATACTTTCAGGACACTACAATATAACTTCAGAAGTTTATTCATGATATTATTACTAGATATATTTGTATTATATAATCTAAGCATAAATATAATTAATTACATGTCCTCATATGGAAGTTCTTTGTTTGTCACGTATTCTACTCTACACGGGTTTGTCTTTTATGTTGCAAACTTTCTTTTAATATTTCAATTCAAATTTCTTCTTATATTTACAATGAAGAGGTAAGTATTTATATACAGGTTGGTCCATCGGTCTGTATTTTTTATTTTATGCATTTATTATAAATATTACCGAAAAAAAATTCAAACAAAGTTTATCTTACATTGAAATACCAACGTATCTGTAGCATAAGTTTTTCTACCGGATGTTCCATTTTCGCATAATAATTTGCAACTTATTCTTATTCATTAAAGTCTTAAAATGATCAGTACAGGAACTATTCACGTTTTCATTATTAAAGAAGCGAACACAGAAAGAATGCCATGAATGTGTTTAATCAATCATATTCGTTGCTGTCAGATTTTTAATAATTATTATTAGCTTTTTCACCTAGTTTATCAGCTTTTTTGTTATATTTTATTTAGTTTGTTGAATTGATGTTCAATTCGTATATTTAATTTCATATGGCTCACTTTCCGTGTGTGATTCTTCATTTCTAAAAACATGAACAGTTCCGACACTGATCGTTTTACGGCTATAGTGATTAAGAACTGTTTTTAAGAGAAACAAATAGTGGGATTCTAAACATTATCTTAATAATCTATAACTTTTAAGACCTATAGCTTAAGAGAAATCTATAAGTCAAAGGCTAATAGATTTTTATAAATCGGTATTCTGAACGCAAGTCTATAACTTCTAATTTCTATAACTACGACTTAAGTAAGGCACTAAAATATATGAGTATTCTCATCCGCCATTTTGGGTCCAAGTGTCATAAATAAAACAAATTATTGGAATCCAGTTACTTTAATTCTTTTCTGTCAAATTTGAAGTTGATATTGATTAATAATTGTGATATATCATTCTCTTAATTATTATATTTCATATCTAACAGGTAAGTGTACAGAATACTTTCTAATATATTACCGTATGATTTGTGTAGTTGGATTTTACAGAATTTCAAGAAATATGTTTTCAAATTTGACAGATACAAATTTTAAATGTTTTTTTTTAAATAACTGGATTCCAATAACTTGTTTTATTTATGACATCTGGACCCAAAATGGTGGACGAGAATACCTACATTCTTCTAGAGCTCTAACTTAAGATATCTTAAAACCAAGACTGCCACTCTTTGAAAACTAAAACATGTATCTACGTTTAATACTTATAAAATACGGATAATATTTTATTTACAGCTATATTATATAAGTATATTTTTTTATTAAAAACGAATTAATACTATTAAAATAAATAAAAATACAAGTTTTCTAAATTCTTAAATGCAAATAAACATTTTTATTTTTCTGGGGTTAACTACACTGATTCATTGTCAATTGACAGTTGTCAAAAGTTGACAGAACGATATATGTCAAAATTTTTTGTGTGGTTTGTGTTGATTACAATTAAAAATGAGCTAAGATTTTATTATTATTTGTTATTTTATAACTGTTGATTCAGATTATAATAAAAACATAAAATTATTTTCATTTATTGTTATTTGTCATTTTATATATTTCTGTTGATTCACATTATAATAAAATGATAAAACGAACAAAAAATACGATGAAAGAGCAACATGTGACCTATTTACAATACACGGGAAAGATATTACGCCTTTAGATCAACTACCATAAACCTCACAATAGATGAAAATTATTTAGTGCCAAAAAGAGGAACAATTAACTGGCAAACTAAATGCTTATCTTGCAATTCAAATAGGTTCATTGCATCTCTTATATATTTTCTTATGATTCGCATGTGATTATTAAAAATATAGCATTGGTAATCTCAAATATTAACAAATGTCAATAAATTTTAATTATATTACGTAATTAACTTACTGTTCATATTCATCTTCCAATAATAAATGCGCAAATTGTAAAATTTGCAAATTATTATCCATTTGCAAACTATTTATTATTTCTATGATAAGTTATGACAAACTGAACGGTAACCGTAACTTTTTAAGATATTTAAGATAAACCTATAAGCTATAGATGCGCTCAGAATACTACTCTAATATTTAAGATCTATAAGTCCTTAAGATAACACTTATAGAAGTTATGGAAACGCTCAGAATACCACTAAAATTTTCTTTCAAATTTTGCTGAAATATAGGTTGTCCTATTTAAAAATTTAAAGTTACATATCATTGCGCGTAAATGGAACACCCGGTAGGAAAACATATGCTGCAGATACATTGTTATTTTGATGTAAAATAAGTTTTTTTCGATAACATTTAAAGTAATAGTGTAAAATAAAAAATACAGACCGATGGACCAGCCTGTGTATATAGTATTTTGTGGCAATTTATGTACTTCATGTATTCGATTTAGTGTTTGTAAATAAACAGGATTGGTTTCGATTTTGAGTATTTACGAGACAAATAGTATGGTTATCTGGATTAAATCTGATCTGTTTCTCAATCCACAAAACTTGTTTATACGATATTTCGAAAATACTAGCGTCTATTCTACAAGACCTTTCATTAAAGGGACAAATAAAAATGCAGTGGGCAATGCTATACCTACGCGTACATGTAACTCAAAACACTAAACTGTAGTGTGATATTTTGACAGTGTATACATGTTTGTATTTCACAAAGTGGTTAGTACGTGTTTGAGGACCAATCACAGCACAGGAAATCACGAGAATTTGTGTATTTTTTAAAGAAAGGTCTCGTGAAATAGACTATAGAGTACACGTATGTTCTTTATAATAGCATAACTTCCGTGAATGCTTAATTTGCCTCCTTTGTTGTAGAAATTGCAGTAATTGTAATAAAAAAATGAGAAAATTAACTAAATGTTAGGAAAATATTACATTTATTATTATTAGACATAAGTTAAAGTAATATTAGCTAGGATTTTGTGGATTAAATATGTGTGTAAATTGTATTATATTTTTTTATAATTATGTTTCAGATCAACAAAATTCTGCGGAATCTAAACGAAGTAAATAATACGATTCATGAAATTTTGAGACAGGAAATTAATGATAAAAAAATTGTAACTCAATTGGTATTAATTATACTCGTTAGTACAACTGCATCCAGGAATATAATTTCATGTTTAATAGAAAAATGTCATATGGCTACCGATATTCATTTATTTTTTGTCTTCATTGTTGATGATGTTGCATTGACCACTGTTAAATTATTGTCGATTTTCCTCTTTCCTCTGCTAATATTACCAAGATTTCAACAGTTATACGTGAAGCAGGAAGTGCAAAATAGGACTAAAATTATAATTTTCTTTGAAAAGTATATTCAAGAAATCCGTCTTCTAAGACAAATAAAATCAATTTGGGGAAATTATGAGAAATTGCAGGAGGCTATGAAACTTTACCAGAAAATTACACAAGTTGTAATTACACTCGAAATACTTTACAATTTTTGTTTTATAACCTATACTTTTAATTTTTTGACACTAATGCAATTGTCAAGTTATTTTTATTGTTATGTTGTCGTTATATTTAATAATATCTTTTCAATTGGTCTAATGACGTTTATACATGACGCGTACAAAAAAATGGTGAGTATATGAAAGATTAAATCAACAATAATTCCATATACATAAATTATGAAATTCTTGTTTGTAGGAAATAAAATATAGACAGAATCTGTCCTCAAATTTATTAACTTGTACAAGTTCAAGAGCGACAAGAAAAGTAATATTATTCTATTTGTTAACGATATTTCATTAACTCATAAATATTTCAGATAAAACAACATTTGCTATTTGTTTCTACATCAGAAACGACGTTGATAAAAACGAAATTTTTCTGCTTAGATAGGAGTATTTTATTTAAAGTAAGGCCACATTTATATCTGACTTCTTATTTAAATAGAAAATAAAAACAAATAACTATAAAATACCTTCACAAAAAGAAGAGTATACTGCAGAATTTACCGAATTATTCAGTAAAATTACTTAGTAAATAACCGAATTTCGTTTCTTAATTATTATGATATTTTCAAAAAATCATCTTATACCTTCTCATCAGCTTACTGAATAGTTTGATAAATTCTGCGGTAGAAAAAAAAACTGCCATCTATTGATACCATTGTTCATACATTTTCATTGTTTGGAAGAAGAGAAATCGAAGAAATTAAATTTAACATTTTTACAAAAATCAATGCTACCATGGAACAATTAAAACAATAAATGAAAAACAAGCTCGCTAACATTTGTTACATTACATTGTTTTAATCAGTTATTGGTTTGTTTTAATTTTAATACATATTTTGACGTCCACTGAATTCGTTAAGACCAATTGCAATTTCCCAATAAAGTCTGTGTTTTTATTTATATCAAAAATAGAATCAGCTGTAAGAAAAAGTTTCAAATGTTAGCAAAAATATTTGGAATATAAAATGTTATTAGCACTTTTCTTGTACATGCTTCTAATTTTGAGGAAAACTAAATTACATTATATTAAATATATTTCTATAATCTTTGTTATAATGGAAACAAAAAGTAAAATATTTTTTATATCTATGGGTCAAACGTATTGAGTACATTATAACAACGCAATTTATTAATAAATTTAAACGATATATAAACAATGGTATTCAGTGGGATCTGACATGTAGCGATATGTCATCTAGCGGATTATTTTCTAACACAAAGTAGGGTGAAGATTCCGTTAGAAATACTTTACGTCAAATCGGAATAACGATTTTTGAGACAAAAAATGACAGAAATTGTAGTTAAACACAGCGAAACATCGAAAAATAAAGTGTATTGTACAGTAAAGGGGTATAATAATAAGTCCCGTAAAATGTGGACGTTACATTCCATTATTTTCCGAAGCTGGACAAACGTGTTATTTACATAGTAAACCAATTTGAAGTGCGAGAAACCTTGGAAAAAAGTAACAAAAGTAAACAACATGAATGCGTTTACAATAAATAATATGCTCTGAATTTTTTGTACCATACGGTATGTACATCTAAGTAAAATTTTAGGTTATAATAAGAATTTGCTCCGAATTATTTAAACCTTGTATTTAACTAAGTTCATAAATTAAATTAAATCTATATTCAAATATTTAATGTTCCTTATGTCTGTTCATTTTTAGTTATTTGTTTATTTAGTTGATTTAGATTAAGAAACAGTACAACAACGTAGCAATGCAGTTTTTGCATTTTTCACCCAAAACCAGCCATGCAGGAACAAACAACACTCATCATTTGTTCATCTCCTGTAATTTTCCTAATAATTGGATGGGGATAATCTCGTAAATTCGACGATGACATACAGAAAGCCACTACACCCACAGCCACTGTCAATTTCTTTTAATTTTTTCCCGCATTTAATCAATTGTAAAGTATATAAGATGAGTTCAGCTTCTTTAAAATTTAGTTTGTAGGATCTGTTGTAGCGCATTCGCAAATATTATTAATCGTGAGACTCATTTTTTATTTTTTATACGGGAATAATACTAATGTCACATTTGAATCTTCACCCTAATTGACGCCATCTTGGATAGACCACGCCCCCATGTCAGATTCCAATTTTCCCGATGACGTCTGTCTGTGCGCGCGCGCGCGAGTGTGTGTGTGTGTGTGTGACGATTTTTTTCGTCCACGATAACTAAAAATCTAATAAAGATATCATTTTGAAATTTCCTATTTACAATTTGAATGTTGAGGTTACGAAATGATTAGATGAAAGTGGTATTTTGAGCATATCTCAAAAATAATTTAGTTAGAAATTTTGCTATTATAAAAAAATCTGATGTGCCCAGCACATAACCTCCCGTCCAATACTACTCTTAAACGGTACAAAATACTATTTGATGATACAGAAACATACCTTCTTATTTGTTTATTTTCTATTTATATTTGAGAATTTTAATTTTTTTTTTTATATTTATTTAAATTTTTGACGTATATTTCACTAGAAAAAAGCTTTACAATCAAAATGACATGTGTCACATTTCGTAAAAAATTGAAGATTTTACATGTTTCCATAGTGTACAGGAATGCAAGATTTGTGAAATCTAATTTTTACCTCCCGCTTACCTCTAGGTAAGGGAGGTATTGTTTTTGGTCAGAAAATTGGGTAGTGAGTTTTCAATGAATAAGCACGTTTTAGGGTCCCTACAGTACGATTTTACTAATTTCGCGATGATGTCTGTATGTATGTATGTATGTATGTATGTATGTATGTATGTATGTGTGTGTGTGTGTGTAGTCTGTGGCAATTTTTTCGTCTCGCATAACTCAAATACTATAATACCAAAAAATACAATTTTTTGAATTATTGCTTCTTATATTTAAATGAAGAGCTGATTAGATTTTGGATAAAATTGGTCGACCGGAAGTAGCAGTTTACTTGAAGCCCTTAACAGTTTTTCGTGAAAAACACGGTTAAATTTCCTTTTTCAACAATTTATGTTATTTTGAAAGTTGAAGAATATTTAATTCTACATTTGTTTTGATTACACTAATTTTAATAATTTTCATTAGCTTTAGAGATAATAAAATATAAAGAAATTAGATTTCACAAATCTTGCATTCCTAGTACACCATGGAAAATTTTCAATTTTTTACGAAATGTGACACATGTCATTGTGATTGTGAAGCTGTTTTCTTAGTGAAATATATGTCAAAAAATTAAATAAATATACGAAAGAAAATTAAAATTCTCAAATATAAATAGAAAATAAACAAATAAGAAGGTATGTTTCTGTATCATCAAATACTATTTTGTACCGTTTAAGAGTAGTATTGGGCGGGAGGTTATGTGCTGGACACATCAGATTTTTTTTATTTTATTAAATCTAATGAAAATTAATAAAATTAGTGTAATCAAAACACATTTAAAATTAAATATTCTTCAACTTTCAAAATACCATAAATTGTTGAAAAAGGAAATTTAACCGGGTTTTTCACGAAAAACTGTTAAGGGCATCAAGTAAACTGCTACTTCCGGTTGACTTATTTTATCCAAAATCTAATCAGCTCTTCATTTTAATATAAGAAGCAATAGGTCACAAAATTGTAGTTTTTGGTATTATAGTATTTGAGTTATGCGAGACGAAAAAATTGCCACAGACTACACACACACACACACACACACACACACACACACACACACACATACACATACACATACACATACACATACACATACACATACACATACACATACACACACATACACATACACATACACATACACATACACATACACATACACATACACATACACATACACATACACATACACATACACATACACATACACATACACATACACATACACATACACATACACATACACATACACATACACATACACATACACATACACATACACATACACATACACATACACATACACATACACATACACATACACATACACATACACATACACATACACATACACATACACATACACATACACATACACATACACATACACATACACATACACATACACATACACATACACATACACATACACATACACATACACATACACATACACATACACATACACATACACATACACATACACATACACATACACATGCACATGCACATGCACATGCACATGCACATGCACATGCACATGCACATGCACATGCACATACACATGCACATGCACATGCACATGCACATGCACATGCACATGCACATGCACATACACATACACATACACATACACATACACATACACATACACATACACATACACATACACATACACATACACATACACATACACATACACATACACATACACATACACATACACATACACATACACATACACATACACATACACATACACATACACATACACATACACATACACATACACATACACATACACATACACATACACATACACATACACATACACATACACATACACATACACATACACATACATACATACATACATCATCGCGAAAATAGTAAAATCGTATTGTAGGGACCCTAAAACGTGCTTCTTCATTGAAAACTCACTACCCAATTTTTTGACCAAAAACAATACCTCCCTTACCTAGAGGTAGGCGGGAGGTAAAAAAAGTTAAATAATGTTAGTAACAATTTTTATTTGAAACTTTTTTCTATTTTTCACCGTTTAAAAATTGTTTTAGCGGGAGCGAGAGCGGGAGTGTATGTGCTGCC
Organism: Poecilus cupreus; assembly: GCA_963942605.1. Classification (NCBI taxonomy): domain Eukaryota; kingdom Metazoa; phylum Arthropoda; class Insecta; order Coleoptera; family Carabidae; genus Poecilus; species Poecilus cupreus. The sequence goes on from OZ012727.1 coordinate 20,853,389, forward strand.
TCCTCAGATTATTTTACCGTGTAATATTTCTGGTTACAGATCATATCCATTAGTGTATACTGGGCATTTGTTTGTGAAATAACTATAAAAACCGAAAAAATGAAATGGATTCTTATTGACTCAGTCGGCAGGCTGTAAAAAATTTGCTCTGAAATTATTGAGATCATCGAAGTCATTGCAACATACACCACCCACTAATTTTTATAACGTTATTTATTAATACACACGGAATTAAGCTGTTCAGAGATTCACCTGCTGCGTTTCAAATATTTTCAGGCAATTCAGCATCGCCAAAATCCACTTTTTATCTAGTTATTATGAACACATTAGACGTTTAATAAAAAAATTATTTATAAATATGATATAAAACAAGTGTAACCATGGTGTTAAATAAAAACAGACTTACTTGATCAACATCTAAAATTATGACAAACGTTATTCATAAAAGAATTTCAAAAAATAATATTTTTTATTTGAAATCGTCATATAAAGCTCAGAAATCGTCACTAAAGTAACCCATTATTCGACGATTTTGAGCAACCCAGTATTGGCAACCGTTAAATAATTATTGTACAATTAGGATAATTTTGGCAGATATATTGACGTTCGGACGTACTATAGTAAATTTGGACGTAACATGAAACAAAATTTGCAAGAAAAATTCACTAATTAATTCCGATGACGAAATTGAGGACAAAACACATAATTTTGAGTGTTATTTAAATTAACTTCACTTCTCGAGGTTGGTAACATTGACTGTCAGTTTCAATTGACAACTGACAGATGTATAAATTTAACCTATATTGTCATTTTATAACAGGTTTTTCGAATTTTAGATTTCAAATAAAACTTAATATGTACCTTGGCACTTAGGTTCCTTTTTATTACTCACATGGTTTATTTTCCTCGGCCCTGCGGGCCTCGCCAACTAAATTCCGTATTTGTGATAAAAAATTGAACTTCAGTGCCTTGATACATAAATAACTATTAATGACATTAACGTGTTTATATTCTGAAACCGGTAAACTATTGAACAAACCACGGATGTTATGAGTCATAACAGGCCTTAGATGTCTTCAAATTCTCGCTCTGCGAGCTCGGATTTCATATTGACATCTACGGCTGTTATGATACTCATATGAGTTGTACAGCCGTAGATGTCAGTTTGAAATCCCAGTTCGTAGAGCGAGGATTTGAAGACATCTAAGGCCTGTTATGACTCATAACACCCGTGATTTGTTCAATAAATACCGGTTTCAAAAAATGAAGACGTAAACGTCATACTATTGTAAGTATTTTATTTGTACGTAAATAAAAGTTTGTATATGTATATATTGTCATAAAAATGTAAAGGTTAGGTGGAAGAACAGCCTCGACTGAACATTGCCAATAATAGATTTTTTTATGAAGATGGGAAGCGGACTAACTACTGTGGTTATATGCCGCCTCATGAGTTGATGATTGTAAATTTGTGTAAACATCAAAAACGACCATGCTCTTCAGTGGGATTCGAACCCACGACCTCTGGCGTGCTAGGCTAATGACATAGCCACTACGCCACCGAGATCGGCTATTTAGTAGAATTTATTATTATTATTATTATGAGTAATAGTAATTAACGTATCAAGAGCGTTAGAAGGACAATAATGCATGAGGTCAACAACAGCGTGCTGCCGTGTGTACGTTGACCAAAGCCATTATTGTCCGTTTAACGCCCGTGGTGCATTCAACATTTAATGTCCGACCGATATCTTATTTTATAAAAGATTTTTATCGGTCTTTGTTGTATCATTGTATTTTGTGAGAGAGGTTAACATATTTGCTTGTAAACATGGGCCGTATTCAGCACGTGTACTTAGAAACGTACTTAGGGTGTTCCTAATTAAGATCGTACTTATCGATAAGAATGATCTTAAAAAAATTTGTATTCAACAACTGTTCCTAAGCAATACTTAGCTAAGGTAATGAATAAATAATATTACACTTGACAATATTGCATTATTACATTGTTTTATATGTCAAAAGTAAAAACAGGTTAGAAAAAACGTAATTAAAAGAGCAACAATGATGTAATAAATGCAATTTAATGAATCCTCATTGGCAAATTTCATATTTAGAATTTGAATGTTCAAATTATGAGGTAATTAGATTTTGGTACCAATCTATCTTGAGGAACTGGATGTTTACTTGAAGGCCAGCGCAACATGAACATGCCTTTTTTGAAATAATATATCATTATTATAATAAATGAAACATATAATGTTTTATACCTACATTTGTAGATAAAAGTCCAAAGTTTTGTAATAAATTTTCATAGATAATTTTGTTTAAAAATTATACATGAACGTAATTTTCAAAGTAGTAAAATTTATGCCACACATTCCCATGAACGACTACAGTAATGCAAAAAATTTGTATATTTATAAATATGATCGTCTATAACATACTAAGATTATTTTATCAGTAAATAATCTGAAAATTGATAGAAAATATGTAGAAATATTTACATTGTTCGAAAATTAAACGTGAATTCAAACGAAAATAGCATGGAATAATAAAAATGTCAATATGAAATTTCTTTGCCCCCAGAATTCGTAAAATACAAGTTTGATAAACGCATTTTTAGGTTGCTGGAGATAACAATACTTTTTTATTATTGTAATCAGTGTATTATTGTAATCAATACAAGTTTATTGTTGTAATCAACACGAATACAATGTTGTAATCAAAAGGAGAACATAGTTGTAATCAAATCCGAGTACATTGTTGTAATCAATACATTTTTGTTATCAATACACTGTTATAATATGTACATTATTGAAATCAATTATTATTCTTAAAATTATTGTAATGAATGTAAAAAATTACTGAAAAAAATATATTTTAATATGGAAAATAAAACATCTCGTTTCGGAAACGTATGCTGTGTTCTGAAGTATAAAAACAGTTACAGAAAAACCGATAATGAGGTTATTTTTACACATTTTCTATATTTTTCTGTTTAGATTATTTTTCTTTCGTATTTAAAGTCAAAGTACGCGTTTTTTTTTTTTGTAAATTGTGAAGTGGCATCAATTTGGATTGGAATTTCATGCAATAGAATTGTTCGTATCCGGGATTGATCTGGTATTTCTCTTGTGGAATGATCTTCTGTTTGAGATTTGGTGGGAATAGATTCAAGTTTAATAACAAGTAATACGTTTTTACCTATCACCAATATTTAGTTAATTTAATTTATGTAATCTTGTTGCTAAAAATATATGTACTTATACAAATTCGCAAGTAGTTTTCAGCTATCCCCTGGAAGTATATTTTTAATCTTGATTCCTGCAGTAATAATGTAGGGAAATAAATTTATAAGCGTATCACAATACCTTTTGAAAGTCGATATCTCTGCCTGAATTTTACATCCGTACAATCCTTTAACGGATTAATACTTCTTTTAAAATTACGAAGAGGAATAATATTTAACTGAAATCTTTCGTTTACTTTTTATAACGTTTTGAATTTGACAGATAAAATCTGTCATTTTAATTTAAGACAGGAGATAAAAACGGTATGTACCGTTCTTAAATTTTGATCCTAAACAATTGAATTGTGAGTTGATAGGAACGCGTACGTCACCGTACCTAAATCATTTAGGGATGCGTACTTAAATTTAAGTTACAATAGCGATTTGTATATTTTAATTTTTCTATCTGCCAATAGAAATCAGAGTTTGTGTATTCTGTGCCAAATAGCAACAACGTCAAATTTATAACTACCGAGGGCATAACTGCCCACCTAGTTAAGTGTGATAATTTTATCGAATGGGTAATTCCACTTTGCCCACGTGTGAAGTACAACGTTTTATCCAACATTATTAAATATTTGTTATTAATAATATTTGTTATTGTTTAAATAAAAACTTTTAAAACTCACGAATGTTACAATATATTGCAATACATTTCGACACAAGACATAAACAAAGGCCAAGGGCCCGATCAAATTCTTTCTAAATTTATTCGCACTTGTGCTCCTTATGTAACTGAACCTTTACATATCATATTTAATCAGTCATTACAATCAGTTATTTTTCCAGATGTCTTCACACTTTGGCCCAATTCTTTAACTCAGTTGTTAATTGTTAACCAGTAGCTAATATTTTTGAGAAATGGAAGCAAATGTTACAAGTGACAGTTTAATTTTTTCTTGTGTGTCAAGAATTTTCATTTGATTAAAATCTTAGCAAGTGGTTAAAGCCAGCACATAACCTCCCGCCCAATACTACTCTTAAACGATACAAAATAGTATTTGATGATACAGAAACATAATCTTCTCATTTGTTTATTTTCTATTTATATTTCAGAAATTTAATTTTCTTTCGTATATTTATATAATTTTTTGACATATATTTCACCAAGTAAACAGCTTCACAATCACAATGACATGTATCACATTTTGTAAAAAATTGAAAATTTTTAAGTGTTTCCATGGTGTACAAGGAATGTAAGATTCATGAAATCTAATTCCTTTATATTTTATTATCTCTAAATTGGATGAAAATTAATAAAATTAGTGTAATCAAAACACATGTAAAATTTCATATTCTACAACTTTCAAATTAACATTAATTGTTGAAAAAGGAAATTTAACCGTGTTTTTCACGAAAAACTGTTGAAGAATTTAAGTAAACTGCTACTTGTGGTTGACCAATTTTATATATATATATATATATATATATATATATATATATATATATATATATATATATATATATATATATATATATATATATATATATATATATATATATATATATATATATTGTAGGCGATTTAGTTTATTTTAGGTGATTTAGTTTTAAGATGCTAAATGTAAATTAGTTTCATTAATAAATGAGTATTTTGTAATAGTTGCGTCATTGCATCACCCGAGTTGAATAATTGTTTTCAGAGAACATAGAGAGGTGAAGCCGTGAAGTCGTTGCAGTATGGCCGAGCTGTGTGCGTAGGCTATGCTGTGTGTATTATGCGTGATGGTGGGTCCCACGCTGGAGTAAAGCCGAGCTGTGTGCGTAGGCTATGCTGTGTGCATTATGCGTGATGGTGGGTCCCACGCTGGAGTAAAGCCGAGCTGTGTGCGTAGGCTATGCTGTGTGCATTATGCGTGATGGTGGGTCCCACGCTGGAGTAAAGCCGAGCTGTGTGCGTAGGCTATGCTGTGTGCATTATGCGTGATGGTGGGTCCCACGCTGGAGTAAAGCCGAGCTGTGTGCGTAGGCTATGCTGTGTGCATTATGCGTGATGGTGGGTCCCACGCTGGAGTAAAGCCGAGCTGTGTGCGTAGGCTATGCTGTGTGCATTATGCGTGATGGTGGGTCCCACGCTGGAGTAAAGCCGAGCTGTGTGCGTAGGCTATGCTGTGTGCATTATGCGTGATGGTGGGTCCCACGCTGGAGTATGGCCGAGCTGTGTGCGTATATGGCCGCGCTATGTGCGCAATGCGCGTGATTGTGAATCTTACGCTGGAATATATCTGAACTGTGTGTAAATACAGCAAGCATTATATGGGGACCTGTGAGCACGAGATGCGTGCAAAGTTATGAGAGGAACCATATTGCGAAGTCTGTATGGCGTAGACTTCTGAAATAGCGATATGCGCAGAACGAATCAGTGCGTTTCCGGTGACATTCTTATAAACGGCGATTACGAGTGGAGTATTGAAAAGCATTAATTGGTTACAACTACAGTTGTGTAACGTGCTGTGTTTTGAGGGTGTGATGTAATGATCGCATAACATCAGACAGATATTATGAATTGAATGTTTACGAATGAATCAGTCAGTTGAAAGACATCATCAAGTGAGGTTCTAATTGTGTGAATTGTGAAAAATTAAGGTATTTCGTACTGTGTGGGTAAGTTGATAGAACAAGGGTTTCTACCTAGCTCACATTTCAGAAGTGGGATCGTATTCATAGCACCGAACGATGAGGCGTCGCGTACGTGCACTTAGTACCTCCTCTGAGTCGGAGGGTAATTCATGTGCTGATCAGATGAAACGTTTACGTCAATCATCACCAAACGGAAGGCAATTGACGGAGTTGACTACGATTGTGACGAGTCTGGCGGAAACTGTGAGACACCAGGCTACTACCGGCCAAGCCGCGCGTTCACCACAGCCGTCCACCTCGCAAGTATTCCGTGGTGATGCCGTACCATCGTTTTCACCTGAAGATCCGGGGCAGGACGTAACTAAATGGACACAAAAGTTAGACGAGTTGCGTCATGTGTTCCAATGGTCGGAGGAGGCGACCATTTATCACGCTTTAGGGAAATTACGTGGGCTCGCTGCCACATGGTACAAGAGCTTACCTACAGTCAACTATACATGGAGCGAGTGGAAGATTAAACTCGAGCGTGCTTTTCCGCATCGCAAGGATTACTGTGCGCAGCTCGAAGAGATGCTGCGTCGCAAGAAGCGCCCTGATGAAGACATGGTCAGGTATTTTTATGAGAAAAACGCATTGGTTATGGCTTGCCGCATTGAAGGAAGGGACGCTGTATCGTGCATCATAGGAGGAATCCTTGACGAGCATGTACAGAATTCTGCACGAGCAGGCGACTACTCCGATCCGGAGGCACTCTTTGGATTTCTGAGTACCTGTAAGGAGCGGACATTCAAACCGCATCAATTTAAGAAGTCACAATTCTCTAAACATAAAAATAGGAAATCAGGGCAAGACCGCGGGGATCAAGGCAGAAGGGATATGAATTCCCCGCGTTGTTATCGGTGTAATGAGACTGGCCACATCGCACTGAACTGCCGCAAAACCCAGATCTACTGTAGGTCGTGTCGCAAACCGGGTCACATAGAGAAAGACTGTCGCTCCAGGCCAAGACCAACAGGCACAACCTTAACTATGAGCGATTCGACAACAACTTCGAACGAAAAATTCTTTGTGAATGCACTGGTGAACGGAAAGCCAGTGAAAAGCTACATAGACTTCGGTAGCAGTTGTAATGCCTTACGAGAAGAAGAAGTTATTCGCTTACAACTACCTGTAGATTATGGCAGGAGAAAAATAATTCGAGGCTACGGCGACGGTCGAGTGAACACCCTAGGAACAACATCGTTCGTCCTTCATGTGGGCGGAGCGCAAGTGGATGTAGAGGCAGATATAGTTCCAAACAATAGCCAGGCTATTCCGTTAATCATAGGTCAGCCATTCACCGAGAGTAAAGAAGTTGTTATTCACAAAGACCACCGCCAGTTGAACATTACAACTGCCACATGTGCGCATATCGGAACAAAAGATGACATCAAGCCAACCACCCTCTGGGCTAGGAAAGCTACAGTAATACCGCCCAATCACCTAGGACACGTTCATGTGGGCGCAGAGGATGGCTACGTAGGCGATCTGTATGTACAGGCAAGAGTACGCGAATTAGGAGACCAAAAGACGTGCATACCAGAGGTGATGTTGCGTATGGAGCCAGAAGAGCGTAGCGTTATTCCGGTAATAAACTTATCAGACCATGATCTAGTTATCAAAAAACAACGAACCATTGCACAAGGTTGGCCATGCAAACAAATCGAAGAAGAAGAGCAAACACAACCTTCTTCTATATTACGAACGGAGATGTTGTCGTTGAAGTCAATAAACAAAGAGGACGTCCAGATGGGATCAATTGCGACCGAGGATCAACAAAAGTTATTAGGTCTCCTAAATCAATACAGAGACTGTTTCGCTCAAAATATTCACGAACTCGGTTGTGCAAAATCGACAGAAATGAAAATAACACTCACAGAAAACAAGGCAATTAGTTATCGCCCTTACCGGCTTTCAGGAATAGAACGAGAAAAAGTGAGAAATATAACACATGAACTCTTGGAGGCTGGCAATATTCGAGAGTCGAATTCGCCCTACACTTCACCCATCCTACTCGTTAAAAAGAAAACCGGCGAAGATCGTATGTGTGTAGATTATCGCAAATTAAATAATCAAACAGTAAAAGATCATTATCCATTGCCAAGAATTGATGACCAGATAGATCGCTTGCATGGCTGCAAATTCTTTACCAGCCTTGATCTCTGTTGTGGATACCATCATATACCTGTCGCTGAGGAGAGCAAGCACCTAACATCGTTTATTACTCCAGACGGCCAGTTTGAGTATAATCGTATGCCATTTGGCCTGGCAAACGCACCGAGCGTGTTCCAAAGACTGATAAACAACATATTGGGATCAATGAGGTATGACGCCGTCACTGTATACTTGGATGACATACTTATTCCAAGCAAAACAATCCAAGAGGGACTCGCTTACTTAGAAGAAGTGCTCAAAGTATTACGAGCCGAAGGACTGACTCTGAAATTAAGCAAGTGCCTGTTTCTGGCTACATCAGTAACATATCTCGGATTTCAGATTGACGAAGCAGGTATCCGACCAGGGGAGCACAAAGCACGAGCGCTGCAAGAGTTTCCGGTTCCAACAGATGTACACCGGGTGCGCCAATTTCTCGGTCTAGCTACTTATTTCAGACAGTTTATACCGAACTTTGCATTGATAGCGAGGCCACTCACCGTACTTACAAAGAAAACTCAATGTTGGAAATGGGGACAGGAACAAATTGAAGCTTTTAACAACCTACGGGAAATTTTGATAAAACGACCCGTGTTGGCGATATTCAGTCCGACGGCCGAAACAGAAGTACACACGGACGCGAGTAAACTTGGAATAGCCGGAATACTTTTACAAAAACAGAAGGAAGACAAATTACATCCTATAGCATACTATAGCCGCCAAACCAGCAATTACGAGCAAAAGTACCATTCATATGAATTAGAAGTACTCGCTGTCGTACAGTCCATCAGAAAGTTCCGCGTCTATCTGTTAGGACGAAAATTTAAATTGGTAACAGACTGCAACGCTATGAAAACGGCTCAAACTAAGCGTGACCTCAACACGAAAATAGCTAGGTGGTGGCTCGAGCTAGCGGACTACGATTTCACCATAGAATATCGGCCAGGTCAGAGAATGGCTCATGTTGATGCGCTGAGTCGAAACCCGCCAAAGGAAGATGCTAGTTCTACTGCAGTAAGTATCCTCCACATTCGAGAGGATGACTGGATTCTAGCCGGACAAATGTCAGACGTGAAGCTCCGAGAACTTCGCGAAATCTTACAGAAACCAGCCGAGGATGGAAAATCTCAACAAATTCACAACGAATACGAACTGAGTGGCGGACGAATATACAAGAAAACCGCGGAAGGAAAACGCTGGGCGGTGCCTAAGGGAATGCGCCGCGCAATCACCAAAATGGTCCACGACGACATGGGACACTTCGCTGTAGATAAGACCATACAAAAACTAAAGGAAAACTACTGGTTTCCCGGCATGCGACCTTATGTAACCAAATACATCCGATGTTGCATACCATGCCTATACAACAAGAAACCTGCGGGCCCAAAACAAGGATTCCTGCATCCAATTGAAAAAGTTAGTGTTCCTTTTCATACTCTACATCTAGATCACCTGGGGCTATTTATAAAGACAAAAAGGAAGAACACCCACATCATCGTGGCTGTCGATGGATTCACCAAATATTTATTAATGAAACCTGTACGGAATACTGGAACGAGAAGCGTGATTAAATTCGTTTTAGAAATAATCAGCAATTATGGTACGCCTAAAAGAATAATCACGGATCGCGGAACAGCGTTCACCTCAAAGAAATTCGAGAACTTCTGCAAGGAAAACGGAATCACTCGTATTTTAACGCTGTAGCCACTCCCAGAGCGAACGGCCAAGTAGAGCGGTTTAACCGTGTTATTAGACAAGCACTCGCTACAAGTTCGACAGGAGAGGATACGTGGGATTTACAAGTCGCAAATATTCAATTTGCCGTAAATAACACTGTACACAAAACAACAGGGCGAAATGCAAGCGAACTGCTGCTGGGTTATAAACCAAGAGCGTTGCCTGATGCTCTACTAACCGGAGAACTAGAGCAAATACATGACGCAATAAAGGATATCGTAAGTGTACGAACGGAAGCATCCGAGAAAATCAAATCCGCACAAGAGATACAGAAGCAACAATTCGATGAAAAACGAATTAAACCACATAAGTACAAATTGGGAGATCTCGTACTAATTGAAAAAGCAAATGCAGCCACGGGATCAAGCCAAAAACTATTACCACCTTTCGCTGGCCCGTTCGCCGTAAAAACAATTTTACCGAACGACAGGTATGAAATTATAGAATTACCAGGATCGAACCGAAGTAAGCGCGCTAAGTACAACACAGTGGTAGCTGTGGACAGGATGCGTCCGTGGATTCCGGAAAACGGCCTGTCGGATGAGGATAGTTCTTCCTCAAGTGCAACAAGTTCCTCCGACACAGAATAGCTCCTCGGGACGAGGAGATTGCAGGATGACCGGATGTAGGCGATTAGGGTTTATTTTAGGTGATTTAGTTTTAAGATGCTAAATGTAAATTAGTTTCATTAATAAATGAGTATTTTGTAATAGTTGCGTCATTGCATCACCCGAGTTGAATAATTGTTTTCAGAGAACATAGAGAGGTGAAGCCGTGAAGTCGTTGCAGTATGGCCGAGCTGTGTGCGTAGGCTATGCTGTGTGTATTATGCGTGATGGTGGGTCCCACGCTGGAGTAAAGCCGAGCTGTGTGCGTAGGCTATGCTGTGTGCATTATGCGTGATGGTGGGTCCCACGCTGGAGTAAAGCCGAGCTGTGTGCGTAGGCTATGCTGTGTGCATTATGCGTGATGGTGGGTCCCACGCTGGAGTAAAGCCGAGCTGTGTGCGTAGGCTATGCTGTGTGCATTATGCGTGATGGTGGGTCCCACGCTGGAGTAAAGCCGAGCTGTGTGCGTAGGCTATGCTGTGTGCATTATGCGTGATGGTGGGTCCCACGCTGGAGTAAAGCCGAGCTGTGTGCGTAGGCTATGCTGTGTGCATTATGCGTGATGGTGGGTCCCACGCTGGAGTATGGCCGAGCTGTGTGCGTATATGGCCGCGCTATGTGCGCAATGCGCGTGATTGTGAATCTTACGCTGGAATATATCTGAACTGTGTGTAAATACAGCAAGCATTATATGGGGACCTGTGAGCACGAGATGCGTGCAAAGTTATGAGAGGAACCATATTGCGAAGTCTGTATGGCGTAGACTTCTGAAATAGCGATATGCGCAGAACGAATCAGTGCGTTTCCGGTGACATTCTTATAAACGGCGATTACGAGTGGAGTATTGAAAAGCATTAATTGGTTACAACTACAGTTGTGTAACGTGCTGTGTTTTGAGGGTGTGATGTAATGATCGCATAACATCAGACAGATATTATGAATTGAATGTTTACGAATGAATCAGTCAGTTGAAAGACATCATCAAGTGAGGTTCTAATTGTGTGAATTGTGAAAAATTAAGGTATTTCGTACTGTGTGGGTAAGTTGATAGAACAAGGGTTTCTACCTAGCTCACAATATATATATATATATATATATATATATATATATATATATATATATATATATATATATATATATATATATATATATATATATATATATAATCAGCTCTTCATTTAAATATAAGAAGCAATATTTCACACAAAATTATATTTTTTGGTATTATAGTATTTGAGTTATGCGAGACGAAAAAATTGCCACAGACTACACACACACATACATACATGCAGACATCATGGCAAAAATAGTAAAATAAAGTGCTTATTCATTGAAAACTCACTACCCTAGGTTTTGACCAAAAACAATACCTCCCTTACCTAGCGGTAGGTGGTGGGTAAAAACAATAAAATTAGTTGCTGTCAGATCTTTAATAATTATTATTTACTATTTTTACTTAGTTTGACAACTTTTCTTGTTATCGGCTGTATCATGTAACACATCGCTAATTTTTAAAGACGTCGCTACTCCTTTTTATCGACAACATTTAAATTTACAATAACGATGATCGCTTATTTACATCGGTAAATTTCTAATTTTTAAAGACAGTGCAGTTGTTAATAATAAACGATGTATGTTATACGGCAAATTTTGCGAAATTAACGTTAAAATTTAAAGTGAGACTGTAGAAATGGCATTCAGATTAATTATTGATGCCATGATATGAAGAATTGCAAGAAATCGAAGAATGAATGCATATCTAGAAAAATTATAACCTATAACAATATCTTACAATTTTCCTTATTTTAGAAATGAAATGAGATTAGAAAGAAGATTTATCAAATTGTTATTTCCAACAGTTATTCCGTTTTAATAAAGATATGACAAGAGATAATATTGAAATAATATCTCCACATCTGATCAATAGTGTACGGAATATAAAAATACCTAAACATTTAAAGGCATGCTTCGAGTTTTGACTAATTCTTCAGAATAATTAATATAACAATGCAATTTTATTTTAGGTATTGGCTGTTTTATATTTTTTTGAACATGGTTGTTACCAGAAAAACGCAGGACAAGATTTAAAAATTGGTCTCTTCCAAGCTTCAGTTAGTGCTTGTGTATCTAAAACTACTAACATATTTGTAAATTATTTACTGGGGGAGTACGTAAAATTTCCTATTACTGATGAAGAAATTATTATTGTCAAGCAAGCATGAATTTGTTCTTCAGTAATTAAAAAAAATAGTTACTATAGTTTGATTTTTCAATAACAGATTTGCACAAAAATTTAATGTCGGTGGGACTTTCGGTTGCATCGATGGAACGCATGTAGCAATAAGAGCACCACATGTTACAGATGAAAATTATGCACCGGCAGTTTACTTTAAACGGAAAGGTTTTTATAGTATTAATGTTCAACTCCTGAGCGATTCAAATTTAAGAATTATTCTTCAAATGCCAGATTACCTGGCTCATGTCGTGATTCTGCAATATGGGCCACATCAGTCATAAGAAAACATTTAGTTACAAAATATGAAAATGGAGAGAGTAATTCATGGCTCTTAGGAGATTCGGGCTATCCGTTGGAGCCGTGGTTATTAACTCCCGTTAAAAATTCAGTAGCTGGTACACCAGGAGCTAGATATACAGAATATCACTGCCTTGTCAGAAATGCAGTAGGACAATGCATTTGCTTATTAAAAATGCGATTTAGATGTCTTACAAAAACCAGAGCATTAATGTATCATCCTTTAACAGCTCAAATAATATACTCATGCATTATTTATTTTGATATGTACTGATATCTTTTGGATTTGCCATTTCTTTCTTCGCACAAATAAAATCAATCATTATTTCGAACTGTTGTCTTGTAGTTCTGGACGTCCTGTTAATGGCTTTCAACACTATAAAAATTCTTATAATTAGATTTTAACATTTACATGGAACCAATTAACCTCAAAATATGACAAACGTCAGAACAAATGCGATGTTGCCAATGCTAGCAACGTTAGTATATTACCGATGTCGATAAAAATTATAAATTATCGACTACCTTAGCAATACGGTTTATATGATATCAAAATAAGAAAGAGTCTTTAAAAATACAACCCATAGCTAAAATTTATCGATGTCGCTTATTATTAGCGATGTGTTACATGATAGAGCCGAATATTTGTTTAGTTTATTGAACTAATATTAATTCGAACATTTTTTATAAATTTATTTATTGTTTTCTATTTCATGACATACTTTCCGTGTGTAATTCTTCATTAGAAAAACGTGAATAGTTTCTGTACTGATCACTTTAGGACTATAATGAATAAAACTAATTTTAAAAAAATTTATTTAAATTTTGCAAAAATCTATAGAATGTTCCATTTAAAAATATAAATTTGCATATCATTGCGAGAACATGGAACACCAGGTAGAAAAATTTAAACTGCAGTTACGTGGGCTTTTTAATGTAAAATGAATATTGACAGAAAAAATTAGGTAATATTTATAATATATAAAATAAAAAATACAGACCGATGAACCAGCCTATATTAAACCTGGGGACATTAATGACATGAAGAATTATAGAACATAGAGTATAGTTACAGTTGTGCAGAAGAAAAAATTCTTAAATTGTACTATTAAAATTACTTCAGTACGCCTTTAAAAAGCAATGCGTGTATTCGGCCTTTATTAGAGAAAAAACCGAAAAACTTGACAACGCCGCGGAAAACTAAAACAAAATTCATATGTCCGTATAGGTGAATAAAATACAATTCAAAATATATAAAAACATATTGGTTGTTCCATTTAAAAAAAGACAAACAATTCTCGCCAAGCCGTTACGTAACACCCTGTATATATATATTTTTAGCAATAAGATTACATAAAGAAATAAACTAAATATTGGCGATAGGTAAAAACGTATTAAACCTGAATCTATTCCTACCAAATCTCAAACAGAAGATTATTCCACAAGAGAAATACCATATCAATCCCGGATACGAGCAGTTCCATTGCATGAAATTCCAATCCAAAATGATGCCACTTTCCAAGTTACGAAAAAAGCACGCACTTTCACATTAAATACGAAAGCAAAATAATCCAAAGCCACTAACTTCAGAAAATTATAGAAAATGTGTAGAAATAACCTCATTATTGGTGTTTCAGTAACTGTTTTTACACTTCGGAACACAGCACACGTTTCCGAAACGAGATGTTTCATTTTCCATATTAAAATATATTATAAATTTATTCAGTAATTTTTATAACTATCTTTACATTCATTAAAATAATTTTAAGAATAATAATTGATTTAAATAATGTACAGATTATAACAGTGTATTGATTACAACAATGTACTCGTATTTATCACAACAATGTAATTCGTATTGATTACAACAATGTACTTCGTATTGATTACAACAATGAACTTATATTGATTACAACAATGTGCTCCTATTGATTACAACATTGTATTCGTGTTGCTTACAACAATGAACTTGAATTGATTACAATAATACACTGATTACAATAATAAAAAAGTATTGCAATCTCAAGCAACCTAAAAATACGTTTATAAAATTTGCATTTTACGAATTCTGGGGGCAAAGAAATTTCATATTGACATTTTTATTTTTCCATGCTTTTTTGGTTTGAATTCACATTTAGTTTTCGAATATAAATATTTCTTCATATTTTCTATCAATTTTTCAGATTATTTACTAATAGGCCTTCAAGTAAACATCCAGTTCCTCAAGATAGATTGGTACCAAATCTAATTACCTCATAATTTGAACATTCAAGTTTTAAATATGAAATTTGACAAAAAGGTTTCATTACATTGCATTTATTGCATCATTGTTGTTATTTTAATTACGATTTTTCTAACCTGTTTTTACTTTTGACATATAAAACAATGTAATAATGCAATGTTGTCAGGTGTAATTTTATTTATTCATGAACTTAGCTAAGTATTGCTTAGGAACTGTTGTTGAATAAAAATTTTTTAAAGATCATTCTTATCGATAAGTACGATCTTAGTTAGGAACACCCTAAGTACGTTTCTAAGTTCACGTGCTGGTTATACGACCCAGAACAGATCACAATTATTTTGCTGCAGTGGCTACAAGTCACGTTGTATTTTTGTTACTTTCGGTGTTCCGCAAGGCTCCGATTTAGGTCTTTTGCTTTTTATATTATTTATAAATGATTAATACTTCTTTTAAAATTACGAAGAGGAATAGTATTTAACTGAAATCTTTCGTTTACTTTTTATAACGTTTTGAATTTGACAGATAAAATCTGTCATTTTAATTTAAGACAGGAGATAAAAACGGTATGTACCGTTCTTAAATTTTGATCCTAAACAATTGAATTGTGAGTTGATAGGAACGCGTACGTCACCGTACCTAAATCATTTAGGGATGCGTACTTAAATTTAAGTTACAATAGCGATTTGTATATTTTAATTTTTCTATCTGCCAATAGAAATCAGAGTTTGTGTATTCTGTGCCAAATAGCAACAACGTCAAATTTATAACTACCGAGGGCATAACTGCCCACCTAGTTAAGTGTGATAATTTTATCGAATGGGTAATTCCACTTTGCCCACGTGTGAAGTACAACGTTTTATCCAACATTATTAAATATTTGTTATTAATAATATTTGTTATTGTTTAAATAAAAACTTTTAAAACTCACGAATGTTACAATATATTGCAATACATTTCGACACAAGACATAAACAAAGGCCAAGGGCCCGATCAAATTCTTTCTAAATTTATTCGCACTTGTGCTCCTTATGTAACTGAACCTTTACATATCATATTTAATCAGTCATTACAATCAGTTATTTTTCCAGATGTCTTCACACTTTGGCCCAATTCTTTAACTCAGTTGTTAATTGTTAACCAGTAGCTAATATTTTTGAGAAATGGAAGCAAATGTTACAAGTGACAGTTTAATTTTTTCTTGTGTGTCAAGAATTTTCATTTGATTAAAATCTTAGCAAGTGGTTAAAGCCAGCACATAACCTCCCGCCCAATACTACTCTTAAACGATACAAAATAGTATTTGATGATACAGAAACATAATCTTCTCATTTGTTTATTTTCTATTTATATTTCAGAAATTTAATTTTCTTTCGTATATTTATATAATTTTTTGACATATATTTCACCAAGTAAACAGCTTCACAATCACAATGACATGTATCACATTTTGTAAAAAATTGAAAATTTTTAAGTGTTTCCATGGTGTACAAGGAATGTAAGATTCATGAAATCTAATTCCTTTATATTTTATTATCTCTAAATTGGATGAAAATTAATAAAATTAGTGTAATCAAAACACATGTAAAATTTCATATTCTACAACTTTCAAATTAACATTAATTGTTGAAAAAGGAAATTTAACCGTGTTTTTCACGAAAAACTGTTGAAGAATTTAAGTAAACTGCTACTTGTGGTTGACCAATTTTATATATATATATATATATATATATATATATATATATATATATATATATATATATATATTGTAGGCGATTTAGTTTATTTTAGGTGATTTAGTTTTAAGATGCTAAATGTAAATTAGTTTCATTAATAAATGAGTATTTTGTAATAGTTGCGTCATTGCATCACCCGAGTTGAATAATTGTTTTCAGAGAACATAGAGAGGTGAAGCCGTGAAGTCGTTGCAGTATGGCCGAGCTGTGTGCGTAGGCTATGCTGTGTGTATTATGCGTGATGGTGGGTCCCACGCTGGAGTAAAGCCGAGCTGTGTGCGTAGGCTATGCTGTGTGCATTATGCGTGATGGTGGGTCCCACGCTGGAGTAAAGCCGAGCTGTGTGCGTAGGCTATGCTGTGTGCATTATGCGTGATGGTGGGTCCCACGCTGGAGTAAAGCCGAGCTGTGTGCGTAGGCTATGCTGTGTGCATTATGCGTGATGGTGGGTCCCACGCTGGAGTAAAGCCGAGCTGTGTGCGTAGGCTATGCTGTGTGCATTATGCGTGATGGTGGGTCCCACGCTGGAGTAAAGCCGAGCTGTGTGCGTAGGCTATGCTGTGTGCATTATGCGTGATGGTGGGTCCCACGCTGGAGTAAAGCCGAGCTGTGTGCGTAGGCTATGCTGTGTGCATTATGCGTGATGGTGGGTCCCACGCTGGAGTATGGCCGAGCTGTGTGCGTATATGGCCGCGCTATGTGCGCAATGCGCGTGATTGTGAATCTTACGCTGGAATATATCTGAACTGTGTGTAAATACAGCAAGCATTATATGGGGACCTGTGAGCACAAGATGCGTGCAAAGTTATGAGAGGAACCATATTGCGAAGTCTGTATGGCGTAGACTTCTGAAATAGCGATATGCGCAGAACGAATCAGTGCGTTTCCGGTGACATTCTTATAAACGGCGATTACGAGTGGAGTATTGAAAATCATTAATTGGTTACAACTACAGTTGTGTAACGTGCTGTGTTTTGAGGGTGTGATGTAATGATCGCATAACATCAGACAGATATTATGAATTGAATGTTTACGAATGAATCAGTCAGTTGAAAGACATCATCAAGTGAGGTTCTAATTGTGTGAATTGTGAAAAATTAAGGTATTTCGTACTGTGTGGGTAAGTTGATAGAACAAGGGTTTCTACCTAGCTCACATTTCAGAAGTGGGATCGTATTCATAGCACCGAACGATGAGGCGTCGCGTACGTGCACTTAGTACCTCCTCTGAGTCGGAGGGTAATTCATGTGCTGATCAGATGAAACGTTTACGTCAATCATCACCAAACGGAAGGCAATTGACGGAGTTGACTACGATTGTGACGAGTCTGGCGGAAACTGTGAGACACCAGGCTACTACCGGCCAAGCCGCGCGTTCACCACAGCCGTCCACCTCGCAAGTATTCCGTGGTGATGCCGTACCATCGTTTTCACCTGAAGATCCGGGGCAGGACGTAACTAAATGGACACAAAAGTTAGACGAGTTGCGTCATGTGTTCCAATGGTCGGAGGAGGCGACCATTTATCACGCTTTAGGGAAATTACGTGGGCTCGCTGCCACATGGTACAAGAGCTTACCTACAGTCAACTATACATGGAGCGAGTGGAAGATTAAACTCGAGCGTGCTTTTCCGCATCGCAAGGATTACTGTGCGCAGCTCGAAGAGATGCTGCGTCGCAAGAAGCGCCCTGATGAAGACATGGTCAGGTATTTTTATGAGAAAAACGCATTGGTTATGGCTTGCCGCATTGAAGGAAGGGACGCTGTATCGTGCATCATAGGAGGAATCCTTGACGAGCATGTACAGAATTCTGCACGAGCAGGCGACTACTCCGATCCGGAGGCACTCTTTGGATTTCTGAGTACCTGTAAGGAGCGGACATTCAAACCGCATCAATTTAAGAAGTCACAATTCTCTAAACATAAAAATAGGAAATCAGGGCAAGACCGCGGGGATCAAGGCAGAAGGGATATGAATTCCCCGCGTTGTTATCGGTGTAATGAGACTGGCCACATCGCACTGAACTGCCGCAAAACCCAGATCTACTGTAGGTCGTGTCGCAAACCGGGTCACATAGAGAAAGACTGTCGCTCCAGGCCAAGACCAACAGGCACAACCTTAACTATGAGCGATTCGACAACAACTTCGAACGAAAAATTCTTTGTGAATGCACTGGTGAACGGAAAGCCAGTGAAAAGCTACATAGACTTCGGTAGCAGTTGTAATGCCTTACGAGAAGAAGAAGTTATTCGCTTACAACTACCTGTAGATTATGGCAGGAGAAAAATAATTCGAGGCTACGGCGACGGTCGAGTGAACACCCTAGGAACAACATCGTTCGTCCTTCATGTGGGCGGAGCGCAAGTGGATGTAGAGGCAGATATAGTTCCAAACAATAGCCAGGCTATTCCGTTAATCATAGGTCAGCCATTCACCGAGAGTAAAGAAGTTGTTATTCACAAAGACCACCGCCAGTTGAACATTACAACTGCCACATGTGCGCATATCGGAACATAAGATGACATCAAGCCAACCACCCTCTGGGCTAGGAAAGCTACAGTAATACCGCCCAATCACCTAGGACACGTTCATGTGGGCGCAGAGGATGGCTACGTAGGCGATCTGTATGTACAGGCAAGAGTACGCGAATTAGGAGACCAAAAGACGTGCATACCAGAGGTGATGTTGCGTATGGAGCCAGAAGAGCGTAGCGTTATTCCGGTAATAAACTTATCAGACCATGATCTAGTTATCAAAAAACAACGAACCATTGCACAAGGTTGGCCATGCAAACAAATCGAAGAAGAAGAGCAAACACAACCTTCTTCTATATTACGAACGGAGATGTTGTCGTTGAAGTCAATAAACAAAGAGGACGTCCAGATGGGATCAATTGCGACCGAGGATCAACAAAAGTTATTAGGTCTCCTAAATCAATACAGAGACTGTTTCGCTCAAAATATTCACGAACTCGGTTGTGCAAAATCGACAGAAATGAAAATAACACTCACAGAAAACAAGGCAATTAGTTATCGCCCTTACCGGCTTTCAGGAATAGAACGAGAAAAAGTGAGAAATATAACACATGAACTCTTGGAGGCTGGCAATATTCGAGAGTCGAATTCGCCCTACACTTCACCCATCCTACTCGTTAAAAAGAAAACCGGCGAAGATCGTATGTGTGTAGATTATCGCAAATTAAATAATCAAACAGTAAAAGATCATTATCCATTGCCAAGAATTGATGACCAGATAGATCGCTTGCATGGCTGCAAATTCTTTACCAGCCTTGATCTCTGTTGTGGATACCATCAGATACCTGTCGCTGAGGAGAGCAAGCACCTAACATCGTTTATTACTCCAGACGGCCAGTTTGAGTATAATCGTATGCCATTTGGCCTGGCAAACGCACCGAGCGTGTTCCAAAGACTGATAAACAACATATTGGGATCAATGAGGTATGACGCCGTCACTGTATACTTGGATGACATACTTATTCCAAGCAAAACAATCCAAGAGGGACTCGCTTACTTAGAAGAAGTGCTCAAAGTATTACGAGCCGAAGGACTGACTCTGAAATTAAGCAAGTGCCTGTTTCTGGCTACATCAGTAACATATCTCGGATTTCAGATTGACGAAGCAGGTATCCGACCAGGGGAGCACAAAGCACGAGCGCTGCAAGAGTTTCCGGTTCCAACAGATGTACACCGGGTGCGCCAATTTCTCGGTCTAGCTACTTATTTCAGACAGTTTATACCGAACTTTGCATTGATAGCGAGGCCACTCACCGTACTTACAAAGAAAACTCAATGTTGGAAATGGGGACAGGAACAAATTGAAGCTTTTAACAACCTACGGGAAATTTTGATAAAACGACCCGTGTTGGCGATATTCAGTCCGACGGCCGAAACAGAAGTACACACGGACGCGAGTAAACTTGGAATAGCCGGAATACTTTTACAAAAACAGAAGGAAGACAAATTACATCCTATAGCATACTATAGCCGCCAAACCAGCAATTACGAGCAAAAGTACCATTCATATGAATTAGAAGTACTCGCTGTCGTACAGTCCATCAGAAAGTTCCGCGTCTATCTGTTAGGACGAAAATTTAAATTGGTAACAGACTGCAACGCTATGAAAACGGCTCAAACTAAGCGTGACCTCAACACGAAAATAGCTAGGTGGTGGCTCGAGCTAGCGGACTACGATTTCACCATAGAATATCGGCCAGGTCAGAGAATGGCTCATGTTGATGCGCTGAGTCGAAACCCGCCAAAGGAAGATGCTAGTTCTACTGCAGTAAGTATCCTCCACATTCGAGAGGATGACTGGATTCTAGCCGGACAAATGTCAGACGTGAAGCTCCGAGAACTTCGCGAAATCTTACAGAAACCAGCCGAGGATGGAAAATCTCAACAAATTCACAACGAATACGAACTGAGTGGCGGACGAATATACAAGAAAACCGCGGAAGGAAAACGCTGGGCGGTGCCTAAGGGAATGCGCCGCGCAATCACCAAAATGGTCCACGACGACATGGGACACTTCGCTGTAGATAAGACCATACAAAAACTAAAGGAAAACTACTGGTTTCCCGGCATGCGACCTTATGTAACCAAATACATCCGATGTTGCATACCATGCCTATACAACAAGAAACCTGCGGGCCCAAAACAAGGATTCCTGCATCCAATTGAAAAAGTTAGTGTTCCTTTTCATACTCTACATCTAGATCACCTGGGGCTATTTATAAAGACAAAAAGGAAGAACACCCACATCATCGTGGCTGTCGATGGATTCACCAAATATTTATTAATGAAACCTGTACGGAATACTGGAACGAGAAGCGTGATTAAATTCGTTTTAGAAATAATCAGCAATTATGGTACGCCTAAAAGAATAATCACGGATCGCGGAACAGCGTTCACCTCAAAGAAATTCGAGAACTTCTGCAAGGAAAACGGAATCACTCGTATTTTAACGCTGTAGCCACTCCCAGAGCGAACGGCCAAGTAGAGCGGTTTAACCGTGTTATTAGACAAGCACTCGCTACAAGTTCGACAGGAGAGGATACGTGGGATTTACAAGTCGCAAATATTCAATTTGCCGTAAATAACACTGTACACAAAACAACAGGGCGAAATGCAAGCGAACTGCTGCTGGGTTATAAACCAAGAGCGTTGCCTGATGCTCTACTAACCGGAGAACTAGAGCAAATACATGACGCAATAAAGGATATCGTAAGTGTACGAACGGAAGCATCCGAGAAAATCAAATCCGCACAAGAGATACAGAAGCAACAATTCGATGAAAAACGAATTAAACCACATAAGTACAAATTGGGAGATCTCGTACTAATTGAAAAAGCAAATGCAGCCACGGGATCAAGCCAAAAACTATTACCACCTTTCGCTGGCCCGTTCGCCGTAAAAACAATTTTACCGAACGACAGGTATGAAATTATAGAATTACCAGGATCGAACCGAAGTAAGCGCGCTAAGTACAACACAGTGGTAGCTGTGGACAGGATGCGTCCGTGGATTCCGGAAAACGGCCTGTCGGATGAGGATAGTTCTTCCTCAAGTGCAACAAGTTCCTCCGACACAGAATAGCTCCTCGGGACGAGGAGATTGCAGGATGACCGGATGTAGGCGATTAGGGTTTATTTTAGGTGATTTAGTTTTAAGATGCTAAATGTAAATTAGTTTCATTAATAAATGAGTATTTTGTAATAGTTGCGTCATTGCATCACCCGAGTTGAATAATTGTTTTCAGAGAACATAGAGAGGTGAAGCCGTGAAGTCGTTGCAGTATGGCCGAGCTGTGTGCGTAAGCTATGCTGTGTGTATTATGCGTGATGGTGGGTCCCACGCTGGAGTAAAGCCGAGCTGTGTGCGTAGGCTATGCTGTGTGCATTATGCGTGATGGTGGGTCCCACGCTGGAGTAAAGCCGAGCTGTGTGCGTAGGCTATGCTGTGTGCATTATGCGTGATGGTGGGTCCCACGCTGGAGTAAAGCCGAGCTGTGTGCGTAGGCTATGCTGTGTGCATTATGCGTGATGGTGGGTCCCACGCTGGAGTAAAGCCGAGCTGTGTGCGTAGGCTATGCTGTGTGCATTATGCGTGATGGTGGGTCCCACGCTGGAGTAAAGCCGAGCTGTGTGCGTAGGCTATGCTGTGTGCATTATGCGTGATGGTGGGTCCCACGCTGGAGTAAAGCCGAGCTGTGTGCGTAGGCTATGCTGTGTGCATTATGCGTGATGGTGGGTCCCACGCTGGAGTATGGCCGAGCTGTGTGCGTATATGGCCGCGCTATGTGCGCAATGCG
Organism: Poecilus cupreus; assembly: GCA_963942605.1. Taxonomy (NCBI): domain Eukaryota; kingdom Metazoa; phylum Arthropoda; class Insecta; order Coleoptera; family Carabidae; genus Poecilus; species Poecilus cupreus. The sequence continues at coordinate 20,876,638 of OZ012727.1, forward strand.
CGTGATTGTGAATCTTACGCTGGAATATATCTGAACTGTGTGTAAATACAGCAAGCATTATATGGGGACCTGTGAGCACGAGATGCGTGCAAAGTTATGAGAGGAACCATATTGCGAAGTCTGTATGGCGTAGACTTCTGAAATAGCGATATGCGCAGAACGAATCAGTGCGTTTCCGGTGACATTCTTATAAACGGCGATTACGAGTGGAGTATTGAAAAGCATTAATTGGTTACAACTACAGTTGTGTAACGTGCTGTGTTTTGAGGGTGTGATGTAATGATCGCATAACATCAGACAGATATTATGAATTGAATGTTTACGAATGAATCAGTCAGTTGAAAGACATCATCAAGTGAGGTTCTAATTGTGTGAATTGTGAAAAATTAAGGTATTTCGTACTGTGTGGGTAAGTTGATAGAACAAGGGTTTCTACCTAGCTCACAATATATATATATATATATATATATATATATATATATATATATATATATATATATATATATATAATCAGCTCTTCATTTAAATATAAGAAGCAATATTTCACACAAAATTATATTTTTTGGTATTATAGTATTTGAGTTATGCGAGACGAAAAAATTGCCACAGACTACACACACACATACATACATGCAGACATCATGGCAAAAATAGTAAAATAAAGTGCTTATTCATTGAAAACTCACTACCCTAGGTTTTGACCAAAAACAATACCTCCCTTACCTAGCGGTAGGTGGTGGGTAAAAACAATAAAATTAGTTGCTGTCAGATCTTTAATAATTATTATTTACTATTTTTACTTAGTTTGACAACTTTTCTTGTTATCGGCTGTATCATGTAACACATCGCTAATTTTTAAAGACGTCGCTACTCCTTTTTATCGACAACATTTAAATTTACAATAACGATGATCGCTTATTTACATCGGTAAATTTCTAATTTTTAAAGACAGTGCAGTTGTTAATAATAAACGATGTATGTTATACGGCAAATTTTGCGAAATTAACGTTAAAATTTAAAGTGAGACTGTAGAAATGGCATTCAGATTAATTATTGATGCCATGATATGAAGAATTGCAAGAAATCGAAGAATGAATGCATATCTAGAAAAATTATAACCTATAACAATATCTTACAATTTTCCTTATTTTAGAAATGAAATGAGATTAGAAAGAAGATTTATCAAATTGTTATTTCCAACAGTTATTCCGTTTTAATAAAGATATGACAAGAGATAATATTGAAATAATATCTCCACATCTGATCAATAGTGTACGGAATATAAAAATACCTAAACATTTAAAGGCATGCTTCGAGTTTTGACTAATTCTTCAGAATAATTAATATAACAATGCAATTTTATTTTAGGTATTGGCTGTTTTATATTTTTTTGAACATGGTTGTTACCAGAAAAACGCAGGACAAGATTTAAAAATTGGTCTCTTCCAAGCTTCAGTTAGTGCTTGTGTATCTAAAACTACTAACATATTTGTAAATTATTTACTGGGGGAGTACGTAAAATTTCCTATTACTGATGAAGAAATTATTATTGTCAAGCAAGCATGAATTTGTTCTTCAGTAATTAAAAAAAATAGTTACTATAGTTTGATTTTTCAATAACAGATTTGCACAAAAATTTAATGTCGGTGGGACTTTCGGTTGCATCGATGGAACGCATGTAGCAATAAGAGCACCACATGTTACAGATGAAAATTATGCACCGGCAGTTTACTTTAAACGGAAAGGTTTTTATAGTATTAATGTTCAACTCCTGAGCGATTCAAATTTAAGAATTATTCTTCAAATGCCAGATTACCTGGCTCATGTCGTGATTCTGCAATATGGGCCACATCAGTCATAAGAAAACATTTAGTTACAAAATATGAAAATGGAGAGAGTAATTCATGGCTCTTAGGAGATTCGGGCTATCCGTTGGAGCCGTGGTTATTAACTCCCGTTAAAAATTCAGTAGCTGGTACACCAGGAGCTAGATATACAGAATATCACTGCCTTGTCAGAAATGCAGTAGGACAATGCATTTGCTTATTAAAAATGCGATTTAGATGTCTTACAAAAACCAGAGCATTAATGTATCATCCTTTAACAGCTCAAATAATATACTCATGCATTATTTATTTTGATATGTACTGATATCTTTTGGATTTGCCATTTCTTTCTTCGCACAAATAAAATCAATCATTATTTCGAACTGTTGTCTTGTAGTTCTGGACGTCCTGTTAATGGCTTTCAACACTATAAAAATTCTTATAATTAGATTTTAACATTTACATGGAACCAATTAACCTCAAAATATGACAAACGTCAGAACAAATGCGATGTTGCCAATGCTAGCAACGTTAGTATATTACCGATGTCGATAAAAATTATAAATTATCGACTACCTTAGCAATACGGTTTATATGATATCAAAATAAGAAAGAGTCTTTAAAAATACAACCCATAGCTAAAATTTATCGATGTCGCTTATTATTAGCGATGTGTTACATGATAGAGCCGAATATTTGTTTAGTTTATTGAACTAATATTAATTCGAACATTTTTTATAAATTTATTTATTGTTTTCTATTTCATGACATACTTTCCGTGTGTAATTCTTCATTAGAAAAACGTGAATAGTTTCTGTACTGATCACTTTAGGACTATAATGAATAAAACTAATTTTAAAAAAATTTATTTAAATTTTGCAAAAATCTATAGAATGTTCCATTTAAAAATATAAATTTGCATATCATTGCGAGAAAATGGAACACCAGGTAGAAAAATTTAAACTGCAGTTACGTGGGCTTTTTAATGTAAAATGAATATTGACAGAAAAAATTAGGTAATATTTATAATATATAAAATAAAAAATACAGACCGATGAACCAGCCTATATTAAACCTGGGGACATTAATGACATGAAGAATTATAGAACATAGAGTATAGTTACAGTTGTGCAGAAGAAAAAATTCTTAAATTGTACTATTAAAATTACTTCAGTACGCCTTTAAAAAGCAATGCGTGTATTCGGCCTTTATTAGAGAAAAAACCGAAAAACTTGACAACGCCGCGGAAAACTAAAACAAAATTCATATGTCCGTATAGGTGAATAAAATACAATTCAAAATATATAAAAACATATTGGTTGTTCCATTTAAAAAAAGACAAACAATTCTCGCCAAGCCGTTACGTAACACCCTGTATATATATATTTTTAGCAATAAGATTACATAAAGAAATAAACTAAATATTGGCGATAGGTAAAAACGTATTAAACCTGAATCTATTCCTACCAAATCTCAAACAGAAGATTATTCCACAAGAGAAATACCATATCAATCCCGGATACGAGCAGTTCCATTGCATGAAATTCCAATCCAAAATGATGCCACTTTCCAAGTTACGAAAAAAGCACGCACTTTCACATTAAATACGAAAGCAAAATAATCCAAAGCCACTAACTTCAGAAAATTATAGAAAATGTGTAGAAATAACCTCATTATTGGTGTTTCAGTAACTGTTTTTACACTTCGGAACACAGCACACGTTTCCGAAACGAGATGTTTCATTTTCCATATTAAAATATATTATAAATTTATTCAGTAATTTTTATAACTATCTTTACATTCATTAAAATAATTTTAAGAATAATAATTGATTTAAATAATGTACAGATTATAACAGTGTATTGATTACAACAATGTACTCGTATTTATCACAACAATGTAATTCGTATTGATTACAACAATGTACTTCGTATTGATTACAACAATGAACTTATATTGATTACAACAATGTGCTCCTATTGATTACAACATTGTATTCGTGTTGCTTACAACAATGAACTTGAATTGATTACAATAATACACTGATTACAATAATAAAAAAGTATTGCAATCTCAAGCAACCTAAAAATACGTTTATAAAATTTGCATTTTACGAATTCTGGGGGCAAAGAAATTTCATATTGACATTTTTATTTTTCCATGCTTTTTTGGTTTGAATTCACATTTAGTTTTCGAATATAAATATTTCTTCATATTTTCTATCAATTTTTCAGATTATTTACTAATAGGCCTTCAAGTAAACATCCAGTTCCTCAAGATAGATTGGTACCAAATCTAATTACCTCATAATTTGAACATTCAAGTTTTAAATATGAAATTTGACAAAAAGGTTTCATTACATTGCATTTATTGCATCATTGTTGTTATTTTAATTACGATTTTTCTAACCTGTTTTTACTTTTGACATATAAAACAATGTAATAATGCAATGTTGTCAGGTGTAATTTTATTTATTCATGAACTTAGCTAAGTATTGCTTAGGAACTGTTGTTGAATAAAAATTTTTTAAAGATCATTCTTATCGATAAGTACGATCTTAGTTAGGAACACCCTAAGTACGTTTCTAAGTTCACGTGCTGGTTATACGACCCAGAACAGATCACAATTATTTTGCTGCAGTGGCTACAAGTCACGTTGTATTTTTGTTACTTTCGGTGTTCCGCAAGGCTCCGATTTAGGTCTTTTGCTTTTTATATTATTTATAAATGACTTGTTTTAACAACACAAGATTTCTACTTTCTGCCGATGATCTTAAATTTTGAAAAATTATTTCAAACAATGAGGACAGTTTACAACTCCAAAGTGACTTAAATAATGTACAGAACTACTATTGTACTTTAAACAAACTTGCACTAAATGTATCTAAATGTTATGTAATAAGCTGCATTCGAAATGCAGAAAAAATAGGCTATAATTATTGTATAAATCAGACTGTAATAGAACGGAAAACAATTCTTAAAGACTTGTGTGTATTCTTCGATTCTAAATTTCTATTGAACTTCTATGAAGATAACTATGTAAAACAATCATATAAAACTTTGGGATTTATTTTACGCCACTGTATAAACTTTAATAATCCCCAATTTATTATATGTTCAATTCTTTAGTGCGATGAAAGCTGGAGTACGCATCGACCATCTAGAATCCTTGCTATTGCTATTGCTATTCACTAAGTAGAAAAAAAAATAATCATAATTTGTTCATACTGTTAATATCGAATATTAGGTTTAGAAATTTGTTTAGCATACTGCATTGTAACACAAATAATTATAAAAACTCACCGATAAATAGAATAATATCAACATATAATACAAAATTTGCAAATGTTGATCTGTTTTATAATTCACTAGAGTAATTTAAAACTATTGTTAAATAGTTATTTACATTATACATGCGTTAAGTTTAGTTTTACAGCGCAAAATTTTGTATTGAAGCACGACGCGCAGCGGAGTGCTTTAATAAAACTGAGTCAGTTTTTTAATTTTTTTGTCTAGATTTATGGGGTAAATAGCTCCGTGGCAATGTACCGGACTGTGGACCGCGAGATCCTCAGTTCGAATCCTAATTCCGACAGTTGCCAATTTAAATTTACCCCTGTGGTTCCCCCTCCACTAACAACTTTGGGGGCTATGACTTGACGGCTGGTAACCGCATTTCATACGCCAAAATATATTATAGTAAAAGGCGTGATGATATATTTATTTATTTATTTTTATTTGTATCCGAGTTTCATGCTAGAAGCATCTAGCCAAATTTATACGAAAAAAGTATAATGTAAATCAGCAGATTTCTCGGATGGAAATAGACGTTTCTAGTGCAGAAATATAAGTTCGGCTACATTCTTCTATTCGATTTTCATACTAGATGCATTGTGCGTATGCGTTACATGAAATACCAACATACATTTATTTGTTTTTGGTTGAGGTTAGTTTTGTTAGCTCGTTCGTGGTTCGTGTTTATTGTTTAGTATACAATTTGAACAAAAATATAAATATGGCACAAAGAAAATGGTCATCCCAAATGACGAATTCTTTAGTATGTATCAAGTAAGTAGATTATTGAATTATTTTATTTCAAATTGTTACGCCCCGGGTTTCGCGCTCGTCGCCTATAGTTAGGCAAACCAAGTTACCCTCCAGCGCGGCGGTGGCCTGGTTGAGCCACCGTGAGTTAAGTCGCTGCTTAACCTTGAGCCCGCGGACTTAGCGCGCCAAGGCCAGCGAAACCTTGCAGGATTGTTTCCGCCCGCGACAATCGTCGAATCTTGTTTTTTCTCATTCAGCCGTTGAAGAAGTTACACGTGCTTATCGTAGTTACCGTATCGAATTTTCGATCCACTTTTGTGGGATTTGCTGCACACTGTAACTTGTGGTATTGTTCCGCCGGATTACTCCGGGATATGATTCACGGTCTGGAAGAAGTTAAATTAAGATTACTTTACAAGCCGCCCACCATCTAAGGTAATTGTCCAGTCTTTCACGTCTACTCACCTAAGTGTATTGTTTGTTCTTCAACGCCACTTGTTTTCTAGGCTTTTTGTATCGGACGCCATTTCTTCTTGTATCGGACAACAGTTTTCGTATCGGACACCATTTTTCGTACCGGACACTATATTTACGTACCGGGCGATACATTTACGTACCGGACTACTTACAAGCTACTTACAAACTTAGACAACGTGCGGAATAACGTTATTTTTATTGTATTTCACTTTGTTTATGCCGCTAGGGCGTAGTGTATACAGTAGTTTGTAGGGCTGCCTTGTTTACCGTGTCACCTGTTTTTAGCGCACCGTGTATAGCTTGTACAAAAATTCGTGGCGATTGATTCCATTAGTGTTTCTCAGCAGGTATTCCATAAGAGGATTAAAGAAATTTATGAGGGGCTACTTTACAGGGTTGTACTGGATAATATTTTCAAATGAGTTTTACACAAACAGACACAAGTAATATCAAAATAAGAAAAATTTTAATAAAATGAATTTTAAATGTCGTTTTCTGAAGGTATATTTGTATAAAATTATCTTACTTAACAGCTTTCGGGGAAACAATTGAAAAGATAATCGTATTAAAAATTTCGGAGATTGAAGCATCTAAGCCAAAAATTATAATAATCCACTCCTGAACATCAGACAAACTTGCACCCCGCTGGTTAGGGCTGGCTTATCCCATTAGCAAGTCAAGTCAATCGCCACGGATTTTTGTACAAGCTATACGTTCGTCTGGCATGCTACGCGAAACGCCACGTGACTTGTTCGCGCCGTAACTTTGTCGGTACCGCAGTCCTCCCCTCTACGAGCTATAAACAACCCCCCCGCCTTGGCGCTATCTCTCACTCAGCTACACTCGTTGTCCGCCGTTGGACTAGGCAGTAGCGCCAACGCTGTTATTTTTTTGTATACAATATTTTCGTAATATTATCTCTTATCTACAATACCTACGCTCACTTTATTAAAAGCCACCCTTGCTACATCGTCCCTTCCCGCAGGCTTGTGTCCAGCACCGTTGAGCCTCGTTCGGACACTGGCGCCCTACTCCGATCCCTTTCACCCCTCTCTAGCTACAGCAGGGGACCCACACCCGACTCCACTGCAGCTGGCCGAGGCTCACCGCACCTTGCGCGGTTTCGCCCTCCAAGGGCGTAGCAAAATATACGTCAGTGTTGCCGATTGTACGATAATTATTGTTTGAAATTGAAACAAAGACCATAATTTTAAGTGTTCTTTACGATACATGTCAAGAACTGTCACTTGCTCTTGAACCGCTGATTAACTTAAATTTATCTTTAGTTAACAACATATTTGATATCGTACTATTTTAGCATAAAACGAAGTAATCCGATTAAAACAAAAAAAAGTATGAAATTAAACGCAAAAAGTATAATGTAAAACAGGCTTAACAGTGTTGCCAATGAATCAATCTTAAATCTAAATTAGAGTTGTTAAACTCTGATTTAATATAGAAAAAGAAAAATACAAGACTTAATAATTGTAAAATAATTTAAAGTATGTATATCACTAAAATAAATATGTTAGTTATAATTTTTACAATATATTTATTGTAAATAACATTCATGTTGGTAACACTTTGTTTTCCTGTCTATAGAGGATAACACATTTTCCTCACTATTTCGGGAGAAGAAAAGTGAGGTTTCCTGGCATGTTGTGAATATAGAAACAAGTATCATTGATCCTGTATTAGTAACAATAATGAAAAAATCGGGAAGGAATTTCAGTTGAGCATATAATCCCCCCCCACCTTTAGCGAAATGAATTACCCCCTCCCCCCAACCTAACTTCAAGGAAATAAGTCTAAAAGAAACATTGCATACAAATTTTAATAGCATATTAAATAATGCGCTACTTACCTAGCCTTTACAATACCGGACCTAATTCTATTGTAAAGTAATTCAAAATAATGTACGGGTATATACCGCGTATGATTAAAATAAATGAGCCATACTGGAATATTGGTATTTCGATTAATATAATACGAAGTACACTATGAAAAGCATATTAAATAAAGTTGAAATTATATTTAATATCAAAGCTATTACTATTAAAATTTATTATATTTGTCAACATATTATCTTCTTATTTTAGTGTCAAACTGAACACAGAAACAAGTCAACATTGCCTGTTCTCTAACAAATATTTCAAATTTGATCATTTCTTTGAAATTTAGGTGAATAGATATTCTAAAAAATTCGGAAATAAAAAAAAATGGCTCGTTATACAAATATCTACGATTGTCTAATACCATTTTTCTTTATAATGGGATTATTTGGATGGGTATCTTCAAGAATTTGTAGCCAGCCAGGCAACATCAAGTACGTAGGAAGGTTGTGTATGTTTTATTCAGGAAGTAGCTAACTCTAAATACTTTCAGGACAGTACAACATAACTTCAGAAGTTTATTTATAATACTACTACTAGATATTTTTATAGTATATAGCCTAATTTATCGTATAAATATTATGATGCCTTTTTATGGAACTTCTTTGTCTAACACGTATATTTTTCTACACGTGTGTGTCAGTTCTATTATGGATATTCTTTCAACATTTTCAAATCAATTTTCTTTTTACATTTATAAAGAAGAGGTAAGTGTAAATGCGGGATATTTCTATACTTCGAGCAAAAAATTAAAAGATATAGACTATAAGGCCATACTCATCATGGAACAATTTTTTTTAATTCGCGTTATTAGTGGAGGTTTACTTAAAGTGAACATCTTTAGGACCACTGAAATAGCGTATTTCATTGAAAGCAATCAAAATTATTTGTATTGTAACGTTCGTGGGTTTTAAACGTTTTTATTTAACAAAAAAAATATTATTAGTAACAAGTAATGAATAACAAAGCGTAGAAATTAATTAACACTATATTTAAAGACTAAAATAACGAATACAAAAATTTATCACTACTGTAAATAAACACTATTTTTTATATAAACTAGCCGAGCGATATTTATTTATGACGATATATTTATATTCAAACCGAGCGATATATTTATGTTCAATATTTCTTCATAGAAGCTGCGGGGTCAACTGAGTCTGAGTCTACTCACTGACTGAATCAACTGACTGACTGAGTCTAAGTCAACTAACTGACTGACTGACGCCTGCCGGTGATTCACTCTTTTAAGCCGGCTTCCCACGGCGCGAGGCTCGGCGAGCTTCTACCTACTTTAGGAGAGCCGTGGGAATATTGCGCGAGTCAAAGGAAACGCGCCTGACCCTTTTGCGCGTCTAGGCTCGGCTCGTGCTACCGTTCCAACGATACAGAGTAGGCTCGTGGTGTGTGTGTGTGTGTATTTTTTTTTTTAATTCCTTTTATTCAAGCATGCTCCATATAAATACATATTACATATTACATGCTTATAAATACTACATAGTCACAAAATTTAAATAACAATACATAAACATATTCAAATACTTAAATCAAATTTTCAAATTCAATGGAATTAATAAATTTATAGAAATTCTGCTTATAATCTTCTACTAGTTCCTGTTTTGTGGGGGGCCATCTTCCTCCATTATTAATAATCGCGCTCCGAAGAACTGATCTCTCATGATCTAGTAACGTGCAATGAAATATTAAATGATCTACAGTTTGCTCTTCATTACTGCACTTACACGTAGCATCTTCAGTAATTTTATATTTGAAAAAGTAACTTTTAATTTTGCCATGTCCACTGAGTATGATTGAAATTTTAAATGAGTAATGTAATCTTAACTGAACATTTGGAAAAAACGATTATGTTAAGCTTCCTTTTTCACTCTTTGCCCATTCTGCCTGCCATTTGTTTAAAGAAATATTTAACTCTTCGTTTACTACTCCCCGTTTGTATGATTTAACCTCCTCGTTGTTGAAATTGACCGTGATATTATAACTTCTTGTTTTCTCATAAATTTTTGCAGCTTCTTGTAATTTAATTAAAATAGGAGGGTTACCAGATAAAACAAAGGACGCCTCATATGATACAGTCCTGTATGCCTTTAAAATTTTGATGTTTATAAGACGTTGTACTCTTATTAATTTCTTTTGATCACATTTTTTCTGAAGTGCATTTTGCCAAACTGGAATTCCATAAGATAAAATGGGTAAAATAGCTCCTTTATAAATAATTTGTAATGATTCTTGTTGAAGACCCCAAGATATTTTCGCAGATTTTGATAGAGTGTGAATTAGCTTGCTACATTTTTCTGATATATATTCTACATGTTCATCAAATTGAAATTTATTATTTATTTTTATGCCCAAATATTTAATAGTTTTTACTTGTTTCAATACTTTATAATTTAGAAATATGTTTATATCTTTTTTTAATAGTGATCTTCTTTTCGTTACTAGCATGGTTTGTGATTTACTTTCATTGAATTTAATTTTGTTATTTTGGGCCCAAATCATGATTTTGCTCATTTCTAAATTTGCTACATTTTCTGCCTCTAAAATATCCCTCCCTTTCGTCAAAAGTATAAAATCATCTGCAAATGCTATTGCTTTTGTATTTGCTGTAAAATCCTGATTTAATAGTGAGTCGTATTGGATGTTCCAAAAGCCAGGACCACACCAGGATCCTTGCGGACAACCTCTGCTAACTACTTTTTCCACTCTGACACCATTAACATCTAAGATAGCAAGTCTTTCATTAAAATAGCTTTTGGTAAGGTAGAATAAGGGCCGGTATATTGAGTCTCGGTTAAATGCGCAGTTTACTAACCGAAGTATCTAATTAACCAAGGTGTTTATGCTATTAAATCGTTCTCTGTATTTTAGGCATTTTTGATACCTCAGTTAAGTAAACATTGGCTAATGAAAATTTATTTCAGTTGGAAATAACATATTTTGAGGTAACTATGGTAGCATCAGTAATTTATGTCAATTTTGAAAATTAAAGTGACGTTTTAAAATTAAATTAACTAAACTAAATTGATACCCTTATGGAATGTATTTTGCCAGAAATTTCTTGTTTAGAAAATAAAAAAACGGATGGTGCTACTGTAAGAGACCAACAAAACTCCTGGAAAAGATTTACAAATAATTTTAATAGTCAAAGTATCAGTGGTGTGCACAGAGATACAAATTCAGTAAAACTTAAATATGAGAATAAACAAAATTTTCGAAAAACAGGGGGTGGTTCTACAGAAGATATAAAATTACTATGTTATGAAGAGCATCTATTTTCCTGGTTGCATCTGGGAATTGATGGCTTGAGTGCTCAAGGGGATAGTGATGTTATAAATGATAAAACAGTGTAGGAAATTAAAGAGACAAAAAATGAAATGATTATTAATACTAGCAACACAGACAGTACAGAAAAAGATCTTGTAAAGGAACGAAATGAAGCAAGTACATGCAATGAAATTGTATTTACGGGATTATAATACATGAGCCATACCCGTCCAATTCCAAATCATCAAATGAAATAGATCCATATTGTGAATCCGTACCTCATACTGCAAAACTTAATAAATCTCCTTCGTCAAATAGCGATATAAAAGTTTCCAGTCGAATAAAACCTTAATAGTAATTGTGCCATGGGGTCAATTTCATGATATCTAAGTTTTGAAAATATTTTATAGAGTTTAATTTTATTATTTGTCATAATTATAATAGAAAATACCTTGGAGTTTTGCTAATAAGAAAAGATGATTTACGTCATCTAAAAGGGAACGAACCGTAAACTTTCTGAGATGAAATCTATTAAAAAATCATTGTCATCCCATTCGCTTAAATGATCACGCCTCTCTTTAATAGTATAAGTTCGCAAGTTTATTACATAATGAATTATCTCTTTGTCGTCATCATCTTCAAAGAAATTTACAATTACTTCTAAATTAATTTTTCATTTATGACATATGTTAGATGTTTAATCCTGATTAAATGAGTTAACCAGTATTATTTGGTTCGGTTAAATTTGATAGGAGAAATGAAAATATTAGATCCATGGTTAGAAGTAACCATGACACAAACTACCGAATTCATCTGATTAAAAATTAATCAGGTATCAAATAAAATTAACCGAGACTCAAAATACCGGCCCTAAATTTTTTGGACATTTAAAATCTTTTAAAGCTTTAATTATGGCCGGCCACCATGCAGCATTGAATGCTCCTTTTACATCTAGACTTGTAAAAACCGCCACCTTCTTTTCTTCAAAACTTTTTTCAACAAATTTTTTCAGTTCCAAGATTGCCTCAGTTGTACCTTTATGTTTAACAAAGCCAAATTGATTTTCGTTAAATTCTTTATTCTCATTTGCAAATTTCATAATTCTATTAATCATTAATTTTTCTAATACTTTACCCCCTATATTAATTAAACTTATTTATCAACTTGATCAGAGCTTTCCTTGTGTGTGTGTGTGTGTGTGTGTGTGTGTGTGTGTGTGTGTGTGTGTGCGCGCGTGCGTGCGTGCGTGCGTGTGTGTGTGTGTGTGTGTGCGCGCGTGCGTGCGTGCGTGCGTGCGTGCGTGCGGTCGTGCGTTCGTGCGTGCGTGCGTGCGTGCGTGCGTGCGCGTGTGTGTGTGTGTGTGTGTGCATCTAGTGCATTTTCTATATATTATAAAAAAAATAATCTTGCACTCAAGTAAATAATTGTATGTGTATAACGTTTGATAAAGTATATATTGGCGTATTATTATTAAAGAAACGGGGTCGTTAACTTTTTTTAAACAAATTTTTATGAATCGCACATTACATAAGTAAATATTGGTTGGCCACATCAAAATATAATACGCGGCACAAGCCTACATAATGTTTCTTTTCAGTTTTCATTTAAACTGTTTACGCGCGCACTGTTCCGCATAAAACTATTAATACGTGTTTACATTTTGCACTTTTTTTAGCTTTACACCTGAATTCTGCATTAATAATTTTTAAATTTTCTCAAGAACTCTAAATCTATTTTTATTTCATGTGGCTTTGCAGTAATTGCACTGGTTTTCAGACAAAGTGCAAATATTATCTACATTCTATTTTCATTTTTTAATATTCCACATAATATTATGTGGTTAGCGTTTATAATTCGTTCACCTGCTATCATCAATTTCGATTGATTAAATAGGTATATAAAAAATTTTAAATACATTTTAACATATTACATTTAGAATTAGCTGTTGCTTCCAGAAATCTAAAATTTTCTGCGATACCAAACCTCATTTTATGTGAAAAATTGCTCTTATTGTTTATTTCATGTCACAATACTGCGAGTACCAATTCAGAAGCAGCTGATCGGCCCGATGGTGCTGCCGCCATTGGACATGTCAGTTCCCAATACATACGCGCCTCCGAGGCGCGCGGTGCGCGCCCTGGGAAGCCGGCTTATATTGCTCTTGTTTCGAGAAGCTTCGGGAATATTCCCTATTGTGACGCGAGCGACTAGTTCAAACAAGTCGTCGCTGCGTCTATTCAAAAGGCGGCGTAAGCCGATAAGATTCAATTTGTTCGTACCGCGTCCGGTATACTATCATATTAAATTATGCTAATTAAACTTAGAGATAATTATTGTTTTGAATACACAATAATTTAAATGTCAGTACATTTTATTTAAAATTAAGATATTTATAAAAATCTGGTGTGGGCACCACACTATTTTCTTATACAAATAAAACCAACGGAACACGTATGACTTGTTCCTTGCGTATGACTTTATTTTAATAATTATTATGGATGATAAACCTGCTTAATTTTTTCTTCTCCTAACTTAGATATTAATTAATATCTATTCTTTAAATCTTTCCAACTGATAAACAAACATTGCTTTTATAATATTTCACAAGACACATATTTTTGACACTTCACAATTACTTTATACGTTTGACACATAGATGATAAAAATGTTTTAGTTTTGTTCCCACTGTTACTAAGATTATTGAAATATATTAATAAATACATATATAATTAAGTTTTTCTCAAAATTAGAAGTATGTACATAAAAAGTGCAAAAAGCATTTTATATTCCAAATATTTTTGCTGACATCTTTCATTTGAAATGTTTTTCACAGCTGATTCTATTTTTGAAAAAAATAGAATTTATTGTTTTGTGTGTCTAGTAAACTTCCTCTTCCGGTTTTTAAATTTCATTGAAAATCAACTCAGTTCTTCACATTTTCACGAAAATTTCAAGTTTCGTTTACATATCTAGCTTCGTTCATAAAATATTGCGGACATCCATCCATCCTCACACAAAATATGTATTTCCGCTAAAATTTCGTCAACGATTTTTTTCATGATTCCAATACTTCCTTATACTTTGTATAAGAAAGTAAAAATAACTGAACATATGCTGTTTAAATTTGTATTTTTAAATTGTTTTTATTTGCTTATAATTATGTTTCAGATCAACAAAATTCTGCGGAATCTAAACGAAATAAATAATACGATTAATGACAAAAAAATTGTAATTTTATTGGTGGTAATCATGGTCATTAGAATAACTGCATCGAGGAATATACTTTCATATTTATTAGACACATGTCTTATGGTTCACGAATTTCGTTCCTTTTTGGGGTTCTTTATTCAAGATGTTGTATTGACCAGCGTTAAATTGTTGTTAATTCTACTCTTTCCCCTACTAATCTTTCCAAGATTTAAACAGTTATACGTGAAGCAGGAAGTGCAAAATAGAACTAAAATTATATTTTCTTTTGAAAAGAATATTCAAGAAGCCCGTCTTCTAAGACAAATAAAGTCAAATTGGCGAAATTATGAGCAATTGCAAGAGGCTATGAAACTTTACCAGAATATTACACAAGTAGTATTTACACTTCAAATACTTTACAATTTTTGTGATATAACCTCTTATTTAAATCAGTTGATAATAATGCATTTTTCAACTATGTTTTATTATTATATAATCTATATATTTTATAGTATATTTTTAATTGGACTAATGACATTTATAAATGTCATGTACAAAATAAGAGTGAGTATAAAGAAATCAGCAATAATTTCATGTTAATTACATATAAATTATGAAATTTTTATTTATAGGAAAAAAAATATAAACAAAACCTGTCCTCAAGTTTATTAACTTGTACAAGTTTAAAAGCGACCAGAAAAGTAATATTATCTCATTTACAAACGATTATTTCATTTATCGTATCATCAACTGTTATAACCTTTTATGTTAAACATTTATTTATAATTTTAAACGAACATAATACGATACAACCATAATACAATTAGTACATTATTATTAAAATTTAAGAGAGAAATATTTTTGATTTGCTTCAGCATACGATATTTTTTCGAAACATATTTTTGACTTGTCTGACAGCAAATCTAATCTTACCCTATTTGCTGCCTCTAATATATTTGCGGAAATAAAAAAATCTTCCATGATATATTTCATTTCGCCATCCTTGATGATACGATAAAGCTTTGAATATAACTCGAATATTAGCATTTAAACCTTATCGGCCTTTGTACAGCAACTTCCTCGAATATTATAAATCGCATAATATTCTTGTTATACCGGGTGGAACATCATACCTGTGTATATAGGCGATTAACATGAAAAAACAGTTTTTCCATGCGCATTGCTCCCCAAATTATTTTAGGCAAAAATGCTTCAAATACATGTTGTAGAGCATAAAATTCTGCATCTAAATCAATAAATAGAATAACTTTTACTTGCTTTGTAACGACAGAAATTAAATATGAAAACATGGAAAATTACGTTGAAAATATCAAATAGCCATGCAATTGAAATAAAAATAAATAAATGCTTGTCGTTTTTCTGTCTATTTGATTTTTTATCCGTCAAATTAATCATTCATCTGTCAAATGTCAAAAATTTATTATTTTTGTTTCAATTCCATGGCTATTTGATATTTTTAACGTAATTTTCCATGCTTTCATATTTAATTTCTGTCGTTACAAAGCATGTAAATGTAATTCTGTTTATAGATTTAGATGCAGAATTTTATACTCTACAACATGTATTTGAAGCATTTTTGCCTAAAATAATTTGGGGAGCAATGTGCATGGAAAAACTGTTTTTTCATGTTAATCGCCTATGTACACAGGTATGATGTTCCACCCGGTATATGTTACCGGCCAAACCCGATTTCAGGATAAACTAGTTTTGCCTAGGCTAAACTAATTCTTCCTACATGCAATAGGATAAACTGGTATAGCCTAGGCGAAACTAGTTCGTTCTAAGCCCGATAGGATAAACCAGTTTAGCCTAGGCCAAACTAGTTTATCCTGACAGAAATACACTCTCTTAGGATAAACTGGTATGGCCTAGTATAAACATTATAGAATACCTAGAAAGACAAAATAAATAGGTAAATTGAATAAAATATTATCTAATTAAATATAAATCAACAGTTCGATAAATTGGAAAATAATTTTCCATTATCTTTCTCAAACTTGTTCCCATTTGGCCTCTGGCAGTTGCCTGGCAACAAGTTTTCGAAAGAGATCTCAAACTATTTTCAATTTATTCTCACTCTCTTGTTATATTATTACTGAATATAAAGCTCTACATGTTATTTTCGGGAATAATCTTTTGATTTTCTCAATACATAAGTAAAATATGCTGAAAAGGATATATTAATGTCGTTTTTGATCATGAAATAAACCTAAAAATTATAGAAGTCACTTCTACAAATACCATAATTAGTAATCATTCGCTATGGTCTTTGCAACTCACGCTCAACAAACTTTTATTATTATTAAATACAAAGTTTCAAATTACTATACGTAATACTTAAGTCCGGTAAATGGGACTTTACAGTACTCTTTTTTTTATTGTATTGTTTTGTGAGATGTAGCTGTAACAAAAACAGTTCCACAAACAGATGCAAGTGCAAGAAAGAAATGATACTCTCCAATTCTAAGTGCCAGCAAACCACACCATGTAAAAATAAATAATAATTTTAATAATTATTTTATTGAGGTATAGTTATTGTTTCTATTGAAACTTTTTATTATTTGTTACAATATGATTGTTTGTGTTACCAAACATCCAATAGTTATTGCGACGAATCATTATCGTTTTAATAAAAATGATTGTTTTTAATTAAATAGTATTTTATTCAATTTACCTATTTATTTTGTCTTTCTAGGTATTCTATAATGTTTATACTAGGCCATACCAGTGTATCCTAAGAGTGTGTATTTCTGTCAGGATAAACTAGTTTGGCCTAGGCTAAACTGGTTTATCCTATCGGGCTTAGAACGAACTAGTTTAGCCTAGGGCCTAGGCTATACCAGTTTATCCTATTGCATGTAGGAAGAATTGGTTTAGCCTAGGCAAAACTAGTTTATCCTGAAATCGGGTTTGGCCGGTAACATATACATACATACATAACATCACGCTATGTCCCACTCAGTGGGGTAGCACGAACCCAGAAACACAGTCAACCAACAATCAATCTCCTCCAAACATTCCTATCCTGACACATCACTTTCGCCTCGTCCACATTCATAGTGCGATTCATACATGCTCGTTTATTCTTCACACTCGGAATCATTCGTTCACGCAACAAACCATCAATCATACCCAATCAGTTATTCCTCGGACGCCCACGCAATCGTTCAACTTCAATCTCACCCACATATATTAGTTTCACCAACATTTCATTCGACATTCGCCCAGCATGTCCAAACCACCAACTGACTCACTCCCACTTTCTTAACAAGATTCTTCTCAATCTTACACTCATCACACACCAATGTAATAGCTATAATGCATAAATATTTCAGATAAAACAACATTTGCTATTTGTTGCTACATCTGAAACGTCTTTGATGAAAACGAAATTTTTCTGTTTAGATAAGAGTACTTTTTTTAAAGTAAGTCTGCATTTATATCTCTCGTCTTCTTTAAACAGACAATAAAAACAAATATTTGTTAAATATCTACACAAAAAAAGAGTTATCTAGAATTTAAATTAATTAAAATTGCTTAGTAAATTATCGTACTTAGTTTTTTGATTATTATGACATATTCAAAAAAATATCTTATATCTTCAGCTTACCGAATAGTTTGGTAAATTCTACGGTACTTTTAACCTGCCGCACATATATGTATGTAGGTAAGGTATTGTGACGGGTCAAAATTTTCGATAGTGAGTTTTCAACGGATAAGCACGTGTGTGTGTGTGTATGTATAATCAGATTTTGGTAGCAATTTGTAAACCAGTAGTGGTAGTTACAGTAAATTTTGTCATAATAACAAAGATGAAGAATATTAATGCTTACAATTTTTATTTGAAACGTGTTTCTACATTTTGCACCGTTTTGAAATTATAATTTTTGTGAAGTTATGTGGTGGGTACATCAGATTATTTTACCGTGTAATATTTCTCATTACAGATCATATCCATTAGTGTATACTGGGCAATTGTGTGTAAAATAACTATAGAAACCGAAGACTTAAATTGGATTCGTATAAGCGCAGTCGGCAGGCTGTAAGAAATTTACACTGAAATTATTGACATGATCGAAGTCACTGCAATATACACCACCGCCTATTTTTCATAGTTTAATAAAATTTTGATTGAAAAAAATTATCACGTAGGTTTGTAGAAACTGTATTTTTGATTCACTGAAAGTAAATATGCCACATTTGTCACATTCCATAGAAAAAACTAAGAAATTAAATAATATAAGATAATAGTATATTACATGTGAGGTGGGAAATGTTTCATTTCAACCGAGGGATTATTATATGACCGAGAGGCTCAGATATAGCGCAAGGCTTTAATGAAACTCCCACCGAACTACGTATACTATTTTATTCACAATTATCCTTAATTATTCAAATTAACTCCTCATTCTACTCGTATATCCAACAAACAAAGGTGATGTATGGAAGTAGTCTATGAAAACAAATTTATTTCAATAATTTGACGTGTCAACATTTTAAGAAACTCAAATCCTAATAAAACAGCATTACATTAGAATTTCATATTACTTTATAATAAAAATGCTTCTGTACAATATTAATATTGTAATTATTGATGTTTCATTGTAATCAGAATGTTTTATCAATATGTTTGACAGCACTGTTCAACTTACTTTCAGAGATTTATGACTGTTGCTAGGCAATTATATACCGTGTGTCCCACGTAAAGGTTGGCATAGGCAAATAACATGTAAAATCAGTTTTTTGTAAATAAAAAGTGTCCGGCAAAAAATTATGCATCCAAATTTTATATCACAATACTGCCAATATCCCTACATCTTATTTAATACAGATTACTTTATTTTGATACCGCAATTTAATGAAATTAATAATAATAATTCCTAATTTTCGCCTACTCTTTTTATTGCTACTGACGTATAGTGCCTGCAATTTGTTTTAAATATTTTAATCTGTCACTGTCAATTTCTGGCGATGGAAATTATTCAGCGTTCATTCCTGTGATGTATTCAGATATTTGTCTTGCACTGCGCCCCCATAATAGATTTTAATAATATTTACACGGTTCTCGACATTTAATGTATTCATGATGACAGTGACAGATTAAAATATTTAAAACAAATTGCAAGCACTATACGTCAGTAGCAATAAAAAGAGTAGGCGAAAATTAGGAATTATTATTATTAATTTCATTAAATTGCGGTATCAAAATAAAGTAATCTGTATTAAATAAGATGTAGTGATATTGGCAGTATTGTGATATAAAATTTGGATGTATAATTTATTGCCGGACACTTTTTATTTACAAAAAACTGATTTTACATGTTATTTGCCTATGCCAACCTTTACGTGGGACACACGGTATAAACACTTCCCACCCATGGGATAAATCTGTCACTTCCCAGCCAAGAGGTTGTCTAAAGGCCTGTGTCCACGGTGATAGAAATCGGTCTGAGATCTCGGATGTAGTTCTATATCATAAATAGTGAACGTGTATAACAACAGATGTCAGGTTAGTCGAATTTATGAAGTTAGCTTCAGTCAATGCTACCAATACTAAAAACTAATAAAATATGACTCAAGCAATTATTCTGACATAAGTAAATTAAATTTGTTTATACGAGAAATAAATAAAAAAATATATTTCTTGTTGCAGAAACTGTTGAAAATACTAATTATTAGCTTTGATTGAAAAATTTTCAGCTTTTCAAATATTAAACGTCAAAATTTTAATTTGGTAACATCTATATGAAGTTAGCAACTAGTATGAAAAAATCGGACAGAACGCGTTTTTTCATCATAGTTTTCTATTCAATTTTTTCGTCCAAGTTGGTAGTGTCCACGATCCGAGTTTTTGATTTGAGAACTATGTCCGAGATCTCGGACCGATTTCTATCACCGTGGACACAGGCCTTTATGAGTAGGGAATGACATATTTCCTAACCTCTTAAAAGGTTTGGAATTGACATATTACTATAGTGATTATTGTGAATAAAAGTTATAATTTTATTTATTCAAATGTAAATATTTTTATCCAATACCTCTCAATAAATGCTCTATAACTATGGCGATTTTAAACAAGCAAAAGTAACAGATTACCCACTAGTGGGTATAATTTTGAGGAAAGTCAATAGTATTTTTTTATTTATAACAATTATAATAACACACAACACCTTGGTAACTACTTCGATTGACATTTTAATTTAAAAATTTTAAGCATATGTCACTGTTTAATAATATTTCTTTAATAAATTTTTCACTTATTAAGAGGTGTTGGATAAAACGTTATACTTCACACGTGGCCAAAGTGGAATTAACCACTCGATAAAATTATCACACTCAGCCTTCGGCTTCGTGAGCTAAAATTTCTCTCGTGGGTAATTCTTTACTTTGCCCACTTTTAAAGTAAATAACTATTGTTACTCAGTTGTAATAGCTATTAACATTCCTAGTGATGTTATGAGTATCATAACTGCCGCGGATGTCAGTTTGAAATCCGAGCTCGTAAAGCGAGGATTTTAAGACATCTAAGGTCTGTTATGACTCATAACATCCGTGGTTTGTTCAATAGTTTACCGGTTTCAGAATATGAAGACGTTAATGTCAACAATAAATATTATTTTTTGAAATTCTTTTATGAAAAACGTCTGTCATAATTTTAGAAGGTGATCAAGTAAGTCTGTTTGTTTTTATTTAACACCATGGTTACACTTCTTTTGTATCATATTCATAAATAATTTTTTTACTTAAACGTCAAATGTGTTCTTCATGGCTGGATAAAAAATGCATTTTGGCGATGCTGAATTGCCTGAAAATATTTGGAACGCAGCAAGTGAATCTCTGAACAGCTTAATTCCGTGTGTATTAATAAATAGAGTTATAATATCATTATTTTATTTTCATTTTCTTGACTGTTTTGACAGGTCAGTAAGGTAATATTACCCTACAGCATAGAGTTATGACATACTTACCCTGCCTACTTTTGTGCATGTAAACATACGTTTAATCTCCTGAAACCGGTAAACATCATTTACCCAGGCCCTCCATTAACTTTGAAAGTGAATACTTACAAGTTACTAATTGATAGCTGCATTATAAAAATCGTATAAGTTAGTAAGCATGGTAAGCATTCTTTGTTGCCACAGTAATGCTTACAAGGCTTATGCGAAATCAATTCACATTATTTTTGTTTGTAACTGACAGGATTTGATTGTAATTTTAATTTGATTTACAAATGAGTAACAAGTGAAATGTTGTACAATATACACAAAGTAACTGTTTTTACTGCTTCAAGGAGGTGACAGGCTCGCCGGTCATGTCCTCCATTGTGCAGTAAAAACTGTTTAGCCCCCTGAAATTCTACGTCTCATCGTGGAACGTAGGCTAGCTCGGCGAAATTGGCAGCGGAGTTGGGATCCTCAAGATAAGAGGATTTACAACCGAGCTACCACTGAGTTGCGAGACGCGATCCGTAGACATCGTAACGAGTGCTGGAAAAAATGCCTGGCATTAGCTGATGATGAAGACACCAAGTTCTGGCGTCTCAGCAAAGCGCTGCGTCACAAAAAGGCACCAGCCCGAGTGATTCACAGCACTGCAGGACTGCAATATACGGCTTCAGATAAAGCCGAAGCTATTGCAGAGAGCCTCGAGCGCCAATGTTCGCCCAACTACGAACATGCTGATCTTGACTTCATCATCAGCACAAATCGTAAAGTTGCTAGGAAAATACGAGAAACCCAGCACTCGCCGATAAAATTTACCACGCCCAAGAAAGTTGCACACTTGCTACAGCAGACTAAAATCCGCAAAGCGCCTGGCCCTGACGGGATTCCAGCCGCCGCGCTCAGAGCTCTGCCAACCAGAGCTGTTGTCGCACTGTCAAACATTAACAATGCTACACTACGTCTGAGACACTTTCCATCTTCTTGGAAACAAGCCACCGTTATTACCATCCCGAAGCCAGGCAAAGATGCCAAGTTTCCGGAGAATCACAGACCAATCAGCCTATTGAACCTGCTGGCCAAAGTGGCCGAGAAGGTTCTTCATGAGCTGCTTCTGCAGCACACGGTCGACAACAATATAATTCCTCCGGAACAGTTCGGCTTTAGGGACAAGCATTCCACCACGCACCAACTAGTGCGAGCCGTGGAATATGCTACGAGTGGGCTCAACAAGAAGATGGCCACCGGTGGTGTGTTCTTGGACGTAGTCAAAGCGTTTGATAAAGTGTGGCACAGAGGGCTTCTAGCGAAGCTGCTGCAGCACAAGTACCCTCTGTACTTGGTGCAACTTATCGAATCGTACCTCAGTCGGAGGAAGTTTCGGGTTAGGTTCGACGGAGCGCTCTCCAACGAAAAAACAGCGACAGCGGGCGTAGCGCAAGGTTCGGTGATCTCACCACTCCTCTTCAACATCTTCGTCAGTGACATGCCGAAGATGGAGGACAACACTAGTCTTGCGCAATACGCAGATGATACGGCCTTGCTTAGCCAGAGCCACAGCCCGAAACTTGTGACAAAGCGACTCCAACAAGCAGTCAATGCTGTGGAGCGCTGGTGCATCAAGTGGAGGGTAGCTGTGAATCCGGACAAGAGCACTGCCATCCTCATCACGAGGAGGCGGCTCAAACCGCATGGCAGCCTAGTGATGTTCGGGCGTCCGATACCCAGGCGCGACAAGGTGACGTACCTTGGAGCAATCATCGACCAACGGGCTAATTTCAATAGACACATTCAATCTGCCGTGCAGAAAGCGAAGCGAACCATGATGCGGCTGTTGCCGCTGATCGGACGAAAGAGCGAACTATCGCTCGCCAATAAGTTGAGGGTCTACAAGACCATCATCAGACCTCAACTGCTGTACGCGGCACCAGCATGGGGCTACGCTACTCCACGGCAGGTGAAAAAGCTTCAGGTTTTTCAAAACCGAGCCCTGAGGTTAATCACCAACGCTCCTTGGTACGTCCGAAACGCCACGATTCACCGCGACCTAAAGGTCACAACGGTCTGTGAATTCATGCTCACACAAGCCACTAAAGTTTTTGGTGGTTGGAGTGTGCATGAAAACATTCTCGTACGACAGTCAGTCGACTACGACGAGATGGCTCCGTACAGGGTTCGGCGCCCGAAACATTTTCTCAGTGACACATAGAGAAATTATCACCACTGACTGCCATCCGGATTAAACCGGAAGGGCTATAGCAGCCCGTATCATAAACACTTAAACAATGAATTCGGAACAAGGGAGCCAATGGCTCAAACTCCAATAAGTGAAACCACATGTAGTAGTAACTGTTTAGCTTGTAATGTAATAGTATATTAAGAATCAAGAACGGCAACGACAGATTATCGAAGGAAAACAATGCTCAGTCTCCAATTTTTTGTCATCGGTAATTCCTTAACGTTCGTGATACTTACCGTGTGTCCCACGTAAAGGTTGGCATAGGCAAATAACATGTAAAATTAGTTTTTTGTAAATAAAAAGTGTCCGGCAAAAAATTATGCATTCAAATTTTATATCACAATACTGCCAATATCCCTGCATCTTATTTAATACAGATTACTTTGTTTTGATACCGCAATTTAATGAAATTAATAATAATAATTCCTAATTTTCGCCTACTATTTTTATTGCTACTGACGTATAGTGCCTGCAATTTGTTTTAAATATTTTAGTCTGTCACTGTCAATTTCTGGCGATGGAAACCATTCAGCGTTCATTCCTGTGAAGTATTCAGATATTTGTCTTGCACTGCGCCCCCATAATACATTCTAATAATATTTACACGGTTCTCGACATTTAATGTATTCTTGATGACAGTGACAGATTAAAATATTTAAAACAAATTGCAAGCACTATACGTCAGTAGCAATAAAAACAGTAGGCGGAAAATTAGGAATTACTATCATTAATTTCATTAAATTGCGGTATCAAAATAAAGTAATCTGTATTTAATAAGATGTAGGGATATTGACAGAATTGTGATATAAAATTTGAATGCATAATTTTTTGCCGGACACTTTTTATTTACAAAAAACTGATTTTACATGTTATTTGCCTATGCCAACCTTTACGTGGGACACACGGTATATAATTTTTTGCACAATTGGAGCAAGCAAAATATATTTGAAAATACGCAGATAAAATTTCTTCTTTATTACTAAAGCTGAACCCAAATATGTTAGGTGTTTTTCTGTAGTTGCTATTGTTTATAATTGTGACAGATGTAAACAAATTTGCTTATGTAAGTAATATAGGGACACCTCCCTCTATTTCATAATTAAAGTAATTCTTGCATCATCTTTAAAAAGTCCTTAGCAAGCAACTCATATTTCTAGGATAATCGTTGTATGAGAGAAGAGCATCCTGCAGATACTCAGATTCATTACTCTGTTTGTAACCATCGTTCTGTTCACACCTATTTTGCTTAAATCAAGTTTTTAAAAATAACTTTGAGCGTTCAACAATTATAAGTTGTATTTAAATGACAAGTAGTAATTCAGTGTCGTGCTCTTATTTAAGCTATTATTTGGGAAAAGCAAGAAAAAAAATCCCAATTTCGATATGAAAATACTAACAAAATTTTCAAGACAATAAACTTACCGTTCAGCGAACGGTAAGTAAATTACTTATCGTCAGTGGCGGCGCTAGCGAAAGGTCCAGGGGGGCGCTTGCCCCTCCTAAAATATTCAGTAGCCCCCTGGTTGCCCCCCCCCCCCCGCCCCGACTTTTAGTGTCAATCTAAAAATTTTTGCTAGTAATATTGCTTTTAACATCTTAACCTTTAAAAAAGACAGAAACACAAAAAAACATTTTTATACAGCATATTTTTTTTTGCATCAATGCACATGTATCTAAAAATCTCTATCTGGGTTTAACCATGATTATCATTGGTGTTATAATAAACGCGCTGCCGAACTTGTCCAAACTTGTCAAATTAATTGTGCGAGTCCGATAGCGACGCAATGAACTTGTAATTACTTGTTAAGATTGTTCTATACTTACTTGCTCATCAACGTGCATCGTTTAGCAAGTTCAAATATGTTTTACAAATTTTGGTATTTATAGAGTGATGAAAATCTCAATGCTCATTCGTTATTTTTTGGTCAAAGAGTAAAGTAAAAATAAATATGAAGCGCACAAATAAGATTATAAATTATTTTTAAAAGAATCAGATAAAAAAAAAATTAAAAACTGATACTTTCCTGCCTTCGACCAGTATCGGCAGTACAAGCAGTAATTTAGAAAATATATTAAAAACGAATTAAATGGTGACATCTTGTAACTTAAGTGCTACTGAAGAAAGTGATAGTGAGTCTAGTTCTTGTGAAAATAAAACTAGTGAGGATGATATAAATGATGATAATGAAACTGGCGTACATACCCCAACAGTGAGACCTGAACTAGAACAAACAATTTTTACTGTTTCTGGACCTAGCGACTTGTCACAGACTCCTGAAGAAGGACCACGTCAGCTGATACTATCGCAGTATCCAAAAGTTAAACCAGGTGAAAGAATGAGAAGCTTTAAATCAACGTGGTTTAAAAAATTTACATGGTTGGAGTATAGTGTTTTAAAAGACAGTGTTTTTTGTTTATACTGCCGATTTTTCCATGGTGTAAATCAAGCAAACATTTTTGTGAATGAAGGGTTTCGCAACTGGAAGAATGCACTTGATTCAAGTAAAGGACTAGTAAAACATGATAAATCTGAACAACATAAAATGTGTGTTATAAAATATATAAATTAAATGAAATTAAAGAAACAGAAAACAAATATTGAACAAATGGTGAATGATCAATACCAAAATGAAATTAAAGAAAACAGACACTACAGCAAAACTTTATGTGAGTGTTTATTATTTACATGTACGCAAGATATTGCTCAACGTGTTCATGATGAAAGTGTTTTAAGTTTAAATAAAGGTAATTTAAGAGAATTAATGTTATTGATAAGTAAACATGACACCATTGTACAAAAAAAGTTACAGGATAATTCAAAGAATGCTAAATACCTACATCATGATATCCAAAATTTATTAATTTCTATTATGGCGACCATTGTACGTAACCAAATTTCAGACGATGTAAAGGAAACAAAATTTTTTGCAATAATGTCTGACGAAACAAAAGACATAAGTACAGATGAACAAATAACTGTTATAATCCTGTACTTGCATCAAAATGCAATTCAGGAGTGGTTTTTAGGGTTTAAAAGTGCAAACGGTATGCTCGATGCTGCTAGTTTTGCAAATTATATAAAAACAATATTAGATGGCGTGCAAAATCATATTAAAAGCATTGTTCCGCAAGCAGTATATATTCATTGTTTTAACCATAAATTAAATTTAGTTGTTGTTGATTGTTGCAAACATTTGAAAAAGTAGGCTTTTTTTTCTAATCTTGAAAAATTATATACATATGTGATACGCGATGGACTGTTCAGTTCAGAGCATGCGAGACTGTTTTAGAAACAATTGAATCTATTTCTGCAACATTAATAGTTATTTACTTTACAAGTGGGTAATTCCACTTTGCCCACGTGTGAAGTATAACGTTTTATCCAATACTTCTTAAAAAATGAAAAATTTATTAAAGAAATATTATTTGACAGTGACATATGCTTTAAATTTTTAAATTAAAATGTCAATCGAAGTAGTTACCAAGGTGTTGTGTGTTATTACTATTGTTATAAATAAAAAAATACTCACTAGTGGCTTTCCTCAAAATTATACCCACTAGTGCATAATCTGTTACTTTGCTTGTTTAAAATCGCCATAGTAATATAGCATTTATTGAGAGGTGTTGGATAAACAATCTTATTTCTAAAACTGATGTAAAAAAAGATAGAAGATGTGAAGCAAAAAGTTTACTTTTACAAATTGATAAAGAATTTATTGTTTTACTGCTAATTTTTTAAAAATTTTAAAACTAGTTACAACTGTATCTAATTATCTCCAATCCCCTGATATGAATTATGTAAAAGGTTTGAATTTAGTTCAAGAAACAATTAATGAATTTCAAAACTTACGAAGCCCGCCTCTGTGGCTCAGTCTAGACTACTAGCTACGGACTCAGAGGTCCCGAGTTCGATTCCCGGACTGGGCTGGCACCAAACAGTGCCTGCTGCTGAGTACAGCGCCGACACTTCCATCGTCATATCACCCATCACTCATCACCCCGGCTAATAACCAAAGCAGTTGAAGCCGTATCATTAAAAAAAAAAAAAACTTACGAAACAATGATAATGAATGGAATTCTATATGGAAATCTACAAATAATATTTTTTGTCTCTTGGTTTAGATAAAACCGATTTTTTTGACAAACCAAAAAGAATGAAATCTATTCCAAAAAGGTTACAAGAGTTTATAGTAGATTGTGAAATAGATAATTCTGTACACATAGAAGTAAACAATGAGAAAGATGTGGTCAAACTTAAGTTATACATCCCTATACTAGATAAAATTATACTTGACTTAAAAGAAAGATTTACAAAAAATGATACTATTTTAAAATCATTACAAGCTTTTGACCGCACACATGATTTATTCCTCAATAAAATTCATTTAACTAAATTAGCAGAACATTATAACATAAGTTGTGATTGTTTAGACTCAGAAATAACGCTAGTTAAGAAACTTTTGTGTAAGGAGGAAAATAAAAATATTAAATCACTGATGGAGATTAAGCCATTCGTTGAACAATATAAGCAAGCATTTGAATGCATTTATAATTTGGTAAAAATATGTATTTTAATGCCTGTATCAACAGCTTCTTGTGAAAGATCATTTTCCTCTTTAAAAAGAATTAAAAGTTATTTAAGAACAAGAATGACAAATGAAAGAATAAACAACATTTGTATATTAAGTGTAGAAAAAGACATCAAAATTAATAGGCCTTAATGAAGTTGTAGACAAATTTGCAAGTTTAAATAAAAACCGAAGGATTAAATTAGTATAACTAAATCACTGCTGTGTTTTGTATTTATCATATTTTCTTTTAATTATATTATGCTTGTTTTTGTTTATTATTTGTACAGTAGAATCTCCTACAGCATGCGCTAACTCGTTTCGTGTTGTAAAAGATTCGTGCAGTAGGAGACGCTCGACTGTATTATAGCACGTTACAGTAAGAAGCGCCGATTTTGTGTTATTTCACGTGTTATATGCGAGATTATTGACGTGTTGTAATAGACTGATGTGAGTCGTAAATTTAGTTGGTGTTGTAGGAGAGCATGCTATTTAGAGATTCTACTCTATATTATATTTATATTTGTTTGGTATCAAATAAATTTAATATTGACAACATTGTTATTTATTATTAAAATGATAAAAAATATATGCCCCACCCCCCTAATTTTCTTCCTGGTCCCTACTGCCCCTCCTAGATTTCAGAGCCTAGCGCCGCCACTGCTTATCGTTCTGTGTAATATAACAATATACCGCCTCAGAAACAGGCATGGTAAGTTGATAAAAAAGACCAATCGTGCAAAAATAACTATTATATGAAAAATATGAAGACACAGCGGAGAAAATATTAGCATAATACTGATAAAAAGATAATCTTTGTGAGTGAAGAATGTGTTTTTAGATTATGGTCTCTTTTGTGTGAAAAATAAAGCAACTTCTTAAAACAAATTTTGTTTATTGCAAAATGGGAGGATGCGAGCGTGCCTAAAATTCAATAAGTGCTATCCAATTTCCAATTCTACGAACCAGTTTTAATGTTCTTTTGTATAATGTGCAACGATCTAAAATGCCTGAATTAGCAGAGATTCGAACCGGGAAGGTGGCCGCTTAGTGTCCGCTAATAGGCTGATATCTTAGTAACCATAGAAAAGAATATATAGCATGTCAGTGTCAGTTGTATCTGTCAAATATGAAGATACAGTATTTCTGTCATGTTAAGTTCATATAATGAGTGCCAAAGATAGGGATAAACTTACTTGTACTAGAAAAATTGTGGGAACTTTCATAGTGCAGATGAAAAAATATTTTTAGATTTTATCTTCTTTGCAACTGATAGCTATTCAAATTTACCGCCGTTATGGCCACTTGACTCAAGGATCGGTAGAAGTGCGAATTCTTATACGCTATGTAAGCATCTGTGTTTTTCGAGTTTATCGGGGGAAGTATCCCAGACTGTATACTGGATTTCAAAGGGTAATCTGATTTTGTACTTACTAAATAATGTCGATTATTATTAACTGTGGGATCCAAAGTGTTGATATAAGTTTATTCCGGACTAACAGTATAACGAAAAGACGCAAGCTGTCAAACAGTAATCACGTGAGGCACGTGAACGAAGAAATTCAGGTTTTGAGACGGATATTGCGAGAGACAGTTATACAAGAAACTCCGGTAGGTATGGTAAAACTGTAGTATACGGTCTGAAGTGTTTTAGAGTTTTTTCGACAGGCGGCAAAGCAGTCGTATGTCAAAAACTATGCCGTACATCCAGTGGCACCAAAACAGTGGGTTACAATAATAATTTTAGCAACAATCTAAAAATGAAAACTGATAGTAAAGATAGATAGAAATTGCATTTTAGAATGGTATTTCAGTAACAATGACCGGCAAAATAAAGAAAATTCATCATATATCAAATTATTTTTTTATTAGTACGAAGAACAATACAAACTTTTATAAATCCATCATTGAGGTACGAATGAAAAAAATTAACTAACCTGCAAATTGAAAAGTGCATGTTCTATGAATGTTGTGTTTTGACAGGGAACAGTGTGTAACAAGGCGAACATTCAGAATACGATTTATTGTTTTTACTGTCAAAACTATTTAAAATATCAAGTTTCAAACTGCGTTGGGACTTGAACGCATCGAAAATCGTCTTGACAGGAGTTCTTGCTTTCTTGAGTTTAATTTATTGCTACACATGTGTTAGAATTTTAGTTATCGTAAATAGTCATTTGAGTTTATCGCGGCAAATATTCTGAAATATCGGCTTGAGATGCCATCTGGGGTTGACAGATTTATAGATCCTGGTCGAACCCTAGATAAGGTTTTAGTTTTTAAGTGTTCTGGTTTTTATACAATCTTTGTGTAGGTCTTCCAAGAGATTTCCTGTCCCCGCGAACCCGCTTATTGGGTAGATGCGTATGTTTGGCCAACACAAGACAGGGAGTTAGTTTTTGATTTTTGAACAGAGCAGACGTCTTCGCACGTCTGCAGCGCTCTACAAAATGTAGAACTTTGAAATTTGTTTTGTTAAATATGTTTTGGTAACTGCAACTTTTAAGCATATTCATACGTTGTCGCGTCTGTAATATTTGTATTTATTTGTAAATTGTTAAGTTCACCGTTTTATCCTATTAATTAACATCTATTAAACATAATTTTTATCATCTTTTAATATGTGTGTTTATTTGACAACCCCTTTAGTTCAGTAATAGCCCGCCGTGCTACAAGTGATTAATGATTAATGCAAGATAATAAAATAAATTAAATTATTGCAAATATTGTTTCATTTGACTGTTAATAATTACATTTACATTAACCTAATACAATTTAAATACAATATACTTATACATTTTTGACTTTTTATGACAAATAATTGTTTCAAATAATTTTCAGTTGAATGATGATAGACAAATAAGAAGTTGCATGTGCACATGTAAGGGAGGAAAGGAAAATTGCAAACCAAAACGACCCAAAGAAACCTTGACAGAGAGATTCTGACTTACGTCGAAAAAGAATGATCGGGGATACAATCATAGGATCTTTATTTTCTACAACGCCAACGTTTCGACACCACTTTTGTTTTCTTCAGGGCTAGTAGACGATTGTTCTGTCTCAACAGAACTTAAACATTCAATTGTATTATTTGTATGCATTTTTTACATTATCATATAATTTTTTTCTAACTCTGAAGAAGACACAAGTGGTGTCGAAACGTTGGCGGTGTAGAAAATAAAGATCCTATGACTGTATCCCCGATCATTATTTTTCCACATCACTTCTCCAGTCGAACAATCATCTCTTCATTATGACTTACGTTTATCGGCGAACTGAAGCGATCAATTTCTTCTTTCGGTCAATTTCCCAGGTTTAATGGGAACTTTATAGTGGGAGTATTCCCCCATGTATTTTTACAGCCCACCACACTACAGCAATTATTCGATTCCTTTTTTCCGTCCGAACTATTGATTTTCACGCACTTTCTCTATTTTAAACAATACAGCTGTCACATAGCGTATACTGTGGTACCACTCCGAGTCCGAGTGATACCTGAGTGATACATACTATTTTTTCTTCAAGTATTCCCAGCAAGTAAACTTGAGGTAGGTATATAAAATACAAATATGACTTTTCTGCTATTTTATACAATAAAATAAGATAGTACCAGTGGTAACACAATTGTCACTAGTCACAACTGCCCTTGCTTGCAGGTGTTACCACCAGTGGTATATGAAACAACTCAGATATTATTGAACGCTATTATATGTTTATTATTGTACGCCGTACAAATTTATTTGTATATAATTGTAATGATTATTCTATGTCGTATATACTGGGTGTATATTGATAAGTGAAATATATGCGTTTAACATGGTAAATCAGTTTTTTCCGTTCGCATTGCTTCCCTAATTATTTTAGACAAAAATATTTCAAATAAATGTTGTTAAGTATAAAATTCTACATCCGGATCCGTAAACAAAATTCATTTCGATTGTTTCATAACTACAGAAATTAAATTATAAAATTCACGGAATTGCGAATTAATAGTAACAGCCATGGAATTAAATACAAGAGAACAAATGTGTAACGTTTTAAACGTCAATGTCAAAATCTGAACCAATCATTTCCTGCAAGCTGGATAGGACGTAGAGGACTAGAGCTCTAGAAAAATGTAGGTATTCTCGTCCGCCATTTTGGGTCCGATGTCATAAATAAAATAAGTTATTCGAATCTAGTTACTTTGAAAATGAAAAAAAATTGTATCTGTCAAATTTGAAGTTGATATTGTAAATTTATTCTTAAAACATCTATTTTTAATTTTAAAACGGAGAATTGAAAAGAACCATTAGAAGTCTTTAAATTTTAAAACTGAGAATTTTTAAAGAACTAAATATAAGAAATCGTCTACATAGGTTTACTTTAGAAACGTTAAATAATATATCTTTAACTAGAATATGCAGGATTAAGTAGTATAATTTTTATAAATCAGTGTTATGTAGTTAAATGTTTGTCTTATTATAAACGCATAGTCATGGCGGTTAATTGTTATCAAATTTTTTCAAATACTATATATATATATATATATATATATATATATATATATATATATATATATATATATATATAGCAAAAACTAAATTAATAACTGTCATAATTGGCATACCGCAAATTCACCTCACTGATATTCGCATTATCTTCGTTAAAAGGATTAGGTACCTCAGAAACCATAGAATATTTCTTTTCCTTGTAATGCATCTTATTCAGTTGCATCTATATTTTTTTCTATTTAATTATTTTAGTGTTTTAAAATGTGCGCAAATTTTTATTTTGCTCAGTTTTTATATTCAGGCAGAATATATATTTCTTGAAATTCTGTAAAACTATACAAATCATACGGTAATATATTATTAGAATGTATTCTGTACACTTACATGGAATACAATAATTGAAGGAATTATTAATCAATATCATCTTCAAATTTGACAGATAAGAATTAAAGTAACTGGATTTCAATAATTTGTTTTATTTATGACACTTGGAACCAAAATGGCGGATGAGAATACTCATATATACTAGTACCTTAAGAGGACCAGTTGACTGGCCAGCACGGTCGCCAGATTTAAATCCGTGCGATTTTTTTATGGGGTCATTTGAAAACTAATGTTTATTGTTGCACTTTACCTGAGTAGATGCACACAAACAATCCTCGGCTAGCGATGTACAATGCGGATAAAGTGTTGGTGGGTCCGGTTCTATCAGAGAAGGAAGAAAGGAAGGAAAGGAGAAAATGGGCGCTACCAAATTGAAAACACATATGATACAAATATAAATTTGGTATATATTCTAGGCAGAAATGTTGACAGGTTACACAAATAATACAAATTTAAATTAAACCAAATCTGACTCGAACTTACTCTAGTTTAGCGGGTGCAACTAAGGTCCTGACTGTTTACAAAAATATTTCCGACGCTGATATCTAGCTTAGTTCTTCTGCGAGGAACGTCAGGGTCAGCGGAGCGGTCTGACCGAGACGGCGGCGTTGGGATCTCGGAGAACTGACCTCGTGTCCCTGGAAGGATTGTACGTTGACGTGCCAAGGTAAAAGATGGCCTATGGAACCAATTCGTGGTACTTCTTGGGCTGTACACCTTCCGAGAACGGGCCAGGACGACGATAGCTGTAGCCGCTCTTGTGGCTGTGTTAATGGTTTGGACGTCCGAAGCGTCAAACCAATCTCTACGCTGCACCCTGTACGCTCTCACCTAGAGTCCCTGCGTCGGCGTAACAGCTAGACAACAAAAAAAAACAAGCGACAGAAAAAAACCAAGCCACCAAAATAATATAAAAAAAATACTGGAGTAGTTGCAAGCAGTTTAATCTAAGTATTTAATGGTGAAGCCAACAAAATTATTAAAAATTACCAGACTCTAAGTTTAAATAAATTAGGTACAAAAATCTTTACAATATTTTAATTTACCAAAATCAACAAGTTATACAATGCAAACTGAATTTACGCTAAGCAATAGGAGAGGAAAGGAAAGAAAAAAGTTAGTAAAAGTGATACAATAAATGATGTTATAGAAGTGCTCTGTCGAACTATGATGTACAAAAAAAATAATCGAATGATTACTTACTTTATCAAGCTTGTAATGTCTGAAACTGAACTCATCAACCTACGTAAAAGTTACTCAAATAACCAAAATAAAAAAAAACGTTGGCTGATCAACAACTTAATAATAATATCACAAAGTTCAAGATGAACTACAAAAAATAATGTCAGTTTCAGATCTACAAAAGGGCTACGAAGAGCAAATATAAACTTGAACAAAGCTGATGGTACTGGTTCAGGAGTTCGTAGAGTCTGCACAGGCACTCTCACAGTCTCTCATTATCAAACGGGTGAGAAGGGAAAGGGGAAGAGGTAACTCGAGTTTCTTTAATTATTATGATTACGCAGAACTACTAACCATGTGATAAATTTCAAAATGTGAGAGGCAACAACAAAAATGGGAAACAAACGCACTGCGGCGTGTTCCGTATATCCTTAACCTAATTTATGCAGAACTACTAATAATATGATAAATTTCAAAAGAATGATCGTGGAGTGGCCTCAGCTCACAACCACTTAGGGTACCAAAAAAAAAAAAGGAAGGCTCTAATAACAAATATACCGCTCTAGGGTGAGACTAGGGAGTCAACACCCAAGAAAATCAACAAAATGCTGCTTGTGGGGTAGACCATCAAACGAGATATAAAAATAACAAGATCTGAATAAACAACAAAGTTTACTTACATGAGGTTGAAATGGAAAAAAGAAGCAAAAACAAGAAATGCAAACACGTGTTAAACTTTACTCGCTCAACACACAACCTATCCGTAACGCGGCTACCTCACAAGAGAGAGATTTGACCGGCTGATGTTGGCACGCGCGAGGTTTCGCGTGGTCAAAAGAGCAACTAAAAAAACAGGGCTTGCCAAAATGTCTTGTTGCAGGGCTTCGCTGAAATTAAGACTGCAACATTATCAAAAAAGATATCAGAATGTATAACTTAAAAACGCTATAACACAAGAATTCTAGAAAATAAATAATCGACAATTAAGGAATGTTCGACGAAGCTTCTACAACAATTGGGTTATTGTTTAGCTCAAAACAGTAGACTATTTGAACATCTATTATAATTTAAGAATATTTAGTATCTTGTTGTTTTTTTTTTAAATTTTATTTGTTACATTAAATAATTTATTAAACATTTATAACAACCTACCTAAAATATTTATTATTCTTATAATAAACATTATGCTTTCTTATTATTATTAAATTTTTATTTAGAAAATAATTTAAGTATCTACGTATAAATGATTTTGACAATCTATTATTTTGACATTGACGTTTAAAACGTTATGCATTTGTTCATCTCTTGTTTTTAATTCCATGGCTGTTACTATTAATTCGCAATTCCATGAATTTGCTAATTTAATTTCTGCAGTTATGAAGCAATAAAAATGAATTTTATATACGGTTCCGGATGTAGAATTTTATGCTTAACAACATTTATTTGAAACATTTTTGTCTAAAATAATTAGGGAAGCAATGCGAACGGAAAAACTGGTTTATCATGTTAAACGCCTATGTTTCACTTTTCAATATACACCCGGTATAGTAGCAAAATATGAATATTGTAATACGTTTGAAGAAAAAACAAGTTTTGGAATAAATACAATAAATTTTTTCTTATTTCTTGCAGGGATGGGCAAACTTGAAGCGCTTAAAATTGGCGCTACTCGCTAGGAGTTTAACGCGTAGCGCGAAAAGTTCATAAACCGTCAGGTGAACAACAAGTACTTTTCAATTATTTTCATGTAAGGTTTATTTTGTCCATATTTACTGGCCTTCGTATTTTTGCGAGACAACAAAACCATTATTATATTGGCCTACAGTAACCTCAGACAGAACGCGAATTATTGGCACAATGTGCTAGGCGCTTGGCGCGTTGCGCATAAAGCATAAATTTACTCTGCGCGTTATTCTTTTTGGATTTTGCGGTCGTTACCATAACACCAGCCGCGAATTTCAATTTCACGGCCTCTATTACGGCTGCAAAATGTTAATTTCGTCTCCGGTTGCACAAAATAGTATATTGAACAAGTTACGCAAAATACGAGAATTCAATTAGGCATTGTAACACGAGTTTTGTTCATACTAGTTTTCCTATTTCACGTTCATAAATTCAATAAAATTAAAAAATAAAATATAATTGAATGGCATGTTTAATATAACATTGGGGACCAAGGGGCTTTGGCCGCGGGGCCTATCGGGTCCCAGGCCGCAATCCCGACGCAGGGGCTCCGATTCAATAATTTTACGTGACCAATGACAGATCCAAGTATGACAGACTGTTAATTTTACAAATAATAAATTTCCCAAAAACAGTTGCACAAAATCCAATTTTGTAACATTGTTTTTGAGAAAAGCAGTGTCACAAAATTGACTTTGTGTACGTGAAATAGGAAAAAATAATTGTTTGTTAGAAATTATTATTATTGTTAAAATGTAAGTGGCCGATCTCGGTAGGGTAGTGGCTAATCATTATTTATTAGTTAGAAAGAAATAATTTATTACGTATGTATTTCAAATATACTTACGAATTCAAAGTAAAACATAAATCGTCAAAAATTTTTTAGACACTTCGAAAATCTGTCAGCTCAATAATAAGAGAAGTTCAAATAATTTAGAATAGGATAGATATGCGGCATAATAATTTGACGTCATTAATAACGAGCAAAATATCTCAATAATTAATAATACTTTTTATGTTTTAACCCAGCTTTTTACAAAAATAAATCAATTATAATTATTAATACACTGCTCCAAGAAATTAACGCACCAAAAAGAAAAACCTATTTAATTTTAATTTTTGACATAATTAATCCATTAACTGCTTACAATATTTAGCAATAGATGTATAATACAAATATAATAATTATCCTTTAAAAATTTATAAATATTCTTGAAAACAAAACGACTATTCATAGTTACGAGTAAAATAAGCGGCCACATGCAGTAGAAATTTCTTGGATAAAATTATGTAAAAATTTTAACTATACTAATTTTCTGGGTACTGTATTTGTCCACAAAATAATGCACTTTGGTAGTGGGACACTTTTTCAATCTATTTTTTCATTTCACCCTCCTGAGAGGGTAGAAAATAAAAGAGGCCCTGTCGAGACTGGGAGTCAGCAATAATAAAATACTTGATTTAGTGGACTAACTTACATGATCTTTATTAACCAATAATCAATGATGAACCTACTCTACAACTTACTGTACTCTACTGTACTTACTTACTTCTAACATACATAGTAACACATATATTTGTACAAGTCCTAAGTCAGCAATATTAGTGTCACAAGTAAATAATATTATTGCAACTATCTGACCTAATTACTTAATCATTGCGTGAACTATAATGTGCTGACTTAAGACTTGTTACACCACTAACCATAAATCATAATAATTTAAAATAGAATATTGTGGCCATGGCATTCTACATTGTTTTTAAAAAAGAAAACTTATGGCGTTGATTAAGGTAAGTTCATAATGAGGTCTTTTACCATTTAAAAAATTGATAGATAGGTGGTGACGGTATAGGTAACATACGTGTGAGCTAAGTAAAGTAAAGTTAAAAATTTTGTGGTAAAATCCTTCAAAAATTAGCTAAAATAGACCGTTTAACAACTATAAGAAGAAAAGAAAGGATAGTAAATATAAAACAACATAAGAGATCAAGTAAGAATAAAGTAACCTTCGAGGTAAGGTAAGTAAGGTTCGATTACCGATTGAGATAAGATTAGTAAAAATATCAAGGCAGATCAGAGAGAAAGTGTTTAGATAAGAGAGCCATCTAGTGCACAATAGCAAAAGTAGCCAGCTTGTGTGTGGGATTGCAACCGAACTAAGTAAGTTGTAATCGGAACTACAGGTAAGACGCGAAACGCTTGTGTGTTGTGGGTGGCGACTCTGTAGGCGTAAAGCATGGCAGACGGGAATAAACCGGTGAAATGTAACTATTGCTCATACTTCGGGGACATTATAAAAGTGTCAGAACATTTAATGACAAATCACCCTGACGAAATAGAAGGAAGACTAAGAAGCGGCAGCATAGGAGGTGATAATCCATTTACTGAAAGCAGAAAACAGATAGATCACCAGTACGATGAAAAAGGAAAGAAACAGAGTCGTATCATTGAATATCTAATATAAGAAGAATGGCAAAGTACATGCCCGACTAAGATCCTATATCTATCTCTTTCTATTGGTATTTTCGGATCAATCTGCTACTGCCTCTGTCCGTGCTTTGATGAACTGCGATGCCAATATGGTTTACATTTACGCAACGTTGTCAAGTATTGCATTCGCCACAGCGACTGCGACAGCATAGGTTTGTAGAGTAGCATCACTTCTCTAGCTATATCTTCCGTCTCAATATTCTCCATAGCTCCCTCTCACTCTCTCGCACATATTATCGTAGGACATATTTACCAAGTTGAATAGAAATAAATAAATAAATAAATAAATATATCATCGCCGATCTCGGTGGCGTAGTGGCTATGTCACTAGCCTAGCACGCCAGAGGTCGTGGGTTCGAATCCCACTGAAGAGCATGGTCGTTTGTGATGTTTACATAAATTCACAATCATCCAATCATGAGGCGGCATATGACCATAGTAGTTAGTCCGCCTCTCATCTTCATAATAAAAAAAAAAAAATATCATCACGCCTTTTACCCATTACGGGTGTGGCACTCTGCTTACGCAGATCTCGGTAGGTGATATATTTTTTCGTATGAAGTGCGGTTACCAGCCGTCAAATCATAGCCCCCAAGGATGTTAGTGGAGGGGGAACCACAGGGGTAAATTTAAATTTGTAACTGTCGGCAGTGGGATTCGAACTGAGGATCTTTCGATCCACAGTCCGACACGTTACCACGGAGCTATTTACCCCAGATGAATAGAAATAAAATGTAATATTTTTTTAAAATAATTACAGGTAAGAAATTACAAACTTTAAAGCAGAGATGGGCAGTAATTAATTACATGTAATTAAATTACGTAATTAATTACATTATCAGATTCTCTCTTTGAGAAATTACTAATTTTAAAACACCAGTTTGAATAACTATAATCCATAATATTAGGCAGAACGTTTTGTTTTTGTTCTAGGTTTCTAGTCTAGTTATTTTTATGTTTTTTAATAATAATAATTGTATGTTCCTACATTTTGTCTTTGATTTTTGTTTTACTTTTTTGTAATATAAAGTTGTAAGATGAATAAATATATTGAATATGATTTTTAAATACCCATAAAAAATAAATAGTAATTGTAATTTGTAATTATTTAATGTAATTTAATTAAATTTTTTGCGTATAATTGAGCTAATAAATTAATTATATTTTGACCGTAAAGTAATGTATTTTGACGATTGTAATTTAATTAACATTTAGAAAGTAATTATAAAAAATTTATTAATTACATTTTTTCAGTAATTTGCCCATCACTGCTTTAAAGGGCGTTATTTATGAGAAGTCCACTCAAGCGGAACGAAAATAAATGTTAAAAAATAACTTGATTTATTAGTTATTAAACAAATACTTATTTATTATTTACGAGTAATATAATAATTCCGCCAAACAGCTAATACACCAATACTTATAATATAATCTAACTTATTTTAATACCGTCTTTATTGTTTTTATCGATACATAATAGAATTAATAAAATAATATGTGTTTCAATTTTTATTTAAATATAAAAAAGCATATTTCAAATAAAAATAACTAAAAATTAATTAATTACATATTTAAATAACTGTCAAGATAGAACATATTGGTACAGTATACAAATAAACTTTTGCTGAATGTAGAACTAAATATAAATATTTACGTCTGCTGCATCAATATCCCATTATTCGGATGAATTTGTCAACAACGAAGGACGGTAATTTCAACAATCAAATAGAAATCAAATGAGTTTTGCTGAATATAGAATTAAATATAAATATTTACGTTTGATGCATCAATATCCCATTGTTCAGAATAATTTATCAACAATGAATGATGGTAATTTCAACAATCAAATAGAAATGTACTGGCCGGCCTCACCACCGGAGATGTATTCATTCTCCCTCTCTGACTTAGTCTATCACTAGTTGATCAGTTTTGCTGGCTTTAATAGTACAAATGTCTCTGTTTGTTAGTAAACTTTTCATTATTTCATCGTTATTATTTTTATTATTGTTTATTAATATTGTTATTGTTATTCCTGTTGTTAGTTATATTCTACAAGTTGTTATTATTGTTCCGGTTATTCGTTTTTTCTTCACATCACAAACGATTGCTATACAATTCTCTGTACGCTGATTTAGTTGCAGGTAAGATTTTTTATAATATTATTAGTACAGATATAGATTATCCTTTTTCTTTTAACAGAGTTAAAACAAGAAAATATGAGTATGGCTTCTACAACTTGTTCGTACAAAAATTGTCAAAACTCTCGGAAACTGTGTCCAAATACAACATTTTTTAATTTTCCGTCGAGGCCCGATGATCCCCGTATTCAAACATGGATTGAACACAGTGGGAATTTAGATCTTATTGCATTAGATCATAAACAATTGAAAACAAGATGCATTTGTGAAATTCATTTCCCACCAGAATATATTATGAGCACCGCATCAAACAAGCTTAAATTACTTGTCAAACACGCGGTTCCTATAAATTGTTTTGCTGTTAATAATAGCACATCGTCCCCAAAAGAACTTCATGTAAGACCTGTAAGAAATGTATACTCTAACCCGACTGATGAATCTATTTGCGTTAAGGAAAATACTACTGTACATTTTATAACTCCAGAGAAACGAGAAATCACACCTAAAAAGTTCAGGCCAAAAGTATTGTTCAAATCACCACTTAAAGAAGTCAGTCCCTTGAAATTAAA
Organism: Poecilus cupreus; assembly: GCA_963942605.1. NCBI lineage: Eukaryota > Metazoa > Arthropoda > Insecta > Coleoptera > Carabidae > Poecilus > Poecilus cupreus. The sequence continues at coordinate 20,918,059 of OZ012727.1, forward strand.
TATGCGAAATAAAATTACACAACAAGCAAAATTAATAAAAAGTTTAAAACTCAAAAACAGAAAATTGCAACAAAAATTCAAAAAAATTTCATTAAATATTAAATGGCAAGGAACAAAAAGTAATTCCCACGATGCGACCGTATTACAACAAATGCTAACTGCACATAAGAAACGCAAACAGTGGACTCAAGAAGAAAAAAAATTAGCTTTGTCATACTTCTACAAGTCACCATCACTGTATAACTACATGTATTTTAAATCGAAAATACCTATTCCTGCATCACGCACTATTCGTTTTTGGCTCAAAATTTACCAATTAAATACAGGAACTAACACAAATCTTATTTCAAAATTTGAGCATAAAATTAAAAATATGGAATCATCAGAAAAGGAATGTGTCATCCTTTTTGATGAAATATCAATAAAAAAATATTTAGAATACAACGAAACTCAAGACATTATTGAAGGATAGCAGGATTTAGGAAATGATATAGGGAGAAGTCCAAAAATAGCGGATCACGCTCTTATATTCATGGTGCGTGGTTTATTACATAAATGGAAACAACCACTATCATATTATATAACTGAAGGACCAATAAAAGGAGACATACTTAAAAATTTGATTTTGGAAAATATTGAAGTATGTTTGAAAATCGATCTTAAAGTTCGTAGCCTTGTGTGTAATCAAGGATCAAACAACAGGAAAGCATACAACCTTCTGAATATGTCTCCAGAGAAACCATTATTTAATTATAAGGAAAATAAAATCTATGGATTATATGATACGCCACATTTAATTAAATCTGCAAGAAACAACCTTTAGACACTGACATATTTGTAGATGGTGGTAAAGTATCATGGCGCGACATTTTGTTTACTTATAATGTTGACAAAAATAAAAAACTTGCCAGGGCATTAGTAAATATAACAGAAAGACATGTTTATCCCAAAGCATTTGATAAAATGTCTGTAAAACTAGCGACGCAGATATTTAGTAGAAAAGTTTCTACTGCAATAGAAATGGCTGTGAAAACTGGTGATCTGGTAACAAATTCAGCGTTAAATACAGCAAATTTTGTACGTAAAATAAACGACTTGTTTGATGCGCTAAATAGTCGTGTTCTTAAAGATAATAATCCATATAGAAATGCATTATCAGAAGAAAATAGCTTAGTAAGAACAACTCTCGAAGAAGGCATAAATTTCATTAAAAAATGTAAAATTTATAATAAAAATAATTTTGAAAGATCAAATATTTATTGTTTTAATGGAATCATTCAAACTATTTCTGCAATTTTATATTTATTTGACGATTTAAAAGAAAATAATTATAATTTTTTATTAACTTCAAGACTGCAGCAAGATCCACTCGAGAATTTATTCTCCGTAATCCGTAATAGAGGCGGATATAATCCGAACCCGACCACTAAAAATTTGCGCCAAGCACTGCAACAAAACATGCATGTACATACGACTGTTAGACGCCCTAGGAACTGGAAATTGTGAACCCGACTTTGACACACAACCCGATTTGCAAAATGTTGATTGTATTTCTACAGAATCAGAAACAAACCATTATACTACTCCAGTTAATGATATTGACAGCGGAACTGATAATGAAAGTGAAGAAGAAGTTCAAGAAGAACCAGAACGTAATGAAAATGAAGATATTTCTGCTTTTGAAATGAACAGTATTGTGTATTTCGCGGGATATTTGGCATTTAAATGTGTTGAAAAATTTAACTGTGATGTATGTGATTCTAGTTTGCGCATAAAAGATGAAAGTCTGAATGTTGATAAAAATGAAATTTTAAATTTATTGCGCGATCATGGTAGTTCCGATTCTCACATCAAATATTTAACTCGACCTAACAAAGAATTTGTTTTTATAATAACTGATTCGTTAAAAATAATACATCAATTTTATTTACAGAATAAACATTCATTTGATTTCAAAAAAACTCTTAAAATAAAAATTATTGACAATATTAAAACAAAATTTAATAAATGGTTGTCTAATGATTGCTTCAATCATAAATTATACATCATCAATTTACTAATAAAAGCAAAAGTATACAATATGTTATCCTTAGAGTCAAAAACTTTAAAGTTTGCACGTTGTGAAAGAACCTACCAAAGAAAAATTAATATTTTGAGAAATACGTAAAATATCGATATGGTTATATATTTTTTCATTTGTTCCCCCTTTTTTTCTTTATATATTATAAGCATGTTTTGTGAATATAACTTTTATTTATTTACTTATTCTTAAGTATTATGTTGTATACCTTCCGGCAAATAAATATTATTATTATATTATTTATTATTATTACTGTATTATTTAAATAAAGATATTCGATAGGATGTTTTTAAAATGACGGTATTTTTTTAAAGTTAAGACAACATTTTTTTTAATCAAAAGAAGAATAATATACATTCTCGATTTTCCTAATGACAATTTTTTTCAAATTTTTTAGAGGCTAACTTTTTTATGTTTTGAAGGTAATTCATATGTAAAAAGTAACGTATTAAGTCTTTAAAAGAAGAAAAAAATTAGATAAACAAATTTCTTTACTATAAGATAAATCAGCTATTCCAAAAATTGGGGCCTATTCTGTAACTTATCTGTTAATTTTTAATCGCCTGTTAAAAAATTTAACCAATAATAATGGACGGCACTGAATAAAAATTGAAAATTTCACTTGACACATATTTTTGTTGGTTAAAATTCTTAATAGGCCGTTAAAAATTAACAGACAAATTACAGAATAGGCCTCATAGCCTGTTGCATTTAAAAAAAAATATATAGTGAACCTATTTTTAAAATTTGTTGCCGTTTCATTTTATATTATTCAACGCATTGCGCGCCAATGGCTAACGCGTGCAATGAACAGAGGAATGGGGCGAGAATCAGTTAGTCAAACGCTGGCAACCTTGGCTTGGAAATATGTTGTACGCATCTAGTAGTTATATTCAGAACTACGCCATAATAGTTCCAATATTGAGGGGGTGATGGCAGTGTCATTCTCAATATTTGATATCAGTACATTATATTGCCATTCTTCTTATATTAGAAATTCAATGGTCGTATTCACAAGACGACATATTTGAGATGTTGAAAGACATGATGATGGATTCTAAAGAGAATAAAACTAAAATAGAGGAATCAAATAGAAACCTAAAGAGGGAAATAAATATCCTTAGAGATAAATGGGAAACGGGTTTAAATGATTTGAAAAAGGAAATGGAAGCGCTAAAAGCCAGAAAACGCGAGCAAGAGCAAGAAATACAAAGTTTAAAACAAAAAATTCTAAACATGGAAGTAAATAATGACAAGATCGAAAAGAAAATGAGAAAAAATAACATTATAATTAAAGGAACAGATATAAAAACAGGATCAACGGAAGAAGTCGAATAATTTATAGTCAAAAATTGGTATAAAAACAAGAATCACCAACTCGTATAAGATAGGCACACAAGAGAATAAACAATCCATAATAGCAACTGTAGATTCTTGCGAAAATAAAATAAAAATATTAAAAAACAAATCAAAACTTAGAGGAACAAGAATATATATATAGACAGCGAACTTACGGAAAGAGAACAGAATATACAAAAGCAGCTATTAGCAATAGCAAAAAGGGAAAAGGAAGCAAATAAAATGGTAAAAGTGGGCTATAGGAAAATAAAAATAAATCAAACATGGTACGACTGGAATGTCTCATCATTAACCACTAATAAATAAGTTAAACATAATTGATACTTAACTTGTTTATTAGTGGTTATTCACAATGTAGTAATTTGTTCTGTGTTTCTTGTTATTATTTTATAGCACTGATGAAGGTAAAATAAATTACCGAAACGTTTGCAACGAGGAGATGTAAAATTATTTATCTACCTTTATATCCATCATCCGACTAAATTTTTTTATGAGAAGAGAAAAAGGTGTTTGATTGACCTAGACATTATATAACTAAAAATCTAAAAAAGGAACAACAGATTTTACATTTAAAGTGCACAGAGTTGAACGAGAAGGGGCACAGTTTCTATTGAACAATCAATTGTCAAGAAGGCAAGGACGGACAGCAAAAAATATATCCTTTTTAGATATTAAAAAAGATAGGTTATACACTCAAATTTTAAACAAACTTAACTATACGGGCTGATCAGCTGGGGATAAACGCCATCTAATACCGAATAGTACAATTGGTGAATAATAATAAAAACAATAATTTAATTACCGACACCTGAACGCTCGGCCATTCTACTCATTTTCAAGAACGTTGCATACGTATTAGGCAGCATGGATACTGAAAAAATATTAAAAGCTATAGCTGATGTAAAATCAGACACCACTAATATTCAGAAGGAACTACAAATGAAATTTGCATTTGCATCAGAAAAATTAGAACAGCATTCCCAAAAAATAAAAGAATATGAACAGAAATGGAGAGATCAGGAGAGAATAAACAAAGAGAAAAATTTGTTATTATTTGGATTAGTTGAAACCGAGAGAAATAGACATGAATTAGAAAATGCATGCTTAGAATTATTCACAAACATAATGAAAGTAGGGATATCTATCTCAGAGTTAGACAACGTATATAGAGTAGGACACAAGAAAATAGGACAAAACAGGCCAATCTTAATCAAATTCATATCAAGAAGGAAACTAATAGATATATTGGAAAATAGGAAGAACTTGAAAGAAACAAACATTACAATTACAGAAGATTTTCCTAAAGAAGTTTTAGAAGAGAGAAAACAATTAATACCCATAATGAAGGAAAGGCGTAAGGAGGGAAAGCATGCAATAATTAAGTACAATAAATTGTATGTAGATGGAAAAGCAGTAGACAAGGAGAAAGTGGAAGCAGATGGGGAAGGAAAAAATAAAAAGAAAAGAATACTTTCGAATGATGAAATAGAAGAAAAAGAGCGCGAAGAAGAGAGACAAAATAACAAAATAGAGAACAAGGAGCAACATGACACGAAAAAACAAAAACAAGTACAAAAAACGATTTTACAAAAAACAATAACTAACGAAAATACAAATGGAAAACAAATACAATCAAGTTCAGGGGTTAAACCCATCTTTGAATTTATGCAACGCTCCAGATCTAATAGCTACGATGAAAGACCAATTAAAGGCAAGACAACAAATAATATATAGCAGCCACAGTTGAAAACACCAGTATCAAATATGGAAACGACAATAGCTTAAAATAAGGACACGATTAAGAATAATGTAGCCAAAACAATACTCTCACACACAAGCAAAACACAAATGAGAAAAAATGTAAGCAGAGATGATCCTCACCACGGCTGGTCACCGCGAGGATCCAAGACCAACACCCTCCACTTCAAAATGTATATAGGAACACTAAACACCAGAACACTGAAAGACGAACACAGAATTATTGAACTCGAGCAAGCACTGAATGAGATCAACTCGGATATAGTAGGGATATCAGAAATTAGAAGAAACTATACTGCAATAACTGAAAGAAAATCTCAGATTATCTTACTACACGGAGCAGCTAAAAACGGTCAATACGGAACAGGTTTTTGCATAAAGAAAAAAATGGAAACAAAACTTAGTGTACTTTAAAAGTATAAACGAACGAATCGCAGTCTTAAAACTTTGCTTTAATAATCAGGCGATTAACATAATAAATATACATGCACCTACAAGTGAATCAGCTGAAGAAGAAATAGACAAATTCTATGAACTGTTAAATACCACCAAAGATGAAATGCGAAGCAATAAATCAGACATAAATCTCATTATGGGAGACTTTAATGGTAAAATAGGAAAACGTCAACACAGCGAAGAAAATGTTCTAGGCGTATCATCATACGGAATTAGAAATCCAAGAGGTCAACTAATCATCGACTTTGCGTTACAAAATCAACTAAAAATTGTAAATTCTTATTTCATAAAACCTGCAAACAGGAAATGGACATGGCAATCGCCATCTGATCATAAAAATGAAATCAACTTTATTCTTACAAACAATATAAAATTCATTAGCAATATCGAAATCCTAAATAATTTCCATTTTATATCAGACCACAAGTTAGTAAGAGCCACACTAAGAATAAACAAAAAACAAATAAGGAAAGAAATATTTAACAAAATACCAAGAGGAATGGCGATAAGAAAGAATGACTTAGCCTATAAACAAGAACTACAAACAAATCTAGAAGTTCTACATAGAATAGACATAAATAGAGAAGTGCAGCAGATGTACAATATGTTAGAAAAGGCAATAACGAACTCTTCAAAACAAATCTCAGATGGAAATAATGAAGATTGCAGCAAACTAGCTAAAGAAACAAAAGAACTCATCTCTAAAAGAACGAAATTAGAGAAAATAAAAAATAAAACAATTACACAAAAAATTCAGTTAGCGGAAACTAGGAAACTAGTTAAAAAAGCTATACAAAAGGATTTAAATAAATATAAGGAAAAACAAATTACGGAGATAATGCAGAAAAATATGTCAACAAGAGAGTTAAACAAAAAATTGAATCCAGGCAAGCAATGGATCTACTATATGAAGAAGGCCGAGAGGGAGGAATATGAGAGAAAAGAAATATTAGAAATAGCGACACAATTTTATGAAAACTTGTACTCAAATAGGAACAAAAACACGAATATCGTAGGCGAATATCGCAATAAATTCGAAACTAAAACAATTGAAGAAATCACAAAAACCATAGACGAAATTAAATTTGAAAAGTGTCCAGGACAAGATGGCCTAATAAACGAACTGATTAAAATAGGAAAATCCGAACTATCGCATATCCTGCAAACGCTCTTTAATAAAATATTACACACAGAACAGATCCCAAAACAATGGAAGCAATCAGAAATAATATTACTACACAAAAAAGGTGATAGATCCAACATGAACAATTATAGGCCTATAAGTCTGATTTCATCATTGAGCAAAATCTTCACTAAACTATTACAAAGAAGATTGAAAAACTATATTGAAGAATACCAAAGTTCAGAACAAGCAGGTTTTAGGAAAAACAAATCGACAATTCATCAGCTACATGCTATTAATCAATTAGTAGAAAAAAGCAAAGAGTACAACTTTAAAATTTATATATGTTTCATCGATTTCAAAAAAGCATTTGACTCCTTAGAGCATGAGAACATATGGAAAGCTCTAGACCAGGCAAACGTGGAGGAAAAATTAATAAGAATTATCCAACAATTATACCAAGACAACACAGCAGTTATTAAAACAGAAGGATTAGGTAGACGCTTTAAAATTAACAAGGGAGTCAGACAAGGAGACCCTCTGTCGCCAGACCTATTCAACTGTGTTTTGCAGTATGTTATAAACAAAATAACTGATAAATATGGTATAAGTATAAACGGGGAAAATTATACAATCTGCGCTTTGCGGACGATATAGCTCTGATTACAACTTCAGCAGAAGAACTACAAGAGCTGATAAACGAAGTAGAAAAGTTGAGTAATGAAGTCGGATTAATAATCAACACGACCAAAACAAAAATTATGACCAACTCGGACGAAGAAAAGAAAATAATTAAAATCAATTCAGAAGAAATAGAGTATGTCTCAGAATATATATACCTAGGACAATTAATCAGCTTTGAAAATGGTTCCGAGAAAGAAATAAACAGAAGAATCAATTTGGCCTGGAAAAAATATTGGTCACTTAAACACATATTCAAAGGCAACATCGACCAAGCTATCAAAAGTAAAACTTTCGATATGTGTGTAAGTCCAACTATTACGTACGGATGCCAAACATGGACAATGACAAATAAATTATTAAATAAAATTAGAACCTGCCAAAATAGATTGGAACGCAGCATGTTAAGTATAACCTGGAAAGATAAAGTGACCTTACAAGAAATAAAAAGCAGGACGAAAGTTGCCGATATCATTACTACTATATAAAGTCCTTAAAATGGAGCTGGGCGGGCCATATCATGAGAAGTAAAAATAACTGGACTAAAGATATAATAGAATGGATTCCGCTAGGCAACAAAAGATCAAGAGGAAGACAAAGAAAGAGATGGGCAGATGACCTAAAAGCAACTGCAGGACCCGCGTGGCAAAGGAAGGCAAGAGACCGAGACGAATGGAAGAGGCTGGGGGAGACCTTTGTCCGTATGGATATTCAGCCACATTAATCATATACTTATTTTTTATAATATTTATCATGTTTTAACTATATGTAAATTATATATAACTAACTTTTTTGTATTCAATTTGGGTTGAAATAAAGGTTAAAATAAATAAATAAATAAATAAAAATATCCATCATCCGACGACTATTTCCAGTTATCTCATGCTTTTGGATACGACCATTATAATGTAAATAACAAAGTATATAACACGTCACTCAATAAGTTCGCAGGATGGCTAATGAAACAACAACTTTTTGGCAAAATTTAACTTTATTCATCCCTTGAAAGATGACACATTCATTCCTACGCTTCTACAATATTTCGATGCCTTTTTTGTAGAACGAAATATCTTTGACCGCAAAATACCCTTCAGTTCCGGAAATCACTTCTTCATTAGAGCCAAATCGCCTTCCCTGGAGCATTCTTTTTAGACCTGCAAACAGTTAGTAGTCGCTGGGTGCCATATCTGGTGAATATGGTGGATGAGAAAGCAATTCAAAGTGTACTTCGTGCAATTTTGCCATTGTTGTAATCGACTTGTGGCACAGCGCATTGTCTTGATAAAAGAGCACTTTTTTCTTTTTCATTTGGGGTCGTTTTATTTTATAATTTCTTCACTCAAACGCACCAATAATGCAATATAATATGCACTATTGCTGATTCTTCCTTTCTCCAGGAAAGTGATGAATAAAATACCGTTCACATCCCAAAATACGCAGGCCAAAACCTCACCAGCTGACATTTGCGTTTTTGGTCGCTTTGGACGGTCTTCATCCTTTGCTGTTCACTCCGCTGACTGCCTATTTAACTCTGGAGTGTAGTAATGGATCCATGTTTCATCCATTGTCATACACCGCTTGAAAAAATTATTTTTCTTGTGTTAAACAGCTCCAAACAACGCTTTGAATCGTCGACGCGTTGTTGTTTTTGATCGACTGTAAGCAAACGGGGTACCCATTTAGAACAGAGCTTTCTCATGCTCAAATGTTCATGCAAAATGGTGAATAAACTGCCTTCTGATATCTTTAAGGTGTCAGCTATCTAACGAAACTGCAATTTACGATCGCGCAAAATAATTTTGTGGACTTTTTTATGTTTTCTGGAACAACTGCCAAATTTGGTCGACCAGAACGTTCAACATTATCGGTGTTTGTACGGACGCGTTTAAAATCAGCAAAAAAATTCTCTACCATTTGTCTTAATGGAGCAGAGTCCAAATAACATTTGTCAAGCCATTGCTTTGCTTGAACGGTATTTTTACCCATTAAAAAGTAATGCTTTATCAACACACGAAATTCAGATTTTTCCATTGTTGTAAAAATTACAAAAATAGCGTCACTAAAACAACTGTAACAAATGAAATAAACGTCAGATTGTCATAAAATTTTGACACGTATCGTTCTAAGGTTGGTACCACAAATTAGAAACATAATCAGATCGCCCTCTCTATGGTTACGAATCTTGAGCATAAGTGCTGCACTCGCATGGGAGTGGTGTGCCACTAAAATTAGACAAGGATGACAATAGAAGGATATAAGATTGCTTTTTAGCCCCCTTGATACTTTTTATTTTATATTTAAATGTATTTATATTATTTCGAAATTATAACAATGATTTTAAGGAATAAATTTATTCAATTAAACACTGATTACATTCATTTAAACATGTAGACAAAAAATATAATATTAAAGATTCGTAATAAAATTTAATTTAATATTTTAAAAAGAAAGTTATGAATTTTCTATAAAAAGCTTCTTTTAAAATATAAAAAATGAGAATTTAATATAATTATTAGAAACATCATACCAACTGTACTATAAAATAAGTGTTAAGTAGATATATTACCCCTTTTAATAGGTTGCTCAAGTTTAAGGACAAATTTTAACAGATTATGTTATAACAATATTTTTGCTCTAACCCAACTCTTCACATTTAAAAAATATATGCATTTAGTGCTTACAATTAACAATGAATTTCAAAGTATTTGTAGTTAAAGATACAAACATTTATAGGTCAGATTCTAACACAAAAACAGTCTTAAAAAAGCTGTTACATTGAATATAATATTAAAATGGTATTTTGTTTTTTTAACTAGTACAGGTTATTTTCTAACTTACTGAAACTCTTAAAACATATAGATTTTACCGAACTATAACGAATTTGAATGCGGGTGTGAGATTTGTTCAAGTGCTAATATAATATCCACATCTGATTTAGAGCCGAACGATTGATTGGTGATGATTATTATTATCTGTGATTGTACGAATAAATTTGTTATTAACTAAGTGTCACCATAAACGTATTTAAATTGTAAAAGTGAATTTATAAGAGAAACGAGGAATTATCCTTAATAAGAATTAAACTGTACTTAAAACAGAGATCAGGAACAAGCACCCCACCCTCAAGGAGTGAGTGTGACTTGTTGATTAACGTGGCGGCACCTGCCTTGCGGCTCTATCCGCCACGACCCCCATGGGCTTGGGATTGAGGTACGCTCAATCAGCGCGGCAGCTGAGAAACACATTACTGTGCACCCGCTACCTACCAGAATCGCCTTCAAGGTGCAAGCCTCTCCAGCCTCTCTGGTGAGAGGGGACCTATCCAATCCCTACTGACTGTGCAGGTCAGTACCCGAGCAGTAACGCTGCTCACCCGGCGGCACTGTCGCCAGTGCCTAGCCTGCTAGGCTTTCAACCACTACCCGCACGATGGTCCATCCCAATGGCTGGCCGGGACAAGTCCCGCGGGCCACCAGCCCCCGTGCTACCAGTTAACTACTGGTGGAGTACCGGTGGGGACTTGCATCCCCTTCAGACACCGGCGGGCCAGCTCAAGGCCGCGGGTTCGCCATACCCGTAGATTCCACCCGTTCCGCGCACGCAATGCGTTTGCAGTTCAGGCTTCCTCACCCTCTGCGTAGTTCGGGAACGTGGGAGCGCCACCTCCCAAACAGCACAACGCCAGCCATGACAAGTGCCCGGAGACACCCGCATGACCGACGCCACACTGCTCCCTGCGTGGCCTGGGGACGTGGGGTTGCCACTCCCAAGGATCAAGCCCCTGTCGGCTCGCATAGAGCGCTCCCCGACTGAGGGTTCATCCCCCCCTGCGTAGCTCGGGGACGAGAGAAGCGCCACTTTCTCATCAGGCATCGACGGCCTGGCCACACAACGGACCATGACCGCTTCAACCTGCCCCTACGTAGCTACCAAGTCCGTGGGAGTCGCCACTTCCCAAAGGCTGACCAATATCAGCCTCTTGGCCGAGGCTGGGGTACGTGGGGTTCGCCACCCCCCATCAGGCTAACAAATAGCCTGCCCCGTCGTGGCTCCGAGTCCGTGGGAGTCGCCAGCTCCCAAAGGCCTACCATCGTAGGCCTCTCGGCCGAGGCTAGGGGTACGTGGGGTTCGCCACCCCCCAACAGGCTAACAAATAGCCTGCCCCGACGTGGCTCCGGGTTCGTGGGAGGCGCCAACTCCCAAAGACCGACCATTGTCGGCCTCCCGGCCGAGGCAAAGGGGACGTGGGAGTCGCCACGTCCCAACAGGCTACAAATAGCCAGCCCCTCCGTATCCCGCTCGTTGTCGATCACACCACCATTCATCAAAGCACTCCCTCCCACGAAATCGTTGTCAAGTAAGTTGACAACTCGTCAAAGTTTTAAAAACCGTAGCAATCGCTCGTCCACGACTTCTCCGCTACCCACAACTCACACCGTCATCATTTAACCCTCCTGGTTAAATGAATCGTCAATATTTAAAACACACACCTTCCATCAACGCATCCATCGCTTAATCACTGCCAACTAAGTTGGACATATCGTCATATTGTATAAAACCCTACCTAACGCTGCTGGGCTCCGCGTAAACGCCTCTCGAAGGCCGCGTTCGCGAACTCCTCGAGGCGTTGGTAACACGCCGCGTTACCTAACGCCCCACGAACGTCGTAGCTACCCGACGCGGTTAGTAAAATCCCCATGCTCCCCAAATCCCGAATATCCCTGTAAAGCTCGCATTCACATAGCACATGCAACCACGTTTCATCCCCTGCACCACATGCACATGCACTGGACTCAGCCAAACCTCTCGCATGCAAGAACGCATTCAAACTGCCATGACCCGTCAACAGATAGCAGACCCGTAGACTGGGATCGAACCACTGCGTCCTCTTGGCAAAGGTTACCTGCGGAACGAAGGAGTAGGTTACCCTACCCTTGTCCGAGGCGTCCCAACTGTTTTGCCAGACAGCCAGCGCCTTCTCACCCACAAGCGTCTTCGTTTGCCCTAGGGACAAATCCCGGATCTCACCATCCGTCACCAGATCACGGCCACACATACTCACACCATGCTTAACCTTATACATGCACGCCCTTCTCTTCGCCTCAAGCCACCAAGGAAGTTCTCCATGCAACACCTGCATCGCCTCCGTCGAAACAGTCCTACATACTCTCACACATGCATACAAGGCAACCCTATCACACCGATCAAGCATATCCCTCGCATACCGAAAGTCCAACACCTCATACCATGCACTACAAGCGAAGAGCACACAAGACTTGAACAAACCATTGTACAAGACCCTGCATGCCCTCCGGTCTAACCCCCAGTCCTTCCGCAAAACCCTCCGCATCATGCCAACAACCCTCAAAACTTTTGCATGCATTAATTCCAGATGCGACCTAAAAAGCATGCCTTCCCCGATTGTTAGACCCAGATACCTAACCCGCGGCACATGGCGTAAACTAACCCCCCCAGCCCTAACCACCGGTGGCCTATTAACCGACAACCGCCCCCTCAGCAGCATGGTCACAGACTTAGAACCCGAGACGGGAACACCGACGCTCCTCCCCCACTCGATAACGAGTTGGAGGTATCGCGCAGCGTCCCGCTCAAGCTCCAGCCTGCTCCCACCCTCCACCAAGAGAAGCAAGTCGTCAGCATAGGCCACGAACGTGCACCCCGCATGCTCCAACTGCCACAACAGAGTATCCATACAGAGGTTCCAGAAAACTGGGCCACTGATGGAACCCTGCGGACAGCCCCTAACTACATCCCTCCATTTCGTGCTCCTGTTCCCCACCATGCATACTCTCCTATCCCTGAAAAAGCTCTGCCATGCATTAATATCCCTGCAACCAACTTCATGCAACCGGTTAATGATCGTGCTCCACAAAAGGTTATCGAATGCACCCTTAAAATCTATAAAAACCCCCAAAACGTACTTCGCGACCGAATCATGCACCACTGCCTTGACCTGACGCCACGCATCTTCAATTGATTTACCTCCCCGGAAACCGTACTGATGTGCATGAAGACCGTCGAGCAAAGGAGCGAGTCTCCCAACAAGCAGCCGCTCCAAGACCTTACCGAGAACACTCAGCAAGGTAATGGGGCGGTACGAGCTAGGATCGTCACGTACCCTGTCCTCCGACTTCAGCAACACCACCACACGGCCCTGCTTCCACAGGTTGGGAAAGCAACCCCTTGAGACGCAGGCATCAAGCAAGGTCTTAACATGCAACCCCAAAGCATTCCACACAGACCTAAGCATAACAACCTCCAAGCCGTCTGGTCCGGGGGCTTTGCCAACAGCCAGACGTCTGACTGCCGACTCAACCTCCTCCCATTCGAACTCAGAGTACGCAGGCACGTCATGCACTTCTACGCGAGCTACTGGTTCTTCCACCCCAGGAAAGAAGGACTGCAAAAGAACATCCGCACTGTCATCCCACGATTCTGACACTTGGTTCCCTACTTTAAGTCGCGGTAAGTCATTGTCTTGTTTAGTCCCCCTACAAATCCGGTAGAGCGCGCCCCACGGATTTCCACCCTGATCCCTAGCAAAGTCTCTCCAGTGCCGGTCTTTTTCCTCCCCCATTTTAGTCTTATACCGTCGTACACTGTCCCTGTAGTCGTCTCGCCTCTCTTGGAGGTTTGCCAGTTGGTCCCGCCGAGCTCAAAGCCGTCAATTCCTCTGTCCACCACCTAACTTGTCTGTGTCTGTTGCGTCTACGTCGTTTCAGTACCCTGTCATTGGCACTGGAGATCCACCCCATTAACTTTTCCGTCATCGCGTCAACGTCTAAGTCAGCAAAGTCAACTACTTCCATGTCAGTCACGTCGCCAAGTGTCTCCTCGTAAAACTTCCAGTCGACATCCCTCACATTCCACCTAGGTAGGTTTTCCCTTTCGCGTTCTACTAGTCGGTTGTTACGAACCTCAATCCGAATTGGGTTGTGGTCGGAAGTACCCCAGGAGGGTAGGACCTCCCACGTCCAATCGAACCGGTCGAACGCCCGATTACAAACACTAACATCAATATCAGACATGCCACCCTGACCACAGAACGTGAAAGACTCACTCGGGCAGTTGAGAACAACCAACCCTCGTTCGCCGATCAAGTCCTCTAACATGCGACCCCTATCCACTCTGTCGCCGTATCGGTGATCCCCCTTGCTAAACCACAAGGGAGAAACCGCATTGGCGTCCATGCCGACAAGCAAAGGACGATCACGTACAACATCAAGCACTCGCTGCAAATACATCAAGTCATGCATTATATCACCCCCGAATCTACAATACAAAGAGCAAACAAAAAGCTTGCCAACAGGTCCCGCAATCGAGACGCAGACACCGAACTCCGTGATAAGCTCGGGGATGACAAGAACGTCGAGCCGTTCGTCAGAGACGACGACCGCCGCCTTGGCCACCCCCTCGCCAGTGTACGCTTAAACGCGCACAGCTGACGGCAAACCACAGACCCGGCCGCGCACGACATACGGTTCCTGCAGCAAACCTACACTAAACCCTTCACCCATGCATTGTCCCAAATCATGCATCGCCCCCCTTCCGCGCCCACAGTTAGTTTGCAAAACCCGCATAGCCATTAGTCCGTAGTAATCCGTCCCCTGCTCCTCTTAACCGCACTTGCGTTCACCGGGCAGTCCCTACTGAACACAGAGTGATCCGCAGGCTTACCCAGCTCCCTACAATTACGGCAAGATTCGCCCCCCGTGCAATCCTTGCCCACATGCCCCGATTTCCCGCATCTCCTACACAAGTTCTCCTTCTCCTTGCATTCCTTCGCCATGTGCCCTACCGCGTAGCAACGAAAACAGCGCTGGACGAGGTCAATCTCGCGGACTCTACACCCCGACCACCCCAGGTACACCCGCCCTTCCGCGAGCAACGCGTCCCTGACCTTGAGGGGCACCTCAAGGATCAGGGTCCCTTTCCTCCTACTAATTAATTTCACCCTGTCGTCGTACTCTGCGCGCGGTAAAACACTCGTCAGATTTTTATTAAATACCTGCTCTCGAACTTCCGGTTCCGTGAGGTATTCCGGCACGTCATAAATTACTACTTTCGGCCCTACTTTTTTCGGCGCCTCGACTTTTAAACCTACGTCCTTAAAACTCGCACAATTTTTGATTCTCGCGATATCCTCCCTCGAGGCCGCTTCAATCGCGATACCGTCTTTAACCCTACGTAGGGCGTTGACTTTTACATCGCACGCTTTCCTGACATTTTCAATAACCCTCTTTTTGACCTCGTCCGAGGCCAGCGGTTCACTTCCCCCGGATCTGACAACGACCGCATAGCTAACTTTATGGTATTCCCGTTCCGGTTCTTTAGCTTTCCCTGGTTCTACTTTCGTCGTCGCAACACCGGTCGACGCGGAGCCCTTCGCCATCGCGCGAATCCGTTCGTCCTCGTACTCCTTTATTATTCCTTTAAACCTATCCTGTTCAAATAATCTACCCTTAAGATTTTCATTTTCCGCGTACGTCTCAAGGAAAATCCCCTCCAATTCCCTTAATTTTTCATTAATAATCTCAAAATCCTTCCTCGCTATTTTGTTACCAAGCTTACTTAAAAATCCTAACATACCCTTAGTCGCCTGCCTATAATCCTTCAATAAATCTCCGTCCGACGACCTAATCCTCCTCCTCTTCCTCTTACCCCTTTCGCCGCCCGTAACCCCGGAACCGACCATCGTACCGCTGGCCACGCTGCCCGACTCCGACACGCTCCCCCCCAACTCCATGACGGACTCGGAGTCCGACATGGCTCCCGAACTTTCTAATCTGCCCTTAGGGCCTTATCACGAGCCGGATTCGCGAATAAAAACTACCCCTTACCTAAACCCGATTCCAACACCCAAAATTATTCTAAGTCCACAAAAATCGACTTAGAAAAAAACAAGCAAGAATAAAAATACCAGTTAAAACAAACCAATTAACCCAATTAAACCAATTAACGACTTAGAAAAAATAAACTAAAAGTTATAAAAACCCCCAAAAAACTAACCCCAATGCTACACCAATAGATTCCCCTTAAAAACACGACTTACCCCCTAAAAAACCAGCACTCTCCAACCCCCCAGACAGGCAGAAACACCCCCCAAAGTCCAGAAAACCTGGGTCACAAAACCGGGTCACCCCGTGACCGGACGCGCACCAAATTCACACAACACCTAGATAATAATTGTCTAACACCACTATAAAAAATTCACGAGCACAACCCTTAAGACAAACGAGAAAACACAATTTTAAACTTAGCGAAAAAACTCTCCGAGTGCAAGCGACAGACACAACCGTTCAGTTCAACTGCTAGCAGAGAAGTCTAAAACAGAGATCAGTCAAAAATTCTCTTGTGAATAAGTTAAACTAGAAATTCTATTTAATAGCCAGCACTAAGCATTATTCCTTTATGATTAAGCGACGCCGTGTGATACATCCAAATACTTGTGTTACATACATACTTCTCAAAGTGGTGGATATAACCAAATATTTGTTATTCATCCTAAAACAAATATATTTAATAAAAATGAAATTTATTACTTCTAGAATTAGTATACCGTAGATTCGCATCATCGATATTCGTCTTCACAAATCGGTTAACTTTGGAGTCCATAAATCTATGAATTCATTATAAAATTTTCTTTATTTTTCGTTCTTCGTAATCTCTTTGCTTCAATTATCTACATTTATATATTCTTATATTTGATTTCAGTGTTACACTTTGTCTTATGCCGAAAAACGTCTAATTTTGTTTGAGCCAATTGTATTAAAAGGTCTTTCAATGTTAGTTTGTAAATGGTCATGCCCCTTTGTTGATCGTTCGGTTGAATCATGTTCCATGTTCTTCTGCTAGTCGGTTTGTTATATATTGTCCGGTTGGTGGTGATGGTGTCGCGTCAAGTCGAAGAGCTTGAAGCATTGGGACCAGGAAAAGGTGCATGAATCAGGGCTAACCCAAGTATATCCATCCGAAATTGTTGCATTTCCTTCCATTAGGCATTTCTTTATACAACAATAATTGTATTGTTCTAAGATAGGAAGGAGACAAAATGATTGAAATAAAGGAATTAAAATATACATAATGGATAATTGTTATATGGAAAATGCATGAGTGTAATGTAACTATAAATATTTATTGGCTTTATTATGTACTTGTATATAAATAATAATAATTAATGTTAAAATATACGTGATTTAAATTTTTAACCAAAACTGTTTTTACAACGGTCTAAATTTGTTATTGTGTTTTTGTTGTATTTTAAGTGTACATGTAATTTATAAAACAGAATATTAAATTTTACACTTACCCGTAGTAAAGTACCTATTGCACAATAATAATTAACAACAATAACAAGGAATTATCAACATTCATAAATTTTGACAAGTAAATTCACTATGATTTCTTCTTCTTTTTTCAAAGTAACTCGATTCCAATAACATGTTTTATTATATGTGCTCTGTAACGTGGCGCCTCCCAACTTCATGGCGTGGTGTGCCACTAATCATATCATTGTGCTGACTTTTGTCATCCAAGTTGCCTCCCCCTGGTTGGTACTTCCTAAAAATCATATTAATTTGTCAATAGTGGTGCCATACATATGTCATCCTACGGACTTATTGAGTGACGTAATATACCGTGTGTCTGTCTTAAAGGTGTACATAGGAGATTAACATGGGAAATCAGTTTTTTGCGTGCTGTTGCTCGGTGTTCTATCGGACAACAATGATTGTAGTACCAATCGAAGGATATAATTTTTCCGAATCAAACGATGTAAAATACACTACTATTTAGTAGTAATTTGGTTCCGTAAATTAATTTTTAAATTTTGAGAATTCTCCGATTTATTCATTTTTTATTGTAAATAAATATAGTCACCTATGACTGTTTTGTTTTGATTTCTGTCAAGCTAT
Source organism: Poecilus cupreus (assembly GCA_963942605.1). Lineage (NCBI taxonomy): Eukaryota > Metazoa > Arthropoda > Insecta > Coleoptera > Carabidae > Poecilus > Poecilus cupreus. The sequence continues at coordinate 20,936,450 of OZ012727.1, forward strand.
TTATTTGACGTTTCTGACTTTTGGACTTGTTTAAGACAATTTGTAAAAATATGGCTAGTTATACTACTGGAGAGCATATTGTTATGGTAAAACTATTTTTTGGAGGAAATAGTTAGCTCAGAGTGCGAGAATTATTTTTTATTAAGTTTATGAATCGACCGAATCCAAGTGCAACCACAAATGCCAGTATCCATGAAAAATACACGTGAGCTTAGTAATTGCAATTTAGCAAGAGCAGAAGAACGTGCTTTATTGGAAGAAAGGGTTTTAGGAATGATACATGTAGATCCTTCGTATAGCACTAGATTTTTTGGAAATGAATTGGGTGTACATCGTTCATATTTTGAAAAAAAAGGTCTTATTATTCCTACAAAATGCACTGCAATCAAGAAATTTTTCCATTTGACGAAGAAAGTGGAAGAGTATTTCGTGAAGATATACAAGACAGCTAATAAAAATGAAATTTTTTGTCATCGATTTAAAAAAGTTAACTCTTAAGTCAAATGAATCACGTAAAAGAAATCAAAACAAAACAGTCATAGGTAACTACATTTATTTTCGATAAAATCGGAGGATTTTCAAAATTTAAAAATTAGTTTACGGAACTAAAATGCTACTAAATTGTAATGTATTTTACATCGTTTGATTCAGAAAATGATATCTTTCGATTGGTACTACAATCATTGTTGTCCGATAGAACACCGAGCAACAGCACGCAAAAAACTGATTTCCCATGTTAATCTCCTATGTACACCTTTAAGACAGACACACGGTATATAGATATGTTTGAATTAATTGTTACAGATAAAGTTGGTTAGTTTTAGTGAACCCTGGATATAATGGTAGATGTCATATGACTTTTCAACTGTAATGTTGGACAGTAGTTTAGATATGAAATCCTCAGGACAGCTTCTTAGTAGGTGCTTGGTTATGTAATGTTGACGGAGTGCTGTGAAGATTGGACAGCGGAACAGGAAGTGGTTGAGATAATCTTCTTCGTATGTATTGCAGAGGGTGCAAATCTCACTTGGTTGAAATATATGATAGGTACAATTCAAGTATATTCTGGGGTTTTTTATGGAGGCGGAGCGAAGTTGTAATATTAATGTATGGACTTGGAATGGAAGGTTTAGGGTGAGATAGTTCTGTGTGAAGTTGTAGGTTTTGAATATATTATTGTATCTGGAGGAAATGATTCTTCGGGTATCTTCTTCATAAAGTACTTGTCGGTATGATGATACTATGTTGTTTAGTTCTGGTTTTAAGATTGTAGCTCTTTGTTCTTTCCAGATCCATTCAAAATTTGCTTTTATTATCATAGATTGTAGATTTCGAACCCAGTTGAACTTCATTTGTTTCTCGCTGTCTATGTTGTTCTTCAGGTTTAATGACAAGAGTAGATTATAACAAATTTTTATATATCTATGTTCTTGTGCCAGTAGCAACTTGTACCACCAATTCAGCATTTTTTGAAATATTGTTATTTCTAATTTGTCTAGGCCAAGTTCTCTGCGAATTATATAGTTTGGGGTTGTAATTTGCAAACAGTACAATGTCTTGAAAAAGTTAGTTTGAGCTCTCTCAATTATTTAGAAATCGGAAGCTGCCCAGATTTCTGCCGCGTATAGTGCAGTAGGTATAGTAATACTTTTATATAATTTCATTGTTGTTTCCCAACAGTTGATTTTTGCTTTTATAAAAGTGTTTTTTATAGCACCTGATGTTTTGTTGGTTTAATCTTCTGCTGTGTGATGGTGTAATCCGGATGTTGTGAATTTTATCCTAAGATAAGTATAAGAAGTAGCTATTTGATTTCGTTATTCTGACAGATAAATTTGATTCGTCTGCTTGGTAGTCGTTCAGTATGAAAATCTACAATTTTTGTTTTTTGCAGATTTATAGCTAGTTGCAAGCTGCCGCAGTATTGTTCTAGTGTTCTTAGTTTTCGTTGTACATCTATCAGGTTTCTTGCCAAAATTGCGATGTCGTCTGCATATTGTAGAGTCATGATATCCGTCCTATTATTAATAAAGATGCCTTCAAGTCCTTGAGTTCTGAAGAAGTTCTCTAAATCATTTATGTACAATGCAAATAGAAGTGGGCTAGTACATTCACTCTGTAAGACGCCCTTAGTGACAGGTATAGGGTTTGTAAGTTCGTTGTTGACATTTATTTGAATTGTAGCTTCGTCATATATATATATATATATATATATATATATATATATATATATATATATATATATATATATATATATATATATATATATTTATTTAGTATGAAAATTCATCCGCTAACGCCTATTTGGAGTATTTTGTCGTATAGCATGTTGTGAGGGACAGAATCGAAGGCCTTATGAAAGTCTATAAATATGGTGTAAGTCCCTTCTTTGTTCGATATCATTCTTGATCTTACTATGGTATCTAGTACAAATAAATTATCTAAACAAGATCTGTTTTTCCTAAAGCCTGCTTGCGCTTCGAGAAGTATTTGGAAACTTTCTACCCAAGTTTGCAGCCTGTTATTAATAATATATGTTAAGAGTTTTGTTACAGTATTAATAAGTGCTACCTTGGTAATTATTTGGATTTGAACGATCACCCTTTTTATGTATTAAAGTTAATTTTATCTTACTCAGTTCTCTTGGTAGTTTTTCTTGTATTAAAAATTTTTTTAACATATTTCTGAGATAATTTTTCCAATTGGGTGGGAGGTTTTTGAGTTGTTCATTTATTATATTGTCAATTCCGGGTGACTTGTTGGTTTTTAAGTTGATTATGGCATATTTTAGTTCATTTTCTGTAATTTCTATGTCCAAGTACGGATGCAAGACGTCAATATAGGTTGTGTTTGATGTTATTTTTGTTCCAAAGAGAGCCGTGTAATAATTTTCCCATTCATTTCTGTTTATAGGCAATAATGCCTTGTACGGATGAGTTTAAAGTATCATAGCAATATTTTGGTGAAAAATAAACTGTGCCTAGGATTGTTTTATTCGCGTTGTTTTCAATTTTTAAGATTAACCAGTGTATTTCTTTCTCTAAAACGGTTATGTGATCTGTATTATGGTTTGCAAAAACAATAATTCCCCCCGAGGCGCGTCCTGTAATGTGTTCTTTCGTTGCTTTTTGTTGGTAGATAGTGTAGTTGCTTAAAAAAGTAAGGTTTGTTTTAATTTCGTAATTAGACCATTCTAGATTTCCAGACTGCTTTCATTGGTCGGTTGTTTGACGCTCTTATCATGTGTCCATACCATTGTAGTTGCTTTTCTTCCATTATTCTGCATGCTGATTTTACTTGTAATTTATTTCTGATATCTTCGCTTCTTCTTTTATCCATTATTGTTACTCCTTCTATTCTTCGTAGACATTTCATTTCCATGGCTTGTATTTTGTCGTTTTGCCTCTTTGTTGTGACCCACGTTTCACTTCCGTAGAGTAATATGGGTATGTATATAGTTTTATAAATGCGCACTTTATATCTCTTCCCTAAATGCTTGTTGCTGAAAATTATTTTATTTAGTACATAGAACGTTCTTGCGGCTGCTTGCAATCTTTGATTTATTTCTTTTGCAATTCCACCTTTGGCTTCAATAATACTGCCTAGATATGTGAAACTATCTACCTGTTCCAATGTCTTTCCTTTTAGCTTAACGTCCAGTGTTCTATTATCACTGCTTATGAGCATAGTTTCCGTTTTCTCAACATTTATGTTCATATTTATTCTTTTTAATTCTTCTTTCCATATATCTACATTCACCTGCAACTCAGTTTGCGTCCTACCAAATACTGCCATATCATCAGCAAAGATACATTCTGTGACATATACATTTTCTAAATTCATATATCCAATGAATGTTTTATTAATCCTTTCTTTGGCTCTTTTAATTGCTTTATCTAAAGAAATTATAAACAATAATGGACTTAAGTTTCCACCCTGCCTGAGTCCTTTGTTTGTGGTGAACTTTTCTGATAGATTGTCTCCCCTTCTGACACAGTTTCTGTTTGCTTCATATATACTTCTAATTATTCTTATAATTTTGCTGTTATCTCCTTTTTCATATATTGTATTGTATAATTCATCCCTGTCGACCTTATCAAATGCTTTTTCTAGATCAATATAAGTATTCTATAATATTTAATATACGAGTATATTATCGTTCGGGAAGTGGGGGGGGGGGGGTTCTCCTCCGATGTGGTTTGATCCTCCAGGGTCTACCTCAAAATCCCTAATAAAAAAATACCGAATTCCCATAATCCCGATTGTCCAAAATCCCGAATACTAAAATTCTAAATGCCCAAAATCCCAAATTAGTTAGATACTAAGAAAAATTTACTGCATCTTATGCATTTTCTCACTTTTCGTACGATATCATATTTCTGCTTAAATTTTTCATGTTAAGATCCTAAATGACATGCAAACAACTCCCAGTATTACATTGGTTAAAGATATCAGAAATTGAGACTCAACGCATACCAGGATACACATTAGCGGCAGTCTTTTGTAGAACAGATTATATTAGAGGAGGAACATGTATTTATATTAAAAATAACCTGTACAACTAAATTAACTTATAACAGTACAAAAAAGTAGCAATGCAGTTTTTGCATTTTTCATCCAAAACCAGCCATGCAGGAACAAACAACACTCATCATTTGTTCATCTCCTGTAATTTTCCTATTAATTTGATGGGGATCCTCGTAAATTCGACGTTGACATACAAAAAGCCACTACATCCACAGCCACTGACATTTAATTTTTTTCCGCATTTAATCAAATGTCAAGTACATAATATGCGTTCAGCTTCTTTAAAATTTAGTTTGCAGGATCGGTTGTAGCGAATTCGCAAATATTATTAATCATGTGACTAATTTTTTATATTGTATACGCGAACAGTACTAATCTTCACCCTAATTGACGCCATAATATATTTTTTTAAGTATTGGAGATTTTTTTTAATGATTTATAATTCTATTTTCCATGTTTGTTGAAGAATAAATAGCATGTGTTATTCGGAGTAAATTAATGTGACTTTGGGTTCTACACATGTAGTTGTCCGATTCGCTTCACTCGTTCTAACTTTCATGATCAGTACACAAAATATCACTTTTAAGCTGGATTTATAGATAACATAGAACACGGAATAAATTAACATAAAAAAAAACATTGAACTTCATTTTATAAATTGCACAGAACCACATACGATGCAATAGATGATAGATGATTTTTTTTTTAATATACGCGTATGGATTCAGTTCAGACTTACTGTATTCTGAATGCATTACGTCTATAATACAAGACGCCGGATTAAACATGGTATTTGCCTTGAAGAAAAGCTGGCTTTGACACTGCAGTAAGAATTTTTAACAGAAAACTATATTATCTCATTTCTACAAAAAATACAAATTTACTCAAACTAACACGAAATGTAACGAAAGTACACGGAAAACGTAGAAGGCACAGCACAGACACAGGAAATTGAACATTGTTCAGTTTGTATCCAATATACTATTCAGTTAAAATTTTTGGCTACCTAGAAACCATTTGTGCGCAGCTCTAGAGCCTACACGGTTTGATATATTCGAGTGAAACCTTTACAGGCATCTACAGTTTGGCTGGGAATACGTGCTTTTTATGAATTCACATTTTTATCACACATGATGTGCGAGATATTAAGTAAATAAACTAATTTTTTGTTTCGTGTAGCTTTTGTTAAATAACACGCGTTGCTACTCCTGTTAAAAATTCAAAGATAAAGGGTATTGACAGTTCACTTTCAAATTCATTTTTTTATTTTTAAATAGATGTTTTAAAATTTTACAAAATATTAAGCATGTACGCCCATTTATTCTAAAGAGAAATAAATTTACCATACTTGTCTAACTTGTCTAGAATTAAAGTAATTTATTTTTAAAATTTCAAAGTGAACTGTGAATTCACTTTATCTTTAAATTTTTGAAAAAAAGAAGAACAACTTGTCATTTTTGACAGTTCAGTTTTAAATTTTAATTATACATTACTTTAATTGTAGACAGGTTAGATAAGTTTGGTATATTTATTTGTGTTTAGAATAAAGGAGCGAACATGAGTACTATTTTGTAAATTATTTAAAGTGGTAGAAATGATTTACATATTTTGACAGATGCACTTAATTAATATTGATTTGAAAACGTCAATATTTTATGAAAAATAGTTTGGGTCACGTACTAAATAACAAATACACTGAAATTAAAAAAAATTCATGGTAAGTGTATAATTTAAATGTAGAATATCAATTCTCCTAATTATTTTGACGGAAATACATTATGAACTTCATTATAAATGTCATATATAAATTAGGTTATATGAACAAAGAACAAATTAAATTTGAAAATACTATAGAATTTTGGAAGAAATTAATAAATACTTATAAAACAAATTGTATTGGACGAATTAGGAGCAGTCAAAATGAAAACATACAACTTTTTTATTCAAAATCCTTGTACAGATTTAAGTATCGTGTATTGATTAAAAATGTTTTTTACATATACAAACAAAAATTAATTATAATTTATGGTAAGTGTGTATAATGTAATTGTACAATATACATTTTTCCGATTATATTGCAGGGAAATCATATTTCAAGAATTCCATCAAAAAATTAACCAAAAGTTTGGTTATATTTTCACGGAACAATTTATAAAATACTATAAAATTATGTACGAAATGATTAAATACTAATGAAACTAATTGTAATGGATGTACTAGGGCTATCAAAGTGAAAACATAATGTATTCCTGAATCTGTGAAAAATTTTTACATTTTACGGTATATCGTGTGGGTGTAAGCTCTCAATCATCGAGTGAAAGGTATCATTTTAAAAGTGATAGGTAATCGGTATAAAAGTTGATTCTTCATTTTAAAATAGTGAAATTTAATATAATCCATAGTAGGAAGATATATTTTTATTTTATGTTATAGAGAAAAACATATACAAATAAATATTTTTCGGCAGTAATTTATACGGACACATTTTGACCAAGATCAGTTTTAAAATATTGGTATGGAGATTAGAATAATAATATACTTTTATTGTTTTAAATAATTATTTATTGTAATGAAAGAGTTTTATTGTTGTAATCAAGTATTTTCATTATTGTAATCAAATATTTGCATTATTATAATCAAAAATTTATATTGTAGCTGTCACTTCTTACAAATTTTTGTGCAACGTGTTATTTTTGACAGATGTGTTTGAAATTTTAATTACAAATTACATTAATTCTAGACAAGTCAATTAAAATAATTAAAAATAATGACTAATAAAATTTTTCTTTTTGACTGCATTTTGAAGTTTATATGTTATGGTGACGCTAAATCTGTATTATACGATCAAATTTACTGTAAATAAAATAAAACCAGGAAATTTAAATCAAATTATTATTTCCAATAAATTTTTTTGCTATGATTATACTTCAAAGTATAACTGTCAAACTGACGTTAGACTGACGAAGGACGGTATTACACGACCAAATTTTATAAAAATGAAAAAAACCTTGACAGGAAACAAATATTTCGAATAACATTTTTCAATTTGATGCTATTTTGACGTTAAACTAAGAAAAGTCGGTATTACACGATCAAATTAAGTAAAAATAAAGTTAATCTGCCAAATTTGTCGAAAATATAGAATTCTAATTATTGTTTATTATTATTGACGGTATTTTTAAATTGATAAGATAATAATAGTAATGTCAGATTGACAGAATTCTTTATTACATTATCAAATTTAATAAAAAATTTAAGAAAAACGCGAAATTTAAATGATAAAATAATTTCCAATAAAAAATTTTCATTTTTATGCTAATTTTACTGTTAATAATCCTCCACATGTAGGCATCTTATTTTAAAAAAATCGTCATCCGGAACCACCTATATGTGACCAGCAAATAGCATTCATTTATATTGTCCAATTTTTTTTTTTGTGTACATAATAGATATATATGTATTATGTAAAATATATATTAAATAAAATATACATATTTCTTCTTAAACTTTTATGTCAATGAATGTTTTTAATTTTGAATGTACAAAATAGCAATGAAATCGCTACCTGTCATTATATTTCTTCCACTTAGTATTGGTGCGCTGCTGTCAACACTTAATACGTTGAGTTTTGTCTTTTCCTATGTTAATACTTTGTGCTTTAAACTAGAAAAAGTCGGTATTACACGATCAAAAGTAAATGCGTTAAATTTGTCGACAATGTAATATGCAAATTATTATATATTATTATTGACGGTTCTTTTAAATTGACAAGATAACAATTGAAATGCCAGATTGACAGAAGTCTTTATAACATGACCAAATTTAATAAAAATAAAATAAACTTTGAGATTAAAAAAAAAATTCAACTTAATTTTTTTTATATTACTGGACGTTAGATTATGTAAAGTTGGTATTACACGATCAAATTTAGTAAAAATAAATTGAATCCGCCAAATTTGTTGACAAAGGAGAATGCAAATTATTGTACATTATTATTGATAATATTTTTAAATTACCAATAGAAATATCAGATTGACAACAGTCTTTATCACATGATCAAATATTAATTAAGTTGTTTTTGATTTAATTTTTTTTTAATCAATTTTTGGGTATCCAAAGAAAGATGTCGAATAGACGGGACAAATGAAAATATAGAAAATGGCGGCTGTCGATTGTTTTCATAAAGACATCAGAAAAATATAGTGTTTGGTATCGAATGAGAATTTTGAATAGACAAGTTTAAATTTATTCGCTTCGGTTGTACTTTGAAGTGTAACTGACAAGATAACGTAAGACTGGGTAAGGTTGATATTACACGATCAAATTTTATAAAAATTTAAAAAACCGCGAAATTTAAAGGAAAAAAATTTCCGTTAAAATTTCACGATTTTATTTTACTTTGACGTTAGATTAGGTAAAGTCGACAATATGGAATGCAAATTATTATACATTATTATAAGCGGTATTTTTAAATTGCCAAGAAGACAATAGAAATATCAGATTGGCAAAAATCTTTATTATATGATTAAATATTAATGCAAATTGTGTGTAATTTAAATGAAAATTATTTTTTTAAGTATTTAACTTGTGGGGTATGAAATGAAATGTTTTAGGAGGTCGCAGATAATCATTTTTTTAAGTCACTTGAAATATATTGCAGGGTTAAAATTAAAACACTTGGTCTTGGTAATATCCACGGAAAATTTATTAATTGTGTTATATTTTTTTTCGCAAACCAATTACGATCGGCAATTATTTTCCTTAAAATTTATGAATATTTGCGACCTGTGGGGTACCTATCTAGTAAAATGTTTCAGAAGTGATATATTGATGAATTTAGTAATGACCGATCTTTATTATAAATCAGTATGATTGGCAATTGCTTTTCTGAAAATTCCCCTAAACCTAGTTTGTGAAGTATTGAGTGTAACGTTTCAAGTTCAAAAAGTTGGAAAAAGTAGTGATGAAACTTCTTTATCATAAATAATTACGATCAGCAATTGTTTTTTCTGGAAATTACTAGAAACTTAACTTCGGGGTGTTAAATGAACTGTTTTAGAGACGGGAAGTTAAGAGACACTGACATGAAAGCGAGGAACGCAGTGACGAGCTTTCTTCGCTTATGTATTGACATGAAAGCGAGGAACGAAGTGACGAGCTTTCTTCGCCAATGTATTGACATGAAAGCTAGGAACAAAGTGACGTGCTTTCTTCGCCAATTTACTGACTTGGAAGCGAGGAACAAAGAGACTGCTTTCTTCTTCAGTGTCGCGGAGCCTAGGGGTCAGTCCAATATACTAAAAGGCTTAATTCACTTTCTATACTTTCATCTGCCTAGTAACCATTTGTGCGCAGATCTAGAGCCTAGACGGTTTGACCGATTTCAGTGAAACCTTTTTTGGAAGTTAGAGATTTTTTGGGAATACGTGCTTTTTATGAACTCACATTTTTAGTACACATGATGTGCGAGATATTAAATAAAAAAGGTTTATGAATCAAAGTGTGCGGTTGCTATGAAAGTGGAGTTTGTTGATTCTGGTTGTAACTTTACAAAAATTTATGTTCAATTTGTCATTTCTGACAGTTCTGTTTCAAAAATTATTTATAAATTACATATATTCTAGACAAATTGAAGATGTTTTGTAAATTTATCTGTATTCAGAATTAATGAACAAATATGTGTACTATTTTGTAAATATTTTAAATGTTAATTAAAAAAATAAAAATTGTAGCTGTCACTTTTCACAAATTTTTGTGCAACTAGTTATTTTTGACATTTCAGTCTGAAATTTTAAATATAAATTACTTTAATTGTAGTTCAGCTAGACAAATTTGGTAATTTATTTGTGTTTAGAATAAATTAACAAACATGATTATTATTTTGAAATTTTTTTAAAAATATGAATTTTTTTCCATATTATTTTCAAATTTAAAATAAATATGACAGATGTCTTTGTTCGTCAACCTCCATTCTTTTAAGGATTTTAGGCGTTAAAATTCAAATGAGTTAACTGCTAATCTTACACAAATAAGTTGAAAATTATTTTTCACTTCATAAATGGTTTCTTCTTTTTCTCAAAAAATACAACAGATGTCTCTGCTCGACAACATCTAAGTATTTTAGGCGGTAAAATTTAAATAAGTTAATTAGTTATCTAATATAAGAAGATCGTTTTAAATATTTATAATCAAATTCAGAATTTTTTTTATCTAAATTCGTAGAATTGTAAAAAAGTTATTTTGAACAATCATCAGTTGTTTTTTATTTCTAATCCTGCCGTGTTTGTTACTAAATTAATAGTTTAACGTTAGAGATTTTAAATAAAGTGACGATTGTCAATTGTTTTTTATAAATATTATATAAATCATATCGTGTTTGGCATTAAATTAAAGGTCTCGCAGAGGAGATTTGAACTCAAGTGTCAAAAAGTTGTTTTGGACGAAAGTCAATTGTTTTTTATAAATATTATATAAATCCTACCGTGTTTGGTATCAAATTAAAGGTCTCGCGGAAGAGATTTGAACTCCAGTGTCAAAAAGTTGTTTGGATGATCGTTAATTGTTTTTTTACAAATATTATTTAAATCCTACCGTGTTTGGTATTGAATTAAAGGCCTCGCAGAGGAGATTTGAACTAGAGTGTCAAAAAGTTGTTTAGGACGATTGTCAATTGTTTTTTATAAATATTATTTAAATCCTACCGTGTTTGGTATCAAATTAAAGGTCTCGCGGAGGAGATTTGAACTCAAGTGTCAAAAAGTTGTTTAGGACGATTGTCAATTGTTTTTTATAAATATTATTTAAATCCTACCGTGTTTGGTATTGAATTAAAGGTCTCGCAGAGGAGATTTGAACTAGAGTTTCAAAAAGTTGTTTAGGACGATTGTCAATTGTTTTTTATAAATATTATTTAAATCCTACCGTGTTTGGTATCAAATTAAAGGTTTCGCGGAGGAGATTTGAACTCAAGTGTCAAAAAGTTGTTTTGGACGATCGTTAATTGTTTTGAATAAATGTTATTTAATTGTTACCGTGTTTGGTATCAAATTAAAGGCCTCGCGGAGGAGATTTGAACTCAAGTGTCAAAAAGTTGTTTTGCACGATTGTCAATTGTTTTTTATAAATATTATTTAAAACCTATTGTGTTTGGTATCAAATTTAAGGTCTCGCGGAGGAGATTTGAATTAAAGTGTCAAAAAGATATTTTGGACGATCGTTAATTGTTTTGTATAAATGTTATTTAATTCCTACCGTGTTTGGTATCAAATTAAAGGCCTCGCGGAGGAGAACTCAAGTGTCAAAAATTTGTTTTGGACGATTGTCAATTGTTTTTTATAAATATTATTTAAATTCTGCAGTATTTTGTATCAAATTAAATGTCTTATGAAGGATATTTTAACTCAAGTGTCAAAAAGTTATTTTGGTAAATCGTCAATTGTTTTTTATTAATGTTATTTAAATCATAACGTGTTTGGTATTGAATTAAATATCTCACGGAAGAGATTTAAACTAAAGTGACAAATAGTAGTAACATGGACGCGAGAAACGAAGTGACGAGCTTGCTTCGCCCATGCACTGACTTGAAAGCGAGGAACGAAGTGACAAGCTTTTTTCGTCAATGTACTGACATGGAAAAGAGGAACGTAGTGACGAGCTTTCTTCGACGATGCACTGACTTGAAAGCGAGGAACGAAGACACAAGCTTGCTTCGCCGATGTACTGACATGGAAGCGAGGAACGAAGTGACGAGCTTTCTTCGTCAATGTACTGACATGGAAGCGAGGAACGTAGTGACGAGCTTGCTTCGCTGATGCATTGCCTTGAAAGCGAGGAACGAAGTGACGAACTTTCTTTGTCAATGTACTGACATGGAAGCGAGGAACGTAGTGACGAGCTTTTTTCGTCAATGTACTGACATGGAAACGAGGAACGTAGTGACGAGCTTGCTTCGCCGATGCAATGACTTGAAAGCGAGGAACGAAGGCATAAGCTTGCTTCGCCAATGTACTGACTTGAAAGCGAGGAACGAAGTGACGAGCATTCTTCGTCAATGTACTGCCATGGTAACGAGCAACGTAGTGACGAGCTTGCTTCGCCGATGCACTGACTTAAAAGCGAGGAACGAAGGCATAAGCTTGCTTCGCCGATGTACTGATTTGAAAGCGAGGAACGAAGTGACGAGCTTTCTTCGTCAATCTACTGACATGGAAACGAGGAACGTAGTGACGAGCTTGCTTCGCCGATGCAATGACTTAAAAGCGAGAAACGAAGGCATAAGCTTGCTTCGCCAATGTACTGACTTGAAAGAGAGGAACGAAGTGACGAGCTTTCTTCGTCAATGTACTGACATGAAAGCGAGGAACGTAGTGACGATCTTACTTCGCTGATGCACTGAAATTGAAGCGAGGAACGAAGTGACGAGCATTCTTCTTCAATGTACTGACATGGAAGTGAGGAACGAAGTGCTTTTTATGAATTCACATTTTTAGTACACATGATGTGCGAGATATTAAATAAATAAGGTTATAGATCAAAGTGTGCGGGTAGCTACGAAAGTGGAGTTTGTTGATTTTAAAATGAATAACAGTTTTAATGTCAATTTTGACGTTTAAATTTACACGTATTTTTAAATGAATAGGAGTTTGAATGTTACGTTTGACGTTTCAATTTACAGGTACTCGTATTTATACAAATTTTACATCATTTCAAGAAGTTTGAAAGTAATTTGGTATATATTATTTAATGTGAAAAAGATAACGAAAATATAGGCATAAAATGGTGAACATTGAAATTTCTTTCAGTGGGAAACAATGAAAAACATAACCTCTTTCAATAAAAAATTATGTATTTTGAGCACACACAATACACAACTTTTACACTAAATTCGAAAAATCTCTGAACGAATACAAATTTCCCCCAATAAAAAAAATAGAACTTTCGTCACTGGTTAACACACAACTTTCCCCAATGAAAAACATATAACTTTCGTGAGTGGTTAACACACAACCTCCCTCAATAAAATCATACAATTTTGTCAGAGGTTAACACACAGCTTTCCTCAATAAAAAACATGCAACTTTCGTCTGTGGGAAACACAGAACTTCCTTCAAACTTGTACTGACATGGAAGCAAAGAACGAAGTGACGAGTTAGCTTCGCCTATGTACTGACATTGAAGCGAGGAATGGAGTGACGAGCTTGCTTCGCAGATGTACTGACATGGAAGCGAGGAACGCAGTGACGAGCTTGCTTCGCTAATGTACTGGACATGGAAGCAAGGAACGAAAAGACGTGCTTTCTTGGCCAATTTTGGAATCAAATGAAAATATTTCAGTGATGAACAAACAACTTCCCTGAATGGAAAACATATGACTTCCGTCAGTAGTTAACACACAACTTTCCTTAATAAAAAAGCATATACCTATCGTCAGTGGTTAACACACAACTTCCCGCAATGAAAAATATAAAACTTTTACCAATGGTAAACACATAACTTCCCTCACTGCAAAGCATGCAACTTTTGTCAGTGGTAATCACACAACATCCCTCAATGAAAACCATTCAACTTTCGTCAGTGGTTAACACACAACTTCCCTCAATTAAATACATACAACTTGTGTTATTGGTAAATACACAAATTCCCTCAATGAAAAACATACTACTTTTGTCAGTGGGTAACACACAAATTCCCTTAATAAAAAACATACAATTTTTGTCAGCAAGAAACACACAACTTAGCTCAAAAATTGTACTGACATGGAAGCGAGGAACGAAGTGACAACTTCCCTCAATGGAAAACGCATCATTTCCCTAAATGGAAAACATGCAACTTTTGTCAGTGGTAAATACACAACTTTGCTCAATGACAACATACAACTTTTGTCAGTGGTAAACACACAACTTTCTTCAATGAAACCATAAAACTTTTACCAGTTGTAAACACAAAACTTCCTTCACTGCAAAGAAGAAAAAGTGGTATACACACAACTTCCCTCAATGAAACTATTCAACTTTCGCAGTGGTTAACACACAACTTCCCTCAATTAAAAACATACAACTTGTGTTATTGGTAAATACACAAATTCCCTCAACGAAAAACATACTACTTTTTTCATTGGTAAAAACAAAACTTTCCTCATTGAAAAACACAACTTTTGTCAGTGATTAAAACACAACTATCCTCAATGTAAAACATACAACAACCTTTAGTGGAAGTTAGAGTTTTTTGGGAATTCGTGCTTCTTATGAATTCACATTATTAGTACACATGATGTGCGAGATATTAAATAAATAAGGCGGAAATGCGTTTACGGATCAAAGTGTATGCGTTGCTATAAAAGTGAACTTTGTTGATTTTAAAATGAATAACAGTTTCAATGTCAATTTTGAAGTTTAAATTTATATGTATTTTTAAATGAATAGCAGTTTGAATGTCACGTTTGGCGTTTCAATTTACAGGTACTCGTATTTATACAAATTTTACATTACAAAGTAATTTGGTATATATTATTTAATGTGAAAAAGATAACGAAAATATAGGCACAAAATGGTGAACATTGAAATTTCTTTCAGTGGGAATCACAATATTGTA
Organism: Poecilus cupreus; assembly: GCA_963942605.1. Lineage (NCBI taxonomy): Eukaryota > Metazoa > Arthropoda > Insecta > Coleoptera > Carabidae > Poecilus > Poecilus cupreus. The sequence goes on from OZ012727.1 coordinate 20,951,567, forward strand.
ACAATGGAAAACATAACCTCTTTCAATAGAAAATTATAAAATTCGAGCAATGAAAATACACAACTTTTACACTAAATTCGAAAAATCTGTGAACAACGAACACAAATTTCTCCCAATAAAAAAATTCAACTTTCGGCACTGGTTAACACAGAACTTTCCCCAATGAAAAACATATAACTTTCGTGAGTGGTTAACACACAACCTCCCTCAATAAAATCATACAATTTTGTCAGTGGTTAACACACAACTTTTTCAATAAAAAAACATGCAACTTTCGTCAGTGGGAAACACACAACTTCCTTCAACACATGTACTGACATGGAAGCAAAGAACCAAGTAAGAGCTAGCTTCGCCTATGTACTTACAATGAAGCGAGGAATGAAGTGACAAGCTTGCTTCGCCAATGTACTGGACATGGAAGCAAGGAACGAAAAGACGTGCTTTCTTCGCCAATTGTTGGAATCAAATGAAAATATTTCAGTGATGAACAAACAGCTTCCCTCAATGGAAAACATACAACTTCCGTCAGTGGTTAACATACAACTTTCCTCAATAAAAAGCTAATACCTTTCGTCAGTGGTAAACACACAACTTCGCTCAATGCAAAACATACAACTTTTGTCAGTGGTAAACACACAACTTTCCTCATTGAAAAACATACTACTTTCGACTGTGGTTAACACACAACTTCCCTCAATTAAAAACATACAACTTGTGTTATTGGTAAATACACAAATTCTCTCAATGGAAAACATACTACTTTTGTCAGTAGGAAACACACAACTTATCTCAAAAATTGGCATGGAAGCGAGGAACGAAATTCCCTCAATGGAAAACGCACCATTTCTCTAAATGGAAAACATGCAACTTTTGGCAGTGGTAAACACACAACTTTGCTCAATGCAAGACATACAACTTTTGTCAGTGGTAAACACACAATTTTCCTCAATGAAAAACATAAAACTTTTACCCGTGGTAAACACAAAACTTCCCCCAATGAAAACTATTCAACTTTCGTCAGTGGTTAACACACAACTTCCCTCACTGCAAAGCATACAACTTTTGTCAGTGGGAAACACACAACTAACCTCAATGAAAACCATTCAACTATCGTCAGTGGGAAACACATTACTTTTCTCAATGAAAAACATACAACTTTTACCAGTGGTAAACACAAAACTTCCCTCACTGCAAAGCATACAACTTTTGTCAGTGGTAAATACACAACTTCCTTCAATGAAAACTATTAAACTTTCGTCAGTGGTTAACACACAACTTCCCTCAATTAAAAACATACAACTTGTGTTATTGGTAAATGGAAAACACACTACTTTTGTCAGTGGTAAACACACAACTATCCTCATTGAAAAACATACAACTTTTGTCAGTGGTAAACACACAACTATCCTCATTGAAAAACATACAACTTTTGTCAGTAATTAACACACAACTACCCTCAATGAAAAACATACAACAATCGTCAGTAAGTTCTTCAGTGTCGCGGAGCCTAGGGGTTTTTTTATATATGTTATTTAAATACAATCGTGTTTTGTATCAAATTACAGGTTTCACGGAGGAGATTTAAAATAAAGTGTTAGAAAGTTATTTTGGATGATCGTCAACTGTTTTTCATAAATTTTATATAAATACTACCGTATTTGGTATCAAGTTAAAGATCTAGCGCAGGAGATTTGAAATCAAGTATCACATTTTTAGTACACATGATGTGCGAGATATTAAATAAATAAGGTTATGGATTAAAGTGTGCGGGTAGCTACGAAAGTGGAGTTTGTTGATTTTAAAATGAATAACAGTTTCAATGTCAATTTTGACGTTTAAATTTACACGTATTTTTAAATGAATAGGAGTTTGAATGTTACGTTTGACGTTTCAATTTACAGGTACTCGTATTTATACAAATTTTACATCATTTCAAGAAGTTTGAAAGTAATTTGGTATATATTATTTAATGTGAAAAAGATAACGAAAATATAGGCATAAAATGGTGAACATTGAAATTTCTTTCAGTGGGAAACAATGGAAAACATAACCTCTTTCAATAAAAAATTATGTATTTTGAGCACACACAATACACAACTTTTACACTAAATTCGAAAAATCTCTGAACGAATACAAATTTCCCCCAATAAAAAAAATAGAACTTTCGTCACTGGTTAACACACAACTTTCCCCAATGAAAAACATATAACTTTCGTGAGTGGTCAACACACAACCTCCCTCAATAAAATCATACAATTTTGTCAGAGGTTAACACACAGCTTTCCTCAATAAAAAACATGCAACTTTCGTCTGTGGGAAACACAGAACTTCCTTCAAACTTGTACTGACATGGAAGCAAAGAACGAAGTGACGAGTTAGCTTCGCCTATGTACTGACATTGAAGCGAGGAATGGAGTGACGAGCTTGCTTCGCAGATGTACTGACATGGAAGCGAGGAACGCAGTGACGAGCTTGCTTCGCTAATGTACTGGACTGGAAGCAAGGAACGAAAAGACGTGCTTTCTTGGCCAATTTTTGGAATCAAATGAAAATATTTCAGTGATGAACAAACAACTTCCCTGAATGGAAAACATATGACTTCCGTCAGTGGTTAACACACAACTTCCCGCAATGAAAAATATAAAACTTTTACCAATGGTAAACACATAACTTCCCTCACTGCAAACCATGCAACTTTTGTCAGTGGTAATCACACAACTACCCTCAATGAAAACCATTCAACTTTCGTCAGTGGTTAACACACAACTTCCCTCAATTAAATACATACAACTTGTGTTATTGGTAAATACACAAATTCCCTCAATGAAAAACATATTACTTTTGTCAGTGGGTAACACACAAATTCCCTTAATAAAAAACATACAATTTTTGTCAGCAAGAAACACACAACTTAGCTCAAAAATTGTACTGACATGGAAGCGAGGAACGAAGTGACAACTTCCCTCAATGGAAAACGCATCATTTCCCTAAATGGAAAACATGCAACTTTTGTCAGTGGTAAATACACAACTTTGCTCAATGACAACATACAACTTTTGTCAGTGGTAAACACACAACTTTCTTCAATGAAACCATAAAACTTTTACCAGTTGTAAACACAAAACTTCCTTCACTGCAAAGAAGAAAAAGTGGTATACACACAACTTCCCTCAATGAAAACTATTCAACTTTCGCAGTGGTTAACACACAACTTCCCTCAATTAAAAACATACAACTTATGTTATTGGTAAATACACAAATTCCCTCAACGAAAAACATACTACTTTTTTCAGTGGTAAAACAAAACTTTCCTCATTGAAAAACACAACTTTTGTCAGTGATTAAAACACAACTATCCTCAATGAAAAACATACAACAACCTTTAGTGGAAGTTAGAGTTTTTTGGGAATTCGTGCTTCTTATGAATTCACATTATTAGTACACATGATGTGCGAGATATTAAATAAATAAGGCGGAAATGCGTTTACGGATCAAAGTGTGTGCGTTGCTATAAAAGTGAACTTTGTTGATTTTAAAATGAATAACAGTTTCAATGTCAATTTTGAAGTTTAAATTTATATGTATTTTTAAATGAATAGCAGTTTGAATGTCACGTTTGGCGTTTCAATTTACAGGTACTCGTATTTATACAAATTTTACATTACAAAGTAATTTGGTATATATTATTTAATGTGAAAAAGATAACGAAAATATAGGCACAAAATGGTGAACATTGAAATTTCTTTCAGTGGGAATCACAATATTGTAACAATGGAAAACATAACCTCTTTCAATAGAAAATTATAAAATTCGAGCAATGAAAATACACAACTTTTACACTAAATTCGAAAAATCTGTGAACGAACACAAATTTCTCCCAATAAAAAAATCCAACTTTCGGCACTGGTTAACACAGAACTTTCCCCAATGAAAAACATATAACTTTCGTGAGTGGTTAACACACAGCCTCCCTCAATAAAATCATACAATTTTGTCAGTGGTTAACACACAACTATTTCAATAAAAAAACATGCAACTTTTGTCAGTGGGAAACACACAACTTCCTTCAACACATGTACTGACATGGAAGCAAAGAACCAAGTAAGAGCTAGCTTCGCCTATGTACTTACAATGAAGCGAGGAATGAAGTGACAAGCTTGTTTCGCCAATGTACTGGACATGGAAGCAAGGAACGAAAAGACGTGCTTTCTTCGCCAATTGTTGGAATCAAATAAAAATATTTCAGTGATGAACAAACAGCTTCCCTCAATGGAAAACATACAACTTCAGTCAGTGGTTAACATACAACTTTCCTCAATAAAAAGCTAATACCTTTCGCCAGTGGTAAACACACAACTTCGCTCAATGCAAAACATACAACTTTTGTCAGTGGTAAACACACAACTTTCCTCATTGAAAAACATACTACTTTCGACAGTGGTTAACACACAACTTCCCTCAATTAAAAACATACAACTTGTGTTATTGGTAAATACACAAATTCTCTCAATGGAAAACATACTACTTTTGTCAGTAGGAAACACACAACTTATCTCAAAAATTGGCATGGAAGCGAGGAACGAAATTCCCTCAATGGAAAACGCACCATTTCCCTAAATGGAAAACATGCAACTTTTGTCAGTGGTAAACACACAACTTTGCTCAATGCAAGACATACAACTTTTGTCAGTGGTAAACACACAATTTTCCTCAATGAAAAACATAAAACTTTTACCCGTGGGAAACACAAAACTTCCCCCAATGAAAACTATTCAACTTTCGTCAGTGGTTAACACACAACTTCCCTCACTGCAAAGCATACAACTTTTGTCAGTGGGAAACACACAACTAACCTCAATGAAAACCATTCAACTATCGTCAGTGGGAAACACATTACTTTTCTCAATGAAAAACATACAACTTTTACCAGTGGTAAACACAAAACTTCCCTCACTGCAAAGCATACAACTTTTGTCAGTGGTAAATACACAACTTCCTTCAATGAAAACTATTAAACTTTCGTCAGTGGTTAACACACAACTTCCCTCACTGCAAAGCATACAACTTTTGTCAGTTGTAAACACACAACTTGCCTCAATGAAAACTATTCAACCTTCGTCAGTGGTTAACACACAACTTCCCTCAATTAAAAACATACAACTTGTGTTATTGGTAAATGGAAAACACACTACTTTTGTCAGTGGTAAACACACAACTATCCTCATTGAAAAACATACAACTTTTGTCAGTAATTAACACACAACTACCCTCAATGAAAAACATACAACAATCGTCAGTAAGTTCTTCAGTGTCGCGGAGCCTAGGGGTTTTTTTATATATGTTATTTAAATACAATCGTGTTTTGTATCAAAAAACAGGTTTCACGGAGGAGATTTAAAATAAAGTGTTAGAAAGTTATTTTGGATGATCGTCAACTGTTTTTCATAAATTTTATATAAATACTACCGTATTTGGTATCAAGTTAAAGATCTAGCGCAGGAGATATGAAATCAAGTATCAAAAAGTTGTTTTGGATGATCGTCAATTGTTTTTCATAAATACTATTTAAATTCTACCGTGTTTGGAATCAAATTAAAGGTCTCGCAGAGGAGGTTTGAACTTAAGTATCAAAAAGTTGTTTAGGACGATTGTCAATTGTTTTTTATAAATAATATGTAAATCCTACCGTGTTTGGTATTGAATTAAAGGTCTCGCAGAGGAGATTTGAACTAAAGTGTCAAAAAGTTGTTTAGGACGATTGTCAATTGTTTTTTATAAATAATATGTAAATCCTACCGTGTTTGATATTGAATTAAAGTTCTCGCAGAGGAGATTTGAACTAGAGTGTCAAAAAGTTGTTTAGGACGATTGTCAATTGTTTTTTATAAATTTTATTTAAATCCTACCGTCAATGGTATCAAATTAAAGGTCTCGCAGAGGAGATTTGAAATAAAGTGTCAAAAAGTTGTTTAGGACGATTGTCAATTGTTTTTTATAAATATTATTTAAATTATACCGTATTTGGTATCAAATTCAAGGTCTCGCGGAGGAGGTTTGAACTCAAGTGTCAAAAAGTTGTTTTGGACGATTGTCAATTGTTTTTTATAAATATTATTTAAAACCTATTGTGTTTGGTATCAAATTTAAGGTCTGGTGGAGGAGATTTGGATTCAAGTGTCAAAAAGATATTTTGGATGATCGTTAATTGTTTTGTATAAATGTTATTTAATTCCTACCGTGTTTGGTATCAAATTAAAGGCCTCGCGGAGGAGAACTCAAGTGTCAAAAATTTGTTTTGGACGATTGTCAATTGTTTTTTATAAATATTATTTAAATTCTGCAGTATTTGGTAACAAATTAAAAGTCTCTTGAAGGATATTTTAATTTAAGTGTCATAAAGTTATTTTGGTAAATCGTCAATTGTTTTTTATTAATGTTATTTAAATCATAACGTGTTTGGTATTGAATTAAATATCTCACGGAAGAGATTTAAACTAAAGTGACAAATAGTAGTAACATGGACGCGAGAAACGAGGTGACGAGCTTGCATCGCCGATGCACTGACTTGAAAGCGAGGAACGAAATGACCAGCTTTTTTCGTCAATGTACTGACATGGAAACGAGGAACGTAGTGACGAGCTTGCTTCGACGATGCACTGACTTGAAAGCGAGGAACGAAGGCACAAGCTTGCTTCGCCGATGTACTGACTTAAAAGCGAGGAACGAAGTGACGAGCTTTCTTCGTCAAAGTACTGACAGGGAAGCGAGGAACGTAGTGACTAGCTTGCTTCGCTGATGCATTGACTTGAAAGCGAGGAACGAAGTGACGAACTTTCTTCGTCAATGTACTGACATGGAAGCGAGGAACGTAGTGACGATCTTACTTCGCTGATGCACTGACTTGAAAGCGAGGAACGAAGTGACGAACTTTCTTCGTCTAGGACTGACATGGAAGTGAGGAACGAAGTTATATAAGTCTACTCAATTTATTTTTTACATTTTCGGTTGTAATCTTCTTTAGTGACGCGGAGCCTAGGGGACAGACCTGCGAAGCAGGTCGGACCGCTAGTCCTATATACTAATAGGCTTGAGTATTTTACTATATTTTCATCTGCTTAGTAACCAATTTATAAAATTTGTGCGCAGCTCTAGAGCCTAGATGGTTTGATATATTCGAGTGAAACCTTTACAGGCATTTAGAGTTTGATTGGGAGGACGTGCTTTTTATGAATTCACATTTTTCTTACACATGATGTGCGAGATATTAAATAAATAAGGCCGAAAATTTGCACAATTTGTGCGCAGCTCTACAGCCTAGACGATTTGATGGATTCGAGTGAAACATTTTCGGACAATTAGAGTTTGATTGGGAATACGTGCTTTTTATGAATTCACATTTTTCTTACTCATGATGTGCAAGATATTAAATAAATAAAGTCAAAATTTACAAAATCACACTATCCGTGGTACTTTTTGTTCAATTTTAAATAAAAAGAATTGCGCCCGTTGCTATGAATGTGACATTTATGGATTTCATTGACAGTTCACTTAGAAATTTTAAATATAAATTACTTTAATTGTAAACATGTTAGATAAGTTTAGTAATTTTATTTGTGTTTAGAATAATGGAACGTACATGTTTAATATTTGGTAAAAATTTAAAAATAAGAAAATAATTTTCAATAAAAATTTTCGCTCTGACTATACTCTATAACAGATGCTCTTATTCGTCAACTTCGTTGCTTTTAAGTGTTTTAGGCGGTAACGTATAAATAATAAAAATTACTTATCTAATATGAAAAGGTTGAAATTTATTTTCAAGATAGCTTTAAATATTTATAATCAAGAATTTTCTTTTTAATCTAAATTCGTAGAACTGACTATAAGTTATTTTGAACGATCATCAATTGTTTTTTATATATGTTATTTAAATACAATCGTGTTTGGTATCAAATTACAGGTTTCACGGAGGAGATTTAAACTAAAGTGTTAGAAAGTTATTTTGGATGATCGTCAACTGATTTTATAAATTTTATATAAATACTACCGTATTTGGTATCAAATTAAAGGTCTCACGCAGAAGATTTGAACTCAAGTGTCAAAAAGTTGTTTTGGATGATCGTCAATTGTTTTTCATAAATACTATGTAAATCCTACCGTGTTTGGAATCAAATTAAAGGTCTCGAAGAGGACGTTTTTACTCAAGTATCAAAAAGTGGTTTTGGGCGATTGTCAATTGTTTTGTACAAATGTTATTTAAATCCTACCGTGTTTGGAATCAAATTAAAGGTCTCGCAGAGGAGGTTTGAACTTAAGTATCAAAAAGTGGTTTTGGGCGATTGTCGTTTGTTTTGCACAATTTTTATTTAAATCCTACCGTGTTTGGAATCAAATTAAAGGTCTCGCAGAGAACGTTTGTACTCAAGTTGCAAAAAGTGTTTGTGGGCGATTGTCAATTGTTTTGCACAAATATTATTTAAATCCTACCGTGTTTGGAATCAAATTAAAGGTCTCGCAGAGGACGTTTGTACTCAAGTATCAAAAAGAGGTTTTGGGCGATTGTCGTTTCTTTTGCACAATTTTTATTTAAATCCTACCGTGTTTAGAATCAAATTAAAGGTCTCGCAGAGAACGTTTGTTCTCAAGTAGCAAAAAGTGTTTGTGGGCGATTGTCAATTGTTTTGCACAAATATTATTTAAATCCTACCGTGTTTGGAATCAAATTAAAGGTCTCGTAGAGGACGTATGTACTCAAGTATCAAAAAGTGGTTTTGGGCGATTGTCAATTGTTTTGCACAAATATTATTTAAATTCTACCGTGTTTGGAATCAAATTAAAGGTCTCGCAGAGGACGTTTGTACTCAAGTATCAAAAAGAGGTTTCGGGCGATTGTCGTTTGTTTTGCACAATTTTTATTTAAATCCTACCGTGTTTGGAATCAAATTAAAGTTCTCGCAGAGAACGTTTGTACTCAAGTTGCAAAAAGTGTTTGTGGGCGATTGTCAATTGTTTTGCACAAATATTATTTAAATCCTACCGTGTTTGGAATCAAATTAAAGGTCTCGCAGAGGACGTTTGTACTCAAGTATCAAAAAGAGGTTTCGGGCGATTGTCGTTTGTTTTGCACAATTTTTATTTAAATCCTACCGTGTTTGGAATCAAATTAAAGGTCTCGCAGAGGACGTTTGTACTCAAGTATCAAAAAGAGGTTTCGGGCGATTGTCGTTTGTTTTGCACAAATTTTATTTAAATCCTACCGTGTTTGGAATCATATTAAAGGTCTCGTAGAGGTGGTTTAAACTCAAATATCAAAAAGTTCTTTTGGACGATTGTCAATTGTTTTGTATAAATGTTATTTAAATCCTACTGTGTTTGGTATCAAATTAAAAGTCTCATGAAGCGGATTTAAACTCAAATATCAAAAAGTTCTTTTGGACGATCGTCAATTGTTTTTATAAACGTTATTTAAATCCTTCCCTGTTTGGTATGAAATTAAAGTTCTCAAGGAAGAGATATAATCTCAAGTGTCACAAAGTAGTATCATGGAAGCGAGGAACGAAGTGACAAGCTTTCTTTGTCAATGCACTAACATGGAAGCGAGGAAAGTGGTGACGAACTTGCTTCGCCAATTGTTTGGTATTAAATACAAGTTATTAAAGACTACTTAATTTATTTTTTACATTTTCAGTTGTAATTGTTTTCAGTGAGGCGGAGCCTAGGGGTCAGACTTGCGAAGCAGGTCGGACCGCTAGTCCAATATACTAAAAGGCTTAATTCACTTTCTATACTTTCATCTGCCTAGTAACCATTTGTGCGCAGCTCTAGAGCCTAGACGGTTTTACCGATTTCAGTGAAACCTTTTTTGGAAGTTAGAGATTTTTTGGGAATACGTGCTTTTTATGAATTCACATTTTTAGCACATATGATGTGCGAGATATTAAATAAAAAAGGTTTATGGATCAAAGTGTGCGGTTGCTATGAAAGTGGAGTTTGTTGATTCTGGTTGTAACTTTGCAAAAATTTATGTACAATTTGTCATTTCTGACAGTTCTGTTTCAAAAATTATTTATAAATTACATATATTCTACACAAATTGAAGATGTTTTGTAAATTTATCTGTATTCAGAATTAATGAACAAATATGTGTACTATTTTGTAAATATTTTAAAAGTTAATTAAAAAAATAAAAATTGTAGCTGTCACTTAGTTATTTTTGACATTTCAGTCTGAAATTTTAAATATAAATTACTTTAATTGTAGTTCAGCTAGACAAATTTGGTAATTTATTTGTGTTTAGAATAAATTAACAAACATGATTATTATTTTGAAATTTTTTAAAAAATATTAAATTTCTTCCATATTATGTTCAAATTTAATTAAATATGACAGATGTCTTTGTTCGTCAACCTCAATTCTTTTAAGGATTTAAGGCGGTAAAATTCAAATGAGTTAAATGCTAATCTTACACAAATAAGTTGAAAATTATTTTTCACTTCATAAATGGTTTCTTCTTCTTCTCAAAAAATAGAACAGATGTCTCTGCTCGACAACATCTAAGTATTTTATTCGGTTAAATTTAAATAAGTTAATTAGTAATCTAATATAAAAAGATTATCTAAATTCGTAGAATTGTCAAAAAGTTATTTTGAACAATCATCAGTTGTTTTTTATTTCTAATCCTGCCGTGTTTGTTACTAAATTAATAGTTTAACGTTAAAGCTTTAAAATAAAGTGACGATTGTCAATTGTTTTTTATAAATATTATTTAAATCATATCGTGTTTGGCATTAAATTAAAGGTCTCGCAGAGGAGATTTGAATTCAAGTGTCAAAAAGTTGTTTAGGACGATTGTCAATTGTTATTTATAAATATTATTTAAATCCTACCGTGTTAGGTATTGAATTAAAGGTCTCGCAGAGGAGATTTGAACTGGAGTGTCAAAAGTTTGTTTAGGACGAATGTCAATTGTTTTTTATAAATATTATTTAAATCATATCGTGTTTGGCATTAAATTAAAGGTCTCGCAGAGGAGATTTGAACTAAAGTGTCAAAAAGTTGTTTAGGACGATTGTCAATTGTTTTTTATAAATATTATTTAAATCCTACCGTGTTTGGTATCAAATTAAAAGTCTCGCGGAAGAGATTTGAACTCAAGTGTCAAAATGTTGTTTTGGACAATTGTCAATTGTTTTTTATAAATATTATTTAAAACCTATTGTGTTTGGTATCAAATTTAAGGTCTGGCGGAGGAGATTTGAATTCAAGTGTCAAAAAGATATTTTGGACGATCGTTAATTGTTTTGTATAAATGTTATTTAATTCCTACCGTGTTTGGTATCAAATTAAAGGCCTCACGGAGGAGAACTCAAGTGTCAAAAATTTGTTTTGGACGATTGTCAATTGTTTTTTATAAATATTATTTAAATTCTGCAGTATTTGGTATCAAATTAAAAGTCTCATGAAGGATATTTTAACTCAAGTGTCAAAAAGTTATTTTGGTAAATCGTCAATTGTTTTTTATTAATGTTATTTAAATCATAACGTGTTTGGTATTGAATTAAATATCTCACGGAAGAGATTTAAACTGACGAGCTTGCATCGCCCATGCACTGACTTGAAAGCGAGGAACGAAGTGACGAGCTTTCATCGTCAATGTACTGACATGGAAGCGAGGAAGGTAGTGACGAGCTTGCTTCGCTGATGCATTGACTTTAAAGCGAGAAACGAAGTGACGAACTTCCTTTGTCAATGTACTGACATGGAAGCGAGGAACGTAGTGACGAGCTTTCTTCGTCAATGTACTGACATGGAAACGAGGAACGTAGTGACGAGTTTGCTTCGCCGATGCACTGAAATGGAAGCGAGGAACGAAGTGACGCGGTTTCTTCTTCAATGTACTGACATGGAATTGAGGAACGAAGTTATATAAGTCTACTCAATTTATTTTTCTACATTTTCGGTTGTAATCTTCTTCAGTGACGCGGAGCCTAGGGGACAGACTTGCGAAGCAGGTCGGACCGCTAGTCTTATATACTAAACAACATAACGTATTTTCAATGTTTTCATCACAGGCAGTTGCTCATTTTTACATCCTAGACGGAGTAATCGATTTACATGAAACGTTCACTGTTAAATACTATATGTTTTCGTTTAGTGCCTTTTCGGAGCAGATTTTTTATTTTACTTCATTTTGTCCTTTAAAATGGCCAAAAAAGGCGAAATTTTTCAAGTATCCAAGTAACTTGTGGAATTTTACTGTTTTACGATCACGTATTTTCAATAAATGAATGCTTCTCATTTTTGACAGTTCAGTTTGAAATTTAATATATTAAGTACATTAATTGTAGACAGGCTGGACAATTTTTGTAAATTTATTTGTGTTTACAATAAATGAACAAATATACTTGTAAATTTTTAAATTTTTAAAAAGTCAATTTAAAGAAAATGAAAATAATTTCAAATAAAAATTTTCGCTTTGATTGTACATGCCGTTTGAATAAGGTAAATGAACAACTACTTGTTATTTTTGACAGTTTAGTTTGAAATATAAATTGCATTAATTGCAGACATGCTAGAAAATTTTCGTAAATTTATTTATGTTTACAATATATGCGCAAATATGTTAACTAATTTCTAAATTTATAAAAAAAATCATTTAAAAAAACGTTTCTACAAAAGTTGAAAAATTCCGAAAAGCCTAGAATTCACGGCCAGTTCAAGGATTTAATAAAGTCCAACAATTTCATTATATGTGGTTATTCTTCAGGCAAAAGTCAATGATAGATGGTTGAAATTGTAATAATTCTTTGTTGTAATCAGTGTTTAGAGTAATCAATGCATTGTTGTATTCTTTGATACAAGTTTTAAATGGTAAGTTATGTGCGCAGGGCACTGCCAATGCAATGCAAATATTTCGAGTTTTTAATACATTTTATTTTGTAGGTTAAACATTAATTACCTTATTCCTTAGTCCAATGACAGTAATAGTTAGAAATAAGTGAGAAATGCATAAAATAAAGTGAAACCAATCATATTTTGAAGACAGGGCGATCTCAATATGACAAATTGTGTTGAAATGTGTGATATATGCTCCATGCTATGTTTTTGTATACAAGTGTTATGAATTAAAGTATTTCGAAAATAACTTGTTACAAAAAGGTAAATTATTCAATCACCATATTCCACAGAAACATAATTGGTATATTAAAATGTGTATTATACTGATATTTTTTAATACGATAGCGAAAACATTTGTAGAAGAAATTTCAAGAAGTAAAGGTAGTTGAAAAGGTTTTGATATTTTGACGTAACCAATTGGAGAAATGATGTTATTAAGGTTATTTTTGTACAATTATTTTATAAATGAAAATTTACAGTACACACAACACATTTTACTTCTACTCAAATTATCAAATTTGATCTACTACGTTCAGGTGCTTGGTGTATGATTTTATTTGTTAGTTGTATTCATTTTGAAATATTTGTTGTAGGTATTATAATAATTACGGGGCATGAAAATAAAATAAAATATGTGGATTATGTAGATTTTTCTAATGCGATCAATAGTAACAAATTTATACCAGTGGCCCATGTGTGTATTTCCAGCAAGCGGCAGGTTGAACTTTTCAAACGCTTGATTACAACAATGACATATGTTTATTCTTTGTATCTTACCACGGACTATTTTGTTTTATATATATATATATATATATATATATATATATATATATATATATATATATATATATTGTGAAACTATTTTTGTAGAGTATGTAGTATGATATAATTAAATAACATTCTCAAAACTAATAAAAAATTTAAGAAAATAGCAATAAAAAAAGTTAAATTCTAACGCTAGCATTCGAAATTATTCGGTATAATTCTAAATACAATAGTTATTCCAAAGAAAAAAATTTACAAATTTAATGAAATTTTTAATATAATTTTAATTGCATACCAGTTGGACATGTTTGACAAAGATCGGTATTATATGAACAAATATTAGTGCAAGTTGTATTTGATTTAAATTTGTTTTAAAATTCACTTATTTAGTCACCAAAAAAAGGCCTCGAAGAGACGAGATTAATAATTATAACTGGAAGAATTATGCCATATTGTGTAGGGTGCCGTATATCGTAATAATCACCCTTTTCCTATTATATTATTGTAACTACATAAGTTTTATGAGATTTTCAGAGATGGCGGAGCCCTAGCAGAGACACCCGCCGTAGGCGGGGGTCGACGCTAGTCCTATATACTAAAAGGCTTAATTCATTCTCTATATTTTCATCTGCCTAGTAACCATTTGTGCGCAGCTCTAGAGCCTAGACGGTTTGACGGATTTCAGTAAACCTTTACCGGAAGTTAGAGATTGTTTGGGAATAGGTCCTTTTCATGAATTCACATTTTTCTTGTACATGATGTGCGAGTTATTAAATAAATATGGTTATGGATCAAAGTGTGCGGGTTGCTACGAAAGTGGAGTTTGTTGATTCTGGTTGTAACTTTACAAAAATTTATGTTCAATTTGACATTTCTGACAGATCTTTTTCAAAAATTAAGTATAAATTACATATATTCTAGACAACTTGAAGATGTTTTGTAAATTTATATGTGTTTTGAATAAATAAGCAAACATGTGTACTATTTTGAAAATATTTTAAAAGTCAGATAAAAAAATTAATATTGTAGCTGTCACTTTTCACAAATTTTTGTGCAACTAGTTATTTTTGACATTTCTGTCTGAACTTTAATTTTAGTCTATTTAGACAACTTTGGTAATTCATTTGTGTTTAGAATAAATGAGCAAACATTATTATTATTTGGTAATTTTTTTTTTTAATTTGATTTTTTTTTTCATATTTTTTTTCAAAATTAATATAAATATGACACATGCCTTTGTTCGTCAATCTCGATTCTTTTAAGGATTTTAAGCGGTAAAATTCGAATGAGTTAACTTCTTATCTAATACAAAAAAGTTCAAAACTATTTTTCACTTCATAGCTGATTCCTTTTTCTTCTCAAAAAATACAACAGATGTCTCTGCTCGACAACATCGATGCGTTTACGTATTAGGCGGTAAAATTTAAATAAGTTAATTAGTTATATAATAAAAAAATATCGTTTTAAATATTTATAGTCAATTTCAGAATTTTTTTATCTAAATCTGTAGAATTGTCAAAATGTTATTTTGAACAATCTTCAGTTGTTTTTATTTCTACTCCTGCCGTGTTTGGTACTAAATTAAAAGTTTTACAGCACTGATTTAAAATCGAGTTTCATAAGTTAGACGATGGTTAATTGTTTTTTGTAAATGTTATTTAAATCATGCCGTGTTTGGTATTGTATTAAAGGTCTCAATCATGAAATTCAGAGTTAAGTATCAAAATTTTATTTTGGACGATCGTTAATTGTTTTTATAAATGTTAATTAAATCCTTTCGTGTTTGGAATCAAATTTAAGGTCTCCCAGATGAGGTTTGAACTCAAGTGTCAAAAAGTTGTTACGGGCGTTTGTCAATTGTATTGTATAAATGTTATTTAAATCCTACCGTGTTTGGTATTGATTTAAAGGTCTCACTCATTATATTTAAACTCAAGTGTCAAAAAGTTGTTTTGACTGATCGTTAATTGTTTTTCATAAATAATATGTAAATCCTACCGTGTTTGGTATTGAATTAAAGATCTCAATCATGAGATTCATAGTTAAGAATCAAAATTTTATTTTGGACGATTGTCAATTGTTTTTATAAATGTTATTTAAATCCTACCGTGTTTGGAATCAAATTAAAGGTCTCGCAGAGGAGGTTTGAACTCAAGTGTCAAAAAGTTATTTTGGTGATTGTCAATAGTTTTGTATATATGTAATTTAAATCCTGCCGTGTTTGGTATTGAATTAAAGGTCTCACTCATTATATATAAACTCAAGTGTCAATAAGTTATTTTGGACGAACGTCAATTGTTTTTTATAAATGTTATTTAAATCCTACCGTGTTTGGTATTGAATTAAAGATCTCAATCATGAGATTCATAGTTAAGTATCAAAATTTTATTTTAGACGATTGTCAATTGTTTTTATAAATGTTATTTAAATCCTACCGTGTTTGGAATCAAATTAAAGGTCTCGCAGAGGAGGTTTGAACTCAAGTGTCAAAAAGTTGTTACGGGCGATTGTCAATTGTATTGTATAAATGTTATTTAAATCCTACCGTGTTTGGAATCAAATTAAAGGTCTCGCAGAGGAGGTTTGAACTCAAGTGTCAAAAAGTTGTTTTGAGCGTTTATCAATTGTTTTGTGTAAATGTTATATTGATCCTACCGTGTTTGATATTAAATTAAAAGTCTCATGGAGCGGATTTTAAACTTAAGTATCGAAAAGTTATTTTGCACGATCGTCAATTGTTTGGTATTAAATTAAAGTTCATACTTAAACTCAAGTGTCGCAAAGTAGTATCATGGAAGCGAGAAACGAAGAGACGAGCTTGCTTCACCGATGTACTGACATGGAAGCGAGGAACGAAGTGACGAGCTTTCTTCGTCAACTTACTGACATGGAAGCGAGGAACGTAGTAATGAACGTAGTAATTTGTTTGGTATTAATTGGTAGTTATTTAAGACAGTTGTAATCTTTAGTGACGCGGGAATCAAAAGAAAGGTGGTTGGCCGATTGTTTTCATAAAAGTCATTAGAAAAATGTGATTTGTATCAAATAAGAATCTTGATGCACAAGTGTTAATTTTTTCGCTTCGATTGTACTTTGAAGTGTAACTGACAAGCTGACGTAAGACTAGATAAGGTTGGCATTACACGAACAAATTTAGTAAACATAATATATATCTGCCAAATTTTTCAATATGGAATGCAAATTATTATACATTATTATTGACGGTATTTCTAAATTGCCAAGAAGACAATAGAAATGTCAGATTGATAAAAGTCTTTATTACATGATCAAATATTAATGCAAGTTGTATTTAATATAAATTTCCTATAAAAATCACTTATTCGGTATCGAAAGAAAGGTCGAAGTGACGAAATTTTATCTCAAATCGTTACGATCGACAATTGTTTAAACTTTTTTTTAATAATTTTTGTAGATACCTAACTTGTAGTTTATGTAACTAAATGTTTTATTAGTTGGCAGATAGTTATTTTTTTAAAGTCAATTGAAATCTATTGTAGGAGTAAAAATTAAAACACTTTATCTTGGTAATGTCCACGAAAAATCTATTGTATTTGTTGTAATTTTTTCCGAAAACCAATTACGAACGGCAATTGTCGTTCTTTAAAATTCATGAATATGCGACCTGTGGATTACCAAGTGCAATGTTTTAGATGTGAAATATTGAGGAACTTAGAAATGACCCATCTTTATTACAAATCAGTACGATTGGCAATTGCTTTTCTGAAAATTCCCCTAAACCTAGCTTGTGGAGTATTGAATGCAATGTTTTTGGCTCAAGAAGTAGGAAAAAGTAGTGATGAATCTTCTTTATCATAAATAATTACGATCAGCAATTGTTTTTGTGGAAATTACTAGAAACCTAACTTAGGGGTATTTATTGCCAATGCATTGACATGAAAGCGAGGAACGAAGTGACGAGCTTTCTTCGCCATTTTACTAACAAGGAAGCGGGGAACAAAGAGGGAACTTTCTTTGACAATTGCTTGCTAACACATTTGAGAAAACTTGCAATTTATTTTCATATTGTTTTGTTGCCATCTTCTTCAGTGTCGCGGAGCCTAAGGGTTAGACCTGCGAAGCAGGTCGGACCGCTAGTCCAATATACTAAAAGGCTTAATTCACTTTCTATACTTTCATCTGCCTAGTAACCATTTGTGCGCAGCTCTAGAGCCTAGACGGTTTGACCGATTTCAGTAAAAACTTTTTTGGAAGTTAGAGATTTTTTGGGAATACGTGCTTTTTATGAATTCACATTTTTAGTACATATGATGTGCGAGATATTAAATAAAAAAGGTTTATGGATTAAAGTGTGCGGTTGCTATGAAAGTGGAGTTTGTTGATTCTGGTTGTAACTTTACAAAAATTTATGTTCAATTTGTCATTTCTGACAGTTCTGTTTCAAAAATTAATTATAAATTACATATATTCTAGACAAATTGAAGATGTTTTGTAAATTTATCTGTATTCAGAATTAATGAACAAATATGTGTACTATTTTGTAAATATTTTAAAAGTTAATTAAAAAAATAAAAATTGTAGCTGTCACTTTTCACAAATTTTTGTGCAACTTGTTATTTTTGACATTTCAGTCTGAAATTTTAAATATAAATTACTTTAATTGTAGTTCAGCTAGACAAATTTGGTAATTTATTTGTGTTTAGAATAAATTAACAAACATGATTATAATTTTGAAATTTTTTTAAAAATATGAATTTTTTTCCATATTATTTTCAAATTTAAAATAAATATGACAGATGTCTTTGTTCGTCAACCTCAATTCTTTTAAGGATTTTAGGCGGTAAAATTCAAATGAGTTAACTGCTAATCTTACACAAATAAGTTGAAAATTATTTTTCACTTCATAAATGGTTTCTTCTTTTTCTCAAAAAATACAACAGATGTCTCTGCTCGACAACATCTAAGTATTTTAGGCGGTAAAATTTAAATAAGTTAATTAGTTATCTAATATAAGAAGATCGTTTTAAATATTTATAATCAAATTCAGAATTTTTTTTATCTAAATTCGTAGAATTGTAAAAAAGTTATTTTGAACAATCATCAGTTGTTTTTTATTTCTAATCCTGCCGTGTTTGTTACTAAATTAATAGTTTAACGTTAGAGATTTTAAATAAAGTGACGATTGTCAATTGTTTTTTATAAATATTATATAAATCATATCGTGATTGGCATTAAATTAAAGGTCTCGCAGAGGAGATTTGAACTCAAGTGTCAAAAAGTTGTTTTGGACGAAAGTCAATTGTTTTTTATAAATATTATTTAAATCCTACCGCGTTTGGTATCAAATTAAAGGTCTCGCGGAGGAGATTTGAACTCCAGTGTCAAAAAGTTGTTTTGGATGATCGTTAATTGTTTTTTTACAAATATTATTTAAATCCTACCGTGTTTGGTATTGAATTAAAGGCCTTGCAGAGGAGATTTGAACTAGAGTGTCAAAAAGTTGTTTAGGACGATTGTCAATTGTTTTTTATAAATATTATTTAAATCCTACCGTGTTTGGTATTGAATTAAAAGTCTCGCAGAGGAGATTTGAACTAAAGTGTCAAAAAGTTGTTTAGGACGATTGTCAATTGTTTTTTATAAATATTATTTAAATCCTACCGTGTTTGGTATTGAATTAAAGGTCTCGCAGAGGAGATTTGAACTAAAGTTTCAAAAAGTTGTTTAGGACGATTGTCATTTGTTTTTTATAAATATTATTTAAATCCTACCGTGTTTGGTATCAAATTAAAGGACTCGCGGAGGAGATTTGAACTCAAGTGTCAAAAAGTTGTTTTGGACGATCGTTAATTGTTTTGAATAAATGTTATTTAATTGTTACCGTGTTTGGTATCAAATTAAAGGCCTCGCGGAGGAGATTTGTACTCAAGCGTCAAAAAGTTGTTTTGCACGATTGTCAATTGTTTTTTATAAATATTATTTAAAGCCTATTGTGTTTGGTATCAAATTTAAGGTTTCGCGGAGGAGATTTGAATTCAAGTGTCAAAAAGATATTTTGGACGATCGTTAATTGTTTTGTATAAATGTTATTTAATTCCTACCGTGTTTGGTATCAAATTAAAGGCCTCGCGGAGGAGAACTCAAGTGTCAAAAATTTGTTTTGGACGATTGTCAATTGTTTTTTAAAAATATTATTTAAATTCTGCAGTATTTGGTATCAAATTAAATGTCTTATAAAGGATATTTTAACTCAAGTGTCAAAAAGTTATTTTGGTAAATCGTCAATTGTTTTTTATTAATGTTATTTAAATCATAACGTGTTTGGTATTGAATTAAATATCTCACGGGAGAGATTTAAACTAAAGTGACAAATAGTAGTAACATGGACGCGAGAAACGAAGTGACGAGCTTGCTTCGCCCATGCACTGACTTGAAAGCGAGGAACGAAGTGACAAGCTTTTTTCGTCAATGTACTGACATGGAAAAGAGGAACGTAGTGACGAGCTTTCTTCGACGATGCACTGACTTGAAAGCGAGGAACGAAGACACAAGCTTGCTTCGCCGATGTACTGACATGGAAGCGAGGAACGAAGTGACGAGCTTTCTTCGTCAATGTATTGACATGGAAGCGAGGAACGTAGTGACGAGCTTGCTTCGCTGATGCATTGACTTGAAAGCGAGGAACGAAGTGACGAACTTTCTTTGTCAATGTACTGACATGGAAGCGAGGAACGTAGTGACGAACTTTTTTCGTCAATGTACTGACATGGAAACGAGGAACGTAGTGACGAGCTTGCTTCGCCGATGCTATGACTTGAAAGCGAGGAACGAAGGCATAAGCTTGCATCGCCAATGTACTGACTTGAAAGCGAGGAACGAAGTGACGAGCATTCTTCGTCAATGTACTGCCATGGTAACGAGTAACGTAGTGACGAACTTGCTTCGCCGATGCACTGACTTAAAAGCGAGGAACGAAGGCATAAGCTTGCTTCGCCGATGTACTGACTTGAAAGCGAGGAACGAAGTGACGAGCTTTCTTCGTCAATCTACTGACATGGAAACGAGGAACGTAGTGACGAGCTTGCTTCGCCGATGCAATGACTTAAAAGCGAGAAACGAAGGCATAAGCTTGCTTCGCCTATGTACTGACTTGAAAGAGAGGAAAGAAGTGACGAGCTTTCTTCGTCAATGTACTGACATGGAAGCGAGGAACGTAGTGACGAGCTAGCTTCGCTGATGCACTGAAATTGAAGCAAGGAACGAAGTGACGAGCATTCTTCTTTAATGTACTGACATGGAAGTGAGGAACGATGTTATATAAGTCTACTCAATTTATTTTTCTACATTTTCGGTTGTAATCTTCTTCAGTGACGCGGAGCCTAGGGGACAGACCTGCGAAGCAGGTCGGACCGCTAGTCCTATATACTAAAAGGCTTGAGTATTTTACTATATTTTCATCTGCTTAGTAACCAATTTGCAAAATTTGTGCGCAGCTTTAGAGCCTAGATGGTTAGATATATTCGAGTGAAACCTTTACAGGCATTTAGAGTTTGATTGGGAATACGTGCTTTTTATGAATTCACCATTTTCTAACACATTATGTGCGAGATATTAAATAAATAAGGCCGAAAATTTGAATAATTTGTGCGCAGCTCTAGAGACTAGACGATTTGACGGATGCGCGTGAAATCTTTTCAGACAATTAGAGTTTGATTGGGAATACGTGCTTTTTATAAATTCACATTTTTCTTACTCATGATGTGCAAGATATTAAATAAATAAAGTCAAAATTTATAAAATCACACTATCCGTGGTGCTTTTTGTTCAATTTTAAACAAAAAGAATTGCGCCCGTTGCTATGAAAGTGAAATATATGGATTTCATTGACAGTTCACTTTGAAATTTTAAATATAAATTACTTTCATTGTAAACAAGTTAGATAAGTTTAGTCATTTTATTTGTATTAAGAATAAATGTACGTACATGTTTAATATTTGGTAAAATTTTAAAACTTCAATTTAAAAATAAGAAAATAATTTCTAGTAAAAATTTTCGCCTTGATTGTACTTGAAGTGCAACTGACAAGTTGACGAAAAATTTATACAGCATAATTTTTTATTTTAAATAACATAGTTATATGCAAGGTTATATGTTTTTTCGGTGTTTTATGAAAAATTTACATTTTTAAAAGGTAAGTTTATTTATACATTTAAATTATTTGTTAAATATACTAATCGGTGCTTACATAACCTAAATTATTATCTTTTCATATTTTTTTTAAAACTATTTTAAAATCTACAGGCGTTAACATATGTACAATTTGCAGTGGTATTGAAATATGTGAAGAGAATATAAGGAAAAAATAGTTAAAATTGTCAATGTAATGCAAGTATTTAGGGTTTTTTAATATATTTTCCGTTGTTTCCCAGTCCAATGAGTAACAAGAACAATTAGAAATAAGTAAGAAGTGAATAAAATAAAGTGAAACCAAACAGGGCGGTTCCAGTATGACAGATTGGATTGAAATGTGTATATGCTCCATGCTATGTTGTATACGTCAAGTGTTATGAATTAAAATATTTAGATAATAACACAAACAGGTAATTTCTTTAATCAACATATTCAACAGATACAAAATTGATATTTTAAAGTGTGTTAATTATACTGACATTTTTTAATGTGAAATACGATAGAGAGAACATTTGTAGATGAAATATCAAGAAGTGAAGATAATCGATAAGGTTTTGATATTTTGACGTTACCAATTGGAATAAATTCTTTTTGTAAATGAAACTTGATAGTACATTAATATCATTGTTAAATTTGATATAATGTAATGTTTCATCATTGCAACACATTTTAGTTTTATTCAAAGTATCAAATTTGATCTCCAACGTGCAGGTGCTTGGTATGTGATTTTATTTGTTAGTTGTATACATTTTTAAATATTTGTTGTAGGTTCCTACTATAGAATTACGAGGCATGCAAACCAAATTTTGTGGATTATGTAGATTTTTCTAATGCCACCAATAATAACAAATTTATACCAGTGGCCCGTGTGTCTTTCGAGCAAGCGGCAGGTTAAACTTCTTCAATAGCTTGATTACAACAATAAAATATATTTATTCTTTGTATCTACCTTACTACGGACTTGTCTTCATTTATATATAATTTCCATAGAGTATGTAGTATGTTATAATTATGTAACATTATTAAACCAATTAAAAAAAATTAAGAAAATGATTTCAGTTCAGCCCGTTCCTTGCGCTGGAATCGCATAGTTCAAAACAGTTCGGTACAATTCTGAATACAAAAGTTATTTTAAAGAAATAATCTACGAATTTAATGAAATTTTCATTTTTATTTTTAATTGTAGACCAGTTGGACAAGTTTTGTAAATTTATTTGTATTTAGAAATAATAAGCGAATATATTTACTAAATTTAATATTGTACCCCTGATTGCAAAATTTATTAAAAATAAAGTAAATCCGCCAAATTTGTCGACAAAGGAGAATGCAAATTATTGTACATTATTATTGATAATATTTTTAAATTACCAATAGAAATATCAGATTGACAAAAGTCTTTATCACATGATCAAATATAAATTAAGTTGTGTTTGATTAAATTTTTTTTTATCACTTTTTGGGTATCCAACGAAAGATGTCGAATAGACGGGACAAATTATAATATAGAAAATGGCGGCTGTCGATTGTTTTCATAAAAGACATAAGAAAAATTTAGTGTTTGGTATCAAATGAGAATCTTGAATAGACAAGTTCGCTTCGGTTGTACTTTGAAGTGTAACTGACAAGATAACGTAAGACTGGGTAAGGTTGATATTACACGATCAAATTTTATAAAAATTTAAAAAACCGCGAAATTTAAAGGAAAAATTTTCCGTTAAAATTTCACGATTTTATTCTACTTTGACGTTAGATTAGGTAAAGTCGACAATATGGAATGCAAATTATTATACATTATTATTAGCGGTATTTTTAAATTGCCAAGAACACAATAGAAATGTCAGATTGGCAAAATCTTTATTATATGATCAAATATTAATGCAAATTGTGTTTAATTTAAATTTAAATTTTTTTTTAGATATCTAACTTGTGGGGTATGAAATGAAATGTTTTAGGAGTTCGCAGATAATCTTTTTTTTAAGTCACTTGAAATCTATTGCAGGGTAAAAATTATAACACTTGGTCTTGGTAATATCCACGGAAAATTTATTAATTGTGTTTGTTGTAATTTTTCGCAAACCAATTACGATCGGCAATTATTTTTCCTTAAAATTTATGAATATTTGCGACCTGTGGGGTATCTAGTATAATGTTTCAGAAGTGAAATATTGAGGAACTTAGTAACGACCGATCTTTCTTATAAATCAGTATGATTGGCAATTGCTTTTCTGAAAATTCCCCTAAACCTAGCTTGTGAAGTATTGAATGTAACGTTTCAGGTTCAAAAAGTTGGAAAAAGTAGTGACGAACCTTCTTTATCATAAATAATTACGATCAGCAATTGCTTTTGTGGAAATTACTAGAAACTTAACTTAGAGGTATTAAATGAACTGTTTTATAGACCGGAAGTTAAGAGACACTGACATGAAAGAGAGGAACGCAGTGACGAGCTTTCTACCCTAATGTATTGACATGAAAGCGAGGAACGAAGTGACGAGCTTTCCTTGCCAATGTACTGACATGAAAGTGAGGAACGAAATGACGTGTTTTCTTCGCCAATTTACTGACTTGGAAGCGAGGAACAAAGAGACTGCTATCTTCTTCAGAGTCGCGGAGCCTAGGGGTCAGACCTGCGAAGCAGGTCGGACCGCTAGTCCTATATACTAATCGGCGTAGGTCTGAGCTGTCACTCTATTCATCGACCAGTCTAACAACCGCCATCGGAATCGCCTACAGCCTAAACGGTTTGGTGTATTCGGGTGAAACTTTTTTTGCGTGTTAAAGGTCCCTGTGGAACAGTGCCTTTTGTATGTCTCATATTTTTCTTACACATGATGTGCGAAATATTAAATGCGAAAGACATTAAATTTTTCCATCAAGGGGGGCCTCGGGTTGCTACGAAAGTGTACTTTGTTGATTGTAGTTGTAACTTTTCACAAATTTTTGTTCAATTTGACATATATGACAGATCTGTTTCAAATTTTGAGTTAAAATTACATTAATTCTAGACAAATTGAAGAAGAGTTGTAAGTTTGTCTGCATTTAGGATAAAAGTACAAATATATGAACTATTTTGAAAATATTTTAAAAGACAATAAAAAGAATTAAAATTGTAGCTGTCACTTTTCACGAATTTGTGTTCATCATATCATTCTTGAAATATCTGTTTGAAACTGTAAGCATAAATTTAATTATTCTAGACCAGATGAAAAAGTTTTGTAAATTTATCTGTGTTTAGAATAAATGAGCAAACATGTTTACTAATTTGTAAACTTTTAAAATGTGAATTTTTTTTCATATTTTTTCAAATTTCAAATTAATACGACAGATGTCTGTGTTTGTCACCTTCAATTCTTTTAGGATTTTAGGCGGTAAAATTCAAATGAGTGAATTTCCAACAGAAATGATAAATATTATTTTTCAATTCATTTTTTTCCTT
This sequence comes from Poecilus cupreus, assembly GCA_963942605.1. Lineage (NCBI taxonomy): Eukaryota > Metazoa > Arthropoda > Insecta > Coleoptera > Carabidae > Poecilus > Poecilus cupreus. Next base: position 20,976,834 of record OZ012727.1, read on the forward strand.
CTCAAAAAATACAACAGATGTCTCTGCTCGACAACCACGATGCTTCTAAGTATTTTAGGCAGTAAAATTTAAATAAGTTAATTACTTATCTAATATAAAATGATCGTTTTAAATATTTATAATGAATTTCAGGAATATTTTTTTTATCATCAGTTGTTTTTTATTTGGATCCTGCCGTTATTTTGGACGATTGTCAATTGTTTTTTATAAAAATTATTTAAATGCTACCGAGTTTGGTATTGAATTAAAGGTCTCGTAGAGAAAATTTGAACTAGTGTCAAAAAGTTGTTCTGGACGATTGTCAATTGTTTTCTATAAAAATTATTTAAATCCTACCGTGTTTGGTATTCAATTAAAGGTCTCACAGAGGAGATTTGAACTCAAGTGTCAAAAAGTTGTTTTGCACGATTGTCAATTGTTTTCTATAAAAATTATTTAAATCCTACCGTGTTTGGTATCAAATTAAAGGTCTCGCGGAGGAGATTTGAACTAAAGTGTCAAAAAGTTATTTTGGACGATTGTCAATTGTTTTTTATAAATATTATTTAAATCCTACCGTGTTTGGTATCAAATTAAAGGTCTCGTGGAAGAGATTTGAAATCAAGTGTCAAATAGTTGTTTTGGACGATCGTTAATTGTTTTGTATATATGTTATTTAATTCCTACCGTGTTTGGTATTCAATTAAAGACCTCGCAGAGGAGATTTGAACTCAAGTGTCAAAAAATTGTTTTGGACGATTGTCAATTATTTTCTATAAAAATTATTTAAATCCTACCGTGTTTGGTATTAAATAAAAGGTCTCGCAGAGAAGATATATGTTATTTAAATCCTACCGTGATTGGTATCAAATTAAAAGTCTCATGAAGGATATTTCAACTCAAGTGTCAAAAAGTTATTTTGGTAAATCATAAATTGTTTTTTTATAAATGTTATTTAAATCCTTACGGTTTTGGTATTGAATTAAATATCTCACGGAAGAGATTTAAACTAAAGTGCCAAATAGTGGTAACATAAAAGCGAGAAACGAAGTGACGAGCTTGCTTCGCCCATGCACTGACTTGAAAGCGAGGAATGAAGTGACGAGCTTTCTTCGTCAATGTACTGACATGGAAGCGAGGAACGTAGTGACGAGCTTGCTTCGTCGATGCACCGACATGGAAGCGAGGAACGAAGTGACGAGCTTCCTTCGTCAATGTACTGACATGGAAGCGAGGAACGTAGTGACGAGCTTGCTTCGCCAATTGTTTGGTATTAATTGGAAGTTATTTAAGACTATCAATTTATATTTCCACATATTCAGTTGTAAAATAAAAAATTTTCATTTTGATGCTTCTTTTACTTTAAACTAGGAAAAGTCGCTATTACACGACAAATTTATTTAAAATAAAGTAAATGCGTTAAATTTGTCGATAATGTAGGGTGCAATTTATTATATATTATTATTTACGGTTCTTTTAAATTGACTATATAATAATAGAAATGTCAGATTCAGAGAAGTCTTTGTAATATAATCAAATTTAATAAAAATAATCAGTTAGCGAACGTACCTGTCAGCGGTAACACCTGTCAGCGAGCCGTCCGCAGTTATCATATTAAAAAAGTGGTTTTTTTCGTTAAATAATTTACGAAAATAGTGTGAGGTGCTTCATAGCAGTGTTGTGAACCAGTGCAGTGCAAAATTTTCTAAGGTCAGTTCTGATTTACCTTATTTTTGAACTTTGAAAAATTTTTTCACTGACTGGCCACGCCCACCCGTGGTGCGTTTTTTTGTCTTCATTTACTTTTTTATTTTCTTAATTTATTCTAATAAATTAAATAAAGGCTTCTGTGCTATATTTTATTGCTTTTCTGGCATTTAGTGCCAAAATTTATTTTATTTAAATTTTTTTAAATAAAAAAAAATACATATTTTTGCTTTTCGTATCATTGGTTTCGTCTGGGGGCTTCGGCCCACCAGACATTAAAAATGGCTTCGGACTCGGTCCCGGGGCCTAGGGAGAAGCGAGCTCGCGTCAATTCTGACGATGAGGACCCAGCACCAATGTTCCTGTTGGTAAAAAGAGCCAGTGGAGACTTCAGCAAAGTAAGCCCCTTTCTTATTTCGCGTTTAGTGAAAACTATTGCCGGAGACGTTAAAGTCATCCGGAAAATTAAAGACGGTCTTCTTATTGAAGCAAAAAATGCTGATCAGTCCCGAAAATTACTTGCAGCCAAGACCCTAGGTGATTATGTTGTTACTGTCACGCCACATAACACTCTTAATTTTTCTAAGGGTGTTATCTACTGTAGGGATCTGCTGAATTGTACGACCGATGAAATTCTGAGTGAATTAAAAAAAGAAGGTGTGGTTGAAGTGCGAAGGATTATTAGTAGGAAAAATGGACGTGAGGAGAATACCCCATCCCTTGTGCTAACTTTTAATTGTTGTGATGTCCCAAAATATATATATGCTGCCATGTATCGTCTCCCTGTTCGTCCGTATATCCCTAACCCACTTCGCTGCTTCAATTGCCAACAATTTGGACACTCCTCGTCCAATTGTAAAAATTCTAAAATTTGCATCTGCGGAAAACCTCCACATGACGGAACCGAATGCGGTGATGTCAATTGTATCAATTGCCAAGGTAACCATCCTGCTAGCTCCAGAAACTGTCCGAAATTTAAAATGGAATACGCTATTTTAGAGTACAAAACTACTCATAAATGTAGCTTCCCGGAAGCAAGGCAACATGTACAGCGTAATACGACTTTCACCACTTCTTATGCTAAGGTTGCAGCAAAACCTGCTTCTCCTCCACCGTTAAACGTTGCCGACATTGCGTCTCTGCTTATGCCAGAGATCGCAAAAATCGTAAAAAATGTTTTTTCGGAATTTGTTCAATTATTTGCTTCTCAAAGTCAATTCAAAACTCCAACCGCTTCGTCTCCTGCCTCTACACCCAGTTCATCTGGTGTTAAATTTGTTAATTTGCCAAGTGTACCAATAAGTAACACTCCCCAAGTCAGCCTTCCTACGACGAACAATCCCATCGTTCCTCGTTCGGAAGATACTGACAATTCTGGGAATGACAGTACTGCAACTGTCGACGGGAATTCTTCTGCCCGCAATAAGAAGAAAATAGATAGAAGAGGTTGGCCTAAGGGCAAGCCTCGTTCTTAGAGCTTGTATTCTACCTTTGAGCTCTTCAGCTATTTATATAGCATCATTTTTCTTTCTTTTTTTCCCACTTCCAATGTTTAAACTCCTTCAATGGAACTGCAATGGTATTGTCACTCATCTTCCAGAGCTTAAACTGCTATTAGCTGATCAGAGCCCCAGCTGTGTTTGCATTCAAGAAACACATTTTAAACCTCAAGATTCATTTTCTCTAAGCGGCTTTAACATCATTCGTCATGATGTTAATCCGGACGGACGAGCACATGGCGGTGTAGCGATTCTTTTATCTTCTCCTACACCATATACAGTATGTAACCTTCAAACGCAACTTCAAGCGGTTGCAGTTCAATTATATTCGCCTAGAAAGTTTACAGTCTGTAATATTTATTTGCCAAATTTTAATTGGAATATGAATGATCTTGAGAATATTATAAACCAGCTTGAGCCACCATTCCTTCTTGTAGGTGACTTTAATGCGCACAGTTTTTTATGGGGATCCAATCAGTCTGACGGTAGAGGACGTATTATTGAGAACCTTCTTGATAACATTGATGCAGTGCTCCTGAATACAGGGGACGCCACTTATTTGAATTTACGTTCAAATTCCTTTTCAGCCATTGATTTATCAATTTGTTCTCCTTCTTTAGCTCCGCACTTCTCCTGGAAAGTGCTTGATGATGCACATTTCAGTGATCATTTACCTATTTTGATCTCTTGTTCTCTTCCTTCTTCAGAGCCTTCTTTTCTCCAAAGATGGCGATTTGAGTCTGCTGATTGGGACAGTTTTTCCGCGGAAATAATCGTCCCAGTTATGTCAGAAAATATTCATGTTTCTCTTGGCGATATTAATTGCAGTATCTTACGATCTGCAAACAATAATATCCCGTTAACATCTTCTCGTTTCATTAGAAGAAAGGTCCCGTGGTGGAACACGAATGTAGCTAGTGCTATTCGTGAAAAGAAACGTGCATTAAAATGTTATCGACGTTCACCAACTCTTGATAACCAAATCATTTTTAAGAAGGCCCGAGCTCATGCTCGACGTGTTATTCTACAAGCTAAGTCTGTCTCCTGGCGGAATTATGTCTCTTCTGTTACACCTGAGCGTCCGTCGAATGAGCTGTGGAATAAAATTAAATACATGCACGGTTATCAAAAGTCTCACTCTGTCAACCTTCTTCATATCAATAACATTTTAAGCACTAATCTTAATGACATCTCCGAATGTTTAGCTACACATTTCGAGTCTGTCAGTAGTACAGAAAACTACTCTTTAAGATTTCTTAATGTCAAAGAAACGAGTGAAGCCCCTCTTGATTTCTCTTCTAATGGCGATGAAGTATATAACCTTCCTTTTTCAGTTTTTGAATTTGATTTTGCACTTAGCAAAACAAAAAATACATCTGTCGGTCCTGACAACATTTCATATTGCATGTTAAAGCATCTACCTTCTGAGATGAAAACTCATATTTTAAATTTTTTCAACCTTCTCTGGCGTAGCGGTACGTACCCGGATGCCTGGCGAGAAGCTACCATCGTTCCTATTTTGAAACCGGGCAAGGATGCCACACATTCTACTAGTTACAGGCCCATATCACTAACGTGTCATCTGGGTAAAATTTACGAACGTATGGTAAACTACAGGCTTTGCTGGTACTTAGAGCATAATCGCCTTTTAGATCCTTTTCAGTGTGGCTCTAGAAAATGTCATTCTGTCACTGATCTCCATGTTCAGTTAACGAATGACATTCATTGTAATTTCCTCGAACGAAAACACTTAGTTGCTGTTTTCTTCGACCTGGAGAAGGCATTTGATATGACTTGGCGTTACGGCATTCTCAAGCAGCTACATGAGTGGGGACCTCGTGGCAATCTACCACTTTTTATATCTTCCTTTTTTGAAAATCGCACTTTCAAAGTACGTATAGGTGATGTCTATTCATCTTCCCACCCCCTAGAAAATGGTATTCCGCAAGGTTCTACCATTAGTGTAATCCTTTTTCTAATTGCTATCAATAGCATTGCACTAAATCTTCCTCCGACCGTCCGCCATTGTCTCTATGTCGACGACTTGGTCATTTACACTTCAGCATCTAGCATTCCTGAGTGCGAATCTCGACTTCAGAATGCAATTAACACCATTACCAATGCTGCTACCGCTAGGGGTTTTCGTTTTTCTGTTGAGAAAACGAAGTGTATAGATTTCTGTCGCTTGCGTACTCCTCACAACAATCCTTCACTTTATTTGTATGGTTCTCCAATTCAGTGCGTCGATAGGGTTAAATTTTTGGGTTTAACTCTTGATCCGTATCTGACCTGGAAGCCGCATATTTTAGACCTTGCTGCAGACTGCCGTCGTGTTCTGAATGCTTTAAAATGCCTCGGAAGCACTAAGTGGGGTGCTGATAGAGATTGTTTGCTACGACTTTACAATTCACTTGTAACGTCAAAACTTGATTTTGGAGCAATTGTACTCAGTTCCGCTAAACAACTCCATCTCAACCGCTTAGATGCTGTCCATAATACGGGTATCCGTTTGTCAACTGGTGCCTTTCGTACTTCTCCAGTTCACAGTTTATACTGTGAGTCAGGGTTGCCTCCATTATCTATCCGAAGAACACGACAATGCATGAGATATACTGCTCGAATCATGTCCAAACCTTGGCATTTTATGTTTAACTCTCTTTTCCAGGACGAGCGTGCACATAATCTCTTCTTTAACAGTTCCACCTCTCTATGTCCCTTGGCTGTTCAACTGGTCAAAAAGTTTGATAAACTGCCACTAGGCAAGGAAGATATTTTACCCCAGCTTATTTCGGATACACCACCATGGTGTTTTCCTCAAATAAGTACTGAGTTACTTCTAACCAAGTATAAGAAGGATATTACTCCGCCTTCCCTTTATGTCCAGGAATTCTGTCTCCTTAAAGAAAGGTACACAGACTCCATTTTTATCTATACAGACGGGTCTAAAAACAGCACCGGAACCGGATGTTCTTTCATTTTTCGAGATGAAGAACATATTATCACTTTATCGCCTTCTTCCTCTGTTTATGGTGCTGAGCTGTATGCCATTTATTCTGCTTTGCAACGTTGCTTACATGTCATCGAACGTGAACAACATATCGTTTTATGTACGGATTCACTCAGCGCTATAACGAGTCTATCCAACCGGTTTTCAACTGATCCTCTTATTCAGATGCTTTTTTATAGTCTTTGCCTACTTTCATCTAGGCAAATCCGTGTTACTTTTCTGTGGATTCCTGGACATATCGGTATCGCTGGTAATCACAGAGCTGATTATGCTGCACGTGAAGCTGCTCTACTTGATTACGTTAGGACGCACGCTCTCAGGCCAGACGATATGCTTCAACGTATATCGTCATTTTGTTTAACTTCTTGGCAGGACGAGTGGACTCGCTCCACTGACAAACTAAGATCCATTAAACCTACCGTTGAAAAGTGGAAGCTACCTATTTCTGTTTCGAGGAAGGAGCAAGTAGCGATTACGCGTTTGAGAATAGGTCACATTAAAGCCACCCATCTTTATCTTCTTGTTCGGGACCCCGTACCTATGTGCGATGTATGTGATACTCGCCTTTCTGTTTTTCATCTTCTTCTGCATTGTGCTAAATATCACAACGACAGAAACCTCTTCAGCCTTGCAAATACTCTTCCGTCAGTTCTCTCCAATGAGACTGATAGTGTTGAGAAACTTTTAAAGTTTATTCATTCCACCGGACTGATAAATGATATTTTATAGTTCACTTCTTTCTTTGGTTTTTCTTATCACCATTATTTATATATTTAATTTTGGTTGGCTTTAATTAATTCTTTACAGCGGTAATGACCGTAGCAGTCGATCCGCTTAATTTCAAAAAAAAAAAAAAAATAAATAAAAATAATACAAAACCATGAAATTTAGAGAAAAAAAAAGTTTCCTACCTTTTCTTTTTATTCTACTTGATTTTAGATTAAGTAACTTTGGTATTACACGATCAAATTTAGTAATAAGTAAATCCGTCAAATTTGTCGACAAAGGAGAATGCAAATTATTGTACATTATTTTTGATAATATTTTTAAATTACCAATAGAAATATCACATTGACAAAATTATTTATCACATGATCAAATATTAATTAAGTTGTGTTTGATTTAATTATTTTTTTTAAATCACTTTTTGGGTATCCAAAGAAAGATGTCGAATAGACGGGACAAATGATAATATAAAAAATGGCGGCTGTCGATTATGTTCATAAAAGACATCACAAAAATATAGTGTTTGTTATCAAATGAGAATCTTGAATAGACAAGTTTAAATTTTTTAGCTTTGATTGTACTTTGAAATGTAACTGACAAGATAACGTAAGACTGGTTGGTTGGTATTACACGATCAAATTTTATAAAAATTTTAAAAACCGCGAAATTTAAAGGAAAAAAATTCCATTACAATTTCACGATTTTATTCTACTTTGACGTTAGATTAGGTAAAGTCGACAATGTGGAATGCAATTTATTATACATTATTATTGGCAGTATTTTTAAATTGCCAAGAAGGCAATAGAAATGTCAGATTGGCAAAATATTTGTTATATGATCAAATATTAATGTAATTTGTGTTTAATTTAAATTTTTAATTTTTTTTTAGGTATCTAACTTGTGGTGTATGAAATGAAATGTTTTAAGAGTTCCCAGATAATCATTTTTTTAAGTCACTTGAAATCTATTGCAAGGGTAAAAATTCAAACACTTGGTCTTGGTAATACGAGTATCCACGGAAAATTTAATAATTGTGTTTGTTGTAATTTTTTTCGCAAACCGATTCTGATCGGCAATGATTTTTCCTTACAATTCATGAATATTTGCGACCTGTGGGGTACCAAGTAAAATGTTTTAGAAGTGAAATATTGAGCCATCTTTATTATAAATCAGTACGATTGGCAAATGCTTTTCTGAAAATTCTCCTAAAGCTAGCTTGCGAAGTATTGAATGTAACGTTTCAGGCTCAAAAAGTTGGAAAAAGTAGTGATGAACCTTTTTTATCACAAATAATTACGATCACCAATTGCTTTTGTGGAAATTACTAGAAATTTAACTTAGGGATATTAAATGAACTGTTTTAGGGATGGGAAGTTAAGAGACACTGACATGAAAGCGAGGAACGAAGTGACGAGCTTTCCTCACCATTGTACTGACATGAAAGCGTGGAACGAAGTGATGTGTTTTCTTTGCCAATTTACTGACTTGGAAGCGAGGAACAAAGAGACTGCTATCTTCTTTAGTGTCGCGGAGCCTAGGGGTCAGACCTGCAAAGCAGGTCGGACCGCTAGTGTTATGCTAAATGGAGGGGTATACAGAAGCGAATTTTCGTGCTGCCATCTATTGTTGTTTCCATTGAACTACGATGAAATTCACGTGGGAGTCAATTGGCGAAATACAAAAAAAAACGCTGTCACGCGCGCCTTCAAGTTGATAGTTCTTAAAATGATGACAAATAAAGTGTGTGTTTGGTTTGTACAAAAGTGACTCCCGTTATTACTATAAAAAATATATGACCTGTGCTAAGTTGATTAAGTTTCCGAAATCATAAACTTCAAAAATAAAAACATAACCTTGTTTAAATACCATCTCAAACGTCAAATCATGGATGTTTGTATTATGATCTTTCATCCCAACTTTAACTTTTACTTTATCTTTTTCTTTCTTGCATCGTCAAGATCATAACCCTCCACTATTCGTGTGTTTTATGCAAACTATAGATTGAAATATATATTTCCATGTAACCAAAATGTTAGGTTATTCTGTGTTAAATTATTTATCCAACACCTCTCAATAAATGCTCTATAACTATGGCGATTTTAAACAAGCAAAGTAACAGATTATCCACTAGTGGGTATAATTTTGAGGAAATCCACTAGTGAGTATTTTTTTATTTATAACAATAATAATAACACACAACACCTTGGTAACTACTTGTCAATTTAAAGCATATGTCACTGTGAAATAATATTTTTTTAATAAGTTTTTCATTTATTAAGAAGTGTTGGATAAAACGTTATACTTCACACGTGGGCAAAGTGGAATTACCTTACTTTGCCCACTTGTAAAGTAAATAACTATTGTATGCTAAGTAAACTATAAATCTAGCTTTACTTCTAATAACACAATATACTATTATACAGAATTATAATATATAAAACGAAGAAAATAACATCACAAAATAGTTAGAATGAATTATTACCGTCAAGTACGACGCGACGAAATCTTACGATAATAGCCAATGGGGTCTTTCACCATTTAAAAAAAAAATTTGTATGAAACTATATAAATTGAAGATTATTTGCACTTTTAAAAAGTCTTAATTGTTATTTATTAAGCCACAATAATTTTTTTTAAATATTGTGACGTCATTGTAGAGGTGTAGGTGTAAATAATTAAAATATACATGAATTCCATTTATTTCTAAAAGAAACATGAATAAACTGTAAGATTATTTTAGTCAAATGTTTGATTACCACTGAAAATTTTTGCTAACCTATGTCATTCAACAAGTCTTTAATTTCGCTGAGTCGACCTAAAGTAATATTTTTTAGTTTAGTAGAAATAAATAATATATTTTGTATGTATTTAAAATATACTTACGAATTCATGAGAAACAAAAAACCTTCAAATTAGTTGTCAACCATTTTGACACTTCGACAATTTGACAGCTCAGTAATAAGAGAAGTACAAATAATTTAGAATAGGAAATATATGCGCCAAAATACTTTGACGTCAATGTAGAGGTTTTTAAAACTCAAATATCTTAGTAATTAATAATATTTTCCGTCGATCTATGCGAAAAATTAAATTTTACGTACTTATTTCTGAACGAAAAATGTCACATTCTTGGACGCTAATATTTTTCGTCCGCAAACTTTTTTCATCCGCAAACCTTTTTCGTCCGCAAACCTTTTTCGTCCGCAAACTTTTTTCGACCGCAAACGTTTTTCGTCCGCTAAGCCTACTTTGATTTTATAATTGTTTCCGTAGAAAGTCTGCTACACTTTTAGTAAATGCTGGTACAGATGTTTTATCGCTAAAAAAGTATGGAGGATGGAAGTCTTCAACAGTAGCCGAAGGCTATGTGGAAGATTCTATTTCTAATAAGATTAATGTTTCGAAAAGTATATTAACCGGTTCATCATTACAAAGTTTGAACAATAAAAATTATTGTACTTCTGAAGGTACAGTATACCAAACCCAAGTAGTTTCAAATAGAAATACAAATGCACAATCAACTATTACGACAGACAAAAATGTATCTGCTGTTGCCTGCGCTTCTAAAGCAGACGTTAATATATTTTTATTTCTTAAATATATGAGTATTAGTGAGGTCGACGGAAAAATGTAATATGCACCTCGGCAAAAAAGGCATATCATAGCCTCGCCTGTTTGCATGCCTCGGCAAGCAAACGCAGACTCACCTATAATATGCACTTTTTTGTCCTTTATACATAAATAACTATTTTAAACTTCTGTTATATCTAGTACGGTGTTTTTGTGTTTAGTCATAATATAAATGACTTATTTTCAATTTTGTGACTCTAATGAACGACCCCATTGGCCCTATTAACTGCTCGATACGTTTTATCTCCCTCTAATTTTATGTTTCTCTTTTCGACTTTTGCTTCTGGTTAATATTTATTCGGTGGCTGTAGTCAGCAAAAGATTTTTCTTCTTATAAGATTTTCCCATTTGCATATTTAAATTTTCTTAGTCAATGTCAATGACGTCTAATTTACAAGACCCCCATCTACGATACGTCGGCGCGACAAGGAGATTGCGTTAAGTTTCAAGTTGTTCTGACCAATTATCTCTTATCAAACGTACTACGTGTGCAACGTGCATTACATCAATTTAAAGCAACTTCCTTGCCGCGCCCGCGTCGCGTCCACTGTTATTCTATCTTGCTTCACAACGTTGCGTTGACTTGGATACTATTTATTACTCGTCTACTATAGATTAACTTTCAATGGTTCATGTAGACAGCGGTTGTGACAAAAAGTTCGATATATTTTCTGTAACACGAACATGTTAGGAATAAGGATTGCACTTGTTTTATGTTACGTGGTTCAGGTATCTTCACGATTGCAGTGATTTTCTCAGGGTCTACCTGAATACCTGGGACCGAGATACAGTAAATTTTGTTGTAATCTAGACGATGTATAATAGTAGTTTCTACAATTTGTATTTCAATTAAGTTGTGTATATTAGAGATGGGCAGACCTGTTCGCGTAGCTGATCCGATTCTTTTGAATCGATTCACCAAAAAGATTCGTTCCGTGCGACTCGTTCACTGATTCATTCAAAATGAACAGAACTGTTGTACTCAAAGATTTTATCTTGCACTGAGTAAAACTGAATCATCATACGACGTAACCGTTCGGTCAGTTTAAGGTTCTGTTTAGGATTGAAGCTAAAATATTTATTTAATTCTTTAAATTTGTAAAATATAATTATGAATTAAGAAGAAAAATAAAATTTGTAATTTAATCGATTAAATGATTTTTGCAAAATAATCGATTGTTTAATCATTGAACGATTATTTTATTATTCATATCTTAGATTTATAGAAAAAATTTGCTTAAACTGATAATGAATTAAAATTATTTTTTAAAAAATATTGAATTTTCTAATTACGCAGCTTTATACATTCAGCTTTTATGAACCACAAATAATCTGAAGAAAGAACATCCTGTTTTATTTGTTTGGAATATACATGAGATGAAAAGTAAGAAATTAATATTAAGCATTTAGTTGTTTAAATTTATCAACAAAACGAATAATGTTACAAAGATTCTTTCATGAAGAGATATTCAAGCTATTTGCTTGTAACGGTACATTTTAGATCACTGTGTCTAAGGAATAATGAACAAAACAAAGCATTATTATTATTATTTCACTCTGAAAATCTTATCTACGTTTATATTTTGGTCCAAACTACAAAAGGGATTATCGGAACGTTTATGGCGTTTGTTTCTATTGTTCGAGGGGTAAGTTTTGTTGGAGGTATAGACCGAGAGGCATTCTAGTTCTACGAGCATCCTAGTAAAGTATATCTTTCAAAATTTTGCGATGCGAATCGAATCTGTCTAATATGTACTGAAACCCGGTGAGTCGTTCGCGAACGAGAAAGTGATCCGAATCTTTTCGTTCACTGAAGTGATTCGTTCAAATTGAACGGTTCGTTCGCGAACGACACATCTCTAGTGTATATATCTTGTTGTATTTTGCTGACTCTATCTTGTTTCTCTGCTCTTGTAATTGTATTTATATGTCCTTTGCGATAATTAACTCAGTTATATTTATCCTTCTTCTCCTCTATGTCTCTCATTGAGCAGCCTTTTCTTATTACATATTGCCTTTTGAATTTTTCTGATTTTCCTGTTTGCCTACCTTTCAAATGATTGGTTTTCTCTTTCCAACATTACCATACTATTTCTTATTTATAATGTTTGAATTTGTTTGACAATTTGCTGTTTAGTTTGAATGTTTTAATATTATATTAAAATAACCTTTCCTCATCTTCAAAGAAGTTTTTATTATTTCATACCTTTGCAGACCGGCCGCGAGCACTGTTTCATAACTATAAGATTCGATTACCGAAAAAGGATGGGGATCATATAAAATTTTAGTTTATAATACCTGCACAGTGTTCTTTCAGAGAGGGGTTGGGAGGATTAAACCGTCTCGGAGGAGAACACCCCCCCCCCTACCTCCCAAAAGAGAATATATTTTAAATATCATATAATAATACATTGTTAATAGCTCATTCAAAAATCATGGGTTTTTAATTAGAAATACACAACTTTTTCATAATGTCTCTACTCTTAAATCCTTGTATTACTCTTTAGTTCGTTCTAAGCTCGAATACTGTATTGTAGTGTGGAATCCAATTTACAACAATCATAATATCGAAATTGAATGGATTCAGAGGAAGTTTGTAAGATACTGTGTAATAAAATTCTCTCATTGATTCAATTCCTTAACGTATAGCTACTCTTAAATATGCTTACCCTCGAAAGTAGGCGTAATATCCATTCAATTCTTTATTTACATAAGCTACTATCTAACAAAATAGACGATGTATCGAGCCTAAATCAAATTAATATTAATGTTCCACGCCTTTCCTCCAGATCTAAATGCACGTTTCTTGTATCAACTGTGAGAACTAATTATGAATTACGTGCTCCCATTAGAAGGCTATGCTTCATCTTTAATCATATCGAATGTCATTTTGATCTTGATTTATTTTGTGATTCTTATGTAAATATAAAAAATGTCCTGTTCAATTATTTCTTTAGTTTGTAAAATACTCTTTTTATCGTATGTTGTATACCTACTAAATATTTCTACTTGTGTTTATTGTATTCATTATTTGTATTCATGATTTCTCCAACCCTCTGTAATTGGGATATTTACTTATCCTGTTGAGTGGTTGTTAAATAAATAAATAAATAATTGTGTTGAAATAATGTGTACAAAATATCATATTTTCGAAGTATTATTTCTTAAAAAGTAATACAATGTAGAAATGTATTCACATGTAGCAAATAAACAAGCACTATTGACCATGTATTAGTAGTAAAATGAAAGAAATCGTGATGAAATTTCAGTCGCGCATATAATGTAGGTAATGTAAAATTTCCACCACCGACCCCCCTTACATCTAAATGAATTAGCCCCATCCCCCACTTCGGGATAACTAGTTAAAAAAAAACTACAAACAAATATTAATACACACACAAAAATATGTACACTATTCCAACACTAGGTAGTGTACCATCGAGTCCACCCTATTTTTAGTGCTAAATTTAACACTATAAATAATAATAATAATAATAATAATCGTTTATTTTGTTGGAAACATAGAAGCTTGTACAAAAGAGTGTAAGTGGTCACATTTACATTATATATTTATATACTTAAATCTAATGTAGTAAACTTAACTTATACCGAGAAATTTTAATTTTATTTTACATTAGTTTTTTTTTTTAATTTAATTTATTCACCTAACGCAAAAGCGCGCAATTTAATTGCATTGAACATAAAAAAATATATATTTTTAATTATATTAATGTCATTTCCAGTTAGTAATATTTCACAATAATTGTCCTTATTAATGATGGGTAAGTTTCCTATGTAGTGTTGTCTCACCGGGTGTAGTATTGGGCAGGTCACTATGAATTGATACAGGTCATCTTCTGCATGAGTGTTACATATGGGGCAGATATTTAAAGCACTAAATTTATATTCACTACCATGATAGTACAGGACTGTTTCACTTGTGTTCGCCACTCTGATTTGTGAGAAAAGTCTTATTATTTTATAGTCGTGATTGTATATCTTGTTTCGAGTTTCATTGTTTATTTGTATATGTTTATACACGGTCGAATACGAGGAATTGTTTATTCTGTCCGTATCTATATTGTAGAGGTAACACCTGTAAGTCCATATAATGTAGTCCATATTTCTTTTTAGTTTATCCGCACTTTGGTTTAACCATATATTTTGAAAATTAAGTTTATTTAGTAGAATTATCAATTTACTGCACCAATTGTATTTATTTAATTGTTCGTTTGCGTCCAAAGTTTTAATTTTATTATAGCACATTTTCGGGTATTGTGAGTCACTCATGTTAAGGAGCTGCAGCCACCATTTAAGTGTTTGTTTTAATATGTTTACCGCAAGATTGCATACGCCTGTTTCCCTCCGCATTATGTAATTAGGTGTACTCCTTGGCCAGTTAAATAGCTTCTTAAAATAGTTTGTTTGTACTTTTTCTAATTCTTCTTCGTGTTGTAAGCCCCATACTTCGCTAGCGTATAATGCTGTTGGCACGGTAATTGTATTGTACAGTTTTAGTCGTGTTTCCCAGTTATCTGTTTTTGATATGATCATTATTCTTCTGATGTTCGCAGAGGTGACATTTGCTTTACTTATTCTTTCCTTGCAGGTCTTGTTATGTAATCCTGAGGAGACAAAATTCATTCCCAAATAGGTGTATTCCTTTACCGTTTCGATGTTTTCTCCTTGGCATTTATATTTTATTCTTTGTCTTGGTGTCCTCCCTCTGTGGAATAGTAGAATTTTTGTTTTGTTTGTATTTATTTTTAAATCGTTGTTTTGTGCGTACCCTTCGAGGGTATTTAATTTTTGTTGTACCTCTACTTGTGAATTTGCTAATATCACTATATCATCGGCATATAGTAAAGTCAGTATGTCGTTTGTACTATTTAACGGTATTCCGAAATGTCCTTTTTCTCTCAAGTAATTATCGAAGTCGTTTATAAAAAGTGTGAATAGTATTGGGCTCAGTGAATCTCCTTGGAGTACTCCTGTGTTTATTTCGATTTTGTTGGAGACTTCGCTTTCCACGCTAATCTGGATGGTCGCTTGAGAGTAAATATTATGTATTATTCTTATAATTTTGGTACTAATTCCTGATTGATATAGTTTTGTCCACAGTTTTTCTTGATTTACGCTATCGAAGGCTTTGGACATGTCTACGAAAATGGCGTACATTTTGTTCTTGTTCTGTATACTTAGTTGTGCCAGGCAATTTAATGTAAATATATGGTGTATGACAGACCTGTTTCTTCTAAACCCGGCTTGTGTTTCCGTTAGTATATTCATATTTTCTACCCAGTTTGAAATTCTGTTCGATAGTATTTTTGTGTAGACTTTTATTATCGTATTTAGAAGTGCAATGCCACGATAGTTTTCTGGATTTAATTTGTCTCCTTTCTTGTGGAGCATTGTCATTTTTGCATTGGCAAGAGTTGAAGAGATGTCTTCATTATTGAACCATGTGTTTATCATATTAGTTATATAATTGATTCCTTTTTCTGGAAGATATTTTAAGAACACTTTTGTTATTCCATCTGGTCCAGGGCTTTTATTATTTTTCAATGACTTTAATGCTCTTGTTATTTCCAGTTCTGTAATTTTTGAGTCTTGATAATAGTGGTAAGTGTCATAGACTTGGGTTGTCTGCACTCTGGTACGAGTAAACATATTTGTATAGTACTTTGTTAAATCGGATATGTTTATTTCAATGTTGTTTGTTTCCCTTTTCTTTAATTGTTGTACTGTTTTCCAGAAATTTGTTGGGTTTTTTATATCATGTATGTTGTTTTTTAATTTTTGTTTGTATTGATTTTTACTTTGTTTTATAATATTTTTGAATTCTTTTTTGATTCTTGTATATTCTGTTAGGTTTTGTTCCGTGTATCCTTTTTTTGTGCATACGCGTTGTGTTCTTCTAAGTTCCGTCTTTAATGTTTTACAATCTTTGTTATACCATTGTTTTTGCCATATGACAGTTCTTTTATAATTTATTAAATTTGTCATGCTTAATGTTTGCACCGTGTTCCAAAAAGTGGTTATTAAGGAATCGTAATTTATTTCGTTTGTATTTAGAAGTTCATTCATTTTTTGTTGATATTTTTCTTGTAACTCTGTGTTCCATTTTAACTTCGTTATTGTGGTACTGACTGTATGCGCTTGTGTATTTTTATTAATCAAATGTGGAAATTTAATTTGAATGGGGGAAATGATCTGATAAGTGTATGTCATTTATAACTTCCATATCTTGAATATGACGTAAAGCTCTGTCATTTGCCCAAACAAGGTCTATGATACTTTTATTTTTTCCGCTTATATATGTAAGATTAGCTATTTTATCGCATTCTGATCTTCCATTTAATACGAAAAATCCCTCTGCTTCTAGCATTTCTGTTAGTTTTTTGCCTTTGCTATTTAATGTTGTATCTGTGGTTTGGCGTATATGATTGAAGTTGGTATTGTAAAAAGTGATTTTTCACTCTGGTTTAGAGTTCCTATTCTTGAATTGAAATCTACTAGAATAATGCTTTTATTTACGTAATGTTCATTTAATTCTTTTATTATATTTTGTAATTGTTCTATTAATGTGTCAAATTCGTATTTTTGGGATAGGTAACAGAATATGAGAATAAAGCTTTCAGCGGTGTTTTCACGTTTGAAGTTTGTACAGATCCAGTGCGGTGTAATTTCTATTATGTTTGCTTGTAAGTGTTTCTTGTGAAAAATTAATAGACCACCACTCGCTCGTCCCTTGCTTGCTGATTTTATAGCTTTAGATTCAATAAATTGATAGTTACTTAGGTCTTGTGGAATGGTTTTTAAATTATTTTGCAGCCAAGTTTCGCTTAAGCATATTATGTCATTTTCTATTATTGTGTTCTTTTCTTCCATATCTAGATTGAAGATATTATTAAACCCTTGCATATTCCATGAGATGATAGTTTTGCATGTTGGTCTTTTATCAGCTAGCTTTGTTCTGTCTTCGTTTTGTCTGTTAAGTTTTTTGACTTTTTGTAAAAATATCTGGTTACCTTTTCTTGCTTGTTATCATTTCGTGCTATAGCCTCCGCTGGGAAGGAGGCTTTTCTTTTCTCTGATCCTGTTTGGATATTTTTGTTTGGGTTATTATTTGTAGGTGTTAATGCTTTTATTTGTTCATCTTCTTTATTTGCTTGTTTATAACAGTGTTCATTTTCTACCTCAGTTTCTTCTTTGTCAGTTGCATTTTTGTCTGTTATGTTTTCGTGTTTCTCCGCATTGCTTTCTAATTCTTTTAGGGTGAAGCTGTTTCCTTTTACTATCAATTTGTTGTAGTTCAAGTACGCTCTATAGCCATTTTCTTTTGCTTGATTTAAATGTGTTTTGAGTTTTTTTCGTTCTTTGAGTATATTTTTTGAGAATTCCTCCTCTATTCTTATTTGTGATCTTCTTAAGTTTTTACAATTTTTCAGGATATCATATTTTCGTCGCTTGGTGCTCATTTCTACTTTTATCGGTCTGTTTTTATTATTCTTACCTATTCTTCGTATATCCTGAATTTCTGTTTCTTGTATGTCGTTAATGAGTAGTGTATTTTGGAGCAGATTTAGGATTTTTTCCATAAGATTATCTTTTTCTTCTTCGTTTATGCCGAATATCATTATATTTTTTTCCATGATTTTGCGTTCCAAAAATTCAATTTTCGGGGTCTGCTCGAATACCAAGTTCTCTAGTTGTTTGCTTTTTTCATCGTTGTCTTTTATTTTGTCTTGCATGTTTATTAAAGAGTTTTGCATCTCGCTTAATTTCCTGTCAACGTTAGTAATTTTTTCACTTAATGGTGTTATGTATTTCGCTATTTCAGCTGATATTTGTTCTATTGTTGTCATTATTATTTATATATACATATATTTTTTTTTTACTATGGTTGGAAACACTGTATTTTATTTTTGTTATTGAGATTAATTTGTGTATTTACCTGTTGGCTTTAGTTTTGTACGTCCGACCTTGAAGTTTATTCGCCGCCTGTATAAATAGTGTTTATATTTAATGTTATTATACACTACATATAGTGTATATATTTTACTAGTGTGTAGTGTTACATTAAGTGTTATTCTAAAGTGTTATAATTAGTGTCAATATAGAGTTTTTTTATAGTGTTAGAATGATATTAATGCAGTGTAAATTAATAGTTAAATAGTGTTACATTTTAGTGTAAAAATGTTCTGGCTCGTGTTAATGCAGTGTGAGTGAATACTTTATTTAGTGTTGAATTAAAGTTAAATTAGTGTTTAATTTACATAACGTGCAGTGTTAAAATTTGATATGCTATATTGCTGTATCAACGAGTACATAAGATTCTGAAAATAAAAACTTTATATAAAATATATTTAAATTAATTTTATTTAAATAAAAAGAAAAACATTCTTGATTACAAGGGGTGTGTTTGTTGTCAACGTATATAAAATACTGATATATTGAAGATACACTTGGTCCTTCAGCTATTAGGAACGGTTGGTTCGTTGACTTTCCAATTACAATTTCACCGTTTGAAATAATTGTCTAAAAATAATAATTATATCATAATTTTGTTTTTAATTTGTATATTATATTGTGGCAAATGGTTGGAGTTGACTATAGGATAGGGCTAATAAAAAGGAGGGAAACTTTATTAAAGGAAAGGGGACAAACCAGTCGTGGTTAAATTGGGAGCGGATGAATTGGGAGCTGGTAAATCATGACACTCGAACACTTGAAATAATGGAAAACTTGTAAATATGGCTTTATTAAAAATGTAGAACTTCTTATAACTAACTTAAACGTTGCACTAACTTATCTAATAAATAAAACTACTTAATTAACTTAAAGCTACGTAAAAATACATATTTTTCGTAGCGCGGCTACATTTTAAACTGTCGTTACTGACGACCAACGCGTAACTGAATTTCAGACGCCCGAGATTCCAGGAGGTCGTCTGGCTAAGGGATGCCAGGGGGTGTCTTCGAATCTGAACTATCGTTTCTAAAAATAGCTCCAGATAGCGATAGCTCAGAGCGTAACCGATGAAAGTCATCTTGTTACACCATCCCCTACTTAAAATAATTATATCTTCTTAGAGATATAATTATCAAACGAAACAGCGTACCTGAAATGAAACAAAACATTTGCAAATATTTAAACTCTTTAAACAACAAATTAACAAAACACATAAAATTTTAGCATAGGTACGCATACAGATTTAAAAAAAACAAGATGACTAAAGCAAAATTAAATAAACGAACTAATTCTAACATAAAAATCTTTCTTTAAATTAAATACTAAACAGAAAAGTCAGAACTAAAACTAACACAAAAAAGTTTAAATAAGTGGGCTCATGCCCGCGGGCTGTAGGTACACAAAACTTAAAATTGTCATTGGTCACAAAAAAATTCATTTTACACAACACAACACAACACGGGGGAGGGGGCTCTTCACAGGGCAAAGGATTCGCCTCACATCTGTTCTTAGGTTTAGAGTGAGAAGCCTGAAACCTGCGCGGCTCAGAACAATCAGTGTATGTGTGTTCTTTATTTCCACAATTGAAACATCTGCCTTTCATTTGCGGGAATAATTTCACGGTAGAAGGTCTGCTTTTCTGATTTGCCTGAACCGCGCCAGGACTTTTGTTATGTATGTTTAAAGGCTGGACATAGAGTTAAAAATAATCGCTGCCCTTTAAACAAACAAACTGTCTCAAAGTAGACCCAGTGGGAGACAGTTCACATATCCTACCGACTGCGCCAATGTGGCAAATGGTTGGAGTTGACTATAGGATAGGGCTAATAAAAAGGAGGGAAACTTTATTAAAGGAAAGGGGACAAACCAGTCGTGGTTAAATTGGGAGCGGATGAATTGGGAGCTGGTAAATCATGACACTCGAACACTTGAAATAATGGAAAACTTGTAAATATGGCTTTATTAAAAATGTAGAACTTCTTATAACTAACTTAAACGTTGCACTAACTTATCTAATAAATAAAACTACTTAATTAACTTAAAGCTACGTAAAAATACATATTTTTCGTAGCGCGGCTACATTTTAAACTGTCGTTACTGACGACCAACGCGTAACTGAATTTCAGACGCCCGAGATTCCAGGAGGTCGTCTGGCTAAGGGATGCCAGGGGGTGTCTTCGAATCTGAACTATCGTTTCTAAAAATAGCTCCAGATAGCGATAGCTCAGAGCGTAACCGATGAAAGTCATCTTGTTACAATATTTACCAACTTGAACACAAATAATGTTTTCTTTATTGTTGCTAGTTCTTCCTTTAGCAGGCAATGGCAACATTTGCACAAATGCAAATGAGTATCTTGTACGTATATCCCATACTACATAAAAGTGAATAATTAATTTAGTAAGTAAATATTGTATAGTAACCTTAATCTATTATATTCCGATCACCAGTAATAAAAGAATATTTTTATTGCTTCGATTGTATTGTAAATGATTAATATTTGTTTCCTTTTCTCCTGTAATTTATTCTCAAAACTTTGTAATTTCGGGAACATAACCGAATAAAATAAATAACTGCAATTTAAGAGCAGTTCACGACAGTGCGCCTACCGTTACCACAATCACAACAATATCGGCTAATGCCAGAGCTTTTATTCGTATCTGGTTGATTATTCAATGAAACAATGGTATGTTTTTGAGTTAATGTGCTGAGATTTTACTTGTAGTTTTAGAATATTTTGTGTGATTCTTATATATTGGAGTGTAATAGTAAAATAGAATTTTTTTTTTGACTATGTTGCACCATATGGATCATGTTGAAAATATTATTGAGTAAAGAAGAGTAAGAAAGGAGTATTCAGTGAAAAAATCGTGAGTGACACCCTAAAGGAACATATTTAAAAATAAAGACAAAAACTTAAAAATTAAAAAAAAAAGTAAGTTAAAACTTAAAAATAAATTACGTGTTAACGTCCCTTATTGAATATTCTTACTAAAAAAATTCTTGTTAAAAATGTTCAGTGGAATAGTTCCAATAAAATAAAAACTAAAAAACGATTTCTTTAATTATATCGTAACTCTTTGGATTTAAAAGCTGAAATTTTCAGGAAAATTTTTATTTTTAATTAGAAATCGATCAGCCGTATGGATTTTTAAAAATCGCTGGGGGCAGATTTTGTATGCTTATCCGGCTATACCCTTTATAGTTTTTTAATATTTTATTAAATTAGTATGTTCTTTCTCAACCTAAATTCTTGTAGTCTTCGTAAATATTTTAGGCTTTTGCCCAAACAGCCACAGAATTAAACACATATTTATTGAAACTCGTACTAAGTTTAATACCGTAACAGCAAACAACAAAACAAAATGAATACTTCGCCGGAGTGTAAGTCCGAACATGTAAATATCAACACTAGGCTAGTGTCGTAGGCAACACTAATGTAACACTGTGATAGTTTTAAATTTGACCACGTGACAAAAATAACACTGAATAAACACTATAGTAGTGTTACATTTGATCACGTCATATTTGTTACACTAAATTAACATTTTCTTAGTGTTATGAATAAATTTAACACTATTTTCTCTAACACTTCAGAATATTTCATCATATTTGTAACACTAATTTCTTTAGTGTTGCTTTCACATTGACTGGGTTGAATTAGTGCGAAAATCATTTTTTGTTAGAGTTAAATTTAACACTAAAAATTTTAACACGGGCCGATTTCTTTCTGTGATATCATTTTGAATTTAGTAGCGTATTAACTAACCAGCTATTTAACCAACCTTTCTAATACCGGACCTAATTCTATTGTAAACTAATTCAATTTAATGTCCAAGTATATTGATATGATTAAAATAATTGGGCCATGCTAGAATATTGTCAATTCGATTAATATAATACGAGGTACACTATGAAAAGCATAATAAATTATGTTGAAATTATATTTTATTACTATTACAATTTACTATATTTGTCAGCCTATCATGTTCTTATTTTAATGTCAAACTGAACGCAGAAACAAGTCAACGTTTTTTGTTCTCTAACAAATTTGATCATTTCATTGAAGTTTTGGTGATTAGCTACTGCAAGAAATCAGGAAATAAGAAGAAAATGGTTCATTGTTCAAATATCTACGATTGTCTAAAACCATTGTTTTTCATCATGGGATTGTTTGGGTGGGGAACATCAACAATTTGTACCCAGCCAGGCAACATCAAGTATGTAGGATGTTGTGCATGTTTTATTCAGAAAATAACTAACTATAAATACTTTTAGGACAGTGCAACATAACTTCAGAAGTTTATTTATAATACTATTAATAGATATTTTAATGTTATATGAGCTAAGTAAAATGATAAATCCTATTATTTCTGTTTATGGAAGTTCTTTGTCTACAACGTATCTTGTTCTACACATGATGATCACTTCTTTTGTACTCATGCTTTCAATATTCTCAAATCAAATTTCCTCTTATATTTATAAAGAAGAGGTAAGTGTATATACAGGATGCTTCCACACTTTCCATAAAAATTAGTAGGAATACACTATAAGGCCATACTGATCATGGAACAATAGTTATTTGTCAAACTAGAGAGGAAAGCGCTTCTTTTGGAAGAAGAGCTTTCCTCTCGTGTTAGACACAACATTTTTTTCACGACATGTTTCTAAAAACAATTTGCTCGGACCTAAAATACACTTTAAGAACACTGACTGACAGATGGAAAGTTAAAAGTTAGGTTATCAGACACAAGGCGGTGTAGCAGTGTTGCAAATGAACAAATCTTAAATATATTTAATAAGTTGTCAAATTTTGATTTAATAACAAAAAGAAATATATAAGAAATAATTGTAAGATTATATAAAGTATGTATATCACTAAAATAAGGATTTTCAATAAAATTAGGAATTTATTTATAATTTTTATAATATATTTTTTATAAATAACTTTCATATTGGCAGCACTTCCATATTTTCCTCTCTAGAGAGGAACAACACATTTTCCTCACTATTTCGGGAGAAGAACGGTGGAGTTTCCTACCATGTCGTGAAAAAAAGTATTTTTTTTTTAATTCGCATTATTAGTGAAGGTTTACTTAAAGTGAACATTCTTAGGACCACTGGAGTACCGTATTTGATTGAAATCAAACAAAATTACTTATTAATATCACATTAAATGATGCTTATTAAACTTAAAGAAAATTATTGTTTTAATACACAATAATTGAAATGTCAGTGCATTTTATTTAAAATTAAGATATCTCTAAAAATAACACATACTATATAAAGGTAGTTCATTTTAAGTGGTATTGCTATTTCGAGAACTATAAGAGCTACGGGGTCGTTTAAATTAGCAACAATTTCTATATTATAAGACAATTAAAATGAGCAAAACAAGAATTTTTTAGACCAGTGGTTCTCAAAATGCGAGGTGCAACTTTCTTATTTTAAATGGCAACCTATTTTTTTATTTGTTTATTCGATTCAGTATTTTTTCTGAATACAATGATATTCACATGGAATGACCAAATAATATAAAATATTTGAGAAAAATGCTAAATTAGAAATGTATCATTTTTATTTAAATATGCCTATACGAAATTTACCATGGAAGAAAACAAATAAATCAAGCAATTGTTAATATTTATTTTTATATATATATATATATATATATATATATATATATATATATATATATATATATATATATATATATATATATATATAATGTTACCGGCCAAACCCGATTTCAGGATAAACTAGTTTTGCCTAGGCTAAACTAATTCTTCCTACATGCAATAGGATAAACTGGTATAGCCTAGGCTAAACTAGTTCGTTCTTAGCCCGATAGGATAAACAAGTTTAGCCTAGGCTAAACTAGTTTATCCTGACAGAAATACACTCTCTTAGGATAAACAGGTATGGCCTAGTATAAACAATATAGAATTCCTAGAAAGACAAAATAAATAGGCAAATTGATTAAAATATTATCTACTTAAATATAACTCAACAGTTCGATAAATTGGAAAATAATTCTCCATTATCTTTCTCAAACTTGTTCCCATTTGGCAATAGCCACGAAAGCCTCTGGCAGTTGCCTGGCAACTAGTTTTCGAAAGATCTGTCAAACTATTTTCTATTTATTCTCACTCTCTTGTTATATTATTACTGAATATAAAGCTCTACAGGTTATTTTCGGGAATAATCTTTTGTTTTTCTCAATACATAAGTAAAATGTGCTGAAAAGACCAGTTTGTTGAAGTTTTTGATCATGAAATAAACCTAAAAATTATAGAAGTTACTTCTAGAAATACCATAATTAGTAATCATTCGCTATGGTCTTTACAACTCACGCTCAACAAACTTTTATTATTACTAAATACTAAGTTTCAAATTACTATACGTAATACTTAAGTCCGGTAAATGGGACTTTACAGTACTCTTTTTTTTATTGTATTGTTTTGTGCGATGTAGCTATAACAAAAACTGTTCCACAAACAGATGCAAGTGCAAGAAAGAAATGATACTCTGCAATTCTAATTGCCAGCAAAGCACACCATGTAAAAATAAATAATAATTTTAATAATTATTTTATTGAGGTATAGTTATTGTTTCTATTAAAACACTTTATTATTTGTTACAATATGATTGTTTGTGTTACCAATCATCCAATAGTTATTGCGACGAATCATTATCGTTTTAATAAAAATGATTGTTTTTAATTAAATAGTATTTTATTCAACTTACCTATTTAGTTTGTCTTTCTAGGTATTCTATAATGTTTATACTAGGCCATACCAGTTTATCCTAAGAGTGTGTATTCCTGTCAGGATAAACTAGTTTGGCCTAGGCTGAACTGGTTTATCCTATCGGGCTTAGAACGAACTAGTTTAGCCTAGGCTATACCAGATTATCCTATTGAATGTAGGAAGAATTAGTTTACATATATATATATATATATATATATATATATATATATATATATATATATATATATATATATATATATATATATATATAGAAAGAATATTGCATACAAGCTTCGCGACTGTTATGTTGTAGGAAATTTTTTATAGCAGGTATAGCAGTCGTTTGGGAAAAAATTAAAACACTCTTTTTAAATAGTCAAGCTTTCGGAATTATTTATTCCTTCTTCAGGACACTATAATACAATAAATACAAAATAGAAATTAAAAGACACACAAAGATAACAATAAGACTTACATTTAGTTGAGATTAAATATAAAATAACATCAATGTAATAGAAATACTTAATAAGTGGACTTAACAGCAGAATAGTAAAAATATATAACTGTCTTGAAATAAAAGTATAACATGAAATATAAATATGAAATAAAATATTGACAGTTCAAAAATATTTTTAAAAAATCTACTACGTACATGAAAAATAAACTAAATGTCAAAAAATAATCTGTCAAAGTGATGTATGAAGTATAAATATTATGAAATGAGTAATAACGGATAAAAAAGAAAAGCAGTTTCAAAATGTTTAAGTATGTGATCTGGATTTAGTTAATAAATATGAATAAATAGAACTCAAACTATCGACATCTGTTTTCTTGTTCGTCGTGTTAGACTCATTATTAATATGAAAAATCTCTAAAAACAATCTTTTATGAAGGTTCTTTTCAGTTTCTAGAACTGTAACTTCTTCATAGTTAATACCCTGCAAATTCTTAAACTGATGTTCTGTCAGGGCACAAGCATTAGGTCTTAGTTTAAAGTCACTTTTATGTGAAATTATCCTGCTTTTAAGATGTCGGTTAGTTTGGCCTATGTAAACAAAGTTACAATCTTTACATGGAATCCTATACACAACATTAGATTTAAGTAAAACGGGCGTCCTATCTTTTAAATTAGTGAATAACGATCTTGTTGTAAAATAATTCCTATTAGCTATTTTTACACTTTCGTCTTTCAAAGCACTAGCTAAAGATGGTGTTAAACCAGAAATATATGGTAGGGAGCAGTATTTAATCCTTTCGGAAGAATCAATCTCAGGAATATTACCATCTACGTTGATAGTACGTGAATTTGTATTAAACAGGAGACTGTTAATCAACTTTTTTGGATACGCATTAGTTAGAAGAACTTCTCTAAGCTTGCACAAGTTTTTATGATGCAGTGTTGGATGAGAAATTGACAATATTCTCCGTTTAAGTCCCAAAATTGTATTAATCTTCATTTTCTTAGGTTGATCAGAGAGAAAATGAATATAACGTCCGGAAGAAATAGGTTTAATATACCAATCAAGTACTATGACACCGTTATTATCACGTCTCACTAACGTGTCAAGAAAGGGAATGCTCATATCTTTTTCAATTTCTATTGTAAATTGGATGTTCGAATTAAAATTGTTAAAAACCTCCAAAATTTCGTCAACATTCTCTTCTGACACAGCACATATTATATCATCAACAAATTTTTTAATAAAAGGGAGTTGAAAATTTAATTTAGGAATGCAATTATCCAGTGAAAAATCCATTATGTATTGAGCAAGAATAGGGCTGAGGACACTACCCATTGGACTGCCCAAAATTTGTTGGTAGTAACTGGTTTCAAAAACTAATTTTATCAATTTTATAAAATCATCTTGATTTAGCGAAGTGTACATTTCGATCAAATTCCATTTACTTGAGACAGTTTCAATAACTAAATGAAGGGGAATGTTACTAAAAAGTGAAACAACATCTAGACTTAAAAGTACAAAATTTGTAGGAATCACCATGTTCTTCATGCACTCCGCAAATTGGAAAGAATCCTTGATAAAATAGTCGTTATCCCTGTTATACGCTGAAGTAAGAATATCAGTTAAAAATTGAGTAATTTTACTGTTAGGTGCATCAATAGATGATATAATAGGTCGTAAAGTTAGCGTAGGTTTATGTATTTTAGGTAATCCATAAAACTTTGGCGCTACAGAATTATAAATGGTTAACGTTTTGGCCAGATCTTCACTGAAAAAAAACATGGGCTAACTTGAACATCAAAATATCATCAATAATTAATAGACGAATTTTTCTTCTAAAGTGCAGACAACATGGTTTACTTCCAAAACATATTACCAATGACAAACATACTTGTCCTTCCTCTATTCAACTGCATGATATACTTAACAAAGAACGCTTGGACAATATTTATAGCAGATTACGCAAACAATTATTTAACATCGAAATTGATTCTACGTACAAAAACCTCAATCAAATTAAATGAGAATTCATTTTGACTGAAAATGAACTTTCTGGTTTAGTTCCAACTGATTTATTGAACAATTTTAAACAAAGACAAAATGTCAAATATAACAAGCATTTCTATAATATAAAACTGAAGAATATTTCGAAACAAAATGATCTAAAATCAATCAATAAAAATAGAATATGTACACAACAAAAATGGTTTAAAAACCTAAGTAAGACTGAAATTCCAGAAGAAGTTCAAACTATTCTAAGCCTTGGTCCTAAATTCTGTTTAACGCCTAAAACGAACCATATCAATATACAAAGAATTTTAAGTGACATTGAATATATCATTTCCAATCTCCACGAAAAAAAGAAAAACCTTTGCAGAGCTCAAATTACCAATATTTTAACTAATTATTTACATTCACATCATCGAAGTAATAATTATCTCCAATATCTTTTGAAATGTTGCAAGTCATTTTTGAAAG
Organism: Poecilus cupreus; assembly: GCA_963942605.1. NCBI lineage: Eukaryota > Metazoa > Arthropoda > Insecta > Coleoptera > Carabidae > Poecilus > Poecilus cupreus. The sequence continues at coordinate 21,005,044 of OZ012727.1, forward strand.
ATAATCAGAATTTAGTGGTACTACAATCTGACAAAGGAAATGTCACCTGTATTATGGATAAAGAAGATTATATTTTAAAATCTACTGAATTACTATCTGACGTCCATTCTTATAAGAAACTTAAACGTGATCCAACTAGCACGATACAACAAAGAGCCAATAAAATTGTGAGTGAACTTAAAAAATACCACAAAATCAGTGAAGATCTGGCCAAAACGTTACCCATTTATAATTCTGTAGCGCCAAAGTTTTATGGATTACCCAAAATACATAAACCTACGCTAACTTTACGACCTATTATATCATCTATTGATGCACCTAACAGTAAAATTTCTCAATTTTTAACTGATATTCTTACTTCAGCGTATAACAGGGATAACGACTATTTTATCAAGGATTCTTTCCAATTTGCGGAGTGCATGAAGAACATGGTGATTCCTACAAATTTTGTACTTTTAAGTCTAGATGTTGTTTCACTTTTTAGTAACATTCCCCTTCATTTAGTTATTGAAACTGTCTCAAGTAAATGGAATTTGATCGAAATGTACACTTCGCTAAATCAAGATGATTTTATAAAATTGATAAAATTAGTTTTTGAAACCAGTTACTACCAACAAATTTTGGGCAGTCCAATGGGTAGTGTCCTCAGCCCTATTCTTGCTCAATACATAATGGATTTTTCACTGGATAATTGCATTCCTAAATTAAATTTTCAACTCCCTTTTATTAAAAAATTTGTTGATGATATAATATGTGCTGTGTCAGAAGAGAATGTTGACGAAATTTTGGAGGTTTTTAACAATTTTAATTCGAACATCCAATTTACAATAGAAATTGAAAAAGATATGAGCATTCCCTTTCTTGACACGTTAGTGAGACGTGATAATAACGGTGTCATAGTACTTGATTGGTATATTAAACCTATTTCTTCCGGACGTTATATTCATTTTCTCTCTGATCAACCTAAGAAAATGAAGATTAATACAATTTTGGGACTTAAACGGAGAATATTGTCAATTTCTCATCCAACACTGCATCATAAAAACTTGTGCAAGCTTAGAGAAGTTCTTCTAACTAATGCGTATCCAAAAAAGTTGATTAACAGTCTCCTGTTTAATACAAATTCACGTACTATCAACGTAGATGGTAATATTCCTGAGATTGATTCTTCCGAAAGGATTAAATACTGCTCCCTACCATATATTTCTGGTTTAACACCATCTTTAGCTAGTGCTTTGAAAGACGAAAGTGTAAAAATAGCTAATAGGAATTATTTTACAACAAGATCGTTATTCACTAATTTAAAAGATAGGACGCCCGTTTTACTTAAATCTAATGTTGTGTATAGGATTCCATGTAAAGATTGTAACTTTGTTTACATAGGCCAAACTAACCGACATCTTAAAAGCAGGATAATTTCACATAAAAGTGACTTTAAACTAAGACCTAATGCTTGTGCCCTGACAGAACATCAGTTTAAGAATTTGCAGGGTATTAACTATGAAGAAGTTACAGTTCTAGAAACTGAAAAGAACCTTCATAAAAGATTGTTTTTAGAGATTTTTCATATTAATAATGAGTCTAACACGACGAACAAGAAAACAGATGTCGATAGTTTGAGTTCTATTTATTCATATTTATTAACTAAATCCAGATCACATACTTAAACATTTTGAAACTGCTTTTCTTTTTTATCCGTTATTACTCATTTCATAATATTTATACTTCATACATCACTTTGACAGATTATTTTTTGACATTTAGTTTATTTTTCATGTACGTAGTAGATTTTTTAAAAATATTTTTGAACTGTCAATATTTTATTTCATATTTATATTTCATGTTATACTTTTATTTCAAGACAGTTATATATTTTTACTATTCTGCTGTTAAGTCCACTTATTAAGTATTTCTATTACATTGATGTTATTTTATATTTAATCTCAACTAAATGTAAGTCTTATTGTTATCTTTGTGTGTCTTTTAATTTCTATTTTGTATTTATTGTATTATAGTGTCCTGAAGAAGGAATAAATAATTCCGAAAGCTTGACTATTTAAAAAAAGGGTTTTAATTTTTGCCCAAACGACTGCTATACCTGCTATAAAAATTTCATATATATATATATATATATATATATATATATATATATATATATATATATATATATATATATATATATATATATATATATATATATATATGTTATCAAAGGAACCTTATCGACAACTTACTTTTCAATACGGAAATACATAAAATACCACAACAGGCAGAACGTCCACATGAACTGGTTGAAAGTGCTGTAACGAAACCTGAAGGGCAATCCCCTACCAGGTCGGTTGAACACTCGACAGCTACGGTGGAGATGGGGTGTGTGTGAACTTTCCAAAAATTACGTATAAACAAAATATGGGCGCCAGCTGACCTAAAGCCGGTCGTTCAACACAAAGGGTTGACCTAATATAGAAAGAGAACGACGCAGGCAAAGTTTTAAAGAAAGTTTCGAAAATGTTCTAGTTTCATTATATTTAAACGAAAATTAAATAGCATCGTTATTCGTTATTAAAATAAACCACTACTGAACATCGCCCAGTGTATCGCTTGTAGGTAGGAGGCAGTGTAGAGGACGAAATGGCTTCTTAAACGTAGTGAATTGTAAATCCAATTATCAGCGCCCTACGTAAGAATCGTTGATCGACCAGCATTCGCGTCGGCGGGAACGCATGCAACACTCGAAAATTCTAACGCTGCCTTATTCATGCATTGCTTCGTGCATACGTTGCTTTCTTCAATCACTGCTTTGTTCAAACACAGCTTCATTCATTCACCGATTTCTTCTAACACCGCTTTATTCAACGTACGAAAGTTCTTCGTCCTAATGCAGCACGCAATCAAACCTAAATCTGTAATGCCGGCTAGATAGTGCTTATCCTTCAGATCCGTAGATGACGTACTATTTTATTTTATTTTTATTTTTTTGGTAAATCGGACTCAACTACTGAGGTTATTTGCTGCCTCGGTTCCTCGTTTTCGGTGGTGTCGGTGGTCACCCATCCAACTACTAACCGCGGGCAGCCTTGCTTAACTTGCGTTATCGAGTGAACCGGAATAAACGCTCGCAGCCATGTCGTTGCCACTAATTTATTTGAAATTACTATTATGCACTGTTAATGCTAAAAACATTAATGATAGCAAAATGGCATGAATTTTAAATTAGATTTGTTTCTGCGCTGCATTAGGACGATGGACTTTCGTACAGTGAATAAAGCGGTGTTAGAAGAAATCGGTGTATGAATGAAGCTGTGTTTGAACAAAGCAGTGATTGATAAAAACAACGTATGCATGAAGCAGCGCAGGAATAAATCAATGTTAGATTTTCGAGTATTGCAAATTGAATTCAAATGCTCAGTAAAGTAACAAATGTAAATATAAATGGCTAAATTAAATTACGTAAAATATTGTAAAATTAATAATACAAAAGAGTCTAGCCCTAATTAACGAACAAGAACAAGAGTTTAGATCTTCAGGAAAAATTAAAGAAAAAAACAAAGTCTTATCTGTACTCTTCCTCCCTCATTCACACGGGCTGTGTCTGGTAACTTTCAGTCAGTGGCTCATCAAAACAGCGGGACCATCTTCCCACATCAAAATTCGTAAAGATAGAAAATCCTCCTTAATAGTTTGGAAAATTGGACAACCTCTGGTTCTTGTACGCAAAACACAAAGTGTTAAGCGTAAAGAGCAAGCCTGAAACGCAATTGTGATAAGTACGGAGAAATTCAGGTTTACGCCACTGGCCAACGATCAGTAATAGTTATTTACATACCAAATTCGGGAACGCTTGGTTCCCGCATAAGTGTTTGGCCGGTTGTACAATATGTTTTGTACGAAAAGTATAAAACTAATAACAATCCATACAAAGAAATGAAGTTCTTCAAGGAGTTATGAAAAAGTTTATTACAATAGCGATTTTCAATCAATACTATTTTCAATTTCTATTTCACCAACAAGAATTTCTTTTATGGCATTATGTACATCATTAAATTTTTAAAAACTAAGGAATATTATTAATAACAAATAATTAATAAAGACTAAAATAACGAATACAAAAACTTATACACAACACTTATCACTACTGTAAACAATAGTTATTTATGTATTAAGGCACTGAAGTTCAACTTTTTATCACGAATATGGATTTCAAATAAACACTATTATTTATATAAACTAGCTTCGGAGTCAACTGCCTAGCTTCCGATGATTCGCTTTTTTATATCGCTTTCTTTGTTTCGAGAAGCTTCGGGAATCTTCTCTATTGTGGCGCAAACGGACTGGTTCAAACAAGTCGACGCTGCAATTCAAACTCATTTATCCACTCGGCGGCGTAAGTCGACAAGTTTCAACTTGTCGTTATCGCGTCCGTTACACTTTTTAACAATTCATAATAATTCAAAAAACTTGAAGGTTATGAATATTGTTGACATTTCATTCAGAGAGATAACTAGTTCAAATTCATTCCATACGTGTTACTATTGGTTAATTCCTAAACATAAACATAAACCACAACCAAAAGTTTGAAGTTTGCAAACTTTAGTTTTAACTTTACTCCGTAATGGGGTAGTGTAAACGCTCTCGTAACATGGAAACGTAATTGTAAACCATAAAACTAATCTTTATGTGAATGGGGCTAAAGTAAACCAAAAACCTTCATTATTCCTTGGTTTCGTAATATAGCTGATAACAGTAGGTTATTGTTTCGTTAGTTTTGTTTGTTTTTAATGCGACACCGACCATACACATGAAAAATTAAATGTCAAATATTGCCCAGATTTTCTAAACCTCATGGTTTATTTTCTTCATGTTCTATGACGACAGTTATTTATGATTGTTGATTATATTTATACAAGTCGTATACAGTATTTTGAGACAATAGGCTCTTAAACCAATTTTTTTTTATTTTATTTTTCGAAAATAGACGTTAATATGTATATGAATATTTTTCGTATTTTCATCAATATTGTAATATAATTAAGCCAGTAATTAATTACTAAAGATTCTATATTGAACCGTGTGACGAATGACAGAACAGCGCCGCCAGTGTAGAATTGCTGAACTATTCAATGTAACTTTTGAACAAGTTGATACATGACAGCTGTACGTTGTGAATAGTTTGGTATTTGATTAATAATTTTGAATCCTTGTTGCTGTTGTTTTCACAACTTGGCACAAAGCAATACTTTATAACCATGATTTAAAGATTTCAACAGATAACCTCAATAACACAACTGACAGATCATAACAAGATTATGCGCGCGCAATCTCTGTCTGTCATTAGTCGTTAAGACGTCACATTTGAATTGGACGGACTTTTAGCAATTGATTACAGGCGTAATATTTATTTTTAAAATAAATTGTTATATTTCTTGACATTGTTTTCAAGGGTATTATTGAAAATTTGTTCCAAATATGCTAAATTTGAAGGTGGTTGAAGAGCCTATTATTTTCTTCGTGTATTGGGTTTGTAGATAACTGAATTGGTTTCTAATTTTGAGTAATTATAAATAGTACGGTTATTTGAATTAAATCTGATCCAATTCTCAAAAGTTGTTTATACGATATTTCATAAATACTGGAGTATACTTATTTCTTTATAATAGCATAACTTTTTTGTCGGCTTAATTAGAATTTTTTGTTGTAGGAATTGCAGTAGTTATAATAAAAAAGATAGGAAAAGTAAATAAAACTTACATTTATTATTATTATTAGACATAACTATAAAAAAATTTAGCTAGAATGGAGGTTTCCGGTAGAATTAAATGTATCCAAAGTAATCACTTTTCTGTATAGTTTTTATCATAATTCAATGCGATAATACAATAAAACATGTTTAGAAATTAATTTTTATTCATAATTATATGTTAGAAAAATGCTATTTTAAGGCTATTGTAAACTCTCCTGAAAATTGTGACGCCACAACGCCTACCGCTCACTTCATTCCTATATATTTGGTTTTGCAGATATTTTTGTTATTTCAAATATTATTTTTGAACATTTTGATATTCTGATTCCAGGAATGTATTGTAATGACAAATATTCTTTAAATACTTGCTAATTACAGGACAATAGTTATTTACGATACAAGTACGTAAAGCTAGGGGTCTCGCTACGCTCGTGTTTTAATTGACTTATTCGTGACTAAAGACACTTTACGTATGTGTATCGTACAATATTTTAAATACGATATAATGAAAAAACTCAATAATTAAAAAAAAACTTTTATTTTTGAATTGGAATCACAATATTAATTGAAAAGTGAGATCATGTTACTAAACAACCGTTTTACATACTCAAAACTAACAACTAACAACACTGACAGGTTGACATTGACAACATAAAAACCAAAAAACCATGAGCACAGGCTTGTTTATCCTGAAGATAGCGGTAGGCGTTGTGACGTCACAGTCAGATTATTTAAAATTTGATGAACTTTTTTTTTTCTAATAATATCTCACTTAATATTTTTTCATTTATAATTTCATATTTACATTACTAGTGACCCAAACTAACAATAAAAATAAATTAAACAGAATACATCGGAATATCCCTATTTTGTGGGTTAAATATTTGATTTTTTTAAATTGTTTTTATTTGTTTATAATTCTGTTCCAGATCAATAAAATTCTACGGAATCTAAACGAAGTAAATAATACGTTTTATGAAATTTTAAGAAATGAAATTAATGATAAAAAAATTGTAACTCAATTGGTAATAATCATGCTCATTAGTATAACTATATCGAGGAATATACTTTCATGTTTATTCGAAAAATGTGTTATGACTACCAAATTTTATTTCTTTTTGGGCTTCATTCTTTACGATGTTGCAATGAACAGTGTTAAATTGTTTTCAATTCTACTCTTTCCCCTACTAATCTTACCAAGATTTAAACTGTTGTACGTGAAGCAGGAAGTGCAAAATAAAACGAAAATTATATATTTTTTTAAAAAGTACATTCAAGAAATCCGTTTTTTAAGACAAATAAAGTCATGTTGGGAAAATTATGAGAAATTGCAGGAGGCTATGAGAATTTACCGGAATATTACACAAGTAGTAATTACACTCGAAATATTTAACATTTTTTGTTGTATAGCCTATAATTTAAATTATTTGGTAATAATACGTTTTTCAATGCAGTTTTATCATTTTATAACCAATATATTTAATGTTATATTTCCAATTCTACTAATAACATTTATACATGAAGCGTACAAAAAAATGGTGAGTAACTAGATGATTAAATCAAGAATAATTTCTTTTTATTTACATATAAATTATGCAATTTTTATTTATAGGAAATAAAATATAGACAGGACCTGTCCTCAAGTTTATTAACTTGTGCAAGTTCAAGAACTACAAGAAAAGTAATATCCTATTTGCTAAAGATTATTTCATTTATCGTATCATCGACTCTGATTACCTTATTGTGGAGGTTATGCACAATGCATTTTAATAGTTTATTAACAACGGATATGTACAGATATGTTAAATTTAAAATGATATAAAATAAGGTAACGTGAGAGAAATCGAACGGGCGCAGGCGCGAAGATAGCAACTGCCACGGGTCATTTTCTTGTCGGCCCATCTCCTCCGTTTCCTTTCCCCGCGATAAATCGTGTCGAGGATGGAAATTTTCACCACCCAGCGGCCGCCTGCATCTCTAGGCAACACATCTGGCGATGGCGTGATCTGTGCCCGAGATTTGATACCTGGGGCTCAACTCTCGACTTCGTTCGCATTCGTACGAATACGAATCAGTGGTGGCTCGTGACTTTATTTAGGTGAGGGCTGTAAAAAAAAACTGACATTCCTTTATTATTATTTTATTTTGGAAAGTAAAAACATAGGGTGCTATTCACAGCTCGATACTAAAGTTGTTTTAATTAGAACATGTATTAGCGCTAAAACAGTAATTAATACACTACCTATTCAGAGCTCTATACTAGCGTGTTTTAGTTAGTTCAAGTGACTAGCAAAAAACATAGTTGACAACATCGCAAATATCACTGGTAGTCATAGTTACATTATATTTTATATTACGTCAAACACCAAGTGACATATTCTGACATTTATATAAAATTTTAAGGGAATTGTAATTTATGAATAAAATTTTAAAAAGGAATTTGAAAAATTGAACAAAATAGGAAAAGATCCGAAAATTGAGGAACGAAAGAGAAAAGGAGTGCGTGCGACAGAAAAGAAATGTAATTGAAAGTATAGTGATCCCAAACTGTTATTTGGACAACTAAAAAATTAAACCTTACAGTCAAAATTCAAATATAAGAAAATAGTTAATACCTACTTATCGTTTTATGTTTGGTACGAACTCTTTGTTTAAAATATAAATGCAACAAGTACTTGTAATTCTGACGAAAAATACGGGTCCTTGCTCGCCTGTCAATTCTCCTCTAGTCTACTATATTACATTTGGAGAAAAATATACTGTTATAGACTTACGTGATGCTTATCTACAAATGAAAGTAACCGAAGAGTCAAAACAATATTTGGTTATTTCGACACATATAGGATATTTTCGTCACAACAGATTAGGATTTGGTATTTCTTCTGCACCATCAATTTTCCAAAGATTTATGGATAATTTATTAAATGAAATTGAGAATACTGGAGTCCTATTGTATGATGTAATTGTCACAGGAAAAAATGACGAAGAACAATAAAATACACTAAGACAAGTCTAACAACGTTTACAATCAGCCGGTCTGAAAGCAAAATTAAACAAAGTTAAATTATTTCAAGATTTGGTGAAGTATTTGGGTCACAGAATTGACAAGAATAGAATACATCCAACTGAAGAAAAAGTAAAAGCAATACAGCAGACTCCTACTCCAAAAAAATTTAAAAGAACTGAGCTCATTGTTAGGATTGGTCAATTATCATGAAATATTCATTCCACATTTGCACGGGATTAGTGCACATTTACATAGTTTGACGGGAAATAAAAGAAAATGGTGTTGGACAAAGGCCGAAGAAGACATATTTTTAAAAGTAAAGTCTTTACTATCCAAAGATAGTACAGTAGTACCTTATAATGAAAATTTTCCTTTGCTTATTGCTTGTGATGCCTCTGAAATAGGTTTAGGAGCAGTTTTGATGCATAAATTTGAAAATGGAGAAGAAAAACCTATTGCTTATGCATCAAGAACATTATTAGAAGCAGAAAATAAATATGCACCAATAGACAGAGAAGCAAGAGCATTAGTTTTTGAAGTCGAAAAATTCAAACAATTTATTTTTGGTAAACAGTTTACACTGATAACTGACCACAGGCCCTTAGAAAGAATTTTTGGTACGAAACGAGATTTGTCAAAAGTTGCAAACAATAGACTTGTTCGTTGGGCTTGGCGATTAACTGGATACAATTATGTAATTGAATATCGAAAAGGTGAAGGCAATATAATTGCTGATGCTTTGTCTAGATTACCAATAAAGGAAAATGATATTGTATTGGACGAAAAGTTAATTAGAAGATTAACACTAGAAATGATCGAAGATATTAGTCTTACTCAATACTTAAAAACGTAAAAACATTATATTATGTGGAATGGGCGTATTGTAATACCTATGGAATTAAGAAAAACAATTTAAAAAATTTTACACGAAGGACATCCTGGTATCGAGGCAATGAAATCTATTTCGCGTTATTATGTTTGGTGGCCGAAATTAGACCAACAAATAGAAGATTTTATTAAACAATGTGATGGATGTCTAATGCACAGAGGAAATGAATCTGAAGTTCCGCTATTTTCATGGAATATACCTGAGAAACCATGGGAACGATTACATATCGATCTTGCAGATCCAAAGGATGGACAAATGTGGTTTTAAGGTGTAGATGCTTATACTAAATGGATAGAAGTGGAGATCATAAAATCTACTACATCTAACATCATAACAAAAACGCTTCGAAAATGATTCACAAGAGTAAGCTCAAAGCATATTCTCGACGACTATCCTTCGCTTCACGAGTCGCAACGCACGAACGATAATAGGCTTCACAATTATTTTGACATTATTATGCGGTGATTATCGAATCTCTGTTAGTGAAAATTGTGTGATTTCTAGTTTGTATGGAATTACAAAAATGGAAACAAATAACGCAAAAATTTTATCAAATAACAAATCTATTATAATTCATGAAGACAAATCCAAAATAATTTAGCTGCAAACTTTTAGCATCTTTTTTAAAGATGCCAAGTCCAAAATAAAAAAATTAAAACAACTCTTAAGATAAACCTCACATTTATTAAAATTAAATCAAACATCAAACTAAAATTAAAAAATAAGTAAGTTAATGTGATGGGTGAGCTTGCTGACGCCACACATTTTTTCAAAACGCAGAATAAGGTTTTGCATTGCCACTTTCATTTCTCGTTCTACAGCAAAAAACAAACACTATTATTTATATAAACTAGCCGAGCGATATTTATTTATGACGATATATTTATATTCAAACCGAGCGATATATTTATGTTCACAAGTTCTTCATAGTAGCTTCGGAGTCAACGGACTGACTGACTGCTCCCGGTGATTCGCTCTTCTATATTGCTTTTCTTGTTTCGAGAAGCTTCGGGAATATTCTCTATTGTGACGCTAGCGGACTAGTTCAAACAAGTCACCGCTTCGTCTATTTTTAAGCCGACAAGCTTCAACTTGTCGTTGCGCGTCCGTTACAATAGGTCTATCGAGAAATTTCAACAATATCCAATAAAATGCTATATAAGCCTACAAGAAAGTTCTATAAACTTCACGAAATTTCCATATTTTTCTGGAATATTCTGGGTGCTTCCACAATGTTCTATAACTTTCTAGAAAGTTCTACAAACTACGGGAACGGTTCTAGTACAGATAGAAGGTTCCATTAGTTTCGATTTTCGAAGCCGTTTCAAAATGTTCTTTCTGGAATATTCCAGACCGCTGTCTGCCAGCGTTCGGCGGAGTGCGATAATAATTTAATATATCTACAGGGTTTTCAATATCCACCTCCTCAACAAATTCCGCATTTTCTAACTCTTCAACTAACAATAAACTGACAACTTTGTCCATTTTAATATAAAATTGCAACAATTCTTACAAATGTTACGGAAACTTTCATGATTGCATTTTGTCTCACGACGTACATATTACACATAATCTCAACAACCGTTGTGAAGAATGGGTACACCTTTTCAATACGAACGCAAATGCACGAATTCGTTTTGAAACGAAGAGTCGAGAATACCGTTTTATAGATTTTGTTTGCTATGCGTACGAAAGCGTATAACCTTCGAGTCGAGAATACAAGCCCTGAACCACAAATTCCAAGAAGGGCCGACCGTGACCTTCAACAAGTTTTTCCAGAAAGTGACCCGCATATAAATAAACATAATACGTTAGTTACTTATAATACATCGGTTACTTAAAATAAAATATAATACATTACAGTCATAGTACACTAAGTACTACATTATTAATAAAATTTCTCAGAGAAAAATGATTGATTTGCTTTTGAATCGTCATCCTCGATGATACGATAAAGCTTTGAATATTACTGGAATATTAGCGATTTAAAACTTCTCGGATGTTATATATTATTAATCGCATAATATTCTTGTTATATTAGTAACAATAATGCATTAATATTTCAGATAAAACAACATTTGCTATTTGTTTCTACGTCTGAAACGACTTTGATGAAAACGAAATTTTTCTGCATGAATAAGAGTACTTTTTTAAATGTAAGTCTGCATTTATATCTGGCGTCTTCTTTAAATAGACAATAAAAACAAATAGTTATTATATATCTACACAGAAAAAAAAACTGTAGAATTTACTGTACAATTCATTGAAATTGCTCAGTAAATAATAGAATTTAATTTCTTAATTATTATGATATTTTCAAATAAGAATCTTATATCCTCAGCTGACCAAAATAGTTTGGTAAATTCTATGGTTTTTACCTCCCGCACATATATGTAAGGGAAGTATTGTGACGGGTCAAAATGTTCGGTAGTGAGTTTTTAACGGTAAGCACTTTTTGGGGTCTCTAGATTACGATTACACTATTTTCACGATGACGTCTTTTTTTTTTTTAATAAACCTTTATTCAGCGTGCTCCATTTACAATACTACATGCATCATATAACTACTCAAGTTTGGTAATTGCATTTAACATACTTCTGCGATATAAAATTAACTTCTAATATATTTTGTGACACAACAATTTTCCTTAATAACATTAAAAAATCTGATGTGTCCAGCACATAACCTCTCGCCCAATACTACTCTTAAACGGTACAAAATAGTATTCGATGTTACAGAAACATAGTTTCTTATTTGATTATTTTCTATTTATATTTGAGAATTTTAATTTTCTCTTGTATATTTATTTAATTTTTTGACATATATTTCACTAAGAAAACAGCTTCAAAATCACAATGACATGTGTCACATTTCGTAAAAAATTTAAAATTTTTAAGTGTTTCCATGGTGTACAAGGAATGCAAGATTTGTGAAATTTCTTTATATTTATTATCCTTACCTAGAGGTAGGCGGGAGGTAAAAATGGTTAAATTAAATAAAATATTTTAAAAATTTATGATTTACATTAATTGTGTATTGTGTGGGAAGCTATGTGCTGACTACATCAAATTATTTTACCGTTTAATATTTCTCGTTACAGATCATATCCATTAGTGTATACTGGGCAATTGTATGTAAAATAACTATAGATACCGAAGACTTAAAATGGATTCTTATTAACGTAAATGACAGGTTGTAAAAAAAATTTGCACTGAAATTATTGAGATGATTGAAGTTATTGCAATATACACCAGCCACTATTTTTAAAACTTTGATTGAAAAAAATCTATCAAATAAATGTAGGTAGATTTGTAGAAACTGTATTTTTGATTAACACATATGACACATTTATCACATTTTAAGAAATTAAATAATATAAGATTAAAATTATAATTTTATTTATTCAAATGTATTTTTTTTTGTTACTCACTTGTAAATACCGTTTATGCAATCCTCTATTGCCTTTGAAAATGAATCTTTACAAATTATTCATTGACAGTTGCATTGTAAAATTTTTAAAAGTTAGTAAACAAGGTAAACAATGCACGTTGCCACATGCCCCAGTAATGCTTGGACTTAGTTATAATTTTAATTTGATTTACAAATGAGTAACAAGTAAAATGTTGTACAATACAAGCAAGGTAGTTTTACTGCTTCATTTCCTCCATCCTGCAGTAAAAACTGTTTACTTCGCTCAGTCTCCAATTTTGTCTATCATCGGTAATTCCTTAACGTTCGTGATGCTTATACAATTCTTGCACGATTTAAAAATACGCAGATATAAATTTCTTCTTTATTAGTAAAGATGAACCCAAATTTACATTACAAGCAAGTTAAAACAGGTTTTACTGCTGAATGTTACTCATTTGTAAATCAAATTAAAATTATAACCAAGTCCTGTCAGTTACACACAACTGTTCTGTCAAAAATTATTTTAAATGATTTCGCATAAGCCTTGTATGCATTACTGTGGCAACGTGCTTTGTTTACCTTGTTTACTAACTTGTAAAATTTTTACAATGGAGCTGTCAATTAGTAACTTGTAAAGATTCATTTTAACGCCAATAGAGGGCTTGGGTAAATGCTGTTTACAAGTGAGTAACAAGTAATAGATATTACGATATAAGAGCATTATTAAGATAAGCATGTGAAATTTGCACGAAGCGATAGCCGAGTTTTATAATCACATAAGTAGATTAATTATACATTATCGCATGTGTATTGTACAATATTTTATCTACGCCCGTCAAAATTAAAAAATTTAAATAATGGTTTCAAATCCATGACGACCACAATTTGACATTAAGTAATTAATATGTAGTTGTTTTTTATAAATTTTTGAAGCATTTCCTGAAAATTTGTGATTTAGAAAGTATTTCGTCGAATATAGAAGAACAAGCTTGAAAAACTATTAATTCATTAAATATTAATTAATTTATAGAATTGCAAGTATTGTATTATAAACACTTAATAATAATAATAAATAGTACGTTAATAAATATGAGTGCGTTAGTGAAGCTCTTAACCTACGCAAAATGAGTGGGTTAAATGATATTTAACTCACGGGCGTAGATAAAGTAAATTACTTACCGTTCTGTGTAACATGGCAATCGGTGAAAACAACATACTCATAATGTCTTGGAAATATACATGATAAGTTGATAAAAAAGACTAATCGTGCAAAAATAACTATAATTATTATATGAGTGATATGAAGACACAGCGCGGAAAATATTAGCATAATACTGAGAAAAATATAATCTTTGTAAGTGAAGAATGTATTGTTAGAATAGTCACTTTTGTGTGTAAAATAAAGCAACTTCTTTAAACTAATTTCGTTAATTGCAAAATGGGAGAGTGTGAGCGTGCCTAAAATTCAATGAGTGCTATCCAATTTGCAATCCTTCGATACTTGTCTAATGTTAATTTGTCAAACTTAAGTTTTCGTTTATGGTTTAGTTGTTGCACAGTTTCGTTTTTCAGTTTAAACTGTCACTTAAATGTCATATACTTAAGCGGTTCATATGGTGTCGCTTAAACCAAAGTTTAACATTTTTTATGTTTTTACTTGCATTATCTACTTTAGATACATTTCTAAAATGGATCTTATATTATTATTGATATTGATGACGTTGAGGATTAAAAAATTTTATATGTATACTGATATTTTCTTGAGACCTCGTCGTAGATCTGGAGAGAATAGGTACAATAATTTCCAAGGATGGAATGATGAAGAATTTTATAAAACAGGTTTTCCCAAACATTATCAGTCTACGGGCACTTACGTGTTTAGTATTTTGTCCCGGTGCCCTTCTCGAAATATGTGTACAATGACATAAATCAGACACACGAATGAAAACAACTCAAGGTAAACCTCACATTTTAAAATTAAATATTTGAAACTAAAACTATGAAAATACAAAAAATATGAAATAAATGGTGAAAAACTTCAACAACTCACATTTTTTCAAAACTCGGAATAAGGTATAACACTGGCACTCTCATTTCTCGCTCCTTATCGATTTTTGAGCGATATTTGATTTTTATTACAGCTACAGCTGAAAATCAGGCTTTACTTATTTCCATATTTTCCATAAATATACAAAGCACTATTTTGTATATATCAAAATACGAGATAAAACAGTAATAATTGATATTCATGTTTGCCAAAATTGATTTTTTTTTAGTTTAGGTAAGTATTTTTTTGAGAAATGTGCAAATGTGCGTAAGTATATGGTTTAATCTGCAGTTTAAGGTTTAACTAAACTTATACGTAAGTGGTAATTGTGCAATTGGCCCTTGTTCGCTTATAGACTGATATCTTAGTAACAATAGAAAAGAGTATATAGCATCAAGGAGCACCAGGAGATTCCACTCACATGTAAAAAAATTGTATCGTCGTTGCCATGGTAATTATATTTGCGGCCACAACCGTTAGATGCCACCACATGTAATATTTATACATATTTTAAAAATATTTATAATTATTTTATTCAAGACAATAAAAATCAAAGTCATATATGTCAAAAATAAAATATATTTTGAAAGAATCTATTTGCATGATACAATTTATATCAGTGAATTTAACAATGTCATTCTATCCATAATTCATCTAACGTTGATATTTTCCATCATACACCCAGAGAAAGGCATATATTTCTTGCCGCATCTTTGAAAAATATTGAAAATATAATTAATAATTATATTCTATCGGTTTTACTTGTGTATTGGAAATAGCGACAAATTTACCTATGGTCAAATTTAGCTTAAGTCTAGAATTCCATCACGCAATGCTCTATGAATCTTTCAATTTATTATTTAAAGGAAAATGATTGGTGGAAAAGAAGGTCCTCGTTTCGAACTTAATAGATTATTGAAAAAATAAAGTGTGCGGTGGAACAGAAGTAGGTGCATTCCTGTCATCTGGTCCAATTTTTTATTTTTGACTGGGTTTTTCGCCTTCTTCTACTGAGATTTATTGATATTTGGTTTCAGCACCTCACATATAATAAAGCTAAGTATTATCTTTCATTTATATTCAAGTTTAGGTTAATTTTTATAATTTTGCTTAATTTTTTGACGTTTTTTCATTTTATTTACATTGGTTACGGGATAGTTATGGGTATGTCAATGTATATTTGAGTGTATATGTTATAATTTATTACCTTTCTTTCTTAATCAAGGATAAGCCTGGTAAGCTACCTTGACTCCTACTCCTGTACCGAGAGAACCCGTTTCTTTTTCAATATTTCATTTTGTGAAAATGAAGAATAAATGGGCGAAGTTTGATGAATGTAAGTTTGCTACGTGGAATGTCAGAGGTATAAATGGAAAGAAAAATTAAGTGATGTCTGCAATGCGTACGTATAATGTGGATGTTTTATGTGTGAGTGAAACGTTGCAGAAAGGTTGTGGCGAGGAAGAGGTGGATGGAAAGTTTTGTTTATGGTCAGGTGTGTGTGCGAATGCTAGAGCGAAACATGGTGTGGGTATGGTTGTAAGTGAACGAATGAAAGCATGTATTAAAAATTATGGTTGTATTTCGGAGAGAATTTTATGGTGCAGATTAAAGGTAGGCTTTCATAGAATCTTCGTTGTGTCCATTTATGGCCCAACTGAATCTGAAAGTGATCTTGCAAAGGATCAATTTTGGAATTTGTTAGATAGCGTGATTGATGCGTGTGATCCTGGCGAGAAAGTGATTGTTTGTGGTGATTTGAATGGTTGGGTGGGTGTAAAGAGGAGTGTGTCTGGTAGCGTGTTAGGTAAATTTGGGGATTCTAGAGTGAATGATAACGGTAGGAAAATAGTCTCTTTTTGTATGGAGCGGAACCTCTTCATATTCAATTCCATTTTTAAACATAAGTTAGCTCATATATATACATGGGAGAATGTAAGTACGAATAGACGTAGTGTGATTGATTTTGTTTTGTATGATGAGCACTTGAGGAGTTTGGTTGTTGATACGCGTGTGAAAAGAGGGGCTGAGCTTGGAACGAATGACGATTACTTGGTTGTGTCGCGTATACGTCTAGGTAAGTGTTGGAGAATGAGGGTACAAGGTTCTGGGAGCTTGTTTCGTGTGATATCCAATGTTTTGCAGAAAGAGGATGTTCGAGGGTTATTTGTAGAGAAATTGAACGAATCTTTGCCTGAATGTGAGCCTAATTTTGATTATTGCATAAATGATGTTTGGGTGAAATTTAAGGGCATTGTCCTTCAATGTGCGAAAGAAATTTGTGGTGAATGTAAGTTAGGCTGTCGTTCGAGGAATGCATGGTGGAATGAAGAAGTGAAAGAAGCGATTGAGGAGAAAAAGAGGGCGTATTTGAGATTTTTGAATGTGAAGGATGTACCAGGAACTTTGCGTGATAAATGCCTGATGGAATACAAGAGGAAGAATAAATGTGTTAAGAGAGTCCTAAGAGAAAGTAAGGCACGTTTCGATGAATTGATGAGTGAAAGATTAACGAATGATTTTAGTATGAATAAGAGAATGTTTTGGCAGACTGTAAAGAGATTGAGAGGTGGGAGTACAATACCAGTGAAAGCAATTAAGAGTGCGAATGGTGAGTTGTTGTGGAATGAGTCACATGTTAGGAATAGATGGTGTGAGTATTTTAAGGAATTGTATGGTGGTGTAAATGGAGTGAATAATAGGGGAGGAAATGCAAGAAATGCTAGAAACGTTGAATGGGATATAGATGAAGGTGATGTCAGCTTTGCATTGATGCGTCTAAAGAATGGTAAGACTCCCGGTTTGGATGACATAACAAATGAAATGTTGAAATATGGTGGTGAAGGATTATTTGATTGGTTAGTTTATTTGTTCAGATTTTGTTTGAAACGATGCGTGGCTCCTGATGATTGGAAACGTGCTGTTATTTGTCCTTTATTTAAAGGCAAAGGCAGTTCGAGTGAATGTACAAATTTTCGAGCGATAAGTTTATTGAGTGTGGTAGGGAAGTTGTATGGAAAAATCTTAATTCATAAGGTGCGAGCCTTAACAATTTCGAAGTTAAGTGATATACAAGGAGGTTTGTTGCCTGAGAGAGGTTGTGTAGATCAATTGTTTTCTCTTCGAATGATTGTTGAGAAGTCACTTGATAAGAACAAAAAGGTGTTCTGTGGCTTTCTCGATTTAAAGAAAGCGTATGGCAGTGTTCTTCGAGAGACTATGTGGGATGTACTTGTAGAGTACGGTGTGGATGGTAATTTGTTGGGAGCGATTCGAGCGTTGTATGAAGGAAGTGAGGCTGCGGTGAGAGTTGATGGTAGATTGAGTGATTGGTTTCGTATAGATGTTGGTGTGAAACAGGGTTGTGGAATGTCTCCTTGGTTGTTTAATTTGTATATGGATGTGTTGTTACGAAAGGCATTGAATGGAACTGATGGTGTACGTATTGGTGGACGTGTAGTGCCTGCGTTACCTTATGCGGATGATGTTGTGTTGGGTGAAACTGAGGAGCAATTGAGAAGAATGATTGTGAGCATAAATGAAGTAGGGAAAGGTTTAAATCTGCTATTGAATGACGATAAATGTAAAGTGTTGGTGTTTGAGAAGAATCATTTGGTGACTGATTGTAATGTTTCAGTGAATGGTGTGAGACTGGAACAAGTGAATGAATTTGTATATTTGGGTAGTATGTTCTCGAGGGATGGATGTATTGACCGGTAGATTGAAAGGCGATTGTGATGTAAAGAAAAAATATTCCCATGTCGATCTTATTCATATGATTGATGGTATGGACGGAGAAAGGGGAGCAGCAGTTTCTGGGGGTCGTGGCTACTATCTTACTGGCCCTGCAGTGTTCTTAGAACATGCACTTATTCAGTTATCTTTAAGAAATTTTATTTTCTGAAGGATACAAACCAATTTACACTCCATTCTTCATGAGAAAAGATGTGATGCAAGAAGTTGCACAGCTTTCTCAGTTCGACGAGGAACTTTATAAAGTTGTTGGGAAGGGTAGTGAAAAGGAAGATGTTGATGAAAAATATATAATTGCTACTTCTGAACAACCTATTGCTGCTTTCCATAGAGACGAATGGTTGAGCGAAAATTTATTCCCTATTAAATATGCTGGTTTGTCCACTTGCTTCCGCCAGGAAGTTGGATCTCATGGTAGAGACACTCGAGGAATTTTCCGTGTTCATCAATTTGAAAAAGTAGAACAGTTTTCTTTGACTTCTCCACATGACAACAAATCGTGGGAGATGATGGATGAAATGATTGAAAATGCAGAAAATTTCTATAAATCTCTGGGAATTCCTTACAGGATCGTTAACATTGTTTCTGGAGCTTTAAATCATGCAGCAGCTAAGAAACTCGATCTGGAAGCATAGTTTCCAGGTTCTGGAGCATTTAGAGAATTAGTCTCTTGTAGTAACTGCCTCGAATATCAAGCAAGAAGATTGTTAGTACGTTACGGACAAACTAAAAAAATGAACGCCAACATTGATTACGTACACATGTTAAACGCAAAAATGTGCGCTACTACGAGAGTAATTTGCGCGATTTTAGAAAATTATCAAACTGAAACTGGAATTACTGTTCCTGAAATTCTGAGACCGTACTTGCCTCCAGAGTACCAGAATGAAATTCCATTTGTGAAACCGGCGCCGATTGACATCGAGGCTACTTCCAAGAAAACTAAGAAACAGAAAGATGCGAAGAATGGTAGCGGAGAAAAAGAATTTGTTGCATTTATATTTATTATAATGGCTTATTGTAATACACAGTTTTAAGTTATGCTTCTTTTTATCATTTATGAATTGAAAAATAATGTAAAATTATTGGAGAAAAAGCCAGTGCAGATGGCCAAAATCTACGCAGAAGTGCGTAAGCGCTTAGAGTAAGCTCATGCGCGCAGTAAAGTACGCTATGATCTTCGCCGCAGGCCAGTGGAGTATACTGCAGGGCAGACAGTTTGGCGGAGAAACTTTAAGCTCTCCAGTGCTGCGGACAGTTATGCCAGCAAGCTTGCCGCCAAGTTCGTTGGGCCATATAAAGTGCGGAAGAAAGCGTCATAATGTGTTTATGAGTTGGAGGATCATTCTGGAAAACCCTGCGGTAGATGGCACGTGAAAGATCTCAGACCTGGACCTGATCCAGACGTAGCAGATGAAAATAATAATTAATGTTTCCATAATAATAAAGAGGGAGCACACCGAAGTTGTTACCTTTCTTTTATACGTATGTTCTTTCGTTTATATCTTAGTTCATTTATTTATTTTTGTACTTTTTCTGGTTGTGAGTTTAATTTCGGGGAAATTAAATCTCAAGGAAGTAGGAGGGGGATTTGTTACGTGTCAATTTCGTATCCCATTCCTTTTTTGTTCATATCCTGTAGATCCTTCCTCATGGATTTATTGGTTTCCTTTCCTCTACTAACCTAAAAGAAAAATTGTGTAGTTAAAGAATTGATCAATGTAACCTAATAATTTCTTATTTTACACTTACCTGTAATGATTTACAATAGTTAAATTTGATTTATTGCCGTGCTTTAGTTGCCACATATTAGAATTATTTCCCTTTTTCCCTCCAAGGACTTATTTGTTGATATCTTGTTGACACTTTAGAATTGTTTAAACGCGCAGGCGTCATTAGTGTGTAAAGGCGCAGCTATAGCGCCGCGTATTTGATAAAACTTAGTTTAAATATTAAGACTTTTATTTTCGTTATAAACATAAACTGCAGTACATCCTCGATTATTAATAATAACCCTTAAACTACCTTTCACATTTAATTCCCTTGTTTGCCTGCCTTTCCTGCGAGATTGTGCATTGTATACATGCCTTTAGTTGCCGTTTTTTTTTATTGTTGTCGCTAGTGTTCTGACACTTTCCTTGTTTTCTTCTTAAATTCGTATAGCTGTCCTTGTCCATCTCTCTCTTTCTTAAAATTAAAAATTTTACACAAGTCAGTTGGGAAGTTGAGAAAAAAAGATACGAAGCGAGAACAAGTTGAAGTCGTACCGAGTTTATGAGTTTTGGTTGTTTACTAATATTGTTTCTACAATGCCCAGTTTTGGGGATTTTGGGTAATCACCAAACGTAGTTTCGGGAGCAGTGTTTGTGTGATATTTCGTTTGCACTCTCCGGAATAGCTCAGTTGTTGAGGATTTAAAATAAACGGTCGGCGACGCCATTGTTCCATCTTCACGCCTCGTGAATGCGCTCAAACTCAAACAGCGCATACCCAGCTTCGTTGGTACCCGACCAGCAGCCTTCGGTGTCCTGCGTCTCAGCCCAGACCGCCAAAGTGCATCCGCCGCGAGCCAGATCCAGTGATCCAGATATTGGCGGCCCAGTAGAGCGTGGAGCGAGGGGCAAGGGGTACTCCAGCGGCCAGTAGTGGCTCGTCGTACAGCTAAGTGTTCTATTATAACTGTTAGCTACTTGTTATTTCTCCCGCGAACTTTATCGCCCTGATTTTGTGTATTTGTGCAACCATTTACCATCTCATTGTTGCCGATGGAGATTGGTCAGTTGTTTCAATTGTTGCCTAGTTTATTCTGTCAGTTTTGATTATTATCTGAAACACTTTGATTGGTTTAGTTATTAATACTATTACATGTTGCCTTATATAACTTCACGATTTCACATTTTTATTAATTATTGTAATTTCAATTATTATTTACTGTTAATTTCGCAACGCCTTGTCTGGGGTAATTCGAGAATCGATTTATTGTTCTTATACGTCTTATACGCTCAACCCCATTGTTGTAAACCGACGTCGATCGACCTAGGGTCATATGTTTTAGAACTTTTATACTTTATTTGCGGGCAGTGTATAAACGTTACGGTATTTCACTCACGTCATTTACTCAAGGCAGCATTGGCTGCTCTTCCTCGCGTCACCCCAACACAGTGCGTAGCTTTTCTTTGTGTTTTTGTTTATTACACTTGCATCCAATGCAGTAAATATTTTACTTTAACTTTTCTGTGTTTGAATGTAAGGAAACTTACCCAACCTATCCAATCAATCAGTGGTGACAAAGTGAGTGTTACTTTATTATTATTATCTCGTTCTGTGATACACAAATCACGGTAAGTATGATGAGTTACTGAGCACGCTGGTATTGTTGTATATATTTATTTAGTATTATTTGTTTTGTCGTGTTTTCTGAACAGGTCTCCAACATCTTGGTTGCTGCTGACGGTTGCGCAGCGGATGCACTCCTCTATACCATTTCCTTGCGCTGTATCCGTTACCTTCCTGCGCGCTTAAATTATTGTTTTTGCTCCTGGTACCTTCGCGGTTGGGTACCGCTGGCTGTAAAGCGACCGCGTGGCGCCCTCTCTAATATTACTGTTGTTATCGATTTCCTAGAACCAAAAACGACCCACACCCATCTCCACTGTCCTATTTAGCTAGCCGCCTCCATCAAGGAGCAAAGTTACGCCTGCATAACCACCACGGTTTTATAGGGTAACACAATGATAATTACATAAATATCAATATTTGTAATTTAAGTATTTACAATATCGTACCATTGTACATCAATGAAATGTTACTTCACATAACGATGAAATTCTAATTTTAAGAACTTTTCAATATAAACTTGTGTTTTTGGAAAAATTATGACAGATGTGACAGATTTTGATAATTGCTTTAAATAAATCGTAGCCTACGTTAATATTCTGTAAGCAAATATAAGTGCGGCCAGATCCGGCAGATGGCACGCGCAACGCGAACCTAATTTTACTATGCAAGTGAAATCTCCTGATGCCCCTTGTGTAGCATGTAAGTGTCAGTTGTATCTATTAAATATCAAGCCAAAGTATTTCTGTCATGTTAAATTCATAAAATAAATGCCAAAAAGAGAGATAATGTAACGTTCCAATTGCATCCTCTGATCCCATTTCCCAAAGTCCTAGAATATTATCCTTTTCTTCAAAATTTTCCTTCTTACCTAAAAATATTGTTTATCTTTAATAAAATAAATTCAGTAGTATTTCAAAATTAGAATAACACCTACCTTAGTTTTGTTTCCTTTTTCACCGTAACGTCATTTCATTTTGTAATTTATCTAAATTTTAGCTTCACTTACTTAATTCTTTGGTTTGTAATAAATTCCGTTGTTGACATTTGTTAATTTAATTTGGTTTCTTGTTTTACCGTTGCTAAGGCACTAGAATATATGAGTATTCTCATCCGCCATTTTGGGTCCAAGTGTCATAAATAAAACAAATTATTGGAATCCAGTTACTTTAATTCTTTTCTGTCAAATTTGAAGTTGATATTGATTAATAATTGTGATATATCATTCTCTTAATTATTATATTTCATATCTAACAGGTAAGTGTACAGAATACTTTCTAATATATTACCGTATGATTTGTGTAGTTGGATTTTACAGAATTTCAAGAAATATGTTTTCAAATTTGACACATACAAATTTTAAATGTTTTTTTTTTAAGTAACTGGATTCCAATAACTTGTTTTATTTATGACATCTGGACCCAAAATGGCGGACGAGAATACCTACATTCTTCTAGAGCTCTACCGTTGCTGTTTGAGCGCGCCACGTACTGTAGCCAGGGGGCTGACAGCAGTATAGGATTTCTTGTGATAGAAGTAGAGCTCTAGAAGAATGTAGGTATTCTCGTCCGCCATTTTGGGTCCAGATGTCATAAATAAAACAAGTTATTGGAATCCAGTTACTTAAAAAAAAAAAAACATTTAAAATTTGTATCTGTCAAATTTGAAAACATATTTCTTGAAATTCTGTAAAATCCAACTACACAAATCATACGGTAATATATTAGAAAGTATTCTGTACACTTACCTGTTAGATATGAAATATAATAATTAAGAGAATGATATATCACAATTATTAATCAATATCAACTTCAAATTTAACAGAAAAGAATTAAAGTAACTGGATTCCAATAATTTGTTTTATTTATGACACTTGGACCCAAAATGGCGGATGAGAATACTCATATATTCTAGTGCCTTAATAGAAGTTTTTGATTACTTCGGGTGCTCTAAACATAGATGGAAATGCTGTAGCGTTTGGTTAATAACTACAACAAGTAGGCGGCCGGACAAACAGTTGATTTGAAATTTGAAACTGACGTTTGAAACATTGAAACCGTTACCGTTACCTTATGTTTTGTGCAGAGACAAATATCTAAAATTTTGTGTTTAGT
This sequence comes from Poecilus cupreus, assembly GCA_963942605.1. Lineage (NCBI taxonomy): Eukaryota > Metazoa > Arthropoda > Insecta > Coleoptera > Carabidae > Poecilus > Poecilus cupreus. The sequence continues at coordinate 21,029,341 of OZ012727.1, forward strand.
TAGTGAAGTGATTCAATTTACTTGAAAGGTAATAATAATAATAATAATATTCTTTATTGGCAAAGTTCAGCATATGCTGTTCTTACACTTAACCTTTACAATAATTTAATATGAAATTGAGGTATACATTTCGGTATGATCGTGTAGTTAGCGCACTATACATTTGTTTGTTTACAAGGTTTCGTACAAGGTCATGAGAATATTCCAAACAATATGCCAGTACAATAAATAATAATTTACCATAGTAAAATGTAATGTATATTAATATTAAAATTGAGATTAGAGATGACCATGTCAACATTAGATACTGTTATTGCGTATGTAATAGATATTTTTTCAGTTCAACATTAAAAGATTGTACTTTCATGATTTTGAGGTTATCCGGTATTTTGTTATAAACAGTGGTACAATTATAACTGAATGATCGTTGAAACAAGGAAGTGCGATGTCCAGGGGTATGTAAGTCAAGATTATTTCGTAGTGTTCTATTATGCATATTGGATCTGAATAATATCTTTTTAGAAATATATGGTGGAATTTTTGATGAGATGACACGATGCGTGAAGCAAGCGAGGTGGTGAATCCTACGGTTGTCCATATTTAGCCAGTCTAGATTCTTTAATAGCGCAGAAGTTCTCTCCAACCTAGACACCGAATATATGAATCGAGCACAACTGTTCTGTACTTTCTGTATTCTTTGTTTGTCACGAACTGTTAAACAGGAACCATATATTATGTCAAAGTAATTGAATACAGAAAGTACACAGCTATCAGTAAGTATTTTACGATACTTTTGAGATAACACAAAACAATTCATATATAAATTTTTTAATGCCAGATATGCTTTTTTAATTAACAAGTTCACATATTCTCTGAATCGCAATTCAGCATCTATTAACAGTCCTAAGTTTTTTACACTGGATACAAATTTGATTTTTATATTGTTGATTTTAACTGCGATCAAGTCATTGTCAAGCAAATACTGTCTGGTAGTCTTTTGACCTAAAAGCAGGACAGCGGATTTTTTCTCATTAATAGTGAGACAGTGAGATCTCGAATATTGAGCTATCTTTTCGAGATCTTCATTCACATGCATGACAGCTTCTTCGTATTCCGTACTTTCAAAAGGTAGGTATAGTTGTGTGTCATCTGCATAGATGTGGAGATTTACATGTTTTATAACTTTGCAGATATCGAAGGTGTAAATTGAAAATAATAATGCTCCACATATAGATCCCTGTGCCACACCTTTCGATATGTGAGCTACTTCAGATATATCATCATTTATTTTAACCCGTTGGCATCTGTTAGTGAAATAACTGGATATTAATTGCAAACTGCTTTCATCAAACCCTAAATATTTCAATTTAGCTAATAATAGCTTATGATTGATTGAGTCAAATGCCTTGCTAAAATCCAGAAGAACAATTAGAACTAACTGTTTATTATCAAGATAATGGAAGATGTCATCAGTGATTTTTATTAAGGCTGTTGTAGTGCTGTGTCCCGTTCTGAAACCTGATTGCACCTCAGGTAGTATATTACAATCTCATAGGAATTTTGACATTTGCAAATTTAAAACTTTTTCTAGGATTTTTGAGAGTGTAGGTAGTATGCTAATTGGCCTGAGGTCATTAGGAGATTTAGGATTTTTGCATTTTGGAACTGGTTTGACTATTGCCTCTTTCCATACGTCCGGGAAGGTTTGGTGTAGTATGCACGAGTTAACAATATGTGTTAATTGAGGTAGAATCGAATCTAAAATTAATTTTATCATTTTTAAATTAATTCCATCTATACCTATTGCATCGGATTTTAAGGCAAGTACTATGTGGCGTATATCATCCTCAGAAACACACGTGAAAGAAAAAATTGAGCTTGAGAATCTGGAATTATTGTAAAAATTTATGACTTCTGGATCAGGTACTGCAGTTGCTGTAGAATTTATAAAATGATTGTTAACCTCATCTGCATTAAAGATAGGCGGTAAGGAAATATTGTGATTTAGATTTATATTGAATTCTTTGAGTGCATTCCAGATATTCGTTTTGTTGCGATTTATTTTATGCTCTAAATAAGCTCGCTTTTCTAGCCGAATGGACTTTGTCACCAAGTTCCTTTTGCATTTATAATAATTCCAATGACTCTGTAATTTTGTTCTTCTGAATCTAGCAAGTGCATCATCTCTATACTTTATCATAATTTTGATTACATCGGTTATCCATGGTGTTGGGGGTTTTCGTTTTACTACTTCTTTTAGGGGAGCAAATGTGTCATATAGATTTAATATTGCATTATTAAAGTAGAGCAGTTTATTATTAATATCTGCTTCCATGTAAAATCCATGCCATGGCAATGACTTGACAGCTTGATTAATAAGATATGGATCTGTATGTTTGAAATCTCGTACAAAAACTACTTTCGGTTCAATAACAGGAAAACTTAGATTTAATTCCACAGTGATTAGACGATGATCAGAGATAACTGTATCAGTGTTAATTACCTGGGAGCAAATCTCATTATTAGATGTGAGGATGATGTCAACAAGCGATTCAGAGGTAGCTGTGATCCTTGTTGGTTCTGTAACTAACTGCGTGAGAGAAAATCCTGAGCACATGTCGAGGAAGATCCTAGAACTGGTATTATCACAATCAAGTAAATTAATATTAATATCACCGAGACAGAGTAAACAATCTACAGTTGTGAAAATATGACTTAAAGAATTTTCAAAAGATTGCAAGAAATCAATAATACTGCCAGATGGAGGACGGTATACAGCTCCAATTGCAAACCGTTTTTTATTAATTTTAAACTGTAGCCAGCACTGCTCAATATTTGGATTAATAGTGCTTAATTCAGATATGATTTTAAGATCATATTTCAACAGATATGTTTTTAAATAAAAACCAACACCACCACCTCTTGTTTCTCTATCGTTTCGTAACAGAGTGTAATCCTCAATCACGAAAGGAGTATCATCCAAATTAGAATTTAACCATGTTTCTGTTATTGCAAGAATTTCAGGCTTGAAATCTATTACTAAATCTTTAAATTCACTTGTATATGTACATAGAGATCTGCAGTTCAAATGGCCAAGTCTAAACATTGAATTAATGTATGGAACTTCTCACAGGAAGTACAAAAACAGCAATAAGACTAAAAAATGTAGTGAAACAGAGAAAAAATAAAAATAATAGTAATAATTATAATAACAAAATTTAAATTTAACATATGAGCAAAGATACTTTGGCGTTTGCTCAAATTCAAATTTCAAATTTGTGTGTGCTATTGTTTACGAACAGAACGAGATGGAACTAATTAACACATGCATTGCAAGAGAATTCTTGGTTTAAACCTTACTTAAGCCCAATGTCATTTAGTTGTTTTATAGTTGAAACTTTGAATACGTTATCACTGTGTTTTATATGGATGATTCCGTCTCTCGTCCACGTGTTTTTAAGACCAAATTTGTTTTTCGCCTCGTTTACGACTTCCACCCGCTTTTTAGTGAGATCTTCCCTTATGATTATTCTTGTACCTTTTAATTTGTTCTTGGAGGCATAAACTTCGGCACGATCTCTATAGCTGGCAAATTTTACTATCAAAGGACGGCATTTACCCTTGCTGAATTTACCAATCCTATGAGACCTTTCCAAGGCTGTTGGCTGGAGTGGAATACCTAGTTTTTCGGTACATATATTCTGGACAACTTCATCTGTGTTTTCACTGTTCACTTCAGGAATGCCGAAGAAACGCAAACAATTACGTCGACTGTATTGCTCCAGTTTATCAAGCTCAAGGGACATCTTGTCAATGATTTCGTCCTTTTTGGTGATCTCTTTTCGAAGTGACGCAATTTCTTGGGTAAGAGCAGATATTTTGTTGTTAAATACCGCTTCTATTTTAGCTGTCAAAACCGTTGCAAATTTGTTTATGAAGTCTTCGCTCTCCAGATGTTCATTTAGAAGTTGTTTAACAACTGTAGTTTGTTCTTGAGATCTTGATATCGGCATTGCAGGGTTTAATTTTATAAAACCACTTAAATAATATAGAATAATATAGAATTTCACAGAGAATTAAGCACACACAGTATGACCCGTCTACTCTCGACCACAGTTCATACCCGAATGGGTAAGCATTTTTAATTTATTACTTTCTTTGTTATTATCTAAAATATTGTTAGAGCATTTGCATGTTCCTTCAAAGTTTTATTTAAATTTGAACTTTCGATTGGTTTGTATATTTTTAAACAGTTTAACAATTTATTTTCACCGATTCAACAAAATAGGCTGTTCACATAATCTAATAAAATGATCGTTATTTTAATATAATAAATTTGTTTCAGAACATGGAGACCAAAAGGGGCACTGAACGGATAGTGTGGGTTATCCCGACATTTCCTTGTTCTGCTCACCAAAAAACCCAAGTTTATGTAACGTGTGGATGCAAAATTTGGGGATTTCGGTGCTACTGGAAGCCAAGTCGGACGCTGCACTTACACACGTGCAAGTGTGTAATTTGCATTTTGAAGATACGTCCATCCAAACGGCGTTTAAGAAAAAGCTATATAAATTTGTGAAGATATATATGTATTCATTAATTAAAAAATAAATTTGTATACATGAATTTATCTTTTATTATTTTTAATACTTTGAAATTTGAATTTCATTAATTTCCCGCATTTTCATTTCAAATATCGCCTTAGTTCGGGTGCTCTATTCATAGATGGCGCAGAACTTCTATCACACTTAATTTTGCTGGGACTGTCGCGTCTCTCTTTAGATATTTGTCTCTGACTGTAGCGATATTTGTTTAAAATAACATTTAGTCAAAAATATTAGTTTAACATTTTAATTAGTTGCATTTATCCATTATCCTATCCCATTTCCCTGAAATTGTAAATATTACAATCTTCGATTGTTGTATTTGTATATATTTTCTTAATCCTTTTTCGTCTTTTATTCCGCCCAAATAGAAGCAACCCTTCTTACCGGGACGCATTTAGTTCTTCGTGATTGGGATATAATGTATTAAGGCCCTTGGTTCGACGCAGCATTTTGATGCAAATCTATTAAGTTTAATTAGTAAATGCATGACTAAACTAGAACTAGACCAAGTAATTAATTTTAACGGTTTTTATCAGCCATTGTTTAGAGTGCTTTCGACCTCCCATGTATGTAGACATCGTAACGTTAATGGTACAAACAAAACTATTGGTATAAACAACTTTGAATATATGAAAGAAATAGTTGGTTTTGTACATTTTTGAGTAAGATCTCTTTGAAAATGTTTATTTATTTATAAATTAACAATTTCCTTCACATAAATTACGATACGGAAATATATAACCACTTAGCAAAATTAAATATAATATATTTCAAAGTTGTTCAGTGTACACTATAAAATATTTAAAATTTCTTTGCTATATTTTTATATAAAATATATAAAACTTTCTAATTAACTGAATATGTCATAAGTACGGTAGCATAACATATATCGTACATGTTGTAGGTATGTACCATGTCCAAGACCAAAGTTACATACCAACAATATAATTATACACTCTCTCAAGAGATGTCCCACATGATATATGTATATTACGTTATTAGTACGTATATAAATGATATACTACTCAGGTTTCAGATATTACATACCAGGTACATCAATGTTACAGCTGTGTTTGCTGGGATATATCTGGACCAGTAATAGCTATTAACATTCCTAGCGATGTTATGAGTATCATAACAGCTGCAGATGTCAGAAATCCGAGCTCGTAGAGCACTTTTAACACGTTGCTATGTTACTTTTAACACTAGTGTTAAAACTTTTAACTTGCTAAGCAATTGTTAAAAAGGTCACTTTTAAAAACGGTCGTAGATAAAATAGTTTTTGAACAGTTGCTACAGTAATGATTCATCGAGACAAGATTTCTTGTCTTGATGATCACTTCTTGTCTTGGGTCTGATTTTCAAGACAAGAAATTAAATATTTCTTGTCTTGCTCATTTCTTGACAATGTATTTCTTGTTTTGATTCAAGAATTCTTGATATTTCTTGATTCTTGACATTTCAGGGGAATCCCCTTTCTCTGTCGTTTTATCCAATCCGAACACTCAAGAGTATTACGTTGGCATCTGCCCTTGCCCCTCCCTTTTAGTTTTAGTTAAAAGTTTCTTACGTAGTTGTTTCGTAATAAATTAACTTTTGAAATATATGCATTTCGACCATATATTTAGAGAAAAAGGAAAATTATACATAAATAGTTTCAATTTATACATAAGAAATTACACATATTATTAAGTATCAACTTAATATATTTGAGACATAAAAATTTATATAAATCTGGATTTCACATATTTATAAAATCTTTGTGTTGCATATTTACAAAATTGTTAAAGTTATTAATTAATAACTCAAGTGTATTTTAAATAAGTATAATCAATTAAACTCAAAATACATTTAACATTTTAACAGTAAAGAACCACCATCATTGTACTTGAGATGACCTTTGTAACTACATATTGTATATCTACACATAAATAGATGGCAGCACAGTGTGCTTATTAACTTAAACAATATTTCAATATTTAACACTTCCTCCTAAGAAGCACCTGTTCTTAAATTTAAGATTTAAAGATTCCTAAACTTTCTCGTATTGTTTGAAATTTAACTCTATTTAATGGCTTTGTGAACAAATCGGCCAACTGATTTTTACCTTCAATATGTTCAATATTCAAAAGTTTTTCTTGGTAACATTCACGCACAAAATAGTGTCTTATTTCAATATGTTTGGACCGTTTGTGAAATTCTGGGTTTTTTGCAAGCTTCACAGCACTTGCGTTGTCCACTCGCAAAATTGGTTTTGCACTTCTTTTCACTTAAAGTTCATCAAATAGTCTATTTAACCATATCAGTTCTTTGGCGCCTTCACTTGCTGCTATAAATTCGGCTTCAGTTGTTGAAAGGGCCACTGATCGCTGTAATTTACTTGTCCAAGAGATGGCTCCTCCTGCGTACATTACCCCTACTCCACTTGTTGATCGTCGAGTTGTTTCATCTCCCGCAAAGTCAGCATCACTAAAACCTTGTAGAATCTCTTTATCATTTTTCTTGTACAGCAAACCATATTCCATAGTTCCACGAAGGTACTTAAAAATTCGTTTTACATTTAACCAATCAGTTTCAGTTGGATTTTCCATATTTCTGGCAACTCGTGATACAGCGAATGCGATATCCGGCCTTGTAGCTGTCGTAAGATACATAAGACTTCCTACAGCTTCTCGAAAAGGAACTTTTTCCTGAACAGGACTATTGTTTCCACCTTTACTTTGATCACATGGAATTGAAACTTTATTAGATTCGTGCATGTTGAATCGCTTTAAAATTCTCTCAGTATATGCGCGTTGACATATAAAAATCCTATCTTCGCGTTGTTCTACTTGCATGCCCAAAAAACAATCAAGTGATCCAATTGTGATTTTGAAATTATTTCGTAATTGATTAATAAACTTATCAATGTCTCTTTCATCGGTTCCAGCTATTAAACCGTCATCTACGTATATGGTAACTATCAATTTTGTACAATTTTCCACACGTACGAATAAACACGGATCCGCTGTACTGGCTGTAAGTCCTTGCTGTTTCATAAAATTCACGAACCTTTGGTTCCAACACCTTGGTGCTTGTTTCAAGCCGTAAAGACTTCGATTGAGTTTGCAGACGCGTCCGCTGCCGTCATCAAAACCCTCAGGCTGCTTCATATATACATCCTCTTCTAGTTTCCCATAGAGAAAAGCAGTCTTTACATCAAATTGACGTAAATGTAATTTTTCACTAGCAGCAATAGCAAACACAGTACGGACAGTGTCATACCTTGCAACGGGACTATAGGTTTCATTAAAGTCAATACCTGCCTTTTGAACATGTCCCTTTGCAACTAGTCTAGCTCGGTATCGATTTATCGAACCATCTGAATTTAATTTGGTATACGAAACACCCATCGGTTATTTATTATCTTCATATTCTTTGTAGGATTTATTAGCTCCCATGTATCATTTTCAGACAATGCAGTGACTTCTTCTTTCATTGCAGTTATCCATTTTGACTTATCAACTGAATTCACCGCTTCGGTATAAGTGTCTGGATCTTCTCTATCACTTATTGCAGAACAAGCTGAATAATGGATGTAATCTCCTGAAGTCATCCATGCCGGCTTTTTGAAACGACGTTTCAAATCTTCAGCTTCTTGTGATTCCGTTTCACTTGCTGAATCTTCATCTGTTGAAGATTCTTCAGTATTTACTTCCTCCTGAGGAATTCCTGCAACAGAAATTTCTTGCAAAGAATTAGTACATACTTGTTCTAGTTTGAAGTAAACATCGTGAGATTTCACAATCTTATTAGGAGATTGTATATATATATTAATTTAGTAGCCATCTTTTTCATTCCAATAACCAACCATTTTACCGAAGGACACTTTTATTGTCAAACTTCTTACGGAATTGTTTTGGTATATGTACATAGCAACTGGTACCAAACACACGTAAATGATTTACATTTGGCATTTCGTGTCCAGTCCATAATTCCATTGGTGTTTTGTCAATTATAGGTGTTTTTCCGGTATGATTAAGCACATAAACTGCCGTTTCACATGCTTGTACCCATAGTGATTTATTTAAGTCACTTACTGACATCATTGATCGAGCAAGTTCCACTATCGTTCGATTTTCCCGTTCTGCTGCCCCGTTTTGCTCGGGTGTGTATGGAGCTGATAGTACAAGAGTAATTCCTTTATTATTTAGAATTTTACGAACTTCTTCGCAATCGAATTCTCTTCCTCCATCACATCTAAATGTCTTTACAGTAAGTCCAGCTGTTGATATTTCATTCAGGAAAATGCTCAAACAATCTGCTACTTCAGATTTCCTTTTAATGAAAAATATTCTTCGATATTTACTATAATCATCTTTAAACAAACAAATAATTTTTCACCCCGAATTCCATCTATTGACATTGGACCGTTGACGTCAGCGTTTATTTGTTCACCTATTATATGTGGTCGATTTTGCCTTGACCTGAATGATTTTCTATGTGCTTTGCCCATGGCACATCCGTCGCAGAAATTGTTATTTTCTTCAGCTGGTATATTAATATTTAATTTTTGTAGAATTTTACGTACGTGTCTCTTATCTTGATGTGCAAGACGCTCATGCCAGAGTTGAAGTTTATCTGACGCTGTTGCTAAACTAATTTCTGCAGGTTTTTGTGGTACTTTAACACGCATGTCCATTATGTATGAATTGACCTTCCATCTACCCATGGCCACTAGTTTGTTATTTCGTTGAAATAGAACCTCATGTTTTGACATAATTACTTTAACACCACGTTCTGTTGTACTTCGTATTGAAAATAAGTGTCTGCCTACATCTGGAACATACCAAACATTTTCAAGGTGACCAGAACACAATTTACCTTGAACCAGCATTTCAACTTGTACACAACCAGAACCATAAGCTGAAATTTTTTCATTATTTGCTACTGTCACGTCAATTGGAGTTGAGAACTTTTTATATGTTTCAAAATACTGTTTATTTGATGTCATGTGATGTGATGCACCCGAATCACATACCCACATATCAGCATTCTTCATATCATCTATTGCAGTAAAAGCTGATCCTTTATTACCACCTACATTTGAAGATTTTGTAGAGCTAGGACTATCTGTATTGTTTTGCTTGTCTTTCTTAAGTTTTCGACAATCCTTTTTCAAATGACCTACTTTGCCACAGTAATAACAGCTTCTAGCAACTGGTTTAGTTGAAGTAGAGTTTGTTGTGCTGTTCGATTTATCTATGTTACTGTTCGTAAACTTATTTGTTACTTGTTTTTGTCGATTTGATGCCACGAACGCACTTGTTTCTGTACTTGACACAGACGCCTCCATTCTCTTCTCAATTGTGCATAACTTTTCAAGCAAATTCTTAGTTGTTCTTTTATTATCATCTAGTGAATCCCATACGTTATTAAATTCTTGATATTCTGAACCAACAGTTGATAATATCTGTCCATGTAGTAGTTTAACAGGTATATCTTTGGATCCCTTTTTACGTAACTATGTATTCATATCAGCGAATAGTTTCTCTACTTTAGCTACATAGGCAGCGATACCCATATCTGGATCTCGTTTTACCTTAAAAAAATCAATCATTAATAAACTAAGTCGTTGAACACTGCTTTGTTCGTAGACACAGATTAATTTGTCCCATATGTCCTTAGCATCAGTGTATGTAAGAACTAAATCTGCCACTGGTTGACTTAGTGTACTTGCTATTAATGCAGCTGCACGTGCGTTATTACGTTTCCAAGTTGACATGATTTTAAGTTCATCTTCTGTAGCTGTTTTGATGTTCTTGATTACAGGGCATTTTCTACTTCCATCGATAATACTTGACATTTCAAACTGATCAAAGTGCATACCCATCTGCCACTTCCATTTTGCCCAATTACTGGCACCAACCAATTTTACTACTTTGATTTTTGGTTCCGAATCCATCTTGAATTCCTTTTTGATTATTTACTTAAATACACTTTCCTTCAGAGTGCACACATCAATGCACCTGGGCCCATAACCTGTTAAGGTTATTAAATAATAACTCAAGTGTATTTTAAATAAGTATAATCAATTAAACTCAAAATACATTTAACATTTTTAACAGTAAAGAACCACCATCATTGTACTTGAGATGACCTTTGTAACTACATATTGTATATCTACACATAAATAGATGGCAGCACAGTGTGCTTATTAACTTAAACAATATTTCAATATTTAACACGAATGATTGGAGCCACCTAATGATTTTTGAGGTCGAAGTGAATTCAGATTCATCTTCTGGTTGCCTTTGCCATGAAATCTGTCACAACTTGGGGTCCAACATAGCTTACACTGTGAAAATAGTAAGTGTTTTTTATGTTTACCGTATGTAGCTATTCTTTCCTGATACTTTATTGGATGTTCACTCATGAAAAAGTGATCTTAAGGCCACAATTACTTCTTTAGTTTTGTTAGTAATACAGTTGCTAATGTAAAAGGCAGAGATGTAAAAAAAAACAACCAGAATTAAATCCACAGAATCTGAGGATTCGTCTACACATTTATTTCAGCTTCTGGGAATTGAAATCATCTGGTTCTGGTAGATCTTCTATGGTCTTGATGTTCGTGCTAGAACAGCTTGGCATTATCACCAGTAGCAGCTGTAAATGTGAAGGTTGTTCTAAAGCTACTTCATACTTCAAAATATAATTTATTTATTTCACTACTTATGAATTAAACAATTTGAAACATCAATTTGAATATTGTTTTTAATCTTGAAAAGCATTTATAATTGCTATTATTTCATTTATATGTTTCAGAGTGCTGTGATAATATTCCATGCTAGTTCTCCAAGACTACAACGAACCTCCTAGTCAACTTTATAACATCTTGGCTGCTGGGTCCACATGCTGCAGACTGTCGACACAATTCGCGCCCGAGATAAACAGCTGTAGCTTCTTCGTCGAGGATTAGAATCTCTACCGCATCTGGAAAAAAAATCTTCAAATGTTGTATCAATGGCGGGCATTTTTCTCTTGTTTTTCATTCTTAAACTATTTCATCTAGAATTGCCTAGTCTCAAACTTGCGTCTCTAGATTAGTTCTAGAGTTAGAAAATATATTACTTTTTAATTTTTTTTATTGTTAATTAATAAGATACAGACAATATAAAAATATTCATCTATCCACCATGGCGGACATTTTTTTATTGTTGATTATTGTTATATTATTTGTGCTAGAATTTTCAAGTCTCAAGCTTACATCTCTAGGGTAATAGTAGAGTAATGAAATGTTTTATTTGTCAATTTATTATTGTTAATTAATAAGATGCAGGCGATATAAAAATGTTACATCTATCCATCATGGCCGATATTTTATATTGTTGATTATTCTTAAACTATTTGATCTAGAATTGCCTAGTCTTAAACTATCATCTCTAGATTCGTTCTAGAATTAGGAAATATGTCATTTGTTAATTTATTATTGTTAATTAATAAGATACAGGCGATATAAAATGTTCCTCTAACCATCATGGCGGATATTTTATATTGTTGATTATTCTTAAACTATTTGATCTAGAATTGCCTAGTCTGAACCTATCATCTCTAGATTCGTTCTAGAGTTAGGAAATATGTCATTTGTTAATTTATTATTGTTAATTAATAAGATACAGGCGATATAAAAATGTTTATCTATCCATCATGGTGGATATTTTATATTGTTGATTATTCTTAAACTATTTGATCTAGAATTGCCTAGTCTTAAACTATCATCTCTAGATTCGTTCTAGAGTTAGGAAATATGTCATTTGTTAATTTATTATTGTTAATTAATAAGATACAGGTGATATAAAATGTTCCTCAAACTATAATGGCGGATATTTTATATTGTTGATTATTCTTAAACTATTTGATCTAGAATTGCCTAGTCTGAAACTATCATCTCTAGATTCGTTCTAGAGTTAGGAGATATTTCATTTGTTAATTTATTATTGTTAATAATAATATACAGGCGATACAAAAATGTTCATCTATCCATCATGGCGGATATTTTATATCGTTGATTATTCTTAAACTATTTGATCTAGAATTGCCTAGTCTCAATCTTTCATCTCTAGATTCGGCCTAGAGTTAGGAAATATGTCATTTGTTAAATAATTCTTGTTAATTAATAAGATACAGGCGATATAAAAATGTTCCATGTATCCATCATGGCGGATATTTTTATATTGTTGATTATTCTTAAATTATTTGTCATAAAATTTTCTTGTCTCACATCTGTAGAATAATTGTATAGTGCGGAAATATCACATAAGTTAATAAATTGTTGTTAATTAATAAGATATTGGTAAATTTAAAATGTGCATGACGTACATATACATATATATATATATATATATATATATATATATATATATATATATATATATATATATATTGTATAATATATTTAATTTTTTTCAATAAAATATTTAAAAATATACTTATACTTACTAGATTAATCCTTCTTCATAATTGTTTTGTTTAATTACTCTTTAGATTAAGGGATGATGTCTTCCCGTCGCGAGAATATGACGTCAAGTTTGTCAGAAGACTCTGGCATATTGTCGAGTTGTTGACCTCGGCTTCGCCTCGATCAACAATTTTCTCGCCGCGTGCAACAAACAATGCTCTATCCGCACTTGATACACAAATAACTATTTTTCGACTGTGCTTATTGGAAAACACTCGAAATCTCAGTCCGCATTTATTCTTCTTACATAACCGACGTTTCGGTTTACACTTAAACATAACACATACACATTCTTGTTCTCAATACTTACAATGGAAGAAGGTTTAAGTATAAACCATAACTTCGGTTATGTAAGAAGAATAAATATGGTATGACAGATTTCGACTATTTTGTCACAGTTTTGTAAAATATGTGTTATTTCAGAGCCAACCGACTTCGAATGGGTGGACAACAGCACAATGTCAAGAAGCAACAGTATGGGTACTTCAGTTTACTCTGATGTGCATGAAGAATGGACCATCCCTGATTCCAACAGATCTTCCCCTAATTCCACTTCCAAGCGATGCAGCCGAAATGGGTATGTCCCAATCTCTTCCCCAGTTCCAAAACCAAACATTCCTCAATCACAATCAACCTATATCTTTTCCAAAACCTCCAATTTCTTCCCGTTTTCAATCAAAAGGTCCGGTTCAGCACATTCTTCTTTACAACCAAACAATACAGTAAACTCGGAAAGTAGGAGATCTAGTTTTTCATTATTTTCTCCGTTGTCTAGTCATCTTTCGTATTTAACCAGCACTTTAAATTTGCTTGCGTCGTCGGACAGAGAGTAATGCGAAACGAAATAACTTTTATTTAAACGACTAATTTTTCAAAATGTTTTAGTGCTTTGCGAGAAATAGAACCCGAAACAATAGCTCGACTTATGGGAGCTGTGTGTTTTGGATATGGAGTTTTACAGTTAGGGATATCTTTACTACCACCATCACTGCTGAAGGTCACTAACTTTTTTGGATTTACTGCTAATAGGGCTTCAGGAATTTCTAATCTTATGTACGCCAGGAAAGGAACAGATATGCGAGCTCCATTAGCCACGTAAGACATTTTGAGGTATCACGAGCTCTGTTTTTGGGTGTTTTAAAATAAGTGTTTTAGCCTCGGTTTTTTGCGCGGGAGAGTATGACGCGGACGAATATTTTTTCGTTGACCATTCAAACGTTGAAAATGATGCGCACGAATCTGTAAAACTCAAATATTTTTACATTGATTTTTCAAGTACCGACTTACGCATTTCTTGAATCTGCATTCCTTGATTATGCAAATCTTGAAAATTCAAAACGGCAACATTGCCTTTAAATTTTTTCTGGGTTGTTCACCACAACTTTTATCTGGTAATATTTTAGTAACTTTTATGTTATTAGTATATTTAAAAAAATTTCACAATTTTAAACCATTTACCAATATGTTTTAAATAATATATTTATATTAAATTAATATAAATGTTAAACAGAAGAATTGAAGAAATACAATTGAATTTATAATAGGCAGGGAAGAATTCAATTTAATTACTACAAATAAAATGAACTGGAATAAAATTCTATGGAAGATTTAAATGATAGAAATGTTAAATTAAAAACTTATGTTAACATTTAATAATATTTGTTTACATTAAAAACTGTTATTTAGATATGAAATACTTATATAACCTTACTTTTTATTAATACCAGAAAATCTGTTGTATCGATGGATAAATATATGTAAGTATTAATATAAAAATGGTTTGGATGATTGCAAGTTGATCTTGTTCAATTTCTTTTTCAGAGTAACAAATTGGATGGGAATATATTGTTCTTCAGCTGTTTCATATCATAGCAAAGTTATATCTGACATTCAGTAGATGGATGCTGGACTTAGCTACTGAAACTCAACACACTAATAGTAATAACTATGGCTAGCATTTCCTTCAACAAACGTAAAGGCTATTTTTGTAAAATACATCATTTCTATCGTATATGATAATATGTAGTTGTTCTCTTACTACTCTTTTGTAACATGCGATTGCAGATCCATCTTTCATTTTTGTCCAATCTAACTAAAAGATTTAGTAATTTTACAAGTATGTAATTATAAGATTTATAATACATTATGTGTCCACGGAGACATTTAAGGAAAGAATGTAAATTTCTACTCTAAAATATACAGATAATTAAGAAACTGCTATAATTATATATTATATGTAATTGATGTACATCCTATCAACCATTTATTTTCCTGACGAAGGGTAAACTTAAATGGTAAAACGAAAAAAACGGACTAGCAGTCAAATAATTTATTAAAAACTATGCCGACGTTTTAATAAATTATTTGACTGCTAGTCCATTTTTTTCGTTTTACCAATTCCTACATCAGTCGATCATCGCATCCTTTCATCAAGGTGAACTTAAACTTAAATCTTTTGCTCCATTCTTCAACACGTTATTTAGTTTTTGGCATTTTGTGAGTAAATATAAAGGTATTTATTTAAAAATGTGTACTGTTATATTCGTACATTTTCCTTAGAATTTTGTTTAAGATAAGTTGAATCGAAAGAAAAAACCGCGACTTTTGTTTTTTTTTTTATATATCATAAGAAATAATATGAATTCGAGAAAATCGCGAGATATTAAAAATAAAGAGCAGAAAATTCTCTACAAAAAAGGCACTCAAAGTTTTTTTTTTTCATAGAAACAATAGTTTTTCTGTAAAATGCACTTAATCACGAATGAACAGCCCTGAAACGCGGAAACTCCAAATAGAGTTGGCGGCGCTCCACATTTTTTAAAATTATGACACGAAAAATAATTTTTGCAAAGTAAACCAAAGGGCATATGGAATGTAACTAAATATCCATTCATAATTCACTAAATTTATTCAGAAAATTTTATTTTTATTATCCAAAGCTAGTTATACAATAATTTACTTTCTGTTATTTTAAACCATTTTACATAAATGTCAAAATATAAACTAAAAAAACTATTTTCTGATCAAAAATCCTTGAACATTATTAATTACTTAACTATATGTTTCAAATAGGAACAATGACAATTTTTAATACCCTACCTGGAAAAACTAAACAAACATTACATTTTGTTTAATTTTTTAATTCTTCAACAATATTGATTTTGCGGGATTCAACTTTGAATAAAATTATTAAGAATAATAGTATATTATTCAGTGAGCATGTAATGTATGCCCATGAGAATGAAGTTTGCATCAATGCGAGTGATGTGTAAATAATTCGAATGAGTAATAGCCATTACATGCGTGTAGAATACTATATTTTATCAACAACATTTCGTCAAATATTTGTTTTGAAATTATAAGATTATGTAGAATTTTTGCTCCGACAAATACAAAAAATTGTTTATCAACATACATAAATTGTAGCAACCATCGCTAGGCAACATACAGTTGTAAAAAGTTTTGAAGTGATTTGGCATTTAGCAGAAAATCTTAAAATCAATTATTCAGCTACAGTTTAAGCTTAATAAGAAAATAAAAAATACTACTAAAATATTTAAAAAAGTAAATAAACATGCAAAATTCTCTGAAAAAGTCAGAATTTGACCATTTTTATACTCGGAATTATGGTAAATATTGCATAAAAATATATTACATGTTTTATATTTATTTGGGGTAAATAGCTCCGTGGTAACGTGTCGGACTGTGGATCGTGAGATCCTCAGTTCGAATCCCACTGCTGACAGTTACAAATTTAAATTTACCCCTGTGGTTCCCCCTCCACTAACATCCTTGGGGGCTATGATTTGACGGCTGGTAACCGCACGTCATACGAAAAAATATATCACCTACCGAGATCTGCGTAAGCAGAGTGCCACACCCGTAATGGGTAAAAGGCGTGATGATATATATATATATACAGAGTGTTCATTTTTAAGTGGCTACCATTGCGATCTCGAGAACTAGAAGAGATACGAAGTTGGTTAAATTAGCAAAGAATCTCTATTTCACATAGGTATTTCAATGATAAACTGGAAAAAGAAATTCAACCAGTGGTTCTCAAAATATGGATACCAACTTTTCTATTTTAAATAGAAACATATATTTTTTATTTGCTCATTCAATAGAGCACTTTATTCTGAATCCAACGATATAAAATTTTCATACCTTTATATAACAAAATTTTCGAAAAAAAATTAATTATATTATGAACAAATTTTTCCTAAATATGATATTAATTAGAGTGCCATGAATGAAAAAAGTGAATTAATCCATTTTTAGGTATTAAAAATGATATGAAGAACAATTTCTCATTTAACAGAAGTAGCAATAAACAAAATATTAACTTTTTTCATTCATGGCACTCTATTTAATATCATATTTAGGAAAAATTAATTCAAAATATTAATTTTTTTTTCGAAAATTTTGTTATGTAAGGGTATGAAAATTTTATATCGTTGGATTCAGAATAACGAGCTCTATTGAATGAGCAAATAAAAAATATATGTTTATATTTAAAATATAAAAGTTGGTATCCATATTTTGAGAACCACTGGTTGAATTTCTTTTTTCAGTTTATCATTGAAATACCTATGTGAAATAGAGATTCTTTGCTAATTTAACCAACTTCGTATCTCTTCTAGTTCTCGAGATCGCAATGGTAGCCACTTAAAAATGAACACCCTGTATATATATATATATATATATATATATATATATATATATATATATATATATATATATATAATATATTTATATTAATATATATTTAAAATCTATATCCTGGTAAAAAAAATATCCCCTTGAAAGAGTAGATTCTACAGTAGAAGATGTTCGGGAGAAGAAGAGAAGTATCTTGATAATATAAAAGATGGAAATTTTCTTTTAACTAAGATTAAAGGAGGAATTATAAATATGGGTGCACAGTACTAAAAACATTGGACACAAGTTATATATATATATATATATATATATATATATATATATATATATATATATATATATATATATATATATATCATATCATGGCGGATATTTTTATATTGTTGATTATTCTTAAATTATTTGTCCTAAAATTTTCTTGTCTCACATCTGTAGAATAATTGTATAGTGAGGAAATATCACATAAGTTAATAAATTCTTGTTAATTAATAAGCTATTGGTAAATTTAAAATGTGCATGACGTACATATATATATATATATATATATATATATATATATATATATATATATATATATATATATATATTATATAAATTGAAATTGTTAAAAAAAAACCACCACTAAAAATTTATAAAAAAAGAGAATTCTTAATGTTATTTTCGTTTCCTAGTTTAGTTTATATGTTTCATTTTGTTTATAAAATACGTATAATTTGTTTCATTTATTAACAACTTTATTGTAAAGTATGTGTTTTTTTTATTGCAGAAACCTTACTCTTATTTATTTATTTGATACATGTTTTCGATGCACTATTTTTGGTTTTTTTTTCAATTTTTACTTCAATCTCTGAACTAGCGTGTATAGTATAGGCATTAAATTAATGTATGTTTCACTTTTTCCCAGTGATGTTTCAGTTTTACTCCAAGATCAGGTTAAATGTGAAACATGATTTTTCTTTATTTTCATATTCAATTTCCATTGAAAAAAATTGAAGTATCCATAGATCGAAGGATACTACAGAAACGCATCGATCTAATACTTTGCATACAATTTTAAATTCTGTTTAATGCGTTTTAAACTCAAAGTTATGTTTTTCGTTGCATTTTTACCCCAGTTGACCCTATGCGAAAAATTTAAAATAACCCTTCGAGTAAAATGCTCTTTTGGCCAAATCGATTGCTGTCAAAAAAGGAAGTGCACAACAAGTTATAACAGTCCTAAATACAAAATTCCAATTTTCTACGACTAATCGTTTTTGAGTTATGCGAGTTACATACGTACGTACATACATACATACGTACATCCATAAACACATATGTACGTACAGACGTCACACCGGAACTAGTTAAAATGTATTCAAGGATGTTCAAAATGGATATTTCCATTGAAATATGAAAACCGAAATTTTTCGTAATTACATTACTTCCTATATTTCGTACAAGAAAATAAAGGGCTTTATATTAAGTGCATTTTCCTAGAAAACTATCGTATTACCGAAAAAAAATTGAATATCTTTTTTGTAGATAATTTTATGCTCTTTATTTTTGATATCTTGTTTTTTCTAAAAATTTCTAACATTTACTGAGAGATTTGTTAAACTTTTATTGAATTTTACCCTCCAGCGATTGTATTATATATTGAATTTACATTTATTACGGAAACACTATAATTATATACATACCTAATTGGCCCAATTCTCTACCGAAGTTGTTACATTAGCAACTTGCTAATCGCATCGAAACTTTATATTTAATGTTTGACTATTTCCCTCATAAAATTTAAGCCAATCAGAATTCTAATATTTCTGAATGTCGTGCAGTCAACGTAGAATTACACGATAATTTAAAGGATAGGTTTAATAAAACTTTATAATTTTGATAGGTGAGAACTAGAATAATTAAATGTATAATTATTTTTCTTGAAATATTTTTGCCACCGTATTTCACGTCTTTACATCTTCCTCTTTGTAATCGGTTCCATCTTGCTTCTTCATATTAAAGCCGAAATCCTTCATTATTGTAGCCAATTCTTTGACAGTTGTTTTATTTAACTTAAATTTTTTTTCAGATCTCGATTTTAAAGTATTCAGAGGCGTAATGTTTTTAATATTTTGGTCAATTTCATTAACAGAACATCACACATTTTCATACAATTTAGAAATCACACTTTATTTATTTACGTGTTGCTATTAAAAGCAATTTGAAAACAACTTGTATACCGCGTGGCAATGTGATTCTGCCTTGCTGTCAAATGAAGTTTTTAAATTTTACTTTATTTTTCATGAGAGAAACAGCGTTTGGCAAAATTTTAATCGGGAAATAGTCCTTCGAATATCTCTCGTGCATGTTATTGTCGATAATTTGACATGCACTTGGGATATTATATGTGACTATCGCCCTCACCTGTCAAATTATAAAATTGAACAAATCAAAATGATGTATATCTTTAAAACTAACCAATCAGGATGTGAATTACGCGAATATTTTGACAGCGAATATTTTCCCGGGCAAAATATTCGAATATTTCCCGCAAAGGTAACTACATTAATTGTTAATAACTTTAATAACGAAGGAAATTAACAAAAATATTAATAGTTAGTGATATTAAAAGTACAGTTTTAGTAAACAATTCGATGATTTTCTTCCTTGCCTGTCAACGAAGAATTAGTTTTAATAATTCTTACGGATCTTAATTCTTTAACAATTTAGCATGATGTTCCTCATCAAATTGTAAATATGGTTTTATTGAGCTACTGCTTGATTGACCAGATATCTTAATTAAAGATTGTTCAGGAATGCCAACTTTTGCCAATGATTTGAAATCTTTAATTGTTTGGTAATCAACAGCTTCTGCAGCCAATTTTGTCCACTAAGAAAGTGTATTTTTTCCTACCAGAGAATTCCTAAACCACAGGGAATTTGAATTATTTGGATTAAAGTCGAAATTTGGAGTTACAAATAACCTATTACTGGTTATATTATTTCCTCTTTTGGACAGTAATTTTTTTAAACTGCAAAGTTTCGACACTATACAGGGTGTTCATTTTAAGTGGTACACTATTGCTATTTCGAGAACTATAAGAGCTACGAGGTCGGTTAAATTAGCAAACAATTTCTATATTATAAGACAATTAAAATGAGCGAAACAAGAATTTTTTTAGACCAGTGGTTCTCAAAATACGGGGTGCAACTTTCTTATTTTAAATGGCAACCTACTTTTTTTATTCGCTTATTCGATTCAGTATTTTTTTCTGAATTCAACGATATTCACATGTAATGACCAAATAATACAAAATATTTGAGAAAAATGCAAAATTAAAAATATATTTTTTTTTTGTTTAAATTTGCATATACAAAGTTTGCCATGGAAGAAAACAAATAAATCAAATGCAGAAATAATTGAAAGAACTGTAATTATGAGAATAATTATTAATTTAGTTGGTACAATACAGAAATACAGAGGTACACTTAAAAAACTAATATTAAAAATTGTTTGATTTATTTGTTTTCTTCCATGGCAAACTTTGTATATGCAAATTTAAATAAAAAGATATATTTTTAATTTTGCATTTTTCTCAAATATTTTGTATTATTTGGTCATTACATGTGAATATCATTGAATTCAGAAAAAAAAATACTGAATCGAATAATAATTTGTTTTCTTCTATGGCAATCTTTGTATATGCATATTTAAATAAAAATGATACATTTTTAATTTTGCATTTTTCTCAAATATTTTGTATTATTTGGTCATTACATGTGAATATCATTGAATTCAGAAAAAAATACTGAATCGAATAAGCAAATAAAAAAAGTAGGTTGCCATTTAAAATAAGAAAGTTGCACCCCGCATTTTGAGAACCACTGGTCTAAAAAAATTCTTGTTTCACTCATTTTAATTGTCTTATAATATAGAAATTGTTTGCTAATTTAACCGACGTCGTAGCTCTTATAGTTCTCGAAATAACAATAGTGTACCACTTAAAATGTATAATCATATAGACTCATTTTGTCAATAGTTATATCACGAGAGCTAAGAATTTAAATCGATTAAATTTGACATGTCTAGCTTATGCAAAAGTGTTTGAGTACATAATAATTAAAAAAAAAAAAACCCGAGACCGCAGGTCGAGTGATTTTATCTTAAATTATTATGTACGACAACACTTTTTTAAAAGCAAAATTTTGTAAATAAGCTAGACATCAAATTTAATCGATTCAATTCTTTAGCACGAGGGGTATATGTCAAGATTATTTCATGAATTCATCGCATAAACATTAATATTTGCCGAAGAAATTGTACTAAAACGTTAATTTTGACACATTTTTACATAAATAAATCGGTACACACATAAACAAAAAGCACCATAAAATTATGTTGTAACTATAGCAAATTGATTGTTTTTTTTATTATTTGTCAAATAAATGTCAAAAATTTGTAAATAAAAATAGCTTGAATTGAATAATTCAGCATGTTTAAAGATATAGAATACCAGTAAAGGTAAAAAACATGTAAGTATCTTGCTTCTGCAACTAATTATCCAGCTAAATATGCCTTCAAAATGTTCAAAATTTGCATATAAAAGCTAGCTTCAATTTAATCGCGAATAAACAGCATGCTGCTGTTTATTCACTTATCTAAAATGCGGAACAATGGAAAATAAGACATTCTGATTGGTCAAATTTGTAATGAGTGAAATAATCATATTTATCTACGATAGTGTGTAAAATTGATGTATAACTGTTAGTTTCAAGTTTGTAAAACGGTTGTTTAGTAACACGATCCCATTAATCACGGGCAGACACGGGTTGCCAAGCAACGAGTGATTAAAATTTTTAAACACGCCAAATTTGCAAAAATTTTGTTATCATGGCAAACTTCTCATTTAATATTGTGATCCTGCTTCATTAATAAAAATATTTTTTTAAATATTTTTTGGGGTTTTTCATTATATAGTAGATAAAATTTTGTACGATAGTGCCAATTCACAATGAGCATAAGCATAAGAACTACATAACATAAAACGTAATAAATATTACGTATGTTCACAATGAACATAAACATAAATAAATAAATTTAGTTATTTTAGAATATTACGTTGGTAGTGTATAGGGTTTAATCTTGTTTTCATGTTGAATGTACTAGCGTTCATTTTTTAATATTTGTTATAAAATGTCAGAGTCAGAAAACAATTTTGCCGTCTAGGCTTTATTATTAAAACTTAAGTAACTCATGAAACTAATTGTAATTTTTATAGAAGACAACGATATTGCCATTGTATTATTATTGTTAAAACTGAGTAACTTTATAAAATTTATGTTTTTATCATACAGTCAAATGACCTAAACAAATGAATAAACAATACATTAAATATTAAACATTATTTTAATCAATTTTATATATATTTTATTTGGTCTGAAATACTCAATTAATGGTTGACGTTTGTTAACGAAATGAAACGCATGCGCAATGTTCCTAAACATACGTAATTTTTACGTAAAGTTGAACCGATTCCAACTTTACGTTTTTCTAATGGATGTTCTTATGTACCTACATAAACGTAAGAAATACATAACGGCATTGTGAACACTGCCATTGAAAACCATTAGCTCAACTTTACGTTTACGTATTTTCTTATGTAGTTCTTATGCTTATGCTCATTGTGAATTGGGACATACACATACGTAAAGCGTCTTTAGAAGACTAGCTTTACGTACTTGTATCGTAAATAACTATTATAATTTCTATTTTTCAATTCCTAAACATCTTACATTTATAAGAATTTTTTCAAAATTTTCAAATTTTACAAATTTCAGGTGGGTAGTTACCCAGGAAATTTTCATGTGGGTAGTGCGGCCCACACTACCCACGCCTTCCGCCGGCCTTGCAAGTATCTAAATATGCAATATGCCCAATCAGTTTTAAACTCTGACGAAATAAAAGTGCATGAATGCTAAAGTTTGCTCTGATGATAGACGTTCTGGAAGGATCCAAGAGATAAAAGCTGGTGAAGCTTACGATTCATGAAAAAAAAACTAGATGATTTATTAATTGTTGTATCGCTATGGATCATGTACCTACTTCGCAGTCGGATAGTAAGAATACTTTCTGTAGCGTATCGTCGAACATTACAAAATACTTGCTGTCGGTGCATATACATAAAAATAAAGAGGTGTGGAAAAGTAATAGCATAGTCTCGAGGAAATATTTTACACAAAAGTAGTGCTACTTTTAGACAAAAATTTTCCAACTGCAGAAGTAAAAAATACAGCAAATCAAAATGAAGGGACAGGACATGATTTTCTCGATTTTATACTATAATTTGTTTGTTACTGTTTCTATTTAATTGTTTATGTTATTAATTTTTTTCCCTGATGAAGAATTGTGTACAATAATTCGAAATGCAGTATATAAATAAATATTTTTATATTATACTTGCATTATAATCCGTGTTTAAAACACGCTGCAGCGTTCACAAACGCAAAATTAAAACACGCCGTGCTTTAAAGGTTGTTAAGCAACAACAAAAATAATTTCTAATAATATCTGTCAAAACTGTCAACAAATTGTATAAAAACGAATCTACATAGTAACGTAAACGATAAATGCAAACCGATGTCTATGTAAACGATATACGTCAAACGTCACACGCACAAAATTTTGAAATGAATCAAAATCAAAATGTTGCTTTCCAGTTTTCTCCAGAATATGATGCAGGTATAATAAAAAATAGCGTATGACACACGTGTATAAGTGCTTTAAAACAATAAAGAAAAATGTTCAGAATTAAAACGGTATCATTTGAGTTCTAGTTGCTAATTTTTTTGTTATGTATGAGTTCTAGCCAAAGAAAATTCACGATTTAAGGTAATTATCAGAGTACCATGAGAAATAAAACAATAATTTATGTTTTTATTTCTGATATATTTCAAATACTTGCTTAATTTATAAGATTTCATTTTCACTTAGAAATGACGACGCCTAAAACGTATAGTAGCACTGTTGTGTCCACGGGACACTTTTTCTTAAACTTTTCGGAGGCAAAAAAGGATAGGAACATGAAGTCATTTCATGTCAATTCTAAAGTTATTATATTTATACAAAAAAAAAAATAGTCAAAAATAATACATAACTAGAAATAATAAAAACACAGTCAGAATATTATCAAGGTATTTAATGGAAACATTGAGCAATAATTTCTTTTATGTCTATATTGTTATTTGTTGTGAAAAGTCTAATTATATTTTCAAGAGTGGAATCTTTCAAGCCGTTTCTATATTTCGACTTTAAATACTTCCGAACATAGAAATTCCAGTTAATGCACTAGATGAAATATGTAAGTTGATGATTTACGATCATAATTCTTTTCTCATATGCATTCTATTATTTAATAACCAAAATGTTCCTAGTTTTTTACAATGGTATATGAGCTATCATCATGAGTAATAGGTTTCAAATCAAAAATTTGAGATTGACACAGCAGTAGTCATTGATTAACATTTAAAGGGGCCATACTACAAAAGAGTAGTAAGAGAACCACTACACAACTACATAACATCATTATATACGATAGAAATGATGTCAGGAAAATAAATGGTTGATAGGATGTACATCAATTACATATAATATATAATTATAGCAGTTTCTTAATTATCTGTATATTTTAGAGTAGAAATTTACATTCTTTCCTTAAATGTCTCCGTGGACACATAATGTATTATAAATCTTATAATTACATACTTGTAAAATTACTAAATCTTTTAGTTAGATTGGACAAAAATGAAAGATGGATCTGCAATCGCATGTTACAAAAGAGTAGTAAGAGAACAACTACATATTATCATATACGATAGAAATGATGTATTTTACAAAAATAGCCTTTACGTTTGTTGAAGGAAATGCTAGCCATAGTTATTACTATTGGTGTGTTGAGTTTCAGTAGCTAAGTCCAGCATCCATCTACTGAATGTCAGATATAACTTTGCTATGATATGAAACAGCTGAAGAACAATATATTCCCATCCAATTTGTTACTCTGAAAAAGAAATTGAACAAGATCAACTTGCAATCATCCAAGCAATTTTTATATTAATACTTACATATATTTATCCATCGATACAACAGATTTTCTGGTATTAATAAAAAGTAAGGTTATATAAGTATTTCATATCTAAATAACAGTTTTTAATGTAAACAAATATTATTAAATGTTAACATAAGTTTTTAATTTAACATTTCTATCATTTAAATCTTCCATAGAATTTTATTCCAGTTCATTTTATTTGTAGTAATTAAATTGAATTCTTCCCTGCCTATTATAAATTCAATTGTATTTCTTCAATTCATCTATTTAACATTTATATTAATTTAATATAAATATATTATTTAAAACATATTGGTAAATGGTTTAAAATTGTGAAATTTTTTTAAATATACTAATAACATAAAAGTTACTAAAATATTACCAGATAAAAGTTGTGGTGAACAACCCAGAAAAAATTTAAAGGCAATGTTGCCGTTTTGAATTTTCAAGATTTGCATAATCAAGAAATGCAGATTCAAGAAATGCGTAAGTCGGTACTTGAAAAATCAATGTAAAAATATTTGAGTTTTACAGATTCGTGCGCATCATTTTCAACGTTTGAATGGTCAACGAAAAAATATTCGTCCGCGTCATACTCTCCCGCGCAAAAAACCGAGGCTAAAACACTTATTTTAAAACACCCAAAAACAGAGCTCGTGATACCTCAAAATGTCTTACGTGGCTAATGGAGCTCGCATATCTGTTCCTTTCCTGGCGTACATAAGATTAGAAATTCCTGAAGCCCTATTAGCAGTAAATCCAAAAAAGTTAGTGACCTTCAGCAGTGATGGTGGTAGTAAAGATATCCCTAACTGTAAAACTCCATATCCAAAACACACAGCTCCCATAAGTCGAGCTATTGTTTCGGGTTCTATTTCTCGCAAAGCACTAAAACATTTTGAAAAATTAGTCGTTTAAATAAAAGTTATTTCGTTTCGCATTACTCTCTGTCCGACGACGCAAGCAAATTTAAAGTGCTGGTTAAATACGAAAGATGACTAGACAACGGAGAAAATAATGAAAAACTAGATCTCCTACTTTCCGAGTTTACTGTATTGTTTGGTTGTAAAGAAGAATGTGCTGAACCGGACCTTTTGATTGAAAACGGGAAGAAATTGGAGGTTTTGGAAAAGATATAGGTTGATTGTGATTGAGGAATGTTTGGTTTTGGAACTGGGGAAGAGATTGGGACATACCCATTTCGGCTGCATCGCTTGGAAGTGGAATTAGGGGAAGATCTGTTGGAATCAGGGATGGTCCATTCTTCATGCACGGCGAGAAAATTCTTGATCGAGGCGAAGCCGAGGTCAACAACTCGACAATATGCCAGAGTCTTCTGACAAACTTGACGTCATATTCTCGCGACGGGAAGACATCATCCCTTAATCTAAAGAGTAATTAAACAAAACAATTATGAAGAAGGATAAATCTAGTAAGTATAAGTATATTTTTAAATATTTTATTGAAAAAAATTAAATATATTATACAATATATATATATATATATATATATATATATATATATATATATATATATGTACGTCATGCACATTTTAAATTTACCAATATCTTATTAATTAACAACAATTTATTAACTTATGTGATATTTCCGCACTATACAATTATTCTACAGATGTGAGACAAGAAAATTTTAGGACAAATAATTTAAGAATAATCAACAATATAAAAATATCCGCCATGATGGATACATGGAACATTTTTATATCGCCTGTATCTTATTAATTAACAAGAATAATTTAACAAATGACATATTTCCTAACTCTAGGCCGAATCTAGAGATGAAAGATTGAGACTAGGCAATTCTAGATCAAATAGTTTAAGAATAATCAACGATATAAAATATCCGCCATGATGGATAGATGAACATTTTTATATTGCCTGTATATTATTAATTAACATTAATAAATTAACAAATGACATATTTCCTAACTCTAGAACGAATCTAGAGATGATAGTTTAAGACTAGGCAATTCTAGATCAAATAGTTTAAGAATAATCAACAATATAAAATATCCGCCATGATGGATAGATGTAACATTTTTATATCACCTGTATCTTATTAATTAACAATAATAAATTAACAAATGAGATATTTCCTAACTCTAGAACGAATCTAGAGATGATAGTTTGAGACTAGGCAATTAAGATCAAATAGTTTAAGAATAATCAACAATATAAAATATCCGCCATGATGGATAGATGAACATTTTTATATCGCCTGTATCTTATTAATTAACAATAATAAATTAACATATGACATATTTCCTAACTCTAGAACGAATCTAGAGATGATAGTTTGAGACTAGGCAATTCTAGATCAAATAGTTTAAGAATAATCAACAATATAAAATATCCGCCATGATGGATAGATGAACATTTTTATATCGCCTGTATCTTCTTAATTAACAATAATAAATTAACAAATGACATATTTCCTAACTCTAGAACGAATCTAGAGATGATAGTTTCAGACTAGGCAATTCTAGATCAAATAGTTTAAAAATAATCAACAATATAAAATATCCGCCGTGATGGATAGATGAACATTTTTATATCGCCTGTATCTTATTAATTAACAATAATAAATTAACAAATGATATATTTTCTAACTCTAGAACTAATCTAGAGATGATAGTTTAAAACTAGGCAATTCTAGATCAAATAGTTTAAGAATAATCAACCATATAAAATATCCGCTATGATGGTTAGAGGAATTACTCCATGATGAATATACTGAAATCAGGAAATATCAGCAGATCGACAAAATTGACTATCTACAAAACTATTATACGTCCAATTGTTACGTATGGTGCAGAAACATGGACACTAACAGTAGCTGATGAAAAAAAGCTTAGGACATTTGAGAATAAAGTCCTAAGAAAAATATTTGGCGCAGTCAATGAAAACGGGTTTTGGAGGATAAGGATGAATTTTGAGCTGGAACAAATGTTAAATGATAGACATATAACAAACTTTATAAAAATCCAACGGCTTAGGTGGTTGGGACACATAACGCGTATGGATGAAACAAGAAATGTATATAAAATATATAACTCCAAACCAACATATAAAAGGCCAAGAGGTAGACCAAAATTAAGATGGATTGATGATGTGCAGAAAGATATAAAAAGTCTAGATATACGAAACTGGAGAACGAAAGCCAAAAACAGAGAAGAATGGAGGAAGATTCTAAGGGAAGCCCTTATCCCGCAGGGATAGTAGAGCTAAAGAAGAAGAAGAAGAACGAATCTAGAGATGATAGTTTAAGACTAGGCAATTCTAGATCAAATAGTTTAAGAATAATCAACAATATAAAATATCCGCCATGATGGATAGATGAACATTTTTATATCGCCTGTATCTTATTAATTAACAATAATAAATTAACAAATGATATATTTTCTAACTCTAGAACTAATCTAGAGATGATAGTTTAAAACTAGTCAATTCTAGATCAAATAGTTTAAAAATAATCAACAATATAAAATATCCG
Organism: Poecilus cupreus; assembly: GCA_963942605.1. Classification (NCBI taxonomy): domain Eukaryota; kingdom Metazoa; phylum Arthropoda; class Insecta; order Coleoptera; family Carabidae; genus Poecilus; species Poecilus cupreus. The sequence continues at coordinate 21,058,704 of OZ012727.1, forward strand.
CCATGATGGATAGATGAACATTTTTATATCGCCTGTATCTTATTAATTAACAATAATAAATTAACAAATGATATATTTTCTAACTCTAGAACTAATCTAGAGATGATAGTTTGAAACTAGGCAATTCTAGATCAAATAGTTTAAGAATAATCGACAATATAAAATATCCGCTATGGTGGTTAGAGGAACATTTTATATCGCCTGTATCTTATTAATTAACAATAATAAATTAACAAATGACATATTTCCTAACTCTAGAACGAATCTAGAGATGATAGTTTAAGACTAGGTAATTCTAGATCAAATAGTTTAAGAATAATCAACAATATAAAATATCCGCCATGATGGTTAGAGGAACATTTTATATCGAATGTATCTTATTAATTAACAATAATAAATTAACAAATGACATATTTCCTAACTCTAGAACGAATCTAGAGATGACAGTTTGAGACTAGGCAATTCTAGATCAAATAGTTTAAGAATAATCAACAATATAAAATATCCGCCATGATGGATAGATGTAAGATTTTTATATCGCCTGTATCTTATTAATTAACAATAATAAATTAACAAATGACATATTTCCTAACTCTAGAACGAATCTAGAGATGATAGTTTAAGACTAGGCAATTCTAGATCAAATAGTTTAAAAATAATCAACAATATAAAATATCCGCCATGATGGATAGAAGAACATTTTTATATCGCATGTATCTTATTAATTAACAATAATAAATTAACAAATGAGATATTTCCTAACTCTAGAACGAATCTAGAGATGATAGTTTCAAAGTAGGCAATTCTAGATCAAATAGTTTAAGAATAATAAACAATATAAAATTTCCGCCATGATGGTTAGAGGAATATTTTATATCGCCTGTATCTTATTAATTAACAATAATAAATTAACAAATGACATATTTCCTAACTCTAGAACGAATCTAGAGATGATAGTTTAAGACTAGGCAATTCTAGATCAAATATTTTAAGAATAATCAACAATATAAAATATCCGCCATGATGGTTAGAGGAACATTTTATATCGAATGTATCTTATTAATTAACAATAATAAATTAACAAATGACATATTTCCTAACTCTAGAACGAATCTAGAGATGACAGTTTGAGACTAGGCAATTCTAGATCAAATAGTTTAAGAATAATCAACAATATAAAATATCCGCCATGATGGATAGATGTAAGATTTTTATATCGCCTGTATCTTATTAATTAACAATAATAAATTAACAAATGACATATTTCCTAACTCTAGAACGAATCTAGAGATGATAGTTTAAGACTAGGCAATTCTAGATCAAATAGTTTAAAAATAATCAACAATATAAAATATCCGCCATGATGGATAGAAGAACATTTTTATATCGCATGTATCTTATTAATTAACAATAATAAATTAACAAATGAGATATTTCCTAACTCTAGAACGAATCTAGAGATGATAGTTTCAAAGTAGGCAATTCTAGATCAAATAGTTTAAGAATAATAAACAATATAAAATTTCCGCCATGATGGTTAGAGGAATATTTTATATCGCCTGTATCTTATTAATTAACAATAATAAATTAACAAATGACATATTTCCTAACTCTAGAACGAATCTAGAGATGATAGTTTAAGACTAGGCAATTCTAGATCAAATATTTTAAGAATAATCAACAATATAAAATATCCGCCATGATGGTTAGAGGAACATATTATATCGCCTGTATCTTATTAATTAACAATAATAAATTAACAAATGACATATTTCCTAACTCTAGAACGAATCTAGAGATGATAGTTTGAGACTAGGCAATTCTAGATCAAATAGTTTAAGAATAATCAACAATATAAAATATCCGCCATGATGGATAGATGTAAGATTTTTATATCACCTGTATCTTATTAATTAACAATAATAAATTAACAAATAAGATATTTCCTAACTCTAGAACGAATCTAGAGATGATAGTTTAAGACTAGGCAATTCTAGATCAAATAGTTTAAAAATAATCAACAATATAAAATATCCGCCATGATGGATAGATGAACATTTTTATATCGCCTGTATCTTATTAATTAACAATAATAAATTAACAAATGAGATATTTCCTAACTCTAGAACGAATCAAGAGATGATAGTTTTAGACTAGGCAATTCTAGATCAAATAGTTTTAGAATAATCAACAATATAAAATATCCGCTATGATGGATAGATGTAACATTTTTATATCGCCTGTATCTTATTAATTAACAATAATAAATTAACAAATGACATATTTCCTAACTCTACAACGAATCTAGAGATGATAGTTTAAGACTAGGCAATTCTAGATCAAATAGTTTAAGAATAATCAACAATATAAAATATCCGCCATGATGGTTAGAGGAACATTTTATATCGCCTGTATCTTATTAATTAACAATAATAAATTAACAAATGACATATTTCCTAACTCTAGAACGAATCTAGAGACGCAAGTTTGAGACTAGGCAATTCTAGATGAAATAGTTTAAGAATGAAAAACAAGAGAAAAATGCCCGCCATTGATACAACATTTGAAGATTTTTTTTCCAGATGCGGTAGAGATTCTAATCCTCGACGAAGAAGCTACAGCTGTTTATCTCGGGCGCGAATTGTGTCGACAGTCTGCAGCATGTGGACCCAGCAGCCAAGATGTTATAAAGTTGACTAGGAGGTTCGTTGTAGTCTTGGAGATCTAGCATGGAATATTATCACAGCACTCTGAAACATATAAATGAAATAATAGCAATTATAAATGCTTTTCAAGATTAAAAACAATATTCAAATTGATGTTTCAAATTGTTTAATTCATAAGTAGTGAAATAAATAAATTATATTTTGAAGTATGAAGTAGCTTTAGAACAACCTTCACATTTACAGCTGCTACTGGTGATAATGCCAAGCTGTTCTAGCACGAACATCAAGACCATAGAAGATCTACCAGAACCAGATGATTTCAATTCCCAGAAGCTGAAATAAATGTGTAGACGAATCCTCAGATTCTGTGGATTTAATTCTGGTTGTTTTTTTTTACATCTCTGCCTTTTACATTAGCAACTGTAGTACTAACAAAACTAAAGAAGTAATTGTGGCCTTAAGATCACTTTTTCATGAGTGAACATCCAATAAAGTATCAGGAAAGAATAGCTACATACGGTAAACAAAAAAAACACTTACTATTTTCACAGTGTAAGCTATGTTGGACCCCAAGTTGTGACAGATTTCATGGCAAAGGCAACCAGAAGATGAATCTGAATTCACTTCGACCTCAAAAATCATTAGGTGGCTCCAATCATTCGTGTTAAATATTGAAATATTGTTTAAGTTAATAAGCACACTGTGCTGCCATCTATTTATGTGTAGATATACAATATGTAGTTACAAAGGTCATCTCAAGTACAATGATGGTGGTTCTTTACTGTTAAAAATGTTAAATGTATTTTGAGTTTAATTGATTATACTTATTTAAAATACACTTGAGTTATTATTTAATAACCTTAACAGGTTATGGGCCCAGGTGCATTGATGTGTGCACTCTGAAGGAAAGTGTATTTAAGTAAATAATCAAAAAGGAATTCAAGATGGATTCGGAACCAAAAATCAAAGTAGTAAAATTGGTTGGTGCCAGTAATTGGGCAAAATGGAAGTGGCAGATGGGTATGCACTTTGATCAGTTTGAAATGTCAAGTATTATCGATGGAAGTAGAAAATGCCCTGTAATCAAGAACATCAAAACAGCTACAGAAGATGAACTTAAAATCATGTCAACTTGGAAACGTAATAACGCACGTGCAGCTGCATTAATAGCAAGTACACTAAGTCAACCAGTGGCAGATTTAGTTCTTACATACACTGATGCTAAGGACATATGGGACAAATTAATCTGTGTCTACGAACAAAGCAGTGTTCAACGACTTAGTTTATTAATGATTGATTTTTTTAAGGTAAAACGAGATCCAGATATGGGTATCGCTGCCTATGTAGCTAAAGTAGAGAAACTATTCGCTGATATGAATACATAGTTACGTAAAAAGGGATCCAAAGATATACCTGTTAAACTACTACATGGACAGATATTATCAACTGTTGGTTCAGAATATCAAGAATTTAATAACGTATGGGATTCACTAGATGATAATAAAAGAACAACTAAGAATTTGCTTGAAAAGTTATGCACAATTGAGAAGAGAATGGAGGCGTCTGTGTCAAGTACAGAAACAAGTGCGTTCGTGGCATCAAATCGACAAAAACAAGTAACAAATAAGTTTACGAACAGTAACATAGATAAATCGAACAGCACAACAAACTCTACTTCAACTAAACCAGTTGCTAGAAGCTGTTATTACTGTGGCAAAGTAGGTCATTTGAAAAAGGATTGTCGAAAACTTAAGAAAGACAAGCAAAACAATACAGATAGTCCTAGCTTTACAAAATCTTCAAATGTAGGTGGTAATAAAGGATCAGCGTTTACTGCAATAGATGATATGAAGAATGCTGATATGTGGGTATGTGATTCGGGTGCATCACATCACATGACATCAAATAAACAGTATTTTGAAACATATAAAAAGTTCTCAACTCCAATTGACGTGACAGTAGCAAATAATGAAAAAATTTCAGCTTATGGTTCTGGTTGTGTACAAGTTGAAATGCTGGTTCAAGGTAAATTGTGTTCTGGTCACCTTGAAAATGTTTGGTATGTTCCAGATGTAGGCAGACACTTATTTTCAATACGGAGTACAACAGAACGTGTTGTTAAAGTCATTATGTCAAAACATGAGGTTCTATTTCAACGAAATAACAAACTAGTGGCCATGGGTAAATGGAAGATCAATTCATACATAATGGACATGCGTGTTAAAGTACCACAAAAACCTGCAGAAATTAGTTTAGCAACAGCGTCAGATAAACTTCAACTCTGGCATGAGCGTCTTGCACATCAAGATAAGAGACACGTACGTAAAATTCTACAAAAATTAAATATTGATATACCAGCTGAAGAAAATAACAACTTCTGCGACGGATGTGCCATGGGCAAAGCACATAGAAAATCATTCAAGTCAAGGCAAAATCGACCACAAATAATAGGTGAACAAATAAACGCTGACGTCAACGGTCCAATGTCAATAGATGGAATTCGGGGTGAAAAATTATTTGTTTGTTTTAAAGATGATTATAGTAAATATCGAAGAATATTTTTCATTAAAAGGAAATCTGAAGTAGCAGATTGTTTGAGCATTTTCCTGAATGAAATATCAACAGCTGGACATACTGTAAAGACATTTAGATGTGATGGAGGAAGAGAATTCGATTGCGAAGAAGTTCGTAAAATTCTAAATAATAAAGGAATTACTCTTGTACTATCAGCTCCATACACACCCGAGCAGAACGGGGCAGCAGAACGGGAAAATCGAACGATAGTGGAACTTGCTCGATCAATGATGTCAGTAAGTGACTTAAATAAATCACTATGGGTACAAGCATGTGAAACGGCAGTTTATGTGCTTAATCATACCGGAAAAACACCTATAATTGACAAAACACCAATGGAATTATGAACTGGACACGAAATGCCAAATGTAAATCATTTACGTGTGTTTGGTACCAGTTGCTATGTACATATACCAAAACTATTCCGTAAGAAGTTTGACAATAAAAGTGTCTTCGGTAAAATGGTTGGTTATTGGAATGAAAAAGATGGCTACCAAATATATATACAATCTCGTAATAAGATTGTGAAATCTCACGATGTTTACTTCAAACCAGAACAAGTATGTACTAATTCTTTGCAAGAAATTTCTGTTGCAGGAATTCCTCAGGAGGAAGTAAATACTGAAGAATCTTCAACAGATGAAGATTCAGCAAGTGAAACGGAATCACAAGAAGCTGAAGATTTGAAACGTCGTTTCAAAAAGCCGGCATGGATGACTTCAGGAGATTACATCCATTATTCAGCTTGTTCTGCAATAAGTGATAGAGAAGATCCAGACACTTATACCGAAGCGGTGAATTCAGTTGATAAGTCAAAATGGATAACTGCAATGAAAGAAGAAGTCACTGCATTGTCTGAAAATGATACATGGGAGCTAATAAATCCTACAAAGAATATGAAGATAATAAATAACCGATGGGTGTTTCGTAACAAATTAAATTCAGATGGTTCGATAAATCGATACCGAGCTAGACTAGTTGCAAAGGGACATGTTCAAAAGGCAGGTATTGACTTTAATGAAACCTATAGTCCCGTTGCAAGGTATGACACTGTCCGTACTGTGTTTGCTATTGCTGCTAGTGAAAAATTACATTTACGTCAATTTGATGTAAAGACTGCTTTTCTCTATGGGAAACTAGAAGAGGATGTATATATGAAGCAGCCTGAGGGTTTTGATGACGGCAGCGGACGCGTCTGCAAACTCAATCGAAGTCTTTACGGCTTGAAACAAGCACCAAGGTGTTGGAACCAAAGGTTCGTGAATTTTATGAAACAGCAAGGACTTACAGCCAGTACAGCGGATCCGTGTTTATTCGTACGTGTGGAAAATTGTACAAAATTGATAGTTACCATATACGTAGATGACGGTTTAATAGCTGGAACCGATGAAAGAGACATTGATAAGTTTATTAATCAATTACGAAATAATTTCAAAATCACAATTGGATCACTTGATTGTTTTTTGGGCATGCAAGTAGAACAACGCGAAGATAGGATTTTTATATGTCAACGCGCATATACTGAGAGAATTTTAAAGCGATTCAACATGCACGAATCTAATAAAGTTTCAATTCCATGTGATCAAAGTAAAGGTGGAAACAATAGTCCTGTTCAGGAAAAAGTTCCTTTTCGAGAAGCTGTAGGAAGTCTTATGTATCTTACGACAGCTACAAGGCCGGATATCGCATTCGCTGTATCACGAGTTGCCAGAAATATGGAAAATCCAACTGAAACTGATTGGTTAAATGTAAAACGAATTTTTAAGTACCTTCGTGGAACTATGGAATATGGTTTGCTGTACAAGAAAAATGATAAAGAGATTCTACAAGGTTTTAGTGATGCTGACTTTGCGGGAGATGAAACAACTCGACGATCAACAAGTGGAGTTGGGGTAATGTACGCAGGAGGAGCCATCTCTTGGACAAGTAAATTACAGCGATCAGTGGCCCTTTCAACAACTGAAGCCGAATTTATAGCAGCAAGTGAAGGCGCCAAAGAACTGATATGGTTAAATAGACTATTTGATGAACTTTAAGTGAAAAGAAGTGCAAAACCAATTTTGCGAGTGGACAACGCAAGTGCTGTGAAGCTTGCAAAAAACCCAGAATTTCACAAACGGTCCAAACATATTGAAATAAGACACTATTTTGTGCGTGAATGTTACCAAGAAAAACTTTTGAATATTGAACATATTGAAGGTAAAAATCAGTTGGCCGATTTGTTCACAAAGCCATTAAATAGAGTTAAATTTCAAACAATACGAGAAAGTTTAGGAATCTTTAAATCTTAAATTTAAGAACAGGTGCTTCTTAGGAGGAAGTGTTAAATATTGAAATATTGTTTAAGTTAATAAGCACACTGTGCTGCCATCTATTTATGTGTAGATATACAATATGTAGTTACAAAGGTCATCTCAAGTACAATGATGGTGGTTCTTTACTGTTAAAATGTTAAATGTATTTTGAGTTTAATTGATTATACTTATTTAAAATACACTTGAGTTATTAATTAATAACTTTAACAATTTTGTAAATATGCAACACAAAGATTTTATAAATATGTGACATCCAGATTTATATAAATTTTTATGTCTCAAATATATTAAGTTGATACTTAATAATATGTGTAATTTCTTATGTATAAATTGAAACTATTTATGTATAATTTTCCTTTTTCTCTAAATATATGGTCGAAATGCATATATTTCAAAAGTTAATTTATTACGAAACAACTACGTAAGAAACTTTTAACTAAAACTAAAAGGGAGGGGCAAGGGCAGATGCCAACGTAATACTCTTGAGTGTTCGGATTGGATAAAACGACAGAGAAAGGGGATTCCCCTGAAATGTCAAGAATCAAGAAATATCAAGAATTCTTGAATCAAAACAAGAAATACATTGTCAAGAAATGAGCAAGACAAGAAATATTTAATTTCTTGTCTTGAAAATCAGGCCCAAGACAAGAAGTGATCATCAAGACAAGAAATCTTGTCTCGATGAATCATTACTGTAGCAACTGTTCAAAAACTATTTTATCTACGACCGTTTTTAAAAGTGACCTTTTTAACAATTGCTTAGCAAGTTAAAAGTTTTAACACTAGTGTTAAAAGTAACATAGCAACGTGTTAAAAGTGCTCTACGAGCTCGGATTTCTGACATCTGCAGCTGTTATGATACTCATAACATCGCTAGGAATGTTAATAGCTATTACTGGTCCAGATATATCCCAGCAAACACAGCTGTAACATTGATGTACCTGGTATGTAATATCTGAAACCTGAGTAGTATATCATTTATATACGTACTAATAACGTAATATACATATATCATGTGGGACATCTCTTGAGAGAGTGTAAAATTATATTGTTGGTATGTAACTTTGGTCTTGGACATGGTACATACCTACAACATGTACGATATATGTTATGCTACCGTACTTATGACATATTCAGTTAATTAGAAAGTTTTATATATTTTATATAAAAATATAGCACAGAAATTTTAAATATTTTTTATTTTATATGGTTTTTTATTTGGATTTGTTGGTTTTGTGAGCTGAATATTTGTAAATAGGCGGGATTTTTTGGGTTTGTAGATAGTTTTAATGCATATATTAGTGCGATTTGCATTCTGCGATAATGTGCTGGTATTTCTCCTGCTTCAATGAGTAAGGATTTTTCTGGACTTGTCCGAAAAGCCCCCGTTGCTATTCTTATTGCTTGGTTTGTTATTGTGTTTAAATTTTTAAGGTTTGTTTTGCTCGCAGTGGCATAGGCTGTACTTCCGTAATCTAATTTTGGTCTTATAATTGATCTGTATAGTTTTAGAATTGTTTCCTTGTGGGCTCCCCATTTGTAGTGGCGTAGTGTTTTGAGTAGATTAAGGCGTTGGCCACATTCGAGTTTTAGTTTTTTGAAATGTTCGTTCCATGTCAGTTTTCTGTCGAAGACCATTCCTAGGAATTTAATCTTATTAACATATTCAATATTGTTATCTCGAATTTTAAGTTCAGGATTTGGGCGTGGTTTACGTTTTTTACAGAAATGTACACATTTGGTTTTTGTGTTCGAAAAGTTAAATCCCGTTTGTTGTGCCCAAGTTTCTAGGTTGTTTAGTGTTTCTTGTAATTTATTTTGTAGGATGTTTGGGTTTTTATTTCTACTATATATGACTAAGTCATCTGCATACAGTGATATTTTTGTTGAGTTGAAGCTGCTGTTGTTAGTTTGTTCATTGCTAATAGAAATAGCGTAACGCTTAGTATTTCACCTTGCGGGATGCCGTTCTGTTGAATTTTTTGTTCTGATAGAGTTCCATTTGTTTTTACGCGGAATGTTCGGTTATTTAGAAAGTTGTTTGTGTATGTTTCCTATTAATCCGTATTCTTGCATGTTTCTTAAGATGTTATGTTTCCAAGTGCTGTCATAAACTTTGTCTATATCTATGAAGACAGCAATTAGGTGTTGTTTGTATGCAAAGGCATACTGGATGTCTGTTGTGAGTGCTATAATTTGGTCTTGGGTTGATCTGTCTTGACGGAATCCGCATTGAGATTCACAAAGTATATTTTTTGATTCTATTTATTTATTTATTTATTTATTGGAATTCGGGCTCTCAACAGGACAAGTCCCAATAAAAGAGAGCCTCAAGTTACAAAGTGAGTACAAGGACTATGAATAATTTATCAAACATATAAAGAAAAATAAAATAAGTAATTATATATAAATACATTAACTAAGAAATCTACTTAAACAACGTTTAAAGGTTAACAATGAAGTTGAAAATATATCCGGTAAATTGAATTTGGTGTTTAGTTCGTTAAATGTATTGCTTATTCTAATAACAGGAGAATTAAGAAATGAGTTTGTTTTACAGCGACCAATGGCAAACAGATTATGATACCTAGAATTATGGCTACGAATTTTGAAATTAAATTTGGATAGTAAGTATGGTGAATCGATAGAATTTTGAAAAAGCTTATAAAGAAAAGTGAGGTCTTTAAGTTTTCTTCTGCTATCCAAATTTAGTAGATTTACTCTGTATGCTGGAAACCTGTATCTTAAAAATCTTAAAAATTTATTTTGAATTTTGTCTATCCTACTTATATAAATTGTATACCATGGACTCCAACATATAGAAGCAAATTCTAATTGACTTCTAACTAGACTAATAAGAATAACAGTGTGGATGGATGCTTGAAATTTGAACTTGCTCTTATTAGAAAGCCAAGCATCTTGAAAGCTTTTTTAACAATGTTATCTATATGTTGGTCGAACATGAATTTACTGTCAAATAAAACACCTAAATCTCTAATGCTGTAAACTTTATTAATTATATTTCCATCCAAATGGTAATTATAATTGAAATTATTTCTGTTTCTTGTGAATTTCACATAACTACATTTGGATATGTTAAGTATTAATTTATGATTGCTACAATAGTCCACGAATCTGTTAAGATCATCCTGCATAGCATGGAGATCATTCTCACTTTCAATTGTATGGTAAATCTTTAAGTCATCGGCAAACATAATAAATTTAGCAAATTTGAAACATTCTGAGATATTGTTAATAAAAAGAATGAAAAGTAGGGGTCCAAGATGAGAACCCTGTGGTACACCTGATGTAACGTGCACATCGTTAGATTTGAATCCATTCAAAACAACACGTTGCTTTCTGTTCGATAGATAAGATTTAAACCAGTTTAACAAATCTCCGCCTACACCAACTTCAGAAAGTCTGGAAATGAGTAGATGATGCGGTATTTTATCAAATGCCTTACTGAAGTCGGTGTAGATGACATCAACTTCTACTTGATTATCCATGGCTTGTAATATATATTCGCAATATTCTAATAGATTTGTTTCTATGGATCGGCCAGAAACGAAACCATGTTGTTGGGGAATGATGTAATGTCTCATTGTAGAATATAACTCCTTATAAATAATTTTTTCAAAAATTTTCTCGAAAACACAAAGTTTAGAAATTGGTCTATAATTTTCTATTAGGTTTTTGCTACCGTTTTTAAATACTGGTACTACGTAGGCAACTTTCCATGCATCAGGGAAATGATAATCATGTAAGGATTTTCTGTAAATTATAGCTAGGGGCGTGCACAATGTAGTGGCACATTTTTTTATAAAAATGGCAGGGATATCATCTGGACCCGCACCTTTATTCACATCAAGATTTAATAGAGCATTTTGGACCATGTCATCGGTAATTTCTATACAGTTTAAGTGAGGGAATGAATTGTTATGATTAATATCGCAAGAACTATTGTTTACATCACTAGGAACAAATACGGATTCAAAATATTTGGAAAACAAATTACAAGCCTCCATACCACTATTACTAGTAAATTGATTATAATGCATAGTTTTAGGTACATTTATAGATTTTTTATTTGTGGACGAGATATAAGACCAAATTTTTTTACAGTTTTCAGGTATTTGCCTTTCTATATTAGAAACATAATCGTCGAAACATTTCTGTTTTATAAGTTTAAACCGTTTCCTCAACAAAGAGAATTCATTATACAAAATTTTGGTCTTATAGATTTTAAATTTTTTGTGGGCTTTATTTTTCTCTTTAATTAATTTTATTAGTTCCGGGGTAAACCAGACAGAATATATTTTAGAACCAATATATAATATTCTAGGAACCATATTAGCCATTTGTTTATTATTTTTTGGAGGATTTTACTAAGGGTGTTTGACAGTGATATTAGTCGGTAATGGTTAGGGTTTGTTTTGTCCTTATCGGGTTTTAGGATCGGAATGGTAAGGACTTCTCTCCAGGCGGTTGGGTGTGTGTTTTGGGTCCATATTTTATTATATATTTTTAAAAGGTGTTGTATTACGTTGTCTGGGAAGTGTTTTATTATTTCATAAGTGATGCCATCTGGACCTGGACTACTACTGCATTTTAGGTTCTTTATAATAGAGCTTAGTTCATTTTTTGTAATGAGTTTATTAATTTCTAAGTTGTCGTTGTTTTGTGTGTATATGGGGTTCTTTTCTTCTTCTTCTTCTTTGTATGTAGCAAATTGTTCTGTATATATTTTGTTACTTGAGTTCTGTTCGTAGGTTTCTGCTAATAAGTCTGATATTTCTTGTCCTGTTGAGTGTACTGTCCCTTATCTCAATAGTGTTGGTGTTTGTTGTGTACTCTGTGAACCCTTAATTTTCCTAATTTTATTCCATACTTCTTTTGGATTTGTTGATTCGTTAATTGAGCAAACGTATTCTTGCCAGGATTGTTTTTTTGCTTGAAGGATAGTTCTTCTTGCTATTGCTCTCGTTCGTTTAAATTTAGGAGGTTTTCTGGAGATTTATGTCTTTTGTATAAATATAAGGCTGCTTTGTTGTTTTTTACTGCGAGTTGACATTCTCTGTTCCACCAAGGTACTTTTCTATTCTTTTGCTGTGGTTTGGTTTTTTCTATGGATTTTTCTGCTGCGTTATTTATTTCTGCGATAAAGTTTGAGATTGTGGTGTTAATGTTTTCACTAAGTTCAAAGTGTATATTTTCTAGATTTTGTGTGAATAGTGTCCAGTTAGCTTTTTTGGTGTTCCATTTAATATAAGCTGGATGTATTTCGTGGGATTGGAGGCCTTGTGGTGGTAGCAGGGATATTTTAATTGGGAGGTGTCCACTGATATATGGATAGGAAATGACTTGCCATGTTAAGATGGTTGTGATTCTTGGGTCGCATATCGTTAAGTCGATGCTGGAGAAAGTACCATAGGTGGAACAGAAATGTGTTGGGGATCCATCATTCAGAAGGGATATGTTGTTGTGTTGTAATATTTCTTCTATTATTTTTCCTCGTGCGTTAGTGTTTTCACATCCCCATAAGGGGTTGTGGCTGTTGAAGTCTCCTGTCAAAATAAAAGGTGTGGGAAGTTGTTGAATTATATTTTCAATATCCATTTTAGTTGTGTGATGTTGCGGGGGAATGTATATGTTGCAAATGGTTATTTTTTGAGGTATGTATGTTGTGATTGCCACAACTTCTAATTCTGAGTGTATGTTTATTTCTTGACATATTTTTGTGTTGTTTATTAAGATTGCTACGCCACCACCTGCATTTCTTTCGTTTATTCTATCCTTTCTTATCACAGTGTAGTTTTTTAAGTTTAAGGTTTGATGTGGATGTAGTCGTGTTTCTTGGACGCATATGTATGATGGATTTGTGTCTGCTATAATTTTTTGAATTTCTGGTAAATGGGAATAAAACCCATTACAATTCCACTGTATTATTGACGTCATTATTGTGTGTAGTTTTCTGTGTTTGATAGTTCTGAGTAGTCATCTAGTGATGTTGCTTGTGATAGAGTTTCTAGGGAATCGGAGAAGAAACTTAATTCTGATTCGTTTTTCTTGAGCTTTTTTATGATTTTGGTGATTCGGTGTCGTATTTTTCGTCCTTGTATTTTTTGATGGATATCTTGTAGCATAGTTATTACTTCTTTTGTATCCTGTGTATATTCTTGAAGAATGTTTTGTGTTTGGTTTGCGCTTAGCCCTTGTGAGTTTATAATGATGTCTCTGAACTGATCGAAGTTAAGTATGTATCTATTTTGGTTTTCTTGGATTAATTTTTCTGTGTTATTCAAGGATATTGTGAATTCGTCTTCTGGGTTTGTGGTGATATTTGTGTTGTGTTGTGATTTTGCCGTTTTCTTCTTTTTTGTATTTGTGTTACTGGTTGTTTGTTCTTGGGTTATTTCTTCATTTTCAGAGCTAGTTGATACTCCTCTTTTTTGAAACACAAATAAAGGATTTATAAGAATTTTTGTAATTTCTGTGTTTGTGGGTTTGGTTCCTGTTTCTTTGATTTGTATGGTTGGTTGGCTGTTATTTGTATCTGATGGTTGAGTTGTTTCACTGTGGTGCGTTTCACATTGAGAAATGTTGTTGGTTACTGACGTTTCGTTTATATTGTTCATAGGTGTAAGGGTGGAGTTTTGGTATGATTGGTTATTTTGGTTTTTGTGACATCTGGTTTCCGAGTGTCCTGCAATGTTACATTTTTTGCATATTGGGATGTCAGTGGATAGGAAGATTCTATGATCAGTGTTTTCGTGATGTATTACTATGGATTCTGGGATTTTATGTTTTTCGGTTTCTGGGATGTATATTTGTCTTTTGAAGCTTAATATGTGTGCATAGTTTGGGTCTTGGAAGCCTGCTCTTAGAGTATTTATTTGTGAGATTGTTTTTATGTTCAGATTTTTGAAGATTTGGAGAATGATTTCATTGGGTATTGATGGGCATACCATGGTTATTATGACTCTTGTTGCTGGTGTTACATATCGTCTAATTTCTGTTATGGTATTTTGTACTGTTATTTTGCTGTGTGTTTTTATAATATCATCAACGAGTTTTTTCTCCTTGAGATATATTCATATTCTTTGGTTGGATAGTCGAGATACATGTGTTATGTTTTCGAGTTTAATTATTTCTACAATTGCAATTACATAATCTTTAATTGGGATTGCAGTTATAGAGTTTAAGATAATGGCTTGTTCTTTATTCGGGTATGTAATTTGTTCATATTGTTGGTTTGTGTTCTGTCTTGTTCGGTTGGCGTATGAGTTATTGTTGGTTTCTGTAGTTTGGCTAGAACGCGGTAAGTCAGATTCCATCGTTGGACAATTAGCCAGTCGCTACCGTTTAACTAGGTAAACGGGCGTTGGCCGTATGTTCCTCACTAGGTAGCGTATCGCTCAACGCAAGTCATCTATGCGAAGATGAATGCTAGCCTCGGCTACCCGATAGTAGATGTCGCTGTCCTCCGGTTTCAGTAAAGGTTATCTCGTATTGAAGCTTGAAGGGTATTTGGTGGTGATAAGGGAGTTTTCGAGGGAGGTTTGATTAAGTTATGTGTGTTGTAAGTTGGTTTGATGTTTAAGGGAGAATATTAGTTTTTATGGTAAGTTAAATACCTTAAAGGAGGAAAAAAAAACTCACTGTTCGTCAGCAGCAACTGTTACTGTGAAAAACGTGGTGGGTACTGGAAATTTTTTTCAGACATAATTTATTTTACATTAAAATGTCCATGTATCTGCAGTATAAGTTTTTCTATCGGGTGTTCCATTTTCTCACAATGATACGCAACTTTATATTTCTAAATAGAACATCATATATATATATATATATATATATATATATATATATATATATATATATATATATATATATATATATATATATATATATATATATATATATATATATATATATATATATATATTAAATTTTAAAGATCTTTTGTTTCTCTTTAAAATAGTTCTTATTCATTATAGTGCTAACATCTTTGGGGGCTTTGACTTGACGGCTGGTAACCGCAATTCATACGCAGAAATATATCATTTACCGAGATCTGCGTAAGCAGAGTGCCACACCCATAATGAGTAAAAGGCGTGATGATATATTTATTTAAAATGATCAGTACCGACACTATTCACTTTTTTATTAATGGAGAATCACAAACGGAAAGTATGCTATGAAACTAAAAATAATAAATAAATTTATAAAAAATGTTCGAATTCAACATTAGTTCAACAAACTAAACAAAATATAACAAAAAAGTGGTTAAACTAAGTGAAAATAATAAATAATAATTATTAAAAATCTGACAGAAACTAATCTGATTGTTTAAACATTCACTTCTAGGGCTGTGCATTTATATCGAGATATCGATACTACATCGATATATCGAATAACGATAATCAGCACAAAAAATATCGATGTTTCGATGTATAGGTGTAGATATTTGAATGAATCAATGTACTGATGTATCGGCGTACTGATGTACGAATGTATTAACATATCGTGTCGATGTATCTGTAGCGAAAAGCGCTGCTAATATATATGCCAGAACTTATTGCTAAACTGACGGCCGGGCTATGCATCCGGCAAGGGACTGAGTAGGTACCAGGGGCTCAATTCTCGAGCTTATACGAACTGAATCGAATACGACCGCGTTCGCATAAAAATTACCGTGTAAGAACCGTATTCTTGAGAGGTATATGTAAAGAAGTCATACGAATAATCTTATTCGAACATTCCGCACAATGATACCAATTGTATAACTTTAAATTAGTTAGGTAAAATGCGAATATCTTTTTATATCTAATAAAAATTTCTTTGTTTTGGTTTATAGAACATTATTTATAAGTAAAATAAATATTTACAAGTTTTACTAAAGTTTTTGTCACTTTAAAAAAGTCATGTGACAGTTAGAAAATAAGTTGGTAATACTTAAAAATCATATGTCTTGTTTTGTTTTTGTTATTGTTTATGCCGGTAAAAATATGAATGAAAATAAAAAGGAGTCAAAAAGCATTTAAATGAATAAACGATTGTTTTAATGGAGTTTATGATGAAAATACACCTTGATTTAATAAATGAAAATTTTTCGAAAGATTGTATAATTTAAAAAGCTCAAACATTATGGAAAGGTCTTGATAATACATTAAATACTATTCCTAGAGTCCGCAAAGATTGGAAACTCTGTAGACAAGTAAGTTTATAATTATTTTACGTATCTTAACCAAACATAACCTTACAATCAAAAAGTTGTAAATTATGAGAAAACTGTAATTATACCAGCTAAATTGATAGTTCATCTTCGCCGCTATTTCTGAAAATTATTTTAAAAATATTATACCTATTAGGTAGGTACGTAATATATTTAAAATATTCACATAGATAGTTAAACAAGTGATATTATACTAAATTATTAATTTATTTAAACAAATGGGTATCACTTTATATTGATTCACTGCGTAGTTAATATTATTTTGTTGATACATGTATATTATTCTTATACGAAAAAGCGATTCGAGTGAGTAACACCCACTCGAACAATGTCACTTGAACAAATTCGAATACGAACAACATGTGACCACTCAAGAATACGAAATAGTCAAGGTCATTCGAAAATGTTACAAATCCGTACAAGAATACTGTTCGTATAAACTCGAGGGTTGAGTGCGAGAATCCGTAAAGGATAGACGTGTATCACGAGCGGCGACAAATCATCCGTTTACGGTCTTTGTTACGTAGTGAATATACGTGCGTTTAATAAATACAGTACAGAATAGTGAGTGAGTTTAGGGTGACAGAAAAACTATAGTTAGTGCGTGAATTTGAATGAGTAAAGTGTGAAATTGTGGGGAAGTAGTGTAGTAAAGAAGAGACCTTGGGCGACATAACGCACAGAGCAAGTTACAACGATGACAGCCAGTAATTAGCAGTGCTTAAAAATACAGAAAGGTACTCAGTTTAAATTTAGTTTTTAAAGTCATATAGTACAGATGAACACAGTGAACTCGAAAAGAGCAAGAGAAACGGACAACAGTTTCGAAGAAGGAATAGAGGCATTTAGTAAAAGTAAAAAATTATCAGAAGCCCAGATCAGAACGAAAGAGCAGAACAAAAATACAGATACAAAGTAGAAGAAGAAGATATAGATATGGCAGAGTTAAAAGAATTGAGAGAAATGATGTTGGAAATACTAAAAGAAGAAAAAAATAATAACAAGGAAATCTTAAGTGTAAAGGAAGATATGAAGAAAAAACAAGAGGAATGGGGACAGGAAAGGAAGATATTGAGGGAGCGAATTGAAAAATTAGAAAAAAGAGCAGAAAAGCAAGACAAAGCAAACAGGAAACATAACATAATAATACAAGACATGAGACAGACAGAACAAACAAAAGAAAAATCAATAGATTTATTACTACTAGAAAAGCTTGAGATAGATACTAAACAAGAAGGAACAACAGATATCAGCCGAGATAAAGGTAAGAAAATAATTTGAGTGGAAATGAAATCTTGGGAGGAGAAACAGCGAATAATGAGTAACAAAAATAAACTGAAAGGCACAAAAGTATTCGTGGAAAATGACCTGACTGTAGAGGAGAGAAGAATACAAGCCGAATTGCGAAAAATAGCTAGAAATGAAAAAGGAAAAGGAAACATGGTTAAAGTTGGATATAAGAAAATTACAATAAACGGAATAAACTATACATGGAACGAAAGCGAGAAAGGAGTAGTTCAAACTGAAGAAAAGTCAAAAAACTAGTAAAAGAAAAAACAGCCCCACAGAAGACGACTACGGCAATGGCAATGGCAAAAGACAACGGTAAAAGATACAAACACAACAACAGAGAAAAAAGAAAAAATAATAAACAACTTTTACAGCAAATAATTTGGGGAACATGGAATGTAAGAGGAGTTAAAGGAAAAGAACAGGAATTAATTGAAGAAATAAAGAAAGCAAACTTAGATATTGTAGGAATAACAGAAACAAAAAAGAAAGGCACACATACACAGCAAATCACAAAAGACTACTGGGCAACCTGGACCGGAGTGAAGGAAACACAGAGAGCGGCCGCAGGAGTAGGAATAATAATGACAAAGGAAATGATGGCAAGAGTAACCAAACAGAAACAAATCAGTGAAAGACTATTAACAGTAGATATAGAGATAGGAGGAAAAGGAGAGCAATATAAAGTTCTGATAGCTTATGGACCTAACGAGGACGAAAACAAAGAAACGAAAGACGAATTCTTTAAAACATTGCAGAAAGAAATTGACGATACCAATAATGAAATAATACTAATGGGTGATCTAAACGGAAGAGTAGTAAAGGAATATAGAGGGCTAGAAATGCATCTAGGTTGCGAAGGAGAAGAAACAAGAAACTCTAACGGAAAGAGAATAATAGAATTAAGCGTAGAAAATGATCTCATAATCATGAATTTAAAGTTTAGTCACAAGGACATACACAAATACAACCGAGAGGATATAAGTAAAAATCAAAAGTCAATAATTGACTACTTCGTTGTAAGTAAAAGTATAGAAAGATATGTCAACAGAGTACCGGAAATAGGAAGCGACCATTACCTTGTAAAAATGAATATGAAAAGCATAACAGGAAGTGATATAAAGCAAGGAAAAGTAGTAATAAGAGAGAATATAAAGAGCCATTTGCTAAAAAACAAGGAAACAGCAGAAAAATTCCAGAAATTAGTAGATAAAATTCTAAACAAAAACATATGGAAATCAACTGCAAATAAATGGGAACTTTTTAAGACAATGCTACTAGAATCAGCCAAAGAAGTATGTGGAGTAGCAAAAGTAGGGAATAGCACTTTCCAGAAAACACCTTGGTGGACAGAAGAAATAAAAAAGGCAATAAAAAACAAAAAGGAGAAGTGGAAAAAGTATTTGAGTAATAAAAACAACGAAAACTATGAAGAATACAAAAAAACAAGAAAGAGTACAAAAAATATGATAAATGAAGCTAAAAAATATTTATGGACGCAATTTGGAAACAAACTAAAAGAAACATTTACAGAGAACCAAAAGCTTTTCTATGGAGCCCTAAAACAAATGAGAAATAAGAGACAACCCACCCTTCCAAATATCAAAGATTAGGAGAACAAAATAATCTACCAAGAGAATGAAATTTTGAGAAGATGGAGACAATACTTCGAAGAGTTTTTAAATGAAATACCTCAGGAGGAAAGTAGAAAAGTTGCACAAAAGAGCGAAGAAAAACAACAGATCACAGAAAATACAAAACAAAGCAACGAAGTAAGCGAAGAAGAACTAATACAAGCATTAGCAAAAATGAAGATAGGAAAAGCGGCAGGCCATGATAATGTAACACCTGAAATGATAAAATATTGTGGAGAGCTAGGACATAATAGACTCAGAGAAATAATGTCAGATGTTCTGACGACAAAGGAAGCACCAGAGGACTGGCAAATCGGGGTCATAATACCACTATTCAAGAAAGGAGACAGCAAGGACTGCAAGAACTACCGCGGTATTACGCTGCTTAGTGTAGCAGGAAAGATTTTCGCACGAATTTTAGAGAAAAGGATAAGAGAAAAAGTGGAACATACAATTGAAGAAACACAGTGCGGCTTCAGAGCGAACAGAGGGGTACGACCATATTTTTGTTCTACGACAAATATGTGAAAAGGCAAAGCAAACGGGAAGGAAAATACACGCCTGTTTTGTAGATCTAGAGAAAGCGTTTGATCGAATAAGGAGGGAAGATGCGTGGCTGAGCCTAGAAAAAAGAGGAGTGGACAAGGAAACAATACAACAAATTAAGAGCTTGTATAAAAGTACAAAAGTATATGTGAGGGTAAAAAACCAAACAACAGATATGTTCGAGGTGAAGCAAGGACTTAGACAAGGATGCATTTTAAGCCCCGTTCTTTTCTCACTGGTTTTGGACGATGTAATAAAGTGCTGTAAGGACAAAGTAAAACCATATGAGGTAGGATATTGGAATATGAAGAAGGTGCACGTCAGTGAACTATGCTACGCTGATGACATGTTTATAGCGGCATCGAACGAAGAAGAACTTCAACATAACATAACCATATACAACACAGAAATGAAAAGGAAAAACTTAATAATTAACAGAGAAAAGACAAAAACTATGATCATAAATGGCAACGAAGAAAACACACGATAAAAATAGACAACGCAGAATTGGATCAAGTAGATTCATACAAATATCTAGGTGTAATAATAAGTAAGACAGGAAAACTAGAAGACGAAATACTGGAGAGAACAGGAAAAACAGGAAGACTATTTAATGCAATAAGAAGTACACTTCTAGGAAAGAGATAAATACCGAAAGAAGTAAAAGTGGAAGTCGTTAAAAAGGTTGCAATGCCAGTATTAACATATGCGTGCGAAACATGGACAACAACGGAAAATATTAGAAGCAAATTACGGAGCCTAGAAATGCGATTCCTAAGAAAGATAGAAGGCAAGACAAGAAAAGATCTTATAAGAAATGAAACATTCAGGAAGAAGCTACAAACAAAACCAGTAGAGCAAATAATACAGGAAGGGCAGCTTAGATGGTTAGGACACGTACACAGAATGGCGGAAAACAGATTGCCGAGGAAAGTATACGAAGCGAAACCAGTAGGAAAAAGAAGAAGAGGCCGTCCAAGTAAAACGTGGAGCGAAGAAGTAAAGGAAGCAGCCGAGCAGAGAGGTATTAGATGGAGGCACTGCAGGGGTTTGGCACAAGACAGGAGGGCATGGAGAGAGCAATGGAAGAAGAAACCAACACTATGAACAACACTCAGCTCCAACAGCCTTACACCTGCAAAGGTAGAAAGGCTCGGGATTAAGTAAGTAAGTAAATGAACTCGAGAATAGCACCCCTGGACTTGTCGGGCGGCGCCACCGCCATAAAAGCACCCCAGATGTTCAAATTATTAGCTTTCATCTTAGGAACACCCGTTACTTCTCTTCACAGAGACATCCTGAACCATTGTAAATCCCTCTATAAAATCTATCTATATAGTCTAGACTGTATTAAAAAGATATGGACAACAGAGGTCCGTAAAATTATTTTGGTAATTAGATCGACAGAGCTAGGCATGCATTATTTTAAACCAAATTGTAAAATTAAGTGCAGAATTTAATTCTCTTCCATTTGAAGTAATTTTCTCCAAAATTAAGCATGCCTATGAGCCGCTATTTGGATAGCACTCTGTATCAATATATTCCAAAACCAGATTAAACATCGATATTCAAAACAAGATATCGAACAGCCCTATTCACCACACAATTTTATGGCATTTTCTGTGTGATTTTTGTATCACAAAAACGTGAATAATTTCTGTAATCATTTTAGGACTATAATGAATAAGAACTTATTTAAAGAGAAACACAAAAATCTTTAAAATTTTGTAAAAATATACAGAATGTTCCATTTAAAAAAACTAAATTGCATACCATTGCTCGAAAATGGAGCACCCGGTAGAAATACTTGTAGTTGAGATCTTCAGTAAGTGAGCCGCAAAAATCGAAAAAAAAAAAGAATAGGAATTTTATTATTTATTTTAATTATTTTTGAGTCATTATTTTACATACCTAATTTAATATTCATAAAAAATGATCCAGAAATAATTCTTGTGGGTAGCCCGCTGTGAGCTGCAGATCTAGCATAATTATGGGTTAAGGTCAAACATACGCGTCGAAAGAACGAATCCTTTATTTTTAAAAAAACAGCAAAATCTGTATTCTTTATTTATTTTCATGTTCTTTATGGTCCAATACCCTCCATCCGTCAAAATTTCATGGATTTTTTTACAGTGACTTGTACATTGCAAATCAGATGAAGTACAAATTTTTGTGGGTTCGTTCATTCCCATGAATTTTGTTTTGCAAATTCAAATTTAAATAAATATTTTCTTACAATTATTCTTATCGAAAAACAAAACAATTATTACAGTAAGGTCTTTGAACATTCTAGTATTTATATATGTGGATGAAAAGGATAGCTAAAACATTGAACTATAAAAAAATATTCGTTGAAGTCTAGTTGGTCAAAAATTCAGAACTTTGATACTGTGTCTCTCATTCCCATGAACGACTACAGTAATGAAATTAATTCGTATATTTGTAAATATAATCGTCTATAACATACTAAAATTAATTTACATTTGAATTTACAGTTTTTGAGAAACAAATAAAAATATACCAAAAAACACACTATTTAGTATATTTTTATTTGTTTCTCAAAAACTGTAAATTAAAATGTAAATTAATTTTAGTATGTTATAGACGATTATATTTATAAATATACACATTATTTGCATTACTGTAGTCGTTCATGGGAATGTGTGGCATATATTTGACTACTTTGAAAATTATGTTCATGTATAATATGTAAACAAAATTAGCTTTTTAAAATTTATTACAAAACTTTGGACTTTTATCTACTAACGTAGGTATAAAACATTATATGTTTCATTTATTATAATAATGATATATTGTTTCAAAAAAGTCATGTTCATCTTGCGCTATCTTCAGCCCGTATGGTTCACCTTAAGCATTTCCAGCATTCCATATGCAAGAACTTCTCATTGAAGTTTCCATGCTGGTGATTTCAACTATATTGTATTACATGTTGTGACAAACCAGATTTGTCACCTTTCTTTTCTTCCTACAAAAATAAACATTTGTATAGGTTATAAACATTTTACATTTAAGCAACTAACTTACCTCAAAGTAATTACTGTATTGTAAATGTTCACTTTTATTATTGATGTTCATATTCAATTCATATTGTCTCAACTCATGTAAATATGTTGTTACTTAGGTTAATTAATTAAGAAAAGAATCTGAAATTTAAATTAACACAAACACATTCAACTTAACCATACTTTATGTTTACACGTCAAATCTGACAGTTACTTTATTGCGAAAGAAAGGTCGAACTTCCAAAACGCGGCCGTTTCCCAACAGATGGCACGCTCCGTCTTTAATTACCTCTCGTGTACACTTACCAATGCCGAATTAATAACTCGACATAAAAGGTACAAATAAAATGTCTTTTCTTATGTCGAAGATAGACCATCTTAATAACTCGACTTGTCCGTCAGTTATTAAATAATATTTTTGTAAAATGTCTTGTCTTAGGTTAGATATAGACCAAGGAGCAAAGGAGAGTTCGCTTACATAGGCGAATATGATGCGTGCATGTGGTGACTCCTACCGGATCGGGCAGAGACTACTAATACTTATATTTGGGATCTAGATATCGCGAGTGTTTGAATTGTATCTTGTTTTTGTGATGTTTTTCTCTGCTGTCAAATATTTGAGAACAATAACAAGAATAAAATAGTTATTTGTTAAATATATGGTGATAATTTGAACTGATATTTATTTATTTGAATTCTTTTAAATAGAGGTAAGTACTTTTAACAATAACTGCAATTATTAATCTGATATTTAATAGTCAAAATATACATGGAAATAATTTACCTCATGGCGACTCCGATGCATTAAAATTAAAATAGGGAGCATTCTTGTGGATGTATGTGAATATATTTATTTATTTCTTAACTTTTTTTAGATGTCCGATTAGCAGAACTTCATGTTGCTTGAGGTATGGAGGAGAAGTTTTTGTGCGGTTTTTCAAAGCAACTAGTGCAGTTCATTGTTTAGTTCAAATTAGTGAATACTACATCTCCCTTCGAGTGCTCGTTCAAAAATTGTACGCATCATACTGTTTCGGATTCCATACAACGATTTGCCGTTGAATACAAGGAAAAGTCATTGAAGAGCATGTTTTGCAAGTAAATTGTAGGTAATTGAATATGAGTATTATTTTGCTCTATTTAATTTAATGAAAATATATTTTTGACAGTCTTCCTCTCTTCATTTTGCAAGTTTTGAAGTTCCTGAACGTAACGAAATTATGAAGATGCGTCAACAGTTATTACTGTAGAAGATTGGCTGGCAGTGGTCTACACTATCAGTTGCATTAGCGATAGCACAAGCAATAGAACATATTCTAATCTTCAAGTTCACTTGCGTTACGAACAAGAAGACAGTATTTATGTTAGAAGATATTCTAATCTCCAGGTTCATTTGCATTTTGGAAAATTCATTAATAAATTATTTCTTTTTAATTAAAATAGGTCAGAATAAGTCAGTACAATGTTAAAGTAACTGACAACTAAATGGCATAATTTGATTAAAAAGAATTATTGATAAATTAAATTTGTCTAACCTAAAAATATTTGCAAATATGAAGATCAAAACAGAAATATTTTGTTTGACAAATTGTGACGTACTTACGTCGAAACTAATTTATTTAATTTGTAAAATTATAACAAAGTTTCTTCAAAATATAAGAATATTTGTAAATATGAACCTCAAAATTATTTGTATTGTTTGTAAAGTTGTGACCAAAGCTTCTTCAAAGCAATTATCTGAACATTTGCAAATATAAGAATCGGGACTGAATTATTTACCACAAAAATTGTTACTGAATTGTTTCTAATAATATTTATATCTACTTATATTTGTATAATATAATATTTGTTATTGCATGAAACATTTGTTTTCATTTTAAAAATAATTAAAAGTAAAAAAAAAATATTTGGGTTCTAGTAGCACTATGAAATGACTACTAGCGCCTACATAGCGAATCGGGCAGAGAATAAAAGTCATGGACCAAAAAATTAACATTGAGTGCGTTCTCCAGTACTCCATGATATAGACCATATTAATAACTTGACTTGTCCGTCAGTTATATAATATTATATTCTCAAATCTGTCGAATGCTGCAATTGTAGTATTGACCTGATTTAAGAGCTCGACTTGTCTGTCAGTTTTTATATCATCTTTGTTCTCCAGAACCTGTATTCGTCTAGACTTGCACTGACGGACGAATTGTGAAAGTTTTTACCCAAAGAAACAAATCAAGTCACCAACACCTGTTTGCGATTCATCTAGACTTGCACTGTCAGGTGAATCTCCTCCACATTTCCAAGGTATTTCCTTACATCCTCACCATATTTCAGATTCACTGCACAATGTTCAAATAAATTTAAGCTAACCTTAAAATTATAACTTACCTTTTTGAACAATAATAATTAATTTTATTTACCATTATTAAAACAAATGTCTTTATTTCACTAAAAACTCATTCACGGAGAGACCGGACCTAGTCAGGATAGTTGATTTTACATTCACACAGATTAGTTACAAATGGCGCCCGAAGAATCTACATAATCAGCTGTCAGTGAAGTTTTGATCTATCACTGAGAAATCATCCGTTGGCAAATTCAAATCCCCCAGACATAATTTTTATCGGCGGGAATTTTAAATCTACCAAAAATTTAAATACTTACCTGCTGCTTTTCTCTCATGTCACAATTTTGGTTCTTTTACAAATTGGCGCCCGAACAGGGACGCTAGTATTTTTGTATTTTATGTTGGTATTTTTTTTTTTACAATGTACCTCTCCTTTAAATTATTTATCAAGAAATAGGAAATTAATGTGGTATTTCTCCAAATCTAGTGATCCATCGTCTTCTTATATAATTATTATGTTTTTAAATTATGTTTGCAGTAAAAATTCAATTGGATTCTTTATTTAGCAACCTGTCTTTGACTGCTATTAATAATAATAATAATCATATCGGACTGGGGATTAAATTATTGTTGGCTGTAATATATATTTGAAGTTGAAATCTCGTTAGTTTGTCTACCTAAATGACCGCCAGGGTTGTATTGTAACCTCAACTTCATTTAGGTTAGGCGTTAGACGTAACAGGGGCCCACCTCGTGAAGGTGTGGGTGTTGCGTTTCCGTGTAGAGAACTTGTTCCTTGGCTGTGAGTTGGAACGTCTTCCTCAAACACATTTTCTTCAAAATGCCTAAATCGAAAATTAAAGAATAATAGACTAACATAATATTTTCATGTATTTATATTTTATTATTCCTTGATGCGACGTCTCCAGTATTCATTTTATGCCCTTGTTTGTGTGTGTAGGTGTTTCTGGTTTTGGGTGTGTAATGTTGTTTATAATAAAGTTAGGCACGTTTCGATGAATTGATGAGTGAAAGATTAACGAATGATTTTAGTATGAATAAGAGAATGTTTTGGCAGACTGTAAAGAGATTGAGAGGTAGGAGTATAAGACCAGTGAAAGCAATTAAGGGTGCGAATGGTGAGTTGTTGTGGAATGAGTCCGATGTTAGGAATAGATGGTGTGGGGATTTTAAGGAATTGTAAGTGTAAATGAAGTGAATAATAGAGGAGGAAATGCAAGAAATGCTAGAAACGTTGAATGGGATATAGATGAAGGGGATGTCAACTTTGCATTGATGCGTCTAAAGAATGGTAAGGCTTTCGGTTTGGATGACATAACAAATGAAATGTTGAAATATGGTGGTGAAAGATTATTTGATTGGTTAGTTTATTTGTTCAGATTTTGTTTGAAACGGTGCGTGGCTCCTGATGATTGGAAACGTGCTGTTATTTGTCCTTTATTTAAGGGCAAAGGCAGTTCGAGTGAATGTTCAAATTTTCGAGCGATAAGTTTATTGACTGTGGTAGGGAAGTTGTATGGAAAAATCTTAATTCATAAGGTGCGAGCCTTAACAATTTCAAAGTTGAGTGATATACAAGGAGGTTTGTTGCCTGAGAGAGGTTGTGTAGATCAATTGTTTTCTCTTCGAATGATTGTTGAGAAGTAACTTGATAAGAAGAAAAATGTGTTCAGTGGCTTTCTCATTTAAAGAAAGCGTATGGCAGTGTTCTTCGAGAGACTATGTGGGATGTACTTGTAGTGTACGGTGTGGATGGTAATTTGTTGGGCGCGATTCGAGCGTTGTATGAAGGAAGTGAGGCTGCGGTGAGAGTTGATGGTAGATTGAGTGATTGGTTTCATATAGATGTTGATGTAAAACAGGGTTGTTGAATGTCTCCTTGTATATGGATGTGCTGTTACGAAAGGCATTAAATGGAACTGATGGTGTACGTATTGGTGGACGTGTAGTGCCTGCGTTAGCTTATGCGGATGATGTTTTTGTGTTGGGTGAAACTGAGGAGCAATTGAGAAGAATGATTGTGAGCATAAATGAAGTAGGGAAAGGTTTAAATCTGCTATTGAATGTCGATAAATGTAAGGTGTTGGTGTTTGAGAAAAATGATTTGGTAACTGATTGTAATGTTTCAGTGAATGGTGTGAGACTGGAGCAAGTTAATGAATTTGTATATTTGGGTAGTATGTTTTCGAGGAATGGACGTATTGACCGGGAGATTTAAAGGCGAGTGTTTGCAGGGCGTAAGGTATTGGGTGCTTTGGGCACTGTAGAAATGAGATATTTGAGAGGAGTGTGTGGGTATACGAGACGTGATTGTATACGGAATACATTTGCGTAAGGTGAGTGTGAGATTGAGAAGAATGTTGTTAAGAATGTGGGAGTGAGTCAGTTGAGATGGTTTGGACATGTTGAGCGAATGTCGAATGAAAAGTGAAAATAAAAAACTAATATATGTGAGTGAGATTGAAGGTGAACGATTGCGTGGGCGTCCGAGGAATAACTGGTTGGGTAAGATTGATGGTTTTATGCGTGAACGAATTATTCCGAATGTGAAAAATAAACGAGAGTGTATGAATCACACTATGAATGTGGACGAGGCGAAAGTGGTGTGTCAGGATAGGAATGTTTGGAGGAGATGGATTGTTGATTGACTGTGTGTCTGGGTTCGTGCTACCCCACTGAATGGGATGTAGCGTGATGTTAGGTATGTATGTATGTTGGTTATCTGTGATTGAAATGTGTTAATGTTGTCTTGTGTTGGTAGTGGGGTCGCGTTTGGTCGAAGACCACGAGAACTGACTCCCGAGTATGGCGCAGGAATAAAAAAAAATTATTCAAAAGGTTTATCGCAAATTTACGGAGGAACACAAAAATTCATCCATAGCAACGCTATCCAAGTTGCCTGGCCCTGGTTCTCTAATAATTCAAATTTTTTTTATTTTTTTATTTTGATATAGCGCCTTAACTGCAGTGGTTATAGCGCTTGGTACATTCTGTTGTAGTTAACAATATGAATAATAAATAATAAGGTTTATATAATAGTGTAGTGTTTACATATCTATATGTGGTCGTATATGTTAATGTTCTTTATAAATTTTATTGTGTTTTTGGCATGATGTTGGTCTTCTCCAAGGGCTTCTTTGATGTTGTTCGGGATATTATGGGCTCTTCTTTGTTGTGTGTACTTGGTACATTCTGTGATTATGTGTTCAACCGTTAATCTTGTGTTACATATATCGCAGACTGGTGGTAGCGTTTTTTCGAATATGTATTTATGTGTGATTTTAGTGTGTCCTATTCGTAATCTTGTATATATGATTTGGTTATGTCTTGTATCTTCCATTTTCCAGGGTTCGATGTTTTCTTTTATTTCTCTGAGTTTGTTGTTTTTTGTATCTGTCCATATTTGTTGTCTTATTTCTTTGGTTTGTACCTTTAATATGGTTTTAATATCATTTTTGGGGGTAGACATGTTATTAATTCTTTCTGAATTTATTGCTTCTTTTGCCTGTTGGTCTGCTCTTTCGTTTCCCTCTATTCCAATGTGGGATGGTATCCATATAAATGAAACTTGTTTTTTGTAGGCGTGTAGATTGTGAATGTTTTCTTGGATTTGGATAGTGATGGGACATTTAGGGTTTGGATCTTGTATGTCTTTTAAAGCTTTGGCAGAATCGGTAAAAAGGATATACTTCTCGTATTTGTTGTTAGGGTCATCTGTTATGGTTTCAAGGGCTTTTAGGATTGCATACTTTTCTGCTGTTTGGATGCTTATGCTGTTTGGGAGCCTGAGTTTGGTTATTTCGTCTTCTATTACTATGCCTATACCTACTCCCTCGGTGTTCTTGGCTGCATCAGTATATATATGGATTCCTGAGTAGTTCTTGAGTATCTCTTCTAGCTTCTTGGTAAATGTTTCCTTTCCAGTCTGTTTCTTGGGATATATCAGGAGTTCTGTGTTGCAGGATGGAAGATGTGTTGTCCATGGTGGTATTGAAGGGATATATTTTGGGGTCAGCTGTGTAAGGTTACGGTTAATTAGGTCAAATTGAGATTGTATTTGTGTTAGGAGAGGAAGATTCTGTTTTAATTGGATCGTTGGGGATATTTCAAGGATTTGTTTGTATGTTGGGTGTTTTGGTTGGGTGGCTATACTTGTGACATAGTTGATTAGAAGTTGTTTTCTCCTGTCTTCCAGTGTTGGTTCTCCTGCTTCAGCTAGTATACTGGCTATTGGGCTTGTTCGAAATGCTCCTGTTATTAGTCTAATGGCAGTGTTGTGTATTGGATTTATTAGTTTTAGGACATTATGATTTGCGTTTCCGTAGATAAAACAACCGTACTCTATCTTTGATCTTATTGTTGTTCTATATATTCCTAGCAGTGTATCTCGATGTGCTCCCCAACTATGGTGTGTTAATGCTTTGATTAGGTTAAGTCTTTTATAGCATTCAGCTTTGAGTTGTAGTATATGTGGTTTCCATGTCATTCTATAGTCAAATGTAATGCCTAAAAATTTGATTTGCTTCTCGTTTTTGATGCTGCTGTTTTCAATGGTTAAATTTGTATGATAGTCTCCATGTCTTTTTTTACATATGTGGATGCATTTGGTCTTTGGTGCTGATATTTTAAAGCCGGTTTTATTTGTCCATTGTTGGATTTTATCTATTGCTGTTTGTAGATTCCGGTTAATGTTTTGTGGGTTCTTTCCTCTACAATATATTGTAAGGTCATCTGCAAATAGGGTCACTTTGACTAGTTTCGGTATATCTTTGGTAATGCTATTTATGGCAATTAAGAATAGAGTAACACTAATTGTTGCGCCTTGTGGAATCCCGTTATCTAGAGTATATTTCTCTGAGATGTGCCCGTTACAGCGTACTCTAAAGGACCTATCTGACAAGAAATTTATTATAAATTGGAGCATGTTACCATGTATTCCGTTTTCAATTAAACTTTTAATTATATGGTGTCTCCAAGTTCGGTCATATGCTTTCTCCATGTCGAATAATACTGCCGTTAGATGTTGTTTGTATTTAATGGCTTTTTCTGCTTCAATTGTTAAATTTATCAGGTGGTCCATTGTGGATCTGTCGCTCCGAAATCCACATTGCTCTGGTGTTATTAGATTAAGTTTTTCTAGAAACCATACAAGTCTGTTATTAACCATTTTCTCCATTAATTTGCATAATGTGTTTGTTAGAGCGATAGGGCGGTAATTAAGCGGATCTGTTTTTAATTTTCCATTTTTGTGTACAGGGATCAATGTGGCTTCTCTCCATTGATCTGGGAAAGTACGTGTTTTCCATATATGATTAAAGATATGTAGTATATGGTTTAGTGTTACTTCTGGTAGGTGTTTAATGAATTCTGAAGGGATATTGTCGGGGCCTGGACTTTTATTATTCTTGGTTTCATTTAAAACTGTTTCTAATTCGGCTCTTGTAAATTCTATATTAATTGGATTATCCTGTTCTTCTTGTACATCTATTATTTCTTTTTGTTCTTCTATTTGTTTTCTTTTTAGGAACTCTTTATCATATTGTTCGTTACTTGAATTGTTTTTGAATACTTTTGCTATGGTCTCTGTGATTTGTTTTGGGTCTGTTATTGTTTTGTTGTTATACTTTAGTGTTTTGATTTCAACTGCAGTGTATCTACCTTTTATTTTGTTTATTTTTGTCCATATTTCTTTAACTGGGGTGTCTGGATTTATTGTTGCTACGTATTGTTGCCATGATTGAAGTTTGCTTGTTTTAATTGTTCGTTTGCATATAGCTTTTGTTCTTTTTACTTCTATAAAATTTTCTTGTGTTCTATTTCGTCGGTATTCTCGAATGGCTCGTTTAACGTTTTGTATGGCTTGCTTGCACTGGTCATTCCACCATGGCACACATCTCTTTCCTTTATACTTTTTATAACCTATTGTATTTTCTGCTACTTCTTTTATTCTTTTTGTTATGTTATGTATTAATATACTGCTGTTGTTCGTATTTTCAATTTCCAAGTTGAGTTCTTTCATTTTCTTTGAATATAATGTCCAATCTGCTTGTTCTAATTTCCATTTATTTAGATGATGTATTGTAGTAGTTGTATTGGTATTTTGCGTAATTTTGATCGGGAAATGACCTCCACTACCGTATTGGTGTGTTAGTGTTTCCCAGTTAAAAATATGGGCTATGGCTGGGTCGCAGAAAGATAGATCTATAGTGGAGAATGTTCCAGTTCTAGGGCATAGGTAGGTTTTGGAATTATCATTTAGCATAGTCAGTTCGTCCATTGAATTTTCTATGGTAGTACCTCTGCTATTTGTGAATCTGGAACCCCATATAGTGTTATGGGCATTAAAATCGCCCAGAATTAGAACTGGCTTCGGTAACTGATTTAATATATCTATAATTTCTTGTGCTTGAGGGTTTTTATCAGGTGGTACATATATGTTGCATATTGTTAGTTTTATAGGGAATTCTGTCTGAATTGCTACAGCTTCGAGGTCTGTTTGAAGTTGAATTTCAGTTGCCGTTACAGAGTTTTTGACTAATATAGCTACCCCACCTGCAGCGTGTTCTTCTAGTTTCCTATCTTTTCTGAATATACTGTAGTTTTTTATGTTACATTGTTTGTTTTCTTGTAATCTTGTTTCTTGGAGTGCAATAAATTCAGGTTCGTGTTCTGTGATAAGCAATTGTAGTTCTGCTCTATGTGTGTTCAGGCTAGTACAGTTCCATTGAATAGTTGCCATTTTCGTTTTACTTTACCTTTATACTATACTATTTTTATTTTATTCTAGTTGTTTTGTGAGGGTGATTGTGGGAGTTATGACATTAGGTTGTTTGGTGTGTTTGTTTGTTGCCTTATTTTTATTTTGAGTTTTTTAATTACTCTTGAGATTCTATTCTTCAGTTGTCGTCCTTCAATTTTTGAATGTATATTACTTAACATTTCTATTGTGTCCGTTGTATCATCTGCGTAATCCTTCGCAATTTCAATTGCAAATTGTGTTCCTGTTGCATTGTCTAGGAAGTCTCTAAATTGCTCAAAATCCATTGGGTATAGGTCTTGGTTTTCTTCAATTTCTTTTTTGGCCAGTCTTAGTGAGTCTTCATATGCCATTGTTGTAGGGATATTTACTCTGATTTTTTTCTTCTTGTTTTGTTTGTTGTTATTTGATGTTTGTGACGAAATTGATTCTGTATCTGTATCGGTTGCACTTGTCGTGTCATCTTCATTTTCTATTTGTTTAGCTGTACGTTTTTGTGGAGTTAGTATATCATTGGATTGTTTTTTATTTTGACTGTTATTAGGGTTTCTTGTTTGTGGATTTGGTATTTTAAATATTTCTTTGCTGGTGTTTTCTATGTTTATTGTATTCAGGTTAATATTTTCGGTGTTATTTGGGGTTGTTGGTCTGTTTGGGGTGTCTTTATCGGGGGGGTTGTTGCCATCTGTACGTATATCCATGCTGTTGTGTATTTGTGCTTCTGTAGTGATTTCTTCGTATTCTTGGGTTTGTATATTACTTTCTTCTTGTTCTTGTATGGTGTTATTTGATTCTAGGTGTTCTCTTTGTGTATTTTTGCATTTAGTTTCTGGGTGTCCTGGACTGTTGCATTTTTTGCATATTATTGTATCAGTGGTGAAAAAGATGCGGTGTTCTGTATTTTCGTGTTTAATGAGGATTGTTTGCGGTATGTTTTGTTTGTCTGTTTCCGCAACATAGACTTGTCTTCTAAAACTAAGAATATGTTCATATCCAGGTTCGTGTATTCCAGCTCGTAGATTTGTGATTTGGGATAGTGTTCGGATATTTAATTGTTGTAGTGCTTGAATTATTATTTCTTGAGGGATCGAGGGGCAAACATTTGATATAATAACTCTTGTTGGGGGAGTTATGTACCTTCTGATATCGGCGTAGTGATTCTGAACTTTAATTTTATTGTGTTGTGAGATAAGTTTGTCTACTATTGTTTTGTCTTTAAGAAATACACAGATTCGTTGATTTGATAATCTGGATACGAATAGAATATTTTCCGGTTTTACTATTTTTCCAATTGTGATGACATAGTCTCTAATCGGTATTTCATTTATTGCGCAGATAATAATTGCTTGGTCTTTATGCGGGTAATTTTTAGAAATGTTTTGTATATAATGTGAGTTCTGTTGAGCTCGTTGTGAATATGATTGTCCGGTAGATGTATTTAAGTTTGTTGTGTTCATGCCTCCTCCATCTGGTGGCACATTGTTTATATTATTCATGTCTACTCTTGGCAATTAGCAGGTAGCTGTCAGAGTTTTGCTGTTGATTTTGTTAGATGTCGTGTTAGGTTGTTTATCAATAGCCAAATTTGACAGATGTAAAAAAGGTGTGGTGTGAAATTAATGTTAAGGGTTTTATGGATATGGGGTAAGGGATATTTAGGAATTTATTTCTAGGAAGATATGGTTTGTTTATTTTCAGGATTCCGGTTAGAAATTTAATATTATGGTAATAAATACCTCGTTTTTACTGTTTTGTAGATAGTAATTCACTAATCACTTTTGCTCACTCAAATCGCTTATCAACTCCTAATTCAAATTTAGTGCATTCTGTTAAAAAAAATTTGACACATTTGCGTTTCTAACGATGTAAGGAAACGTCAGATATATTTTATTATTTTTTATGTGTAAAAATTTATAAATTTTACATTTAATAAATAAAAAAACAAAATAGTATCAACCCATACTAGCTTGAACTACGATTTCACTGCTTCAAAGTTATCGCAAACATGTGTCAATAAACTGAAAGATACGAGACCTCTCTGAAACGAATCGAGGAGATATTTAATCTGTTTTTTTATGGAGAAGAAACAAAGTCACATTTGCAAGTAACATTAAATTATTTTTTCTTTTTCAGACAATTTCGAAGTCGGAGATTCCAGAATTCATCTGTTTTTCATGCCGAACAACAGTCCATTCATTCTACAGGTTTAGAAAAGTGAGTTTAGAGAATTATAGACGTTACACGCAAATATTAAAAGAAAGAAGCGACTCGCGAGGTCAGAAATTCTCTGAGTTACAAATCCAGATAAATAATCTAGACTTGGTGGAAATTGAAGGTTCTTTACAACCATTGAAAGAGTATGATAAAAAAACTACTGTGGATGATAGCGTTGACATCAAAGATGAATTTGTTCCAAACAGCAAAGACCACGAATTTTACTTGAAACATGTAAAGACGAATCCTCAGCTGATAATGAACAACGCAGTGTTTCAAGTATTACTTGTGAAGATGATAATCAACCGAATGTGGATGAAGCTAATCTCAGTGCGGACACAGATAATGTAAATACAACTTTTACAGATATAAGTAAAGAAGAGTTGAAACCAGAAGATCATAAGAAGAAACGGAATGCTCATTTAACCCAACATATGAATATTCATACAGGAATTAGAGATTACAAATGTTCTGTTTGTGATAAGCTGTTTATGAAAAAAGGTTATTTAACCAAACATATGAAAACTCATGCAGGAATTCGAGATCACAAATGTTGTGTTTGTGATAAAATGTTTGTACGAAGGGAAACTTTAATCAAACATATGCAATCTCATACAGCAATTCGAGATCACAAATGTTCTGTTTGTGATAAAATGTTTGTACGAAAGGATTCTCTAACCCGACATATAAAAAAAAAACACATACAGCAACTCTAGATTACAAATGTACCGTTTGTGATAAAATGTTTACACAAAAGGCTCATTTAACAGAACATATGGTTGTACATTCAGGAATTCGAGATCACAAATGTTCTGTTTGTGATAAAGTGTTTGTACGAAAGTTTTATTTAATCCAACATATGCAAATACATACAGGAGTTCGTAACACAAATGTTCTGTTTGTGATCAAATGTTTACACGAAAGTCTTGTTTAACCCAACATATGAAAAAACATACGGAAGTTCAAGATCACAAATGTTCTGTTTGTGATAAGTTCTTTGTACAAAAGAGTGAATTAACCAAGCATATGAAAAGGCATATGAAAATTCAATATCATAAATGTTCCGTTTGTGTTAAATTGTTTGTAGAAAAGGGTGATTTAACCCATCATATGAAAATTCATGCCGAAGTTACAAATTATAAATGTTCTGTTTGTGACAAGATGTTTAGGTATAAAGGATCTTTAGATACACATATTATAGAGGTACATGAAGGTATTGGAGGATATGGATGTACTCCATGTAATATGAAATTTGTAAGCTATAGTGAGCTGGATGAGCACATGATAATTCATAGCGGCAGCACATCAGAGCGTGTGTAACAAAGTAAAAAATAAACTCGAGGAAAAAACGCAGCAGTTGAAAATACACAAAAAATGGCTAAATTTCAGAGTGCCATAACTCAATTGCATTTAGTTGAAATTAGATGATTCTGTGAATTTTAGACACATCGAAATGTATTCTTCAATGTGATGTTAGTCGATATGATATCAAAGCCATTACACCCCTCCCAATCCCATATAAAAAAAAATGTTCCTGATGTCAAAAAATGTCCAACTTTGACAGCTCGTACGCAGTGCCAAAAAAAATCGTAGACTCAATTGGCAAATAGGACAATAAAGTTCAAACATTTTCCTTTAAGTTTTTCAAGTTTCGAGTACCTACGATAATTTGGCGCGTAATTGTGAATTTTTCAAAAATATAAATTTCATATAAATTACATTTATTATTAATAGTTTTATACAGTTGATGACTACAGAGTATATTTTAGGGTTTTTAGTAAAATTTATTACTTTGACCATTAAAAATACCTCGTCCAGAGCATCTTTCAAGAATTGATCAACTTGTTCTGTTGTAATTTT
This sequence comes from Poecilus cupreus, assembly GCA_963942605.1. Lineage (NCBI taxonomy): Eukaryota > Metazoa > Arthropoda > Insecta > Coleoptera > Carabidae > Poecilus > Poecilus cupreus. The sequence goes on from OZ012727.1 coordinate 21,095,183, forward strand.
GGCTTTTTAGGTTAGTTTAGGTTTAAAATTAATTTTTCGTGTATTTTCGAATTTCTTTCTTGTCACATCACTTGCTGAAAGCTTCGAATTGTTTTTATATATTTTTCTAGATTTTATCGGCAGTATTTCCACTGTGGCTTCTTCAAATTATCATAATGAAACGTCACTCATGAATACAAATTTTCACTTTGTTTATAGTATCTGGGCAACCTACAAAGTTTGAATAGTGCTATCGTTGTTATCAAAGCCATCCATTTCCAACATACGAATATGTATAGTAAATCCTTTAAAATTAATCATTATTTATAATGTATTGCTGAAACGAGGGTTGGAAGTGCAAAAAATATTGTATATAACACACGACTGAAGTGCCTTTATTCCCTCAGGTGATTATTTCCCTCGCCTACGGCTCGTGAAATAAATTTTACCCTTGGGACTAAATCATGCACGTCAACCCCTTGGTATATAAACTACTATTAAATTTAACTTTCAAACTTTTTTAGAATGCAGCTATTAAGATTTGCTGGGCTATATAATTTCATATCACTACTGTAAGTTTAAAAATTTTATTGTCTATGCTTTATAATTATTTTTATTTATTTTTATTTTTCAGAAACAATAATATCTATATGTATATATTATTCATTTATACTAAGGAATTTAAATCGAAATAATTTGAAATCATTTATTTCATGTAGAACTAAGGAAAAAATAATTTTTAAACATGTTTAAGACAGCGTGAGGCTGTCAAATAGTTGTATTGAATTTAATATAAATAAATATATCCAAATACTTTTTTAAATTACGTGTTAATAATGTTTTTGTATTTGTTGTTAATCTTTTAAGTACATTACAAAAGATACAATTGACAAAATATGATTCTTAGAGTTTTATTTATTTATTGAATTATGTTTATTTTATACCAAAGGCCTCAAGAATTATTTATCAATATATTTTCGGAATCTATCATAGTGTGGTAAATATACAGCTGAAGATGCTGAAATATAGCGTTTCGAGCGCTAACCAGACATTGAAAGCAGAGCAGAGTGTGATTCAGAGCGAATTTATTTGTAAAATTAAGTTTTTGTTGTGTTTATTTTGCAAAATGTGTTGAAATGTGACTTGTCTGTCATGTTGTTTTAAATAACCCAGCGTCATCTGTTGGGTTGTTCATTAACTGTAAACACTTATTACAAATGACATTGCAAAATGGCTGTTTGTTTATTAATTCCGTTACAGTTTGATGACATTTCCAGTGTTTTAGTTGTAGGTATTTCTAAATGTTTAGAATTGAAAATATGGTTTAATGTACTACAATACTTATAAATTAAATCAGTTATCTTAATATTTCCATATATGTTGAGTGTTGTTTATAATTGTTATTTTGTAATTTAGTTTGTAGTTTACATGATTTGCAGCTGCTGAATGATTTAAAACATTGTGATAATAGTTCGTTTGTTTTCAGGATTCTTTTAGAACAGTGTAACCCCCTTAAACGAGCGTACATTATAAAAAAGGGGTCCTGTCGAGACTGGGAGTCAGCAACAATAAAAGACTTGATCCGTCGACTAACTTACATGATCTTTATTAAACGACTATCTATGATGAACGTACTCTACAGCTTACTATACTCTACTGTACTTACTTCTTTACATATTACCACTTATATATATATATATATATATATATATATATATATATATATATATATATATATATATATATATATATGTAAAAGTCCTAAGTCAGCAAAATAAGTGTCACAAATAAACAATAGCTGACCTACTTACTTAATCATTGCATGAACTATAAAGTGCTGACTTAGACTTGTTACATTCCTCCATTCTTTGAGAAATTTGCTCCGAAGGGCACAATTTTATAAATAAAAAAACATATAAAAATATAATACCAAAACACAATTATAAATTACTTAAATATAAATATCACTAAACCTTAAACACTTCACTAAAATTTATTTAAAATGTTCATCTCCACAATATTGTCCATATATACACCACCACCTTCTAAAGTTTATACTGTGATGCACTATTTTCTTCGGAATTTGCTTCCTCCCTGGATTTGTATAATTTTTATCTGGAATGGGTTGGTTCCGCTTGGATTTTTTGTTCCGTTCATCGGAATTTTTGGAAAAGTTCTCCTTACTTGGACCTGTACGTTGCCTGCTTGATACTTTATTGATATTCTGGTATTTGCTCATTTTTGTTTTCTTATGTCTCTTTTGGCTCTTTGCTGCTGTTACTCTTACCAGTTCTGATGACCCGCTGAACCTCGGTTTGACAATCATTTACCGCTACACTTTCTTCTCTGATTAGGGTACTCTCGATTTTTGTGCTCTCTAAAGCACACTCCTCAACTTTGACATCTGCAATTATTTCTTCCTTAACTGCAGCCTCTTCTGCCTCGGAGTCCTCCGCTCCTTTTTCGCAGAATTCATCACTGATCAGCATACTCAGGATCGGTGCGCTCTCTCACGCACCCTCCACTTTAAAACCTTCAATAATCTCTTCCCCTATTTCAGTCTCTTCTGCTTCAGAGTCCTCCGCTCTTCCCTCACAGAATTCTTCTTCAGCAATTACTTGTGGTTAGTGTTGTTTTTCTTCCTGCTCTGCACAAATGCAGCAACCCCGTTTTGGGAGCAGACAACTAACACACTCGTGAATTACATCAGTCTCTGTAACGCTTTCAGGTTCATTCTCGTCTTCATCTTCAGTATTGTCTGATAGATCAACTTAAATTTTATTTGTTTGTTCTTCATTCTTTTTGCAAAGGCAGTAGTTTTTCTTGGGCATCAGACATCCGAAACATCTTAAAACACCTTTATCGGTCGGAAGGCCATCAAGATGTTCAAAAATTCTGTCTATTTCTTCCTCCTGACCTAATAAATGGGCTCTTACTAATTTTGTATACCATCATTTTATTGTCTCTTTTTCTATATCGAACGGTTCTTCAATTCTTCTTTCTTGTTAGACTGGGTTACTTTGGTGATATTCATACTGCGCAGTACGTTGATTTTCTTCGTATCTTCTGTAGCGCTCGTGTTCTTCGTAGCCTCTTCTTTGATTGCTAACTCGTTGCCAACACTGCCTAGCGTAATGGTTTCCGCCACAATTGTAACACTATGCGCGTCTTCTTTCATTATTGTAGAATCTTCTCTGACCGTACATCTTCCTTCTTGCGTCTTGTATAATTTATCGGCCACAACTCTTGCTTTCAATTATCTTCATAGCATGCTGACTCCCGCGAGCAACCAATACAGTGTGTAAAGGCCACTCTGGTCTGACAAATGAACCCAAAACCGCTGCCACCAAAATGTAACCCCCTTAAACGAGGGTACATTATAAAAAAGGGGTACTGTCGAGACTGGGAGTCAGCAACAATAAAAGATTTGATCCGTCGACTAACTTACATGATCTTTATTAAACGACTATCTATGATGAACGTACTCTACAGCTTACTATACTCTACTGTACTTACTTACTTACTAAAAGTCCTAAGTCAGCAAAATAAGTGTCACAAATAAACAATAGCTGACCTACTTACTTAATCATTGCATGAACTATAAAGTGCTGACTTAGACTTGTTACAACAGTTTTAAGTTGTGAAATAAATTCATTATCACGCCTTTCACTCAAATGATGTTGCAAGTTTACAGCTAAAGATCTAGACCAACAAAATTTTCAATTGTGATATTTAGCTACCAGCTGTCAAATTAGAGCCCATGGGATGAAGTGTAAAAATGATTTTATAACTTGTATTGAATCTAGAGGATCTAAACAGTCAAAACATTGCTTAACTGCAAAATAGCAAATGGACGTAGGTAAATAATCAAAAATTTAACCTATTTTTGTATTGATATTAACAAACTAATTTTTTGCACTTCCGGATTAAATGCCCTAATATATTCTTCTTTCTCGTTGGCTGAAGTTTCACTTTTAATCTCGGACAGGTAGATTCACAAAAGGAAATAACGCTAACTTAATTTTTTGCAACATGTAAATCTGTTTCTAAATTAATTAAATTAACAAAATGTTTTTTAAAAAGTCTTAATTGTTATTCATTAAGCCACAATGATTTTTTTTTTAAATATTGTGACGTCATAGCAGAGGGGTTACTGGATCTAAAACAGTACAGATTGTAAATTATTGTAGTCATATATTTTTTTACTTAATTTATTATTATTATTACAATAAAATAGAACATTTATGTAACAAAAATTAGTTTCATAAAAAAAAATTTTTTTTAATGGTGAAAGACCCCATTATAGTATATAAACGACATTTATTATTAATAGTTTTATACAGTTGGTAACTACATAGTATATTTAAACGTTTTTGATAAAATTAATTACTTTGATCTTGTCTAGGGCATCTTTTAAGAATCGATCAAGTTGTTCTGGTGTAATTTTGACTTTTTAGGTTTGGGGCCATCATTTCTTCTTTTAAAGAAAGTAATTAATTTCGAGAAATTGCTTATATCAGTATTATTTCTAACCACCAACATTCTCTTCAACATCGAATATCGCCAAAATGATAGCTTGCACAATTTTTGAACGTTCATAAAAATATACCAGCAGCAGAGTTTTCGTGTATTTTCGAACTTCTTTATTATCACATCACTTGCTGAAAGCTTCGAATTGTTTTTATATATTTTTCTAGATTTTATCGGCGTACTTGTATCGTAAATAACTATAATAGCACTAACAGTTTAAACACAGCCTATGGTAAATGTACAGCTGCAGATCTCTGAAGAAGCTGTAATAAAGCGTTACGTGCGCTGACCAGGCGATGAAATCCATGGAAAGTAGAGCAGAGAGTGATTCAGGGTGAATTCAATTGTAAAATAATGTTTAAGTTGTGCAGTTGCAGGTTTCTCTTAGTACAGTAGTCGAGCTGTTAAATAAATGTAACATCATATCATTCAATCAAATGTTAATGTTGCAAGTTTGCAACTACGAATCTCTATCAACAACATCTTCAAGCAGGATCAGCAGCTACCTAACTGTTAAATTACAGCCTCCAGGATGAGGCGCAAGGATGATTTCATAACTGGGTTTGAATCCAGAGGATTTGGGATATCTAAACATTGTTTGACTGTCTGTCAAATATTAAAAGGGCTCAGGTAAATAAAACAAAACAAATATTTAACCAAATTATTTATTGATATAAACACAAACTAAGTTTTGTTCTCTTATAACTTCTAGGACGTGGTGTCTTCTGCTAGATCTTCTGTGGCCGTGATGATCATTCTATATCAACTTGAAATCATTACAAGCAGCAGCTGGCAAATTTTTAAACCCTTTTGCAGTTTCTTCGTACTTCAAAATGTTGTAATTTACTTATTTCAATATTTATTAATAAAATAAAATTTTAAGTCTTTATATTTATCTATTATTGTTTTATAGTATTTATTAACATTTTATTTATACTTTTCAACTTCTAGAACAGACGACACACCTGCGGGCTCGAGATAAACAACTGCAGCATCCTCGCCAAAGTTCAGCGCCTGCACACCTGGAAGAATATCTTCAGTTATTTAATTACTCAGAAACTAATTAAGTTATCTTTCAATGATTGAAATTATGGATTCCTTGGGAATTTCAGCATTAAGAATTGTTAGATTTACTATTATTTTGTAAAAAATACTTAAGATATTGAAGAAAGAAAAATGTACGAATTGACGTCATGCTAAAATTTTTTATCTTGTTAATATCTCAAAAAGTTTTAAAGCTATGGCATCAATTTTGACAAATATGGATGGAACACGGTGTCTAGTAATACGAAATAGCAGATTTGTTAGAATTTTGTAAAACATAGCTAACTTATTGGCAAAATTAAATTTTTGTGTATGACGCCATTTTGAAATTTTTGTTTTGCTAATTTCTTGCGAATTATTTGAGCTTAAATTGTCTAGTCTGAAATTATCATAACTAAATTAGTCGTAGAGTTAGGAAACATCATATTTGTTAATTTATTATTGTTAATTAACAAGATGCAGGCAATATAAAAATGCTCATCTATTCATCAAGGCGGGCATTTGTCTATTATTGATTATTCTTAAACAATTTAAGCTACAATTGTCTAGTTTGATTTTTTTATCCCTAAATTGCTAAGAAATATCACATTTGTTATTTTATTATTGTTAATTATTAAGATACAGGTAATATAAAAATGTTCGTCTAACAAAAATTAGTTTCATAAAAAAAAATTTTTTTTAATGGTGAAAGACCCCATTATAGTATATAAACGACATTTATTATTAATAGTTTTATACAGTTGGTAACTACATAGTATATTTAAACGTTTTTGATAAAATTAATTACTTTGATCTTGTCTAGGGCATCTTTTAAGAATCGATCAAGTTGTTCTGGTGTAATTTTGACTTTTTAGGTTTGGGGCCATCATTTCTTCTTTTAAAGAAAGTAATTAATTTCGAGAAATTGCTTATATCAGTATTATTTCTAACCACCAACATTCTCTTCAACATCGAATATCGCCAAAATGATAGCTTGCACAATTTTTGAACGTTCATAAAAATATACCAGCAGCAGAGTTTTCGTGTATTTTCGAACTTCTTTATTATCACATCACTTGCTGAAAGCTTCGAATTGTTTTTATATATTTTTCTAGATTTTATCGGCGTACTTGTATCGTAAATAACTATAATAGCACTAACAGTTTAAACACAGCCTATGGTAAATGTACAGCTGCAGATCTCTGAAGAAGCTGTAATAAAGCGTTACGTGCGCTGACCAGGCGATGAAATCCATGGAAAGTAGAGCAGAGAGTGATTCAGGGTGAATTCAATTGTAAAATAATGTTTAAGTTGTGCAGTTGCAGGTTTCTCTTAGTACAGTAGTCGAGCTGTTAAATAAATGTAACATCATATCATTCAATCAAATGTTAATGTTGCAAGTTTGCAACTACGAATCTCTATCAACAACATCTTCAAGCAGGATCAGCAGCTACCTAACTGTTAAATTACAGCCTCCAGGATGAGGCGCAAGGATGATTTCATAACTGGGTTTGAATCCAGAGGATTTGGGATATCTAAACATTGTTTGACTGTCTGTCAAATATTAAAAGGGCTCAGGTAAATAAAACAAAACAAATATTTAACCAAATTATTTATTGATATAAACACAAACTAAGTTTTGTTCTCTTATAACTTCTAGGACGTGGTGTCTTCTGCTAGATCTTCTGTGGCCGTGATGATCATTCTATATCAACTTGAAATCATTACAAGCAGCAGCTGGCAAATTTTTAAACCCTTTTGCAGTTTCTTCGTACTTCAAAATGTTGTAATTTACTTATTTCAATATTTATTAATAAAATAAAATTTTAAGTCTTTATATTTATCTATTATTGTTTTATAGTATTTATTAACATTTTATTTATACTTTTCAACTTCTAGAACAGACGACACACCTGCGGGCTCGAGATAAACAACTGCAGCATCCTCGCCAAAGTTCAGCGCCTGCACACCTGGAAGAATATCTTCAGTTATTTAATTACTCAGAAACTAATTAAGTTATCTTTCAATGATTGAAATTATGGATTCCTTGGGAATTTCAGCATTAAGAATTGTTAGATTTACTATTATTTTGTAAAAAATACTTAAGATATTGAAGAAAGAAAAATGTACGAATTGACGTCATGCTAAAATTTTTTATCTTGTTAATATCTCAAAAAGTTTTAAAGCTATGGCATCAATTTTGACAAATATGGATGGAACACGGTGTCTAGTAATACGAAATAGCAGATTTGTTAGAATTTTGTAAAACATAGCTAACTTATTGGCAAAATTAAATTTTTGTGTATGACGCCATTTTGAAATTTTTGTTTTGCTAATTTCTTGCGAATTATTTGAGCTTAAATTGTCTAGTCTGAAATTATCATAACTAAATTAGTCGTAGAGTTAGGAAACATCATATTTGTTAATTTATTATTGTTAATTAACAAGATGCAGGCAATATAAAAATGCTCATCTATTCATCAAGGCGGGCATTTGTCTATTATTGATTATTCTTAAACAATTTAAGCTACAATTGTCTAGTTTGATTTTTTTATCCCTAAATTGCTAAGAAATATCACATTTGTTATTTTATTATTGTTAATTATTAAGATACAGGTAATATAAAAATGTTCGTCTGTTCATCATGGTGGTCATTTTTCTATTGTTGATTATTCTTAAACAATTTGAGCTACAATTGTCTAATTCGAAACTTTCATCCCTAAATTACTCGTAGAGTTAGGAAATATCATGTTTGTTAATATATTATTGTAAATTAATAAGTTATTGGCAAATTAAAAATGTTTATATTGTATTGCTAGTTATATTTATTGTTTATTTTGTTAAAATGTTATATTTATTGAAATAAATAATTAAAATTATGCTCGTGTTTCATATATATATATATATATATATATATATATATATATATATATATATATATATATATATATATACATCTTCCGTAGTATGTGGCATCCACCTATTGACCATTTACATTGGTTGCGGCATCCGCTGCGTTATTACTTCCATATATGGAAGCCATAACGCTGAGCTATGTTAAGCGGTACCTTGCATCGTATTCTATCTATGCTGAAGATTTCAGCCGGATGCTCTAACTCGGGAGTTTGTAAAAAAACGTATAATTTAGTTCACGATTCCTCCGCTCCTGGCGTTGGCGCTGTTCGGCGCGTATATCGCAGCGGTGTATATCGCTTTTCGAACTACGTAGGTTGCAGCTACCAAGATATTTGACAACGCCGTAGTTTATTGATTTCACGGCAGACAGCCGGTACTCGCGACTCACTCAGATAGGCACATAAGAGTTTTGTTTATTTTTTGTAAAGAGTTTTTCTTTTTGTGTAAAAATGATTTTATAACTTGTATTGAATCTAGAGGATCTAAACAGTCAAAACATTGCTTAACTGCAAAATAGCAAATGGACGTAGGTAAATAATCAAAAATTTAACCTATTTTTGTATTGATATTAACAAACTAATTTTTTGCACTTCCGGATTAAATGCCCTAATATATTCTTCTTTCTCGTTGGCTGAAGTTTCACTTTTAATCTCGGACAGGTAGATTCACAAAAGGAAATAACGCTAACTTAATTTTTTGCAACATGTAAATCTGTTTCTAAATTAATTAAATTAACAAAATGTTTTTTAAAAAGTCTTAATTGTTATTCATTAAGCCACAATGATTTTTTTTTAAATATTGTGACGTCATAGCAGAGGGGTTACTGGATCTAAAACAGTACAGATTGTAAATTATTGTAGTCATATATTTTTTTACTTAATTTATTATTATTATTACAATAAAATAGAACATTTATGTAACAAAAATTAGTTTCATAAAAAAAAATTTTTTTTAATGGTGAAAGACCCCATTATAGTATATAAACGACATTTATTATTAATAGTTTTATACAGTTGGTAACTACATAGTATATTTAAACGTTTTTGATAAAATTAATTACTTTGATCTTGTCTAGGGCATCTTTTAAGAATCGATCAAGTTGTTCTGGTGTAATTTTGACTTTTTAGGTTTGGGGCCACCATTTCTTCTTTTAAAGAAAGTAATTAATTTCGGGAAATTGCTTATATCAGTATTATTTCTAACCACCAACATTCTCTTCAACATCGAATATCGCCAAAATGATAGCTTGCACAATTTTTGAACGTTCATAAAAATATACCAGCAGTAGAGTTTTCGTGTATTTTCGAACTTCTTTATTATCACATCACTTGCTGAAAGCTTCGAATTGTTTTTATATATTTTTCTAGATTTTATCGGCGTATTTCCACTGTGGCTTCTTCAAATTATCGTAATGAAACGTCACTCAAAATGAACACAAATTTTCACTTTGTTTCTAGGCAACCTACAAAATTTGAATAGTACTATCGTTGTTATGAAAGCCATCTATTTACATTTACATACGAATATGTATTATAAATCCTTTAAAATTAATAATTATTTATAATGTATTGCTGAAACGAGGGTTGGAAGTGCAAAAAATAGTGTATATACCACACGACTGAAGTGCCTTTAATCCCTCAGATTATTATTTCTCTCGCCTACGGTTCGTCAAATAATCTTCACCCTCGGGATTGTTTGTTATCAATTTCGTCATCTAAAGCAATACTTAAATATTAGCCAACTTCTTATGTTTTATTATGCAAGTGTTGAGTCTCGTATGAGATATGGGATATGTTTATGGGGAAATTCAAGTGCTATTAAAAAAGTCTTTATTGCCCAAAAACGAATTATTCGTTGTTTAGCTGGAGTCAGTTACTTATCTTCATGTCGTGAATTCTTTAAAAAATCAACATCTTAACTGTTATAAGTTTGTATATTTATGAAACTTGCATTTTTATTCTCAAAAACCAAAATTCTTTTGCAAAGACATCTGATATTCATAATTATAATACTAGGCATAATAATAATTTCTATGCACCGGTAGCCAAACTAAATGTTGTTAAAAATTCTCCTGAAATATTTGGATTGAAATTGTTCAATAAATTGCCTGAGAGTTTAAAACAAATTAATAACTTAAAACATTTTAGAAAAGAACTTAAAAAATATTTAATCCACCATACTATTTACATTCTAGAAGAATATTTCGGCATATAAACATATCATAAGCAATTTTGTATCAATTTTTATGTATTTTTTTGACGCTTTCTATACACTGTTTCAAGTGTCTTTGGAAATAAATATCTTTATTATTATTAGATCTTGCGCTTCAGTCCCTTGGTATATAAATATATATTCCTTATTGTAGATTACAATTACTTCTGTGAAAAGGAATCATCTGGTAAATCTGTTATGGGCGCAATGATAGTTCTAGAACAGTCTGGAATGATTCCAACAGAAATTTGTCAATTTTGAAGATTGCTCTAAAGCTTCTCCGTATTTTAAAATATTGTAATTTGTTTATTCCAAGATAGATTCATATAAAATTTGAACATTTTTTAAAATCTATACATATTTATTTATAATATTATTTATTTACATTTGAATTATACTTTTCAGGGTGCAATGATGATAACATTGTACACTGGGTTCCTCGGAATTCTGTTGACTTCTGGTAATATATCCGGTCAACTTATGGAACCTGTTGGATTCTGATTTCACTTGCTGCATATTGACGACATCTACAGGCTCGATAGAAACACCTGCAGCATCTTCGTCAAGGATCAGCGTCTGCACAATGTTATCAACTGTTACTGTTATCATTTCAATAACATCTCAACTTCCAAAAACCTGTGATAGAGAAATGGTGTTGCCGCCCATTAAACACAAACACATAAGTAAATATATCAATTCATTAATGATTTAATTAAATGAACTTATATTTGTATTTGGAATGGAGAACGATGTTGAAGACTTCCTTGAAGGCTCTGCAACTGCATCTCCTGGCTACGGGTTCTTGACTACAAGAAGTGAAAACTATTCAGCTGTATCTCCCCTTGACTACAGGAAGTGAAGCTCTCTTGAATACGTTTTGAATCGAAATTATTTATTTCACGTAGAATTCTTTTAAAAATGTTTCAAAAACTTATTTAAGACAACACGAGGATCACGAAACGTTAACTATATAGAAATATATCCAAATACTTTTAAAATTATTTATCTACGGTAGTGTGTAAAATTAATGTTTAACTGTTAGTTTCAAGTTTGTAAAACGGTTGTTTAGTAACACGATCCCATTAGTCACGGGCAGTCACGGGTTGCCAAGCAACGAGTGATTAAAATTTTTAAACGCCAAATTTGAAAAATTTTGTTATCATGGCAAACTTCTCATTTAATATTGAGATCCTATTTCATAAATAAAAATATTTTTTAAATATTTTTTGGGGTTTTTCATTATATCGTAGATAAAATTTTATACGATACACATACGTAAAGGGGGTCTTAAAATACTCGCTACGCTCGTGTTTTAATTGACTCATTCGTGACTAAAGACTAGCTTTACGTACTTGTATCGTAAATAACTATAATAGCACTAACAGTTTAAACACAGCCTATGGTAAATGTACAGCTGCAGATCTCTGAAGAAGCTGTAATAAAGCGTTACGTGCGCTGACCAGGCGATGAAATCCATGGAAAGTAGAGCAGAGAGTGATTCAGGGCGAATTCAATTGTAAAATAATGTTTAAGTTGTGCAGTTGCAGGTTTCTCTTAGTACAGTAGTCGAGCTGTTAAATAAATGTAACATCATATCATTCAATCAAATGTTAATGTTGCAAGTTTGCAACTACGAATCTCTATCAACAACATCTTCAAGCAGGATCAGCAGCTACCTAACTGTTAAATTACAGCCTCCAGGATGAGGCGCAAGGATGATTTCATAACTGGGTTTGAATCCAGAGGATTTGGGATATCTAAACATTGTTTGACTGTCTGTCAAATATTAAAAGGGCTCAGGTAAATAAAACAAAACAAATATTTAACCAAATTATTTATTGATATAAACACAAACTAAGTTTTGTTCTCTTATAACTTCTAGGACGTGGTGTCTTCTGCTAGATCTTCTGTGGCCGTGATGATCATTCTATATCAACTTGAAATCATTACAAGCAGCAGCTGGCAAATTTTTAAACCCTTTTGCAGTTTCTTCGTACTTCAAAATGTTGTAATTTACTTATTTCAATATTTATTAATAAAATAAAATTTTAAGTCTTTATATTTATCTATTATTGTTTTATAGTATTTATTAACATTTTATTTATACTTTTCAACTTCTAGAACAGACGACACACCTGCGGGCTCGAGATAAACAACTGCAGCATCCTCGCCAAAGTTCAGCGCCTGCACACCTGGAAGAATATCTTCAGTTATTTAATTACTCAGAAACTAATTAAGTTATCTTTCAATGATTGAAATTATGGATTCCTTGGGAATTTCAGCATTAAGAATTGTTAGATTTACTATTATTTTGTAAAAAATACTTAAGATATTGAAGAAAGAAAAATGTACGAATTGACGTCATGCTAAAATTTTTTATCTTGTTAATATCTCAAAAAGTTTTAAAGCTATGGCATCAATTTTGACAAATATGGATGTAACACGGTGTCTAGTAATACGAAATAGCAGATTTGTTAGAATTTTGTAAAACATAGCTAACTTATTGGCAAAATTAAATTTTTGTGTATGACGCCATTTTGAAATTTTTGTTTTGCTAATTTCTTGCGAATTATTTGAGCTTAAATTGTCTAGTCTGAAATTATCATAACTAAATTAGTCGTAGAGTTAGGAAACATCATATTTGTTAATTTATTATTGTTAATTAACAAGATGCAGGCAATATAAAAATGCTCATCTATTCATCAAGGCGGGCATTTGTCTATTATTGATTATTCTTAAACAATTTAAGCTACAATTGTCTAGTTTGATTTTTTTATCCCTAAATTGCTAAGAAATATCACATTTGTTATTTTATTATTGTTAATTATTAAGATACAGGTAATATAAAAATGTTCGTCTGTTCATCATGGTGGTCATTTTTCTATTGTTGATTATTCTTAAACAATTTGAGCTACAATTGTCTAATTCGAAACTTTCATCCCTAAATTACTCGTAGAGTTAGGAAATATCATGTTTGTTAATATATTATTGTAAATTAATAAGTTATTGGCAAATTAAAAATGTTTATATTGTATTGCTAGTTATATTTATTGTTTATTTTGTTAAAATGTTATATTTATTGAAATAAATAATTAAAATTATGCTCGTGTTTCATATATATATATATATATATATATATATATATATATATATATATATATATATATATTTATATATATATATATATATATATATATATATATATATATATATATATATATATATATACATCTTCCGTAGTATGTGGCATCCACCTATTGACCATTTACATTGGTTGCGGCATCCGCTGCGTTATTACTTCCATATATGGAAGCCATAACGCTGAGCTATGTTAAGCGGTACCTTGCATCGTATTCTATCTATGCTGAAGATTTCAGCCGGATGCTCTAACTCGGGAGTTTGTAAAAAAACGTATAATTTAGTTCACGATTCCTCCGCTCCTGGCGTTGGCGCTGTTCGGCGCGTATATCGCAGCGGTGTATATCGCTTTTCGAACTACGTAGGTTGCAGCTACCAAGATATTTGACAACGCCGTAGTTTATTGATTTCACGGCAGACAGCCGGTACTCGCGACTCACTCAGATAGGCACATAAGAGTTTTGTTTATTTTTTGTAAAGAGTTTTTCTTTTTGTTCAAATATAAAATTTTTGGAGCAAAATGAAACCGATGGTTTTGTCCTTATTTTCAATTCACATCCAGGAACTTATTCTTTCATGTGTGTGATAAATTGTTATTAACCCATTTATTTACAAGATGTTAAAAAAATATAGGGCTTCAAGGAAATACCATTTCCGGTTGGTAGATTTTCATCAAAACCTTTTGGTGATTAGGGTGCAGTATTGTAATTAAAAGCCAGATTCAGTGAAAACAAGATGAATTTATTTTCATAAACAGTGACAGACTACTCAAAAATTATTATTAACAAAAGAATCCTTATTTCTAAGTAACTGTATTTTATTGTATACATAAGATCAGAGAATGCGTGCTTGTGTGTGTGTATGTGTATGCATGACAGGCGCTTCAACCTAATTAAATCTTCTTGAGAGCATATAAATTTTTAAGTAGAATAGAATTTAAGATAAAGAGTACAATCAAAAATTTTGTACATGTACTCAGACATCATCATAAAAATGGGTTCTAAGAAGGGCATGAGAATCCGTTTATGTATTCTACACCTCCCATTTGAACGGGAGGTAAAAATTATCTATAAAAATAAGTATTGCATCTAAGGATATAAGTGTTATGAAATTGGTTAAATTGAACTTATTGTAAATATTTTAGGCTGCATTGCAGATATGTTTTGATTTTTCAATAGTTCCCATATGGATATAAAATAGCGGAAAACTATACTTTTAAATCAAAAGTAAGTTTCAAAATCAATTTTTCCGTAGATACTTTCAATTTTCCCTGTAATTTTTTTGATATAAAAGTAAAAACTTTTTAGGACTTTTAAAATCAAAAACAAATTATTCAATTTTTAAAGGAACTATTTTTTTTTTGAGTGAGTATACCGGGTGTCTACATTTTTGTAGGACATGGGAAATACAGTTCTAAAATTTTCATTATGCGATAGTAAGTTCTCTATAAATTTTAGAATAAAAGTGTAAATATAAAAAATGTTAAGCAACAAAAATTGCACCAAATAAGCATAAATTCATTGATCTCAACATATTTTGTAATGACACTTTTATTCTAAAATTCATAGGGAACGAACTATCGCCAAATGAAAATTTTAACCCATAAAAAATTATTGTAATAATATTGTCTTTTTTATATTAAAAAATATATGTATCTCGCGAAAGTAGCACTGTTTTTGAATTAAAAGTGGAAGTTGTTGGAGCATTTTCGAAAGCAAATTTATTTGATTTAACCTGCAATTTATTTATATTTAAAGCAAATTTTTTTTGAGTGCTGTATTCAACTTAAAAAAAAGAATAAGATAGAAATAAGTAACTGAGCAAAATAATAGACATTTTCAGGCTGGAAATACAGATTTTTAAATTATTCTATTGGAACAGAATTACGAAACAAATCAGTTTTAATTAATATTGACGTATAAAACATCCAGGTGAGGTGCCATGAAAGGCACCACTTACTTTTTAAAAGTTTTTGTTGATAAGGTCGTTTTGGTACTTTTAACAAAACTTTTGATTTGGACAGTTAAGACAGGCGGCGCCAGACGATGAAAGTAGTCTAATAGTAACTATTATAAAAGTGTCGTAGCAGTAACTTTTACGCACTTTTGCCAAATAGTTATGCCCAATAACTTTTATAACAGTTCGGTTAAAAAATGGTTCATGTTCTTTATTACTTATTACATATGCCTTGAAAAAAAATCTTGTGTGGACACCACACTACTTTCTAATACAAATAAAACCAACTGAACACGTATGAGTTGTTCCTTGCGTATGATTTTATTTTGACAATTATTTGATAGAAAAATAGAGATAGAAAAAAAAGAGAAAATATAAATTAATTGATAGCTAGTTTTCAAATCTTTCTAACTAATAATACAAATATTACTTTTATAATACACATAAATATTAAAAATGTTTAAGTTTTTGTTCCCATTGTAACTAGATTATAGGAATATATTCTTAAAAATATAAGTTAGTTTTTCTCAAAATTAGAAGCATGTACAAGAAAAGTGTAAATATCATTTTAAATTCCAAATATTTTTTCTAACATCTTTCATTTGAAACTTTTTCTCAAATCTGATTCTATTTTAAAAATAAATGGAATTTATTGTTTTGTGTTTCCAGTAAACTTCCACTTCCGGTTTTTCATTTTCATTCAAAATCAACTCAGCTCTTCATTTTCTCATGAAACTTATAAATTCCAAGTTTTGTTTATATCTCTTGTCTCGTTCATGAGAAATTGCGCACACGGACATCCATCCATCCATCCATCTATCCTTCCATCCCTCCATCCATCCATCCTTCCATCCTTCCATCCTTCCATCCTTCCATCCTTCCATCCTTCCATCCTTCCATCCTTCCATCCTTCCATCCTTCCATCCTTCCATCCTTCCATCCTTCCATCCTTCCATTCTTCCATTCTTCCATCCTTCCATCCTTCCATCCTTCCATCCTTCCATCCTTCCATCCTTCCATCCTTCCATCCTTCCATCCTTCAATCCTTCCATCCTTCCATCCTTCCATCCTTCCATCCTTCCATCCTTCCATCCTTCCATCCTTCCATCCTTCCATCCTTCCATCTTCACAAACAGACATCATTGAGAAATTGGTTTTAACGGATTCAGTGGACATCAAAATATGTATTTTATTAGGCTGGGATTTACATTGTATTGAAAATAAACTATTACAGACATAACTACAGACAGAAAACATACAAATTTTTTACAAAATCATCCTGCACACCTAACTCGTCAGCTATTTTAGCATTCTTCTTTTCTCATGTATTTTATAATCTTTTAATCTTATACTCCATAAGCACTTATGATTCATATATAATTCAACAAAATAACAAGGTTTCGTTATGAAATACGATTTTATTCTAATTTCGCGCGTCGTAATCCCCGGCGGTCGCCATTTTTTTTTACGGCTGTTATTCGTTACTATTACCACAAGTAGAACGGTTCCTACTTACAGAGCTACATACGAGTTACTACTATAGCAGCTGTACTGTTATAAAAGTGTGTGGTCACACGTAACAGGGGATGTGAGTAGTTATTATAATAGTTACTTTTATAGTAGCTACTTTTATCGTCTGACGCCGCCTTTACGGGGCTGAGAAAACAACATGTGATATTTATCCATTCACTAAATGAACAAATCAACAGAAAATGAAATTTAAGGATAAGAATATTTAGTAAAATTTCACTAGAATAGGATTCAATACTTCGTACTACGGACCCAGAGGTCCCGGGTTCGATTCCCGGACTGGGCTGGCACCAAACAGTGTCTGCTGCTGAGTACAGCGCAGATACTTCCATCTTCATATCACCAAAACGGTGTCTGCAGCTGAGTACAGCGTAGATACTTCCATCTTCATATCACTTATCACCAAAAACGGTGTCTGCAGCTGAGTACAGCGCCGACACTTCCATCGTCATATCACCCATCACCCCGGCTAATAACCATAGCAGTTGAAGCCGTATCATTAAAAAAAAAAAAATACTTCGTATTACCTCCTCAAGCCCATATATACTTCAAGATTATTACTTTCATATCATCTCCAGAAAATCATGATTATCTTTAAATTTCATTTTTTGTTATTTTTGTTCATTTAATAAACTGTCAAATATCACATGTTGTTTTCTTCTGCCCCTAAGTTCTATAAGTCTTTTTATGGTAAAACATCAAAAGTTTTTTAAAAGTACTAGAACTACGTTGTCAACAAAAATTGTAAAACCGTAAATGTTATGTTTTCATTGCACTTGAGTGTACGAACCCAGAATCATATCATTTGGCCTAATTAATATTTTAGAATAATTTTAAAAAAATTGTTCTAATCATATGAAGGGAAAATGGTTGTACTGAATTTCTTTGTATCTTAAATTCTCTTATGCTTAAGAATATTTTAAGGAAAAATAACAACTGAAATAATAAATAATTTTAGCAACAGCCATGGCTGGTAACGTTGAATCCGGTTCACTCGATAACGCAAGTTAAGCAACACTGCCCGCGGTCAATAGTTGTATGGGTTACCGCTTTGCGAAAACTCATACCAGCGAATACCGCGTGCCGTTGTCACAGTTTCAAATAAATATTGTAGGAAAGGTAATATGCCGCATAATTTTGATTTCAATTAATTTTACTCATTTCATTTATTTACTGAGGTTAGCCCAAAAACCCGGATAAGCCTTCAAATAATCTACCAGTTACTGTTGATAAATTGTTCGCAAAATCTAATCAATTCGTAACATAAATATACCTCCTTTACATATATTTATGTGCGGGAGGCAGAGATGGGCAGTAATTAATTACAAGTAATTAAATTACGTAATTAATTACATTTTTCAGAAATATAATTGGTAATTTAAGTTTTCAATCACATTATATCTTTTATGGAAAGTTTAGTAATTAATTATATTATTTGTGCAAGTAATTTGTAATTCTAGCACTATTTCATTGTAATTACAATAACTTTTTTTTCATAAACAATATGACTAATTCTATGACATTTTTATAAATATGTGATGAAATCGAAAATTCCGTTTCAATTTCAACAGATCAAAATTTGTTGGTTCTTAGTAATTTTCCAAATATCAACCGAATTTTCATTCGTAGGCGTTAAATTTTATAACACCAGTGCTATAATCCACATTATTAGGCAGAATGTTTTGTTTTGGTTTCAGAATTCTAATTTTTTTTATATATATTTTAATAATAATTCTATGTTCCTTCATTATGCTTTTGATTTTTATTTTACTTTTTTCTAGTATAAAATTCTAATATAAATAATAATATTAAATTATTTTTTTTTAATTCGCATAAAAAATAAAAAGTAATTGTAATTTGTAATTATTTAATGTAAATTAACTACATTTTTTGCATATAATTGAGCTAATAAATTAATTAAATTTGGATGGCACAGTAATATAATTTGACGATTATAATTTAATTAATATTGAGACAGTAATCATAAAAACTAATTAATTACATTTTTTCAGTAATTTGCCCATCTCTAGCGGGAGGTAAAAATGATATAGATTTAAGGTATAAATATGAGGTAATTAAACATTTTTTTGGTATGATTTCGACTGGGCCAAATGATATGATCCCGGGCTCGTATATTGATGATTGCTAATAGCAACACTGTCAGGTAAATCAGTTAACTACAATTTAATAGCAGTTTAGTTTCTAGATTTAATACCTAGATTATATTAAGTTTATAATACAGAAATCATTCACCTAAATTTAGTTGCTAATTTTTTTAACTGACTATTTAATGTTGGAAATTAGTATGAAATTTACCATTTCAAATCTTTTTACTCTTCAGTGTGCTGAGATTCCGCCTGCCATCACTGGCATTTCAGCAACTGGAAGAAATTCTAAATCGGTTAAAAGTAACTATATTTTTTAATTTTCATACATAGGTAGAACATGGCGGAAATTGTTTTACCCCTAAATTTAATCGTAAAAATACCAACTTTTTTTTGGCGAAACCTCAAAAAAATCGAGTTAAGGGTGGATTCCTATAGATTCAGCCCTAAAAACTCCAATGGCAGTCTCGAAAATTAGCGCTCACCCTTAAATATTATGTAATTAAATAAAGCAAAGTAAATACTGCTCTAATTATGTAACTACACATCCTATCGCAAAATGGTTTGTAAAATAGTATTCAGCACATTCTAAAAGGGGTATACAAGCATTTCGAGCCCTTTAAAGTTAATATTAAGGGTGATTTTTAAGGGAACTATTTTGAAAACTTTAAAGCGTCATATCTCGAAAACAGTAAGAGATATCGCAAAAATAACGATAAACCGCGGTCCCTTTAGTAGTATCCTGAAGAATCGACCCTTCTCTACAACATATGTGAGTGTCAGGGGCCTAGGGCCAAGAGTTAAAAAACCGCTAATTAATCAAGGTCACAATTTCAAAAATGAGCACCTTCAATTAGTTTTAATTACCAAATCGAAAAAATGTGAGTGCCTAGTTACCGCATCGGGCAGTGCTGCCATCTCTTACAAAATTTGTGAACTATTGTGAGTACAGGGCAACACTATTTTCAAATTGCATTGATTTTTTGTAATTTAAGAACCTATATTTCTAAAATAAAATAATAGATGGCAGTACTAAGATTAAAATTGAAAAGAATAAATTAGATTTATGAATTTCGTTTTATTAAATGGCAATATTAATTGTAACTATTGTTTTTCTTATTTGAAAGTAATTAAAACATATTTTATTTCTGTAATAATTTATTATATCAATGGATAAATACAAGTTAAAATATTTAATTTATTATTTCAACTTAAATTAAACACAAGAGTACATGTATATTATTTTCCAAAATATATCTCACAAATCACAATTATATTATTTTTTATCAACAACTTTTTTTTCTATCTCAGACTACTCTACTAACTACTAACATCGCTAGTGCTTTACAAGCACTTATACACGTGTGTCATACGCTATTTTTACCTCCCGCCTACCTCTAGGTAAGGGAGGTATTGTTTTTGGTCAAAAAATTGGGTAGTGAGTTTTCAATGAATAATCACGTTTTAGGGTCCCTACAATACGATTTTACTATTTTCGCGATGATGTCTGTATGTATGTATGTATGTATGTATGTATGTATGTATGTATGTGTGTGTGTGTGTAGTCTGTGGCAATTTTTTCGTCTCGCATAACTCAAATACTCTAATACCAAAAAATACAATTTTGTGAATTATTGCTTCTTATATTTAAATGAAGAGCTGATTAGATTTTGGATAAAATTGGTCAACCGGAAGTAGCAGTTTACTTGAAGCCCTTAACAGTTTTTCGTGAAAAACACAGTTAAATTTCCTTTTTCAACAATTTATGTTATTTTGAAAGTTGAAGAATATTTAATTTTACATGTATTTTGATTACACTAATTTTATTAATTTTCATTAGATTTAGAGATAATAAAATATAAAGAAATTAGATTTTACAAATCTTGCATTCCTAGTACACCATGGAAACATTTAAAAATTTTCAATTTTTTACAAAATGTGACACATGTCATTGGGATTATGAAGCTGTTTGCTTAGTGAAATATATATCATAAAATTAAATAAATATACGAAAAAACATTAAAATTCTCAAATATAAAGAAAATAAACAAATAAGAAGGTATGTTTCTGTATCATCCCATATACTAAAAGGCAAAATTCACTTTCTATATTTTCATCTGCCTAGTAACCAAATTTGTGCGCAGCTCTAGAGCTTAGACGGTTTGACGGATTTCAGTGAAACCTTTACCGGAAGTTAGAGATTTTTTCAGAATAGCGCCTTTTTATGAATTCACATTTTTAGTACACATGATGTGCGAGATATGAAATAAATTAGGCAGAAATGCGTTTACGGATCAAAGTGTGCGGGTTGCTATCAAAGTGGAGTTTGTTGATTTTAAAATGAATAACAGTTTAAATGTCAGCTTTGACGTTTCAATTTGAATGTATTTAATGAAGTTTTACAACATTTCTAGAGGTATTGAAAGTAATTTGGAATATTGTTTAATGTGAAAAAGATAGTGAAAATATTTGAATAAAATAGTTGAAATGGTTTACATATTTTGACAGATGCAATTGATTGAATTTTTGTAATATAAGGGATATCTATCAAGTCTAAACTCGCAAAAAATCTAAATACTTACCGTAAAAATAAATCAAGGAAATTATGTCTTTGATTTCTCTTCTTTTAAAGGAAAATGAACGAGATACAGAGACCCGAGTTATATAAAAAAGTAGAAATTTGTTGTACCTTGTTATTATATTATATCTTATTGGTAAATGTAAAAATAGTTTCTAATGATATATTACCGTATTATTACTGCGTAGTTCGATTTTAGAGAATTTCAAGAAATAAATTTTGACAGATACGACACTTGGAATCAAAATGGCGGACAAGAATAATCATATATTCTAGTACCTTAATGGCCGGTTGCATAAACGTTCATCAAATCTTTAATCAACTAATGGATCATCAAATTAATAAATCAAAATCGGATTGCAGGAAGGAAAAAAATCTCTAATCAAACTCAAGTTATGTGATGTATAAGTTCTGTTCGATTGATTACAAATAAAACTGTCAACGTCGAATAGAAGTACTCTGCGGCTGCGCGCGCCACATTTACTATCCCAAGTATCAAACTGTCAAATGCGATTCGCAGTGAAGAGATTGTGTAATAACCAGTGTAATTTTTTCTATGTTGTTTAACGTAAGTATTTAATATACATCGTAATAAGCTCCATTCAATTTAAACTCTAACTTATTTCAGAAAACTGGAAAAGAGACAAAAATTATAGCGAAACTGAAAAACAGTTACTGATTTCCCTTGTAGGCAAGTGAGTATTTGTATTTAAAATTAATCAGCGACACATCCTTTGGTTAGCTTATTTCTCATATTGTTTACCATTCCATTACATAATTCCCTAATATTCTTCCTTTCATTGTTACTTCCGCCCAGATATATAGCAATAATCGAAAATAAATAGACCAAGCATCTTTATGTCTACAAAAATAGTGAAACATGGCCTATAATAGCAGAAAATTTTAACTCCTCTGCAGAATTGGAACCACGATCTGTAAAACAATTAAAAATTCTCTACGACAACATGAAAAGGAAAATAAGAAAAAATGTTGCGGAACATGTATGTATAATACTTTTTGGGCAAAGAAAAAGATATACTTTTAGTAGAATTGCAGGAGCAAATTCAGCCCCTTGAAAATATGTTTGATAGTGCAGCCGAATATATGAGTAATATTTATAAGTGAAGTTAGCTGTAGATCGTAGTTTCACAATTTAAAAAAGCAAAAAAAAAAATTTATAAGGCGCGGGCAGACACGTGACTTGCTGACGTCATGAACAGCTGATCGAGTGGATTCTCCGCCATGATTGTTTTAAATTTAGTTTGACAGTTACGGTAACTTAGTGTCCCTACCTGTTTGAGCCAAATTTGTGATTTTATATGCCAAATTCAAGACAATATACGATTAAAACATGGTAAATAGTTGAAAAATACATCTGCTAATTGTTATTTTACACAGGTTAACTTAATATTTATTATTTATAGTTGATTCTTACGAAGAGTAATTAATCACTGATACAAATACTGTATCTGTGTATCACATATAAGCATCAAATTTTATACAATATGAAATAATAATACAGGTAAGAATGTATAAACAAATATGGCATTATATAATAATTATTTAAATTATAGGAAACGAAATAAAAATTTTTAAGTTAAAGTACAGAAATTTCATCTGATTATTTATATTAGTATGTATTAAAGAACCGATGGTATCGGATGTAATGCGAATACACATGCTTACGAGAGAAAAATAACATAAGGAAATTGATCATGAAGGTTTTTCAAAAACATGACATACACTAACGCGTATCAAAGATTGTTACAAGGTTCGTCTTAAGAAAAAAAATTTGGACCAAAATAAAAAGGTGAATAAATGTATATTTCATTACTATTACATCTGTTGATGTCAACTTTTTACAGCAGAACCAAATACAAGTTAATCAAGCACACATGATTTCGACCAAATGATTGCGATTTATTTATTAGTCTCCGTTTGCAGAAGAACTGACACAAAAAGTGGAAATTACACATTAACTGTTAATAAATGCATCCGACTTCAGACAAACGAAAAGTATCAGACTGCGACTCATCAAATTTATACAACAATCGAAAAGAAGCGTACACCAACGAACAGGCATATATAAGTTTGGAATCCCATAAATTTTACAAGTACCACATGATCCAATCGGCGTAATGTCTTCTTAGAGAAAAGTTCTTGTAGCGAAGGAAGATGCAAAACTGAAATTCCTTTTAAGTGTCCACGCACACAGAAGAAAGCCTTAAGAGAAATACCCACCAGATGTGGTCATCTAACTTACATGTGCTTACTACCTAACGTAAAATGTATCTTGTCAAAGGTGCAACAGTACATAAATAAATATCGTTACATTTCGATTATATAATACAATTAGAATAAATTTGATGTATTCAGTATATTACATGCCATTTAAAACTTGATTACAACAATGCACTGATTACAATAATAAGAAACATATTGACATATTTATATTATTCCCTACGTAGCGGATCTCATTGCAATTCTCAGTGAGACTGAAAATCGGTGGACTCAAGAGTGCAGCTCTCGTTGTTGACGTCGAAGTGGTAGTGCAAATAAAACAGTCACTCTCCTGGTGGAGTTTCAGATCGCACTGGTCTTCATGATCAATTTCCTTATGTTATTTTTCTCTTGTAAGCATGTGTATTCGCATTAGATCCGATACCATCGGTTCTGTAATACATACATATAGTGATATTCACCTAAGAATGGCATTCTTCGAATTCCATTCTGATGACGTCACAGAAGGGTATGAATTAAGTGATCCACATGCGTTATTAGCAATGCTTTTGTCTGATGTGTTGCTAATGTCACGAAGCGTGTGTTGACGTACGTCGCTACTTACACCGTATAGGTGACAGTTGAATATTTACTGTGTTTATATTCGCATTCAGTGATTGAGTTAAATTTAACGAATAAATATGAGTGGTAAAACATTATCTAAACGTTGCAAAGAAATTATTTTGAATGCTTCGGCATTTTTTCATGAAGAAAAACGTATAGATGGTCCACTAATTCCATTTTTTCTGTAGAAGATGTAAGTTTTATATTGTGAGGTTATGTTAGCAATTTAACGTTAATGTTATTATTATCTATTTTCTTATACATTCTTCGTTATTATTATTATTGTCTTAGGCGATTTCTGCAATGTAGAAATTTGAACGACGCTAGGAAATAAATTTGTAAATACTTATTTCTACTACATTGCCAACAGATGTCAGTACCGTCAATCGAAATTTCAATTTGTATTAGTACCTCATATAAATGAAGTGTGTGACGTCATCACATTGGAATGCCATTCTTAGGTGAATATCACTATATATAAATGAACAGATGAAATTTCTGTACTTTAACCTAAAAATTTTTATTTCGTTTCCTATAATTTAAATAATTATTATATTATGCCATATTTGTTTATACATTCTTACCTGTATTATTATTACATATTGTATAAAATTTGATGCCTATATGTGATACAGTATTTGTAACAGTGATTAATACCTCTTCGTAAGAATCAACTTTAAGTTGTAAATATTAAGGTAGCCTGTGTAAAATAGTAATTAGAAGATGTATTGTACAACTATTTACCTTGTTTTAATCGTATATTGTCTTGAATTTGACATGTAAAATGACAAATTTGGCTCAAACAGGTAAGTTACCGTAACTGTCAAACTAAATTTGAAACAAACATGGCGGAGAAACCACACGATTAGCTGTTCATGAAGTCAGCAAGTCACGTGTCTGCCCGCGCCTTATTGGGGGAAAAATCAAAGTAGCTGACACCTTGCGGCAAAAATATAAACTAAAGAAACGAGGAAAACATTCGTTGCTCCGTTTAAAATACATAGCAAAGCTGTAGAATTGTATTCAAATTTACAAATATATTTAGGTTTATTATAGTAAATAGATAGTGTTTTAGTATTAGTCTAATACTTTTAAGTAGTATTAAATGTGTTAATAGTGTATATAGTAGTGTTTAGTTAGTATATGTGAAGATTTGAAATCGAACAATGACGAGCAAATGCAAAAGATATTGTTCAGTGGCACAGGGTAATAATTATAAAACAGTTGATATCAGTATATACTCCTTCCCTAAAGATCCATTGATCCATTATTATCAAAAAAATGGACAATTATTCTCCGAATTGGAAAACCTGTCTCAAAAGCAATGTCTGTTTGTTCTGATCACTTTCAGGCTACTGATTTTCATCCAAGTAAGTTGGAATGTGTTTATTTTTACATGAATTCATAAATACCATTGATTTAAATTCGCCCATATACGGCAAACAGGTGTTTAAAAACCATCAACCATAAACGAATGATTATGAATTTTAAAATCAACCTCTAGATGTCCTGGGTGCAGAAGAGTTGGAAGAAGAAATAACAGTAACCCCAGAATTCGTTGGACATTCGGCAGTTAGATGCTAAATTAGTAGCTGTAGATAAAACTGTGTATGTTGACAAAAGTGTACAAGTTAACACTATTTAGAAATTAGTTATAAATACTTTGAAGCTATTTCCAACTTTGAATGTCAATAGCATAGAAAAGAAAATTGGTATTATTTTAACTAAATATACTCAAAAATATCACTTCACTCAATAGTAACTTTCTCCATAATTTCACAAAATGTGTAGATGTTTACAATTCGAAACAAGAACTAGGAATGATCAAACTCAGCAACAACAGCAATAATATCGGATTAGTACGGTAAATAACCAGTTGTTTATTCGAAAAACCTCTACATACCGAACTACCAAATACTCCAATTCAACAACAAATGCAATTATATCGGATTAGAACGGTTAATTAACAGTATTTTCTTCGATAAACATGTACATGCAGCTATGACAGATAGTTTGTTTTCCTCGTTTTGACGCCATTTTGCCACTGTCCGACCTGCCACCTACATTCGAGTTTTTTTCCCAATTGAGGTTGAATAAACACGAATTTAGTCAACGGTATTTTCAGAATGTAAATTTTTACTAGGTTTTTTTGTTTTATTTACACCACCACAAACTGTCATATCTACCAAACATCATTGGCGATCCGTAGGTAACTTCACTTTTGGCCGTAAACTACGGTTTTACCCAAAAAGATTTCACCATATAACACTATTGAAAAACAAACAAGTATTGTTTTATGTCTTGTTTGTAACAATCGGCGACCGTAAATTCAATTTTGACATTTGAAATATATGAATTGATACGAAGAGTTTTGAACTGCGATAGTGGCGTCATCTATATTTGCTAGATTGAACTAAACTCATGGAAGTGGCCGTACATTCAACAGTCTCCTCGCTGCTGTGATTAAAACTTGATGATCCGTTGACGATCCGTTAGCAACTGATTAACGGATCATCGACGGATAATCATTTTTTATTAACGTTTGTGCAATCATTCAAAAATCTCATTGCTTCTCATGCAGTTCATAATTTGACCACCAGATAGCAATGGATCCATTCAGCGAATAGTCAGAGTTTACACAGAAAAATGTGAAATGAAAATTGTCTTGGCAACAAACAAATAACTGCATTGTTTACTATTAGTAAATAAGTAGTAATTTTTCATTGTGCTCCGTATATTACTATTATTTATTGGAAAGTAATTAATTTCGTTGTTGATTCATTGTTGTGTGTGTGTGTTTAGAATATTTTGGACAGTATTAACCTATTCTAACCACCCCTAGAGATCTGTGGCCATTAGTGCAAGATTTAAGGACAGTTAAATTTGCAAATCTTCATTTAACAACACAAGTATCTCAAATATTGTACAATTGCAGTAAAGGTAAATATTATTTTAAGTATTTAATTTTTTTTAAGTTATGATATATTACTTTGATAATTTTCAATTCACGACCACCAAATACATTGCTGTAGAGCGAATCAGATTTAAATTTTTAAATCATGAAATATAAGGCCCCGAATAATTTCATGTCCGTATTTATTTTTAACTAAATCAAATCCCTTTTGTATTTTAGATTTGATCAACATAAATATATTATTACGTCATTTACCCATTTCGGGTGCGGCACTCTGCTTTTGTAGATCTCGGTAAGTGATATATTTGTTTGCGTTCCATTGGATTATGAATCAACCAACCTAAGCAAAGTTTCTGCACGGCAAGCTATAATCTAGAGCAGTCAGTGACAAATCCAGTTGTATCTGAAATTCCGGTGCTGAAGGTATTTATTAAGTAAATAACAGTAAAACAGCGAACTCTAAAACCTGTAAGTACTAAAAAAATTTCTGACGATACTTACTACAGTTTAAATAAAACTTTAGTATAGTTTATAGTTGTTAATAAATTTTTTTTTAAAAATGCCGTCCAAGGATAGAATTAAACGTCAGAATAGAATCAAAAGATATCAAAATGAGGTAGAAGAAAAACCGAAATCCGTAGTTGTCAAACCAACAGTTAAAACTGATTATGTGAAACCAGCAAATATAGTTGATGTTAAAGCGATAGAAAATCAAAATGATAGAAATGCTTTATTAGGTACTTTATTGAACGATGACATTAACACGGTATTAAATCCAAGCGGATATTTGGAAGATATTCATATAGATAATTTCTTTTCTTTGGTTCGCGAAATATCTCAATTTGTTCCACAGCCCACTGTATATTTATATGCTCCCGACCGTATACAACCAATTTTACAAGGCGCGAAACATATTCAAATTATGTACGAAAGACTTAAGGGAAAAATCGGTCACTGGTCTAGTTTATATTACGATGGGGCGACCGTGACAATTTATGATAGCATGAATAAAGATTTCGTTCATGATGACGTGAAGACGTACATAGCACGTTTGTTTCCCTTTCAACCACCAATTAGAATAGCGCAAGTTCAAAGGCAGACGAATGGCTATGATTGTGGGTTATTTGCGATTGCTTTCTGTACGAGTATTTTGTTTAATCGAAATCCCGAACACGAAACATTTGATTTATCCCGTCTTAGACCGCACGCCGCGGAAATCTTCAGGTCGCGACAAGTAACGCCCTTTCCGGTCGTTCGTCAAGTACAGTTGAGCCAAAACTATCAGAAAAGAAAAGCGGTAGAAACAAAAGAACAAAATGAGCAACGCTTAAAAAGACAAAAACAGTATAACTTTATTCGTATTGCTAAAGAAACAGATGATGAAAGGGAACTCCGGTTGAGTAAATTAAGGGCAAATTTTGAAAAGTTTGTTTCAATTGAAACACCAGCTGAAAAAAACGAGCGATTAAAACGAATTAGGGAATCATTAAAAAATACGACTGAACATGAAACAGAAAGTCAGAAACAAAAAAGGCTCAAATTAAATAATGACATAAATAAACAAAAAGCTGTAAATAAAAAACAAAATATTTTAAATGTTTCCAAAAGCTCTTATAAATTAGCAACTAAGAACTATGACAATATTGTTGAACAACATAGCTTAGGTGACATGAATGTCATTTGTGTGACATGCAAATCGAGAAATTTCGCATTTGAGAAACCGACAGATGGCAAATTTAGCCATTGCTGTCGCAAGGGAAAGCTGATCCCTGATCAACTGACAGACTATCCTGAATACATGAAAGATTTAATGATGGGAAATGATTCAGATAGCAAAAATTTCAAAGAAAATATCCGAAAATACAATAGTGCACTCGCGTTCGCATCTATGGGTGCCCAGATAGCTCCACCCCCAGGCCAAGGTCCATATACATTCCGTATTCACGGTCAAATATATCATAGTACCACTTCTTTGTATCCCGCCAACGGGGAATCAGAGAAGTACGCTCAATTGTACATTGTAGATACCGCTGACGCGTTAAACAAGCGAATGAACGTTGAAAATAACAAAAAGTGTAAAGCAGACATTATGCAAAAATTGGATTTCATAATTCGAGAAATAAATCCATATTACGAGGCGTTCAAAATGTTGAAAGAGGTGGAAACTCTTGAAATTGCTAAAGCCGGTCAAAATAACCAAACTGTACCGGAAATACAGCTGTGGTTAGTAAATGATCGAACAAAAGACAAGCGCACATACAATGTTCCTACTTGCAATGAAGTCGCTGTTGTGTTTAGTTCAAATAACGGCGAACCACCATGTCAACGTGATATTGCCATTCATCCTAGGGGTCAAAATAGCGTTCGAATTAACCAGTACAGTGAAAACTGTGACCCAATGTGCTACCCGCTATTGTTTCCACGGGGCGACGCTGGTTGGGGAATGCATTTGCGCCAAGCTGACGGTATCAAAAAAATGACACCACTTCAATTTTACACAAATCGTTTAGCTGACCGGGGCGAGTTTAATCCTTGTTTACAAGCCGGCAAACTAACACAACAATATATTGTTGATGCTTACGTGAAAATTGAAAGCGAACGATTAACGTACATTCGTCTTAATCAACCTACCTTCAGAGTAGAGTTGTATAGTGGGTTAATGGATCATATAAATAATTTAGCAAGTCTAGAAGGTGCAAAGCCTGGCACAATGATCATTTTACCATCAACATTCCAAGGGGGCAGTAGATTTATGCAAAAAATGTATCAAAATTCAATGGCTATAGTTCGTGAATTTGGCAAACCAGATTTGTTTGTTACTGCAACATGTAACCCAAAATGGCCGGAAATTACCGCGCAATTGCATGAAGGTCAAACAGCATCAGATAGGCCCGACATTGTTACACGTGTTTTTTATGGTAAAATTAAAAGTATGCTAAACGAATTTCTCCACGGAGATATTGTCGGTAAAGTATTGGCCTACATGTACGTAATCGAGTTTCAAAAACGCGGTTTACCACACATGCATTTGTTGCTTACACTCGATGAAAAAAGTAAGATTCGCAACAAAGATGACATCGATACCATCGTAAGTGCAGAAATACCAGACGAAGACTTAGAGCCAGAATTATACCAAATTGTCAAGTCACACATGATACACGGTCCTTGCGGTATTTTCAATAAAAATTCGCCTTGCATGGTCGACAATAAATGCACGAAAAAATATCCGAAAGATTTCCGGAATGAAACGTATGAAAACATAAACGGATACCCGCTTTACAAACGCCGTGACAATAATGCAAAAATGTACATTTTGTTTAGAAATGGTACAATCAAGTATACAGTAGATAACCGTTGGATCATTCCATTCAATCCTTACTTGTTAAAAAAATATCGAACTCACATCAATGTCGAGATTTGTTCATCGGTGAAAAGTATTAAATACATTTGTAAATACTTTTGTAAAGGTCATGATTGCGCTTCGGTCAAACTTGGCCAAGTAGATAAAAGTAAAACTGTCCAGTGGGATGAAATAAACGGGTATTTAAATACACGGTACGTTTCCCCTCCAGAAAGTATCTGGCGATTGCTCGAGTATCCATTGCACGACAAGTCCCACACGATTTTCGAACTCGCTGTTCATTTACAAAACCAGCAAGCTGTAGTGTTCGCCCCAGGGCAAGTTATACAGGCAGTTGAACGCGCGGGAAAACGAAATACCACACTCACTGCGTGGTTCTTACTAAATCAAACAGATATTACTGCTCAACAATATCGGTATATGGATATACCTAAATATTACGTGTTTACGAGCAAGAATACATGGCAGGCGCGAAAAAAAGAAACAAAACCGCCTATTGGCAGAATGATTTCGGTGAGTCCGAAAGACATTGAGCGATTCCACTTACGAATGCTCTTAGTTAATGCTTCCGGAGCAACAAGTTTCGATCATTTACGCACAGTAGACGGAAAATTATATAATACATATTTAGAAGCAGCTCGAGCAAAAGGGTTATTAGCAAATGACGACGAGTGTCTCAATTGTATGCAAGAAGCAGTAATTGACAAATTCCCAAAACAATTGCGTGAATTGTTTGCATATTTAATTTGTTTCCACACGTCCATCAATGCAGTTGCATTGTGGGATAAATTCAAAGATGACATGATGGAAGATTACCTGTTACATTACTCGAGGCAAACGTCACAGAATAAATGCCTGAGAAACATTCAGGAAATTCTAATTGTGCAAAGGTTCCAGTTAAAAGACTTTGGTCTTCCAGAACTAGATCCAACTAATGATGATATAGATAATTTAGACGATCAAATTGACCGCGACGCTGAACAACGCGAAGGCGAAAGAAATGTTGCTTTATTCAATGCTGAACAAAATGAAATATTACGGCAAATTTTGAATGCGGTAAACGACCCAACATGTACAAATAGATATTTCTTTGTTGACGGTCCAGGTGGAACTGGCAAAACCTTTTTATACAACACACTCATTAGTATAATGAGGGGCCAGGGTCACACAGTTATTTCAGTTGCTTGGACTGGAATAGCAGCAACTTTGCTAAAGGGTGGTCAAACAGTACACTCTGTGTTCAAACTCCCCATTCCAATAAACGAAAATAGTGTATGTAAAATAAGCGCAAATAGCAATACCGGTAAATTAATTAAAAAAGCGTCTATAATTATTTGGGACGAAATTACCATGGCGCCGTGGCACGCACTTAAAGCAATCAATTTAGTACTGAAAGATTTGCAAAACAATTCAGTTCCTTTCGGTGGTAAAGTTGTAATATTAGGCGGAGACTTCCGTCAATGTTTACCGATTGTAAAACATACGAACCATAGAACGGCAATTATTGAAATGTCCATGACGCAAAGCCCACTGTGGCCATTGTTTAAAAAGTTTTCATTGAAACAAAATATGCGTGTCAATAAAAATGAACAAGAATTTTCCGCGTACTTACTCCAAGTTGGCAATGGTTTAAGCGACATTATTACAATTCCATCAAAATGTTTAAGTAAAGGTTCTTTAGCCGATGAAATATTCGGTACAAACGCTATCATGCCACAAGACGTGTACAATTTTGTAAATCGAGCGATTCTATCGCCTAAAAATGACGACACAATGAAACTAAATGACCTAGTGTTAGATAAAATTACCGGGCCCACTAGAATTTATTACAGTGCGGACACAGCTGAATGCGATGAGTCAAATCAATTAAATTACCCAACTGAAATATTAAATAAAGAAACTCCGAGCGGAATGCCGCGGCACAAGTTGTCGTTAAAAATCGGCGCGATAGTCATGTTATTGCGAAACATGAACCCGAAACGCGGTCTCTGTAATGGCACCAGATTAGTTGTAAAAGAGCTGCATAACAATTATCTAGATCTAGAAGTAATTACTGGTCAAAGTATGGGACAACGTATCTTCCTTCCTCGCATAGATCTCGCACCGACAGACAGTAATTTGCCATACATTTTAAAACGTAGACAATTTCCCATAAGATTAGCATTTTCAATGACAATAAATAAATCACAAGGTCAAACATTTGATTTCGTAGGTATTAATTTAGAAAAACCTGTATTTACACATGGCCAATTGTACGTTGCAATGTCACGCGTACGATCATTTGAAAATTTGAAAATCAAATTACCTGACATTAACATAGATGAGGAAAAAGAGGAAGGATACACGCCCAACATTGTTTTTAGGGAAATTTTAAATAAATAAATATATAATTATTAACACGTGCCATAAAAATTAAATTATTTCCCATAAACATAAAATTATTCCTTCTACAAATAAAAATTTGTAAAAATTAAATAGTCATGTTAATTCTAAAACCAATGAAAAATTGAAAAAACTGCTAATAAAAAAATTCGATCATAAAAAATTAATAAATTAATCAAACATTATTAATACCCAATATTGATCGAAAATATTTAAATATCAGTGCATTAACATGAACAAATCTTTAAATAAACACAAAATAATAATACAATCTCCTGCAAATTTGATACTGATTTAATATTATTTATAAAGGGTTCAGTGCAGTTTGTGAAAATGGCGGAATATTTCGTCCACTACTGCTGAACTTAAAATCTGCGTTGCCGGGCCGTTCGTCCTTTTATAAATAGTATTAATTAATATCAGTATCAAAATTACTTTGCAGCTGAGATAGGAGCGGTACCGGCTTCGCAGGTTTTAGGTTCAATAGCGGTGGTGGATCGAAATATTTCGCCACACTCACAAATTATATTTATTTCAATAATACCATGTGCACTTGTAGTTTATTCAATTTTATAAATGAAAAGTAAATACCATTTTAAATGATAAATATACAGAATATAGTAAAGAAATATATAGATATATACACATAGAATTAAAGTCCCGCTAAAACATGTTTCTCCTGCAAATTTGGTACTGAATAATATTTATAAAAGGTTAACTATATTCTTCTAGCCCTAGCAAATGTGACGCTAAATTTCGTCCACTACTGCTGAATTTAAAATCTGCGTTGCTGGGCCTTTGCACCTTATATAAATATTATTAATTAACGTGATTGATTACCGCAGAATTTTATATATTATATCTACCTTTTTCGAGGCAGAATTAATTTTTTCATTAATAAAATGTATTTTTGTTCTTCACAAAAATATATTGTTTAACTAAATATACACATTTAAAATGCATTAATACAATATTATGCGAAATGTAATTGAAATTATTTGTGACATGCAAATAAGCAGTCTAATGTGAATTGCTCAAATTAATACTTTTTTGCTTACGGTATAACTTTCATTTTAATAACAGTACCATGTTTAATTTGCAGTTGAGGCAAAGGTCTGGCTCGCAGATTTTAAATTCGATAGCGGTGGTGGTTCGAAATTTTTCGCCACATTTGCAATAATAAATATTCAGATTCATAAAATTAAATTTACTAATTATATTAAATTTAAATTAACTGTGCACCTTAATTTATTAAAGCATGAAGTATTACAAAACACCATATAACAAAGGGCATTACCGTAATACAAAATATTGTAAAACAAAATAACAAAAATGATAAATGAATCAAACATGCTAATAGCAAAATGGCAACAAAAAACCAATTGCGCCATGTATGACTGAGAGTGTGAATGAGATGTGAATCATGTACATTAATATACGAGATCAAAGACATATGTAAGTAGTATTATCAAGTTTTTTTATTTCATTTAACTATTTTTTAATAAAAAACAAATATTTAGGAAAAAGGCAAGCAGTTCATCCCCGCTACTACTACCATGATCATTGGATAAAACATCGGTCCAAGAAATTTGATAATAAAATAATATAGATCTGCTCTCTAGAACATTGATTTTCAAAACATCGCGAAATCCTAAATTTAATTCAAGAGCTTCAGATTTACAATCTATTTCAAACAGGTTTATAGATGTTTATCAGATTCTTAAGTGAAATTTAATTCTACTTGAATTAAAATGAAAACTAAACATTTTTATCAAGAAATGTTGAAACTAATAATTTCCTTCAATTTTAATTGAATAAGAAATCATGGTAAGGTTTATTAATATAAATTTTGTATTTATTTAATTAATTTCTATTTTTGTACTACGTAGGTACGTTCTGTGTACAATAATTATAACTACAGATGAATTATTGGCCGTGTTCGGCAGGCCAAAACCGATGTACAGCCGATATAAAAGCGCTGCGTGACGTCACCAAGCTGCTGGGTAAAAGCCGCTGTGAATTCGCTGAACACAATTCCCATGTACTATTTTCAAACGTTAAGAGTTCAAGTAAATTGCCAAAGAAATTTATTTACATAAAGTAAACAATTTATTGCAATAATTAAATCAATATAATAATGGATTTAGATGAAATTAATAATAATTTTATAAAGCTGTATAGAGTTACAGAAAATATTGTAAAAATAATGACAATTCTAGACAAGGATAGATATACGCTGTGTAAAAAAATCGTAGTTTGTTTACGCTGCGAACGCTGTAGCAGCCGCTGTCAAAAAGCGCTGCAAACAGCGGTCCACTGGACGCTTGACATTTGGCAGCGCTGCAGCCGCTGCGATCGCTGTGAGCCCGTCGCACGCGCATTCCAATCTGGACCTACACACTTGCGACCGATAGAGTCGAACCTCAACATGTAGTACGTAGCACCTTAACGCAGCAGCACTCTATGTACATTTGCTAATTAATAATCGTCAAATTAATTACCAGGTAAATATATGTTAATGTATTTTTCAAGTAAATTTTTAATTTATTTTAGGGATATTTCATGCAAGCTAACTCGTTACACTGAAATCAACTTTTTTGTCAAGAAACAATTACGTTTTGAAATAGAATTTCAGTAATTATTTTAAAAAGTTTCTGATTAGAATTATCAGACATCAGACCTAATATTTCTGATAAATTATAGAAGTATATATTTTTTGGATAATATAATCGCAATCAACTGATTGCAAAGAAAAAAAGACGAATTTATCATGTTGTCACCTTGTTCGAAACAATCGATAGATAGACGAACCTACCAATATGTCATAAAGTGAAGTTGTGAGGTTAAGTTGTGTGTTTTGATTATTAAATTAGTCAATCAGTAAATAATATCTAAGAAAAGTCATATCATTATGATCGCAAATGATTGAATTTTAATGCGTAAGAAGAGAGCCTTTGAAAAATGAACATTAGAGATTTAAGGTGTTAATTATTTTTTATCTAAAGTATTCATAAGTAAGTTTCTAGGTTTGAATAATTTAAAAGATACAGTTCTTTATTTCAGAGAATAAATGAGCACTTCTTAAAAAATTGAGCAAGTTCTGGATTAACAGATTTTAAGTGCTGTTATTCAATATTTAATTTGATGAAGACAGAAAGTTGTACATCATATATAGCGCATATAGGAAGAACATTTTTTGAAAAAATATAGCTATGAGTAAATCAAGTATAGCCGATAAAAAGGCTGGAGATCTCAGGGGTAGCATATCTTGAAGAAATTAGATTTTGTGTGGAAAAAACGATGTTATTATCTCTGTACAAATATATTAATACATATTTATTTATTCAGGAAGGAATCACATGCTAACAAAAAAAAATAAATTCAGAATTATTATTGTGGCGCAGATGGTAAAGAAAAGTTTGAAAAGATTTATAACAAGTAATTCGTTCTGGTAGTCAGAGTCTCAGTCGAAACGATAACCCTTGATTGCTAATGTAACTAAAACATCAGAGATTTGATTGTAATCAGAACTGCATTTAAGATGAACAAGTGGTTAACCTTTATCTTTCGTATGTGATTAAGTATATGGTATTAGGAGATTTTAACCAATGGGTAGATTCGACTCCAAGTAAACTTTATCGCGCATGGGAATCTCACCGACTTCTATGTAAAAATAATATTTAACTATCATCACATTACGTACTAGGTAAATATATGTTAATGCATGTTTTAACTGAATTATTAATTTTATTCTGTCTATTTTAGGGATATTTGATACAAGTTAACTCATTACATTTAAAATATGACTGCGTCTTTGTCTTGAAACAATTACAATTTGAAATTATCTGATCCAATATATCACATAAATTACATGTATATATTCTCTGGATATTATATCTTTTTCGATAACAGCTGTCCTCTCAACAACGGTTAATGTTTTGTACTGAACATACGGCTCAGACATACTCATGAGTCAATCACAGCGTAACCAAGCAGGATATATAAAGGCCGTTTTTTATTTACCATTATCCCTGAAATTTTCGAGTAAAAAAAAGCAGAAATTGTCCTAATAAAATAAGAAAATTCGTCGCTTTTTCACAATTTCTTTAGAGCTCTGAAATCTCAACAGCTGATAAAATATTTCAGGTAATTTTTATATTTGATATTAATATTTTATTTAATAATTATTATTACAGATTGTCAGAAACGACAAAACTATATACCAAAGTTAATGACTCTACAGGGTGACACATTCTATATTAATAAATAGTTATTTATTTAGAAAGGATTCACAAAGTAATGGAAATATTGGCGATAATACTATGATGCAGATGATGAACCCGGACCGCATATAAACAAAAGTTTGATAAGATTGATAATTGGCCGGAAAATTATTTTAAATTCCTGACATAACAAGTGAATCTAGATTCGTCAACGAAGGGTTGCTAGAAATTGAATGTGCAAGTGTTTACAAATTTACTACAAGCTATTTATATTTTTTCGGCGCTAGATCCTGGTTCGCTTATTGTCATTAGTAATTCCCTGAAAAAGAACATCGCTATCTGAGATCTTTTAAACAATTTTTAAAACAAAATAAATAAAAAGAACTAGCAGGAGTATATCATACATATCATGGAAGAAAAAAACATTGAAACTAATCAAATAAATATTTCAATTTTGTCTTCATAAGAAATAATGGTAAGGTTGATTAATATAAATTTTGTATCTGTTTAATTAATTTCTGTTTATTTGTAGATACGTTCTAAAAACAACTCATCTCATTTATGGCTTGACTTTCGTTGAATAATTTGTTCTGGTGCAGTCAGAATCTCAATTTGAACGACTTCCTTTAATTACTAATATAACCAAATCATTAGTACAGCCAAAACTGCATTTAAGTTGAGCAAGTTTGCGCTGATTCAGAGATGATTTTGATAAAGTTTTCCAGAAAATTGTGATATTTGGTGCATTCGTCAAGGATAAGTTTGACAGACAATTGTACATCATAATGCAGTACATATGAGAGGATCGCTTTTGGAAAAATGTACCTGTAGCCGTTAGAAAGCCAACTTGTGCACTTCTTGAAAGAATTACAAATCTGATTTTTAACCACGGCTTAATGGATGGTTTAATTTTCCATATATTTGTTCTGTTTTATATCACTTGGATTCTTCTAATAAATAATCAATATCGGAGAAATTGGAGTGACTCCAGTTGGTGAAGATTGTAACATTTTGAATCTTAAAAATAACTTTTCTCCACAATTAGTATTACTCGGTAAGTCAAATTAAACTTAAAATAAATCTTGAATTTTTACAAAAATGTGTTTTATGTAGGAGACCGCAAGATATATTCCTCGTTATGTTTATGAATATAGAAGCGAAGATTCCTGATACTGGCATATGCAAGAATAAGAGTTTTCATTAAATTAATTATTTCGATAACATGTAATAGAAATTTTACATTAATATTATTTGTCCAAATAAATATAAAAGCTCTTATGAAAATATTTGGTGTGTACAATTATGTAAATCAGCGGTGAGCAACCTTTTGTTTAACAGGGGCCAGAATATGATTTAAATTTCGTACGCGGGCCGTAGTTGGTAATTGACACATTTTTGTTATAATTTTTTTTCTGAAAATATAAAAAACAATAATAAAACAAAATTAACTAAGTACTACATTTATTTCTTAATTTAAACTAGACGAATTATATCGAAAATTAAACTGTAAATCTCCCTTTTTTCTTTATGTTGGGTTAAACCTAATTTAAAACTTTTGTTTTTGAAAATATTTATTTATTATTTCTTCTAAAGATCTCGCGGGCCGGATTGGAACTTTACGCGGGCCGGAGGTTGCCCACCCCTGATGTAAATAATATTATAAAATATAACAAACTCTTTAAATAATAAATAAATGTTAAAGTACAACAAAAAGATATTTAAATAAATCAAACCACGGTTAAATTTCAGTTTAATGAAAATTACAGCTCCACTCAAAAATTACCTCCTCCACTATGACTTCGGCATGGAAACCAGTGTATTGCTTATTCTTGTGTTTAATTAAATTATACTATTCAATCATACTAGATTGTGTTGGGATAAACTAAATAAATTTATTACCTTTCTCCAATTATATTGTAACTACATAAATTTTATAAGATTGTCAGAGATGGCGGAGCCCTAGCTGAGACCCCGCCGAAGGCGGGGTCGACGCTAGTCCTATATACTAATCGGCGTGGGTCTGAACTGTCACTCTATATTTTAGCCAATCTAACAACGGCCATCGGAATCGCCTACAGCCTAAACGGTTTCATGTATTCGGGTGAAAATTTTTTTGGGTGTAAAAGGACCCTGTGGAACAGTGCCTTTTGCGTGTCTCATATTTTTCTTACACATGATGTGCGAAATATTAAATGCGAAAGACATTAAATTTTTCCATCAAGGGGGGCCTCGGGTTGCTACGAAAGTGTACTTTGTTGATTGTAGTTGTAACTTTTCACAAATTTTTGTTCAATTTGATATATATGACAGATCTGTTTGAAATTTTAAGTATAAATTACCTTAATTCTAGACAAGTTGAAGATGTTTTGTAAATTTATCTGTGTTTAAAATAAATGAGTGAACATGTGTACTATAATGTAAATATTTTAAAAGTCAATTTAAAAAATTAAAATTGTAGCTGTCACTTTTCACAAATATGTGTGCAAGTTTAATAATTTTTTTCGTTTTTATTGGAAAGTTTTTAAGTATTTGAACATTAATGTAATAAATTATAATAGTTAATCTATTTGTGCAATGAATTTGAACAAAATTTATATTTTTGAAGTGTTTAAATTTTTTGACATTTTAGCTTGAAGAAGCAAAATAAAATTACCAGTATATAAGTAAATTTAAATGTATATCTGCTGTATACCTATATATTCCTATAATTAATAGAAGCAATAAAATAATTATTATTTATTAATTGCAAGCAAAAAATGTCAATTTGAGTTTACATAACCTAAAATAAATCCTTTTTGTATTATGTTTTATAATTCTGTTGTAGAATTGATAAACGTCGTACATTTTTAATAATGCAAAAGTGTAAAAATTGCGGAATACCGTACGCTGGATAGATTTTATAACGAACGCACCCAAAGTGTCAGTTTAAAGTATGGCGAGTGCAGGTTTCCATTGATTGATAGTATTAATCGGTCAGTAC
The DNA here is from genome assembly GCA_963942605.1 of Poecilus cupreus. Lineage (NCBI taxonomy): Eukaryota > Metazoa > Arthropoda > Insecta > Coleoptera > Carabidae > Poecilus > Poecilus cupreus. The sequence goes on from OZ012727.1 coordinate 21,135,853, forward strand.
ACAATACTTTAGAAAATTCAGATCATTATGATCGTAAATGAAAGCACAATTATACGTAATGGAGATTTGAGGTATTACTTATTGTGACAATGATAATTCTGTTGAATTAAAACTTCTCAAAGGTTAAATTCCAAGTTTGAATAATTTAAGAGACAGTTTTTATAATAACACAATGGCATGTAACGCTTCAAAAAATTAATGTTGTTCCATAATCCAGGTATGTAAAATTACATAAAATGTGATATTTAAATTACATTTTACTTAAATTTTGACTGGTTAATTTAAAACCAGAAATGAAACGTATATTTACCAAGTTTTAATACATTCAGGCAAACTAAACTGGCATATTGAAGTACAATATTGATTGTAAGATAAATATTTGTTTAAATTTCTATATAGTTTAATACATGCACATTTATTGCAGATATTTTCAACAAAATAATTTGAAGGTAAATTTTGACTGATGTTTTGATACAGAAAGAAAAGACTGGTAATTGCTCAGTGTGTTGTACTACTAAAACAAAGCTAAACCATTTAGATTATTCTATAAAACCCCAAGTTTGTTAAATAATACATTGAAATGTGATGTATAACTTTATATCTAACCTAACTTTTCGACAGTCTGATTCGAAACCGTAAAGAACAAAAGTTGAAATTTATCAAGTTTTAATGTATTCAGACAAACTTAATTAGTACAATAATGTATTTCAATAATTATAAAGTAGGTATTTATATAATAGCTATACTTTATAAAATAGGCATTTTTATGTCTTTGTACCAGTTATGGCAGAATCAAGAAAAGAGATACGTCATTCTTTGCCAATCGACATACGTCAAATTTATTTTAAATCGACATATGCTTATTAAAGCTAAGAATGCTTATACACATTAAAAATATTCTCTATAATGTGCAATTTGATGAGATAGAAAACTGCAGAGGCAAGAGATTAAAATATTGGAAAATATGTTTAAATATTGCAAAATAAATTATTTAAAAAGAAAATAACACCTAATTTAAAAAGCTGATTACTAAACTATCAAGTGACGGGAGATAGTAACTTTGTAAGATTGCTGAATGCTATTTGTCCAAAGTTACAAAACATAACCGATAGTGCTGCTTTTTGCGGCACGGCAGGAAACAGGAACTGGTTCACGTGTATGGCGCGGAAATTAAAAAATTAAATTAAAATGTATATCACAAATTTTATTTTATTTTTCACCAGCACGTTATCAAAATTTGAATTTACATTAGAAATATGTTTTTAATTTTCTTTGGAAAATGAAAATGACCTTTGGGTCACTATTTTAAAATACAATGAATTTAAAATAATTTATTTTATGTAATTTAATACTCATAATGCCATCTCTTAAGTCGGCAGGAAACTAAAATGCCTCCCATATTGTAATCAGTACATTGTTGTAATCAAGTGTATTGTTGTAATCAACACAAATATATTTCTGTATTCAATATAAGTTCATTGTTGTAATCGATGTCCGTGCATTTTTGTAATCAAAAAATTATTGTCATTAATACACTGTTCTAATCAGTACATTATTGTAATCAATTATAATTATTACAATTATTGTATTATTGACGTGATCGTATACGGAATACATTGGTGTATGATGAGTGTGAGATTGTGAAAAATGTTAAGAAAGTGGGAGTGAGTTAGTTAAGGTGGTTTGGACATGTTGAGCTATTGTCGAATGAAAGGTTGGTGTAACTAATATATATGTCGGTGAGATTGAAGGTGAACGATTGCGTGGGCGTCCGAGGAATAACTGGTTGGGTATGATTGATAGTTTGTTGCGTGAACGAATGATTCCGAGTGTGAAAAATACACGAGCATGTATGAATCGCACTATGAATGTGGACGAGGCGAAAGTGCTGTGGAGGAGATTGATTGTTGGTTGACTGTGTTTCTGGGTTCAAGTTACTCCACTAAGTGGGACATAGCTATGTATGTATGTATGTACATACAATTATTGTAATGAACGCAAAAATAGTTATAAAACGTTTTGATGAATTGGTGAGTCAAACATTAACGAATTATTTTAATATGAATAAGAGAATGATTTGGCAGACTGTAAAAAGATAGAGAGGTGGGAGTATAAGACCAGTGAATCAGATGTTAGAATAGATGGTGCGAGTATTTTAAGGCATTGTATGGTGGTGTAAATGGAGTGAATAATAAAGGAAAAAATAGAATAAATGCTAGAAACGTTGAATGGGATATAGATGAAGGTGACGTCAGATTTGCATTGATGCGTCTAAATAATAGTAAGTCTCCCGGTATAGGTGGTATAACAAATGAAATGTTGAAATATGGTGGTGAAAGATTAATTGATTGGTTAGTTTATTTGTTCAAATTTTGTTTGAAACGGTGCGTGGCTCCTGTTATTTGTCCTTTATTTAAAGGCAAAAGCAGTTCAAGTGAATGTACAAATTTTCAAGCGATAAGTTTGTTCAGTGTGAAAGAGAAGTTCTATGGAAAAATTCTAATTCATAAGGTGCGAGCCTTAACAATTTCTAAGTTTAGTGATATGCAAGGAGGTTGATAAAAACAAAAAGGTGTTCTGTTGGATGTACTTGTAAAGTGCGGTATTGATGGTAATTTGTTGGGAGCGATTCGAGCGTTGTATGAAGGAAGTGAGACTACGGTGAGAGTTGGTGGTAGATTCAGTGATTGGTTTCGTAGATGTTGGTGAGAAACAGGGTTGCGGAATGTCTCCTCGGTTGTTTAATTTGTATATGGATGTATTGTTACGAAAGGCACTGAATGGAAAGGATGGTGTACGTATGGTGCCTGCGTTGGCTTATGCGGATGATGTTGTGTTTGGTTAAAATGAGAAGCAATTGAGAAGAATGATTGAGAAGCAGGGAAAGGTTTAGATCTGTTGTTCAATGTCGATAAATGTAAAGTGTTGGTGTTTGAGAAGAATGATTTGGTGACTGGTTGTACAATGATGTATGATTCTAAATGTTGGGTGTGGATGAAGAAGCATGTACGCCGTATAACTGCTGTGGAAATGAGATATTGGGAGGAGTGTGCGAGTATGCAAGACGTGAATGTATCCCAATACATTGGTGTATGGTGAGTGTCAGATTGAGAAGAATGTTGTTAAGAAAATGGGAGTGAGTCAGTTGGGATGAATTGAAAATCTTGAGCGAATGTCGAATGAAAGGTTGTTGAAACTAATATATATGCGGGTGAGATTGAAAGTGACCCGATTCCGTAGGCGTCCGAGGAATAAGTAGTTAGGTATAATTGATTGAAGAAGAGACGAGCATGTATGAATCGCATTATGAATGTGGACGAAGCGAAAGTGGTGTGAAAGAATATGAATTTTAGAGGAGATTGATTGCTGGTTCGTGCTACCCCACTGAGTGGGATATAGTATCATGTTATGTATGTATGTGTGTTTTTTCATGACTTGGAAATTGGCATAAATTTAGATTGGAATTTCATAGAATTCAATTGTTCCTAACTGGTACTGATTTAATATGAACTAATCATATTAATTAGTAGGATAACTATCTATCTATCAATCGTTGAATAAGATAGTTTGTAATCTGAAATTACAACTCTATATTTTTTGTAGATTAAATATAATTATATCAAATATATAAGCTGACTAAATTGTATTTATCTATCTACTGGACTTGCAGCTCCATATTTTATCTTAGTCTTAGTTGTAATTAACCGAGAGACGTAGATATTTTATAAGTAATTATATGATTTGTAATAAATTCAGTTTATATTGTAATTACCAATTATTTTTGGGATCTGTATTTCATCTAAGTTATCCACGGCGGTATTTAAAGGATCACCTCGAAGTGAAGATATTTTGTAATTATAAAATGTGTCACAAATTGTACTTCTCGATTTTGAAATCTGCACTTGCAGAACTAGAATTCAATAAAATTTAATTTGTCGTACATTATTATTGGGATTTAAAATCGTAGAACTCATAGCATGAACTGGGTCATATTATTTATAGTTCAGTGTTCAGTAGCGTAATGGTAAATGACAAATGAAACCTTTAGGTCGACTGTCAATTGTATTACTCCTACACTTTTGGACCAGTTGTTTTGGATGATTGTCAATTGTTTTTTTTAAATGTTTTAAATCCTACCGTGTTTGTTATCAATCTTAAGAAGAAGATTTAAACTAAAGTGTCAGAAAGTTGTTTCAGACGATTATCAATTGTTTTTTATAAATGTTATTTAAATCCTACCGTGTTTGGTATGAAATTAAAGTTCTCACGGAGGAGATTCAAAATCCAAAAGTACTAGCATGGAAGCGAAGAACGAAGTGCCGAGCTTGCTTCGCCAATGTATTGACTTGGAAGCGAGAAACGAAGAGACTACTCAATTTATTTCTCTACATTTTAGTTGTAATCTTCTTCAGAGTCGCGGAGCCTAGGGGTCAGACCTGCGAAGCAGGTCGGACCGCTAGTCCTATATACTAATCGGCCTAACCTGAGCTGTCACTCTATACTTTGACCAATCTAACAACCGCCATCGGAATCGCCTACAGCCTAGACGGTTTCATGTATTCGGGTGAAACTTTTTTTGGGTGTTTAAGGTCCCTGTGGAACAGTGCCTTTTGCGTGTCTCATATTTTTCTTACACATGATGTGCGAAATATTAAATGCGAAAGACATTAAAATTTTCCATCAAGGGGGGCCTCGGGTTGCTACGAAAGTGTACTTTGTTGATTGTAGTTGTAACTTTTCACAAATTTTTGTTCAATTTAACATATATGACAGATCTGTTTGAAATTTTAAGTATAAATTACATTAATTCTAGACAAATTGAAGAAGAGTTGTAAGTTTGTCTGCATTTAGGATAAAAGTACAAATATATGAACTATTTTGAAAATATCTTAAGAGTCAATAAAAAGAATTAAAATTGTGTTCATCATGTCATTTTTGACATATCTGTTTGAAACTGTAAGCATAAATTTAATTAATTCTAGACCAGATGAGAAAGTTTTGTAAATTTAAATGTGTTTAGAATAAATGAGCAAACATGTTTACTAATTTGTAAATTTTTTAAATGTGAATTTTTTTTCATATTTTTTCAAATTTAAAATTAATATGACAGATGTCTGTGTTTGTCAACTTCAATTCTTTTAGGATTTTAGGCGGTAAAATTCAAATGAGTGAATTTCTAACAGAAATGATAAATATTATTTTTCAATTCATTTTTTTCCTTCTCAAAAAATACAACAGATGTCTCTGCTCGACAACCTCGATACGATTTTAGGCGGTAAAATTTAAATAAGTTAATTACTTATCTAATATAAAATGATCGTTTTAAATATTTATAATGAATTTCAGAAATATTTTTTTATCATCAGTTGTTTTTTATTTGGATCCTGCCGTTATTTTGGACGATTGTCAATTGTTTTTTATAAAAATTATTTAAATGCTATCGAGTTTGGTATTGAATTAAAGGTCTCGCAGAGGAGATTTGAACTAAAGTGTCAAAAAGTTGTTTTGGACGATTGTCAATTGTTTTCTATAAAAATTATTTAAATCCTACCGTGTTTGGTATTCAATTAAAGGTCTCGCAGAGGAAATTTGAACTCAAGTGTCCAAAAATTGTTTTGGACGATTGTCAATTGTTTTCTATAAAAATTATTTAAATCCTACCGTGTTTGGTATCAAATAAAAGGTCTCGCAGAGAAGATTTAAACTCAAGTGTCAAAAAGTTATTTTGGACGATTGTCAATTGTTTTTTATAAATATTATTTAAATCCTACCGTGTTTGGTATCAAATTAAAGGTATCGCGGAGGAGATTTGAACTCAAGTGTCAAAAAGTTATTTTGGACGATTGTCAATTGTTTTTTATAAATATTATTTAAATCCTACCGTGTTTGGTATCAAATTAAAGGTCTCGCGGAGGAGATTTGAACTCAAGTGTCAAAAAGTTATTTTGGACGAATGTCAATGGTTTTTTATAAATATTATTTAAATCCTACCGTGTTTGGTATTAAATTAAAGGTCTCGCGGAGGAGATTTGAACTCAAGTGTCAAAAAGTTATTTTGGACGATTGTCAATTGTTTTTTATAAATATTATTTAAATCCTACCGTATTTGGTATTAAATAACAGGTCTCGCAGAGAAGATATATGTTATTTAAATCCTACCGTGATTGGTATAAAATGAAGGATATTTCAACTCAAGTGTCAAAAAAGTTATTTTGGTAAATCATCAATTGTTTTTTTATAAATGTTATTTAAATCTTTACGTGTTTGGTATTGAATTAAATATCTCACGGAAGAGATTAAAACTAAAGTGCCAAATAGTAGTAACATAAAAGCGAGAAACTAAGTGACGAGCTTGCTTCGCCCATGCACTGACTTGAAAGCGAGGAACGAAGTGACGAGCTTTCTTCGTCAATGTACTGACATGGAAGCGAGGAACGTAGTGACGAGCTTGCTTCGCCAATTGTTTGGTATTAATTGGAAGTTATTTAAAACTATCAATTTATATTTCCACATTTTCAGTTGTAAAATAAAAAATTTTCATTTTGATGCTACTTTTACTTTAAATTAGGAAAAGTCGCTATTACACGACAAATTTATTAAAAATAAAGTAAATGCGTTAAATTTGTCGACAATGTAGGGTGCAATTTATTATATATTATTATTGACGGTTCTTTTAAATTGACTAAATAATAATAGAAATGTCAGATTCAGAGAAGTCTTTGTAACATAATCAAATTTAATAAAAATAAAATAAAACCATGAAATTTAGAGAAAAAAAAACTTTCCAACCTTTTTTTTTTATTCTACTTGACTTTAGATTAAGTAACTTTGGTATTACACGATCAAATTTAGTAATAATAGAGTAAATCCGTCAAATTTGTCGACAAAGGAGAATGCAAATTATTGTACATTATTATTTATAATATTTTAAAATTACCAATAGAAATATCACATTGACAAAATTATTTATCACATGATCAAATATTAATTAAGTTGTGTTTGATTTAATTATTTTTTTAAAATCACTTTTTGGGTATCCAAGGAAAGATGTCGAATAGCCCGGGACAAATGATAATATAAAAAATGGCGGCTGTCGATTATTTTCATAAAAGACATCACAAAAATATAGTGTTTGGTATCGAATGAGAATCTTAAATAGTTAAAGTTTAAATTTTTTAGCTTTGATTGTACTTTGAAATGTAACTGACAAGATAACGTAAGACTGGTTGGTTGGTATTACACGATCAAATTTTATAAAAATTTAAAAAACCACGAAATTTAAAGGAAAAAAATTCCATTACAATTTCACGATTTTATTCTACTTTGACGTTAGATTAGGTAAAGTCGATAATGTGGAATGCAAATTATTATACATTATTATTGGCGGTATTTTTAAATTGCCAAGAAGACAATAGAAATGTCAGATTGGCAAAATATTTGTTATATGATCAAATATAAATAAATAAATTTGTGTTTAATTTAAATTTTTAAATTTTTCTTAGGTATCTAACTTGTGGTGTATGAAATGAAATGTTTTAAGAGTTCCCAGATAATCATTTTTTTAAGTCACTTGAAATCTATTGCAAGGGTAAAAATTCAAACACTTGGTCTTGGTAATACGAGTATCCACGGAAAATTTAATAATTGTGTTTGTTGAAATTTTTTTCGCAAACCGATTCTGATCGGCAATTATTTTTCCTTACAATTCATGAATATTTGCTACCTGTGGGGTACCAAGTACAATGTTTTAGAAGTGTAATATTGAGCCATCTTTATTATAAATCAGTACGATTGGTAAATGCTTTTCTGAAAATTCTCCTAAAGCTAGCTTGTGAAGTATTGAATGTAACGTTTCAGGCTCAAAAAGTTGGAAAAAGTAGTAATGAACCTTCTTTATCACAAATAATTACGATCAGCAATTGCTTTTGTGGAAATTACTAGAAACTTAATTTAGGGATATTAAATGAACTGTTTTAGGCATGGGAAGTTAAGAGACACTGACATGAAAGCGAGGAACGAAGTGACGAGCTTTCCTCGCCTTTGTACTGACATGAAAGCGAGGAACGAAGTGATGTGTTTCTTCGCCAATTTACTGACTTGGAAGCAAGGAACAAAGAGACTGCTATCTTCTTTAGTGTCGCGGAGCCTAGGGGTCAGACCTGCGAAGCAGGTCGGACCGCTAGTCCTATATACTAAAAGGCTTATGGACTATAGATTAGCCAATCTAACAACCATTATTATTCATCGCTACAGCCTAAACGGTACGATGGATTCGGGTGAATTTTTTTTTAGAAGTAAAGGGCCATAGGGACTATGTGCTTTTATAAATTCATATTTTTCTTACACATGATGTCCGAAATATTAAATAGTAAAGACATTAAATTTTTACATCAAGGGGTGCCTCGTGTTGCTACGAAAGTGTAGTTTGTTGATTATAGTTGTAACTTTTCACAAATTTTTGTTCAATTTGACATATATGACAGATCAGTTTCAAATTTTGAATATAAATTACATTAAATCTAGACAAGTTGAAGATGTTTTGTAAACTTATCTGTGTTTAAAATAAATGAGTGAACATGTGTACTATAATGTAAATATATTAAAAGACAATATAAAAAATTAAATTTGTTGCTGTCACTTTTCACGAATTTGTGTTCATCCTGTCATTTTTGACATATCTGTTTGAAACTGTAAGTATAAATTGAATTAATTCTAGACCAAATGAAATATTTTTCTATATTTATCTGTGTTTAGAATAAATGAGGAAACATGTTTTCTATATTGTAGATTTTTTAAATGTGAATTTTTTTCTTAAATTTTTTCCATTCAAAATAAATATGACAGATGTCTCTGTTCGTCAACCTCGATTCATTTAAGTATTTTAGGCGGTTAAATTCAAATGGGTTAATTTCTTATCTAATACAAAAAAGTTAAAATTTATTTTTCACTTCATATATAGTTTCTTTTTCTTCTCAAAAAATAAAACAGATGTCTCTGCTCGACAACCTCGATGCTTCTAAGTATTTTAGGCGGTAAAATTTAAATAAGTTCATTACTTTTCTAATATAAAAATTTCGTTTTAAATATTTATAATCAATTTCAGAATTATTTTTTTTATCATCAGTTTTTACATCTAATCCTGCCGTGTTTGGTACTAAATTAAAAGTTTCACGTTACAGATTTAAAATAAAGTGCCATAAAGTGGACGATTGTCTATTGTTTTTTATAAATGTTATTTAATTCCTACCGTGCTTGGTATTGAATTAAAGGTCTCGCAGAGGAGATTTGAAATCAAGTATCAAAAAGTTGTTTTGGGCGATTGTCAATTGTTTTTTATAAATATGATTTAAATCCTACCGTGTTTGGTATCAAATTAAAGGTCTCGCGGAGGAGATTTGAACTCAGGTGTCAGAAAGTTGTTTTGGACGATTGTCAATTGTTTTTTATAAATATTATTTAAAACCTACCGTGTTTGGTATCAAATTAAAGGTCTCGCGGAGGAGATTTGAACTCAAGTGTCAAAAAGTTGTTTTGGACAATTGTCAATTGTTTTATATAAATATTATTTAAATCCTACCGTGTTTGGTATAAAATTAAAGGTCTCGCGGAGGAGATTTGAACTCAAGTATCAAAAAGTTGTTTCGGACGATTGTAAATTGTTTTTTATAAATATTATTTAAATCCCACCGTGTTTGGTATCAAATTAAAGGTCTCGCAGAGGAGATTTGAACTCAAGTGTCAAAAAGTTGTTTAGGACGATCGTTAATTGTTTTGTATAAATGTTATTTAATTCCTACCGTGTTTGGTATCAAATAAATGGCCTCGCGGAGGAGATTTGAACTCAAGTGTCAAAAAGTTGTTTTGGGCGATTGTAAATTGTTTTTTATAAATATTATTTAAGTCTTAACGTGTTTGGTATTAAATTAAATATCTCACGTAAGAGAATTAAACTGAAGTGCCAAATAGTAGTAACATGAAAGCCAGAAACGAAGTAACGAGCTTTCTTCGTCAATGTACTGACATGGAAACGAGGAACATAGTGACGAGCTTGCTTCGCCGATGTACTGACTTAAAAGTGAGGAACGAAGGCACAAGCTTGCTTCGCCAATGTACTGACATGGAAGCGAGGAACGAAGTGACGAGCTTGCTTCGCTGATGCACTGACTTGAAAGCGAGGAACGAAGTGACGAGCTTTCTTCGTCTAGTACTGACATGGAAGCGAGGAACGTAGTGACGAGCTTGCTTCGCCGATGCACTGACATGGAAGCGAGGAACGAAGTGACGAGCTTTCTTCGCCAATATACTGACAAGGAAGCCAGGAACGTAGTGACGAGCTTGCTTCGCCGATGCACTGACATGGAAGCGAGGAACGAAGTGACGAGCTTTCTTCGTCAATGTACTAACATGGAAGCCAGGAACGTAGTGACGAGCTTGCTTCGCCAATTGTTTGGTATAAATTGGGAGTTATTTAAGACTACTCAATTTATATTCTACATTTTCAGTTGTAATCTTCTTCAGTGACGCGGAGCCTAGGGGACAGACCTGCGAAGCAGGTCGGACCGCTAGTCCTATATACTAAAAGGCTTATGGACTATAGATTAGCCAGTCTAACAACCATTATTATTCATCGCTACAGCCTAAACGGTACGATGGATTCGGGTGAAATTTTTTTTTAGACGTAAAGGGCCATAGGGACTATGTGCTTTTTATAAATTCATATTTTTCTTACACATGATGTCCGAAATATTAAATAGTAAAGACATTAAATTTTTACATCAAGGGGTGCCTCGTGTTGCTACGAAAGTGTAGTTTGTTGATTATAGTTGTAACTTTTCACAAATTTTTGTTCAATTTGACATATATGACAGATCAGTTTCAAATTTTGAATATAAATTACATTAAATCTAGACAAGTTGAAGATGTTTTGTAAACTTATCTGTGTTTAAAATAAATGATTGAACATGTGTACTATAATGTAAATATATTAAAAGACAATATAAAAAATTAAATTTGTTGCTGTCACTTTTCACGAATTTGTGTTCATCCTGTCATTTTTGACATATCTGTTTGAAACTGTAAGTATAAATTGAATTAATTCTAGACCAAATGAAAAAGTTTTCTATATTTATCTGTGTTTAGAATAAATGAGGAAACATGTTTTCTATATTGTAGATTTTTTAAATGTGAATTTTTTTCTTAAATTTTTTCCATTCAAAATAAATATGACAGATGTCTCTGTTCATCAACCTCGATTCATTTAAGTATTTTAGGCGGTTAAATTCAAATGGGTTAATTTCTTATCTAATACAAAAAAGTTAAAATTTATTTTTCACTTCATATATAGTTTCTTTTTCTTCTCAAAAAATAAAACAGATGTCTCTGCTCGACAACCTCGATGCTTCTAAGTATTTTAGGCGGTAAAATTTAAATAAGTTCATTACTTCTCTAATATAAAAAGTTCGTTTTAAATATTTATAATCAATTTCAGAATAATTTTTTTTATCATCAGTTTTTACATCTAATCCTGCCGTGTTTGGTACTAAATTAAAAGTTTCACGTTACAGATTTAAAATAAAGTGCCATAAAGTGGACGATTGTCTATTGTTTTTTATAAATGTTATTTAATTCCTACCGTGCTTGGTATTGAATTAAAGGTCTCGCAGAGGAGATTTGAAATCAAGTATCAAAAAGTTGTTTTGGGCGATTGTCAATTGTTTTTTATAAATATGATTTAAATCCTACCGTGTTTGGTATCAAATTAAAGGTCTCGCGGAGGAGATTTGAACTCAGGTGTCAGAAAGTTGTTTTGGACGATTGTCAATTGTTTTTTATAAATATTATTTAAAACCTACCGTGTTTGGTATCAAATTAAAGGTCTCGCGGAGGAGATTTGAACTCAAGTGTCAAAAAGTTGTTTTGGACAATTGTCAATTGTTTTATATAAATATTATTTAAATCCTACCGTGTTTGGTATAAAATTAAAGGTCTCGCGGAGGAGATTTGAACTCAAGTATCAAAAAGTTGTTTAGGACGATCGTTAATTGTTTTGTATAAATGTTATTTAATTCCTACCGTGTTTGGTATCAAATAAAAGGCCTCGCGGAGGAGATTTGAACTCAAGTGTCAAAAAGTTGTTTTGGGCGATTGTAAATTGTTTTTTATAAATATTATTTAAGTCTTAACGTGTTTGGTATTAAATTAAATATCTCACGTAAGAGAATTAAACTGAAGTGCCAAATAGTAGTAACATGAAAGCCAGAAACGAAGTAACGAGCTTTCTTCGTCAATGTACTGACATGGAAACGAGGAACATAGTGACGAGCTTGCTTCGCCGATGTACTGACTTAAAAGTGAGGAACGAAGGCACAAGCTTGCTTCGCCAATGTACTGACATGGAAGCGAGGAACGAAGTGACGAGCTTGCTTCGCTGATGCACTGACTTGAAAGCGAGGAACGAAGTGACGAGCTTTCTTCGTCTAGTACTGACATGGAAGCGAGGAACGTAGTGACGAGCTTGCTTCGCCAATTGTTTGGTATAAATTGGGAGTTATTTAAGACTACTCAATTTATATTCTACATTTTCAGTTGTAATCTTCTTCAGTGACGCGGAGCCTAGGGGACAGACCTGCGAAGCAGGTCGGACCGCTAGTCCTATATACTAAAAGGCTTATGGACTATAGATTAGCCAGTCTAACAACCATTATTATTCATCGCTACAGCCTAAACGGTACGATGGATTCGGGTGAAATTTTTTTTTAGACGTAAAGGGCCATAGGGACTATGTGCTTTTTATAAATTCATATTTTTCTTACACATGATGTCCGAAATATTAAATAGTAAAGACATTAAATTTTTACATCAAGGGGTGCCTCGTGTTGCTACGAAAGTGTAGTTTGTTGATTATAGTTGTAACTTTTCACAAATTTTTGTTCAATTTGACATATATGACAGATCAGTTTCAAATTTTGAATATAAATTACATTAATTCTAGACAAGTTGAAGATGTTTTGTAAATTTATCTGTGTTTAAAATAAATGAGTGAACATGTGTACTCTAATGTAAATATATTAAAAGTCAATTTAAAAAATTAAAATTGTGGCTGTCATTTTACACGAATTTGTGTTCATCCTGTCATTTTTGACATATCTGTTTGAAACTGTAAGTATAAATTGAATTAATTTTAGACCAAATGAAGAAGTTTTATAAATTTATCTGTGTTTTAGAGTAAATGAGCGTACATGTTTACTATTTTGTATATTTTATAAATGTGAATTTTTTTTCTTATTTTGTTCAAATTTAAAATAAATATGACAGATGTCTATGTTCGTTAATCTCGATTCTTATAAGGATTTTAGGCGGTAAAATTCAAATAGGATAATTTCATATCTAACACAAAAAATCTGATGTGGCCAGCACATAACCTCCCGCCCAATACTACTCTTAAACGGTACAAAATAGTATTTGATGATACAGAAACATACCTTCTTATTTGTTTATTTTCTATTTATATTTGAGAATCACAATGACATGTGTCACATTTCGTAAAAAATTGAAAATTTTCCATGGTGTACTAGGAATGCAAGATTTGTGAAATCTAATTTCTTTATATTTTATTATCTCTAAATCTAATGAAAATTATTAAAATTAGTGTAATCAAAACACATGTAAAATTAAATATTCTTCAACTTTCAAAATAACATAAATTGTTGAAAAAGGAAATTTAACCGTGTTTTTCACGAAAAACTGTTAAGGGCTTCAAGTAAACTGCTACTTCCGGTTGACCAATTGTATCCAAAATCTAATCAGCTCTTCAATTAAATATAAGAAGCAATAATTCAAAAAATTGTATTTTTTGGTATTATAGTATTTGAGTTATGCGAGACGAAAAAATTGCCACAGACTACACACATACATACATACATACATACAGACATCATCGCGAAAATAGTAAAATCGTATTGTAGGGACCCTAAAACGTGCTTATTCATTGAAAACTCACTACCCAATTTTCTGACCAAAAACAATACCTCCCTTACCTAGAGGTAGGCGGGAGGTAAAAAGTTGAAAATTATTTTTCACTTCATATATGGTTTCTTTTTCTTCTCAAAAAATCTGATGTGTCCAGCACATAACCTCCCGCCCAATACTACTCTTAAACGGTACAAAATAGTATTTGATGATACAGAAACATACCTTCTTGTTTGTTTATTATCTTTATATTTGAGAATTTTAATTTTCTTTTGTATATTTATTTAATTTTATGACATATAATTCACTAAGAAAACAGCTTCACAATCACAATGACATGTGTCACATTTCGTAAAAAATTGAAAATTTTTAAATGTTTTCATGGTGTACTAGGAATGCAAAATTTGTAAAATCTAATTTCTTTATATTTTATTATCTCTAAATCTAATGAAAATTAATAAAATTAGTGTAATCAAAAAACATGTAAAATTAAATATTCTTCAACTTTCAAAATAACATAAATTGTTGAAAAAGGAAATTTAACCGTGTTTTTCACGAAAAACTGTTAAGGGCTTCAAGCAAACTGCTACTTCCGGTTGACCAATTTTATCCAAAATCTAATCAGCTCTTCATTTAAATATAAGAAGCAATAATTCACAAAATTGTATTTTTTGGTATTATAGTATTTGAGTTATGCGAGACGAAAAAATTGCCACAGACTACACACACACACACACACATACATACATACATACATACATACATACATACATACATACATACATACATACAGACATCATCGCGAAAATAGTAAAATCGTATTGTAGGGACCCTAAAACGTGCTCATTCATTGAAAACTCACTACCCAATTTTTTAACCAAAAACAATACCTCCCTTACCTAGAGGTAGGCGGGAGGTAAAAATAAAACAGATGTCTCTGATCGACAACCTCGATGCTTCTAAGTATTTTAGGCGGTAAAATTTAAATAAGTTTATTACATATCTAATAAAAAAGATCGTTTTAAATATTTTTAATCAATTTCAGAATAATTTTTTTTATCATCAGTTGTTTTTTATTTCTAATTCTGCTGTGTTTGGTACAAAATTAAAAGTTTCACGTTAGGGATTTAAAAGCGTCATAAGTTATTTTGGACGATTGTCAATTGTTTTTATATATATTTTTTAAATCCTACAGTGTTTGGTATTGAATTAAAGGTCTCGTAGAGGAGATTTGAATTCAAGTGTCAAAAAATTGTTTTGAAGGATTGTCAATTGTTTTTTATAAATATTATTTAAATCCTATCGTGTTTGGTATCAAATTAAAGATCTCGCGGAGGAGATTAGAACTCAAGTGTCAAAAAGATGCTTAGGACGATTGTCAATTGTTTTTTTATAAATGTTATTTAAATCCTATCGTGTTTGGTATCAAATTAAAGATCTCGCGGAGGAGATTTGAACTCAAGTGTCAAAAAGTTGTTTTGGACGATTGTCAATTATTTTTTATAAATATTACTTATATCCTACCGTGTTTGGTATCAAATTAAAGGTCTCGCAAAGAAGATTTGAACTCAAGTGTCAAAGAGTTGTTTAGGACGATTGTCAATTGTTTTTTATAAATGTTATTTATATCCTACCGTGTTTGGTGTCAAATTAAAGGTCTCGTGGAGGAGATTTAAATTCAAGTGTCAAAAAGTTGTTTTGGATGATCGTTAATTGTTTTTTGTAAATATTATTTAAATTCTACCGTGTTTGGTATCAAATTAAAGGTATCACGGAGGTGATTTGAACTCAAGTGTCAAGAAGTGGTTTTGGACGATTGTCAATTGTTTTTTATAAATATTATTTAAATCCTACCGTGTTTGGTATCAAGTTAAAGGTCTCACGGAAGCGAGGAACGAAGTGACGAGCTTCCTTCGTCAATGTACTGGCATGGAAGCTTAGAACGTAGTGACAAGCTTGCTTCGCCGATGCACAGACATGAAAGCGAGGAACGAAGTGACGAGCTTTCTTCGTTAATGTACTCACACGAAAGCGAGGAACGTAGTGACGAGCTTGCTTCGCCAATTGTTTGGTTTTAATTGGAAGTTAGTTAAGACTATCAATTTAATTTCAGTTTCTCCGATGCACAGACATGAAAGCGAGGAACGAAGTGACGAGCTTTCTTCGTTAATGTACTCACGCGGAAGCGAGGAATGTAGAGACGAGCTTGCTTCGCCAATTGTTTGGTATTAATTGGAAGTTATTTAAGACTATCAATTTATTTTCAGTTTTGCCGATGCACAGACATGAAAGCGAGGAACGAAGTGACGAGCTTTCTTCGTCAATGTACTGACACGGAAGCAAGGAACGTAGTGACAAGCCAGCCTCGCTAATTGTTTGGTATTAATTGTAAGTTATTTAAGATTATCAATTTATTTTCAGTTGTAATCTTCTTTACTGACGCGGAGCCTAGGGGACAGACCTGCGAAGCAGGTCGGACCGCTAGTCCTATATACTAAAAGGCTTATGGACTATAGATTAGCCAATCTAACAACCATTATTATTCATCGCTACAGCCTAAACGGTACGATGAATTCGGGTGAAATTTTTTTTTAGACGAAAAGGGCCATAGGGACTATGTGCTTTTTATAAATTCATATTTTTCTTACACATGATGTGCGAAATATTAAATAGTAAAGACATTAAATTTTTACATCAAGGGGTGCCTCGTGTTGCTACGAAAGTGTAGTTTGTTGATTATAGTTGTAACTTTTCACAAATTTTTGTTCAATTTGTCATATATGACAGATCTGTTTCAAATTTTGAATAAAAATTACATTAATTCTAGACAAGTTGAAGATGTTTTGTAAATTTATCTGTGTTTAAAATAAATGAGTGAACATGTGTACTCTAATGTAAATATATTAAAAGTCAATTTAAAAAATTAAAATTGTGGCTGTCACTTTTCACGAATTTGTGTTCATCCTGTCATTTTTGACATATCTGTTTGAAACTGTAAGTATAAATTGAATTAATTCTAGACCAAATGAAAAGGTTTTGTAAATTTATCTTTGTTTAGAATAAATGAGGATACATGTTTTCTATATTGTAGATTTTTTAAATGTGAATTTTTTTCTTATATTTTTTTTTCATTCAAAATAAATATGACAGATGTCTCTGTTCATCAACCTCGATTCATTTATGGATTTTAGGCGGTAAAATTCAAATGAGCTAACTTCTTATCCAACACAAAAAAGTTGAAAATTATTTTCCACTTCATATAATGGTTTCTTTTCTTTCTCAAAAAATACAACAGATGTCTCTGCTCGACAACCTCGATGCTTCCAAGTATTTTAGGCGGTAAAATTCAAATAAGTTCATTACTTATCAAATATAAAAAGTTCGTTTTAAATATTTATCAATTTCAGAATTATTTTTTTTAACATCAGTTTTTATTTCTAATCCTGCCGTGTTTGGTACTAAATTAAAAGTTTCACGTTAGAGATTTAAATTAAAGTGTCAAAAAGTTTTGGACGATTGTCTATTGTTTTTTATAAATGTTATTTAAATCCTACCGTGTTTGGTATTGAATGAAAGGTCTCGCAGAGGAGATTTGAACTCAAGTATCAAAAAAATTGTTTTCGACGTTTGTCAATTGTTTTCTATAAATATTATATAAATCCTACCGTGTTTGGTATTGAATTAAAGGTATCGCAGAGGAGATTAGAACTCAAGTATCAAAAAGTTGTTTTGGACGATTGTCAATTGTTTTTTATAAATATGATTTAAATCCTACCGTGTTTGGTATTAAATTAAAAGTCTCGCGGAGGAGATTTGAACTCAGGTGTCAAAAAGTTGTTTTGGACGATTGTCAATTGTTTTTTATAAATATGATTTAAATCCTACCGTGTTTGGTATTAAATTAAAGGTCTCCCGGAGGAGATTTGAACTCAGGTGTCAAAAAGTTGTTTTGGACGATTGTCAATTGTTTTTTATAAATATTATTTAAATCCCACTGTGTTTGGTATCAAATTAAAGGTCTCACGCAGGAGATTTGAACTCAAGTGTCAAAAAGTTGTTTTCGACGATCGTGAATTGTTTTGTATAAATGTTATTTAATGCCTACCGTGTTTGGTATCAACTTAAAGTTTTCGCGGAGGAGATTTGAACTCAAGTGTCAAAAAGTTGTTTTGGGCGATTGTAAATTATTTTTTATAAATATTATTTAAGTCTTTACGTGTTTGGTATTAAATTAAATATCTCACGGAAGAGAATTAAACTGAAGTGCCAAATAGTAGTAACATGGAAGCGAGAAACGAAGTAACGAGCTTGATTCGCCCATGCACTGACTTAAAAGCAAGGAACGAAGGCACAAGGTTGCTTCGCCAATGTACTGACATGGAAGCGAGGAACGAAGTGACGAGCTTGCTTCGCCGATGCACTGACTTGAAAGCGAGGAACGAAGTGACGAGCTTTCTCCGCCTAGTACTGACATGGAAGCGAGGAAAGTAGTGACGAGCTTGCTTCGCCGATGCACTGACATGGAAGCGAGGAACGAAGTGACGAGCTTTCTTCGTCAATGTACTGACATGGAAGCGAGGAACGTAGTGACAAGCTTGCTTCGCCAATAGTTTAGTTTAAATTGGAAGTTATTTAAGACTACTCAATTTATTTTTCTACATTTTCAGTTGTAATCTTCTTCAGTGACGCGGAGCCTAGGGGACAGACCTGCGAAGCAGGTCGGACCGCTAGTCCAATATACTATTCGGCATCATCCACTCTATAGATTAGCCAATCTAACAACCATAATTATTCATCGCTACAGCCTAAACGGTGCGCTGGATTCGGATGAAACTTTTTTTGAGATGTAAAGGGCACTAGGGACTACGTGCTTTTTATGAATTCATATTTTTCATACACATGATGTGCGAAATATTAAATAGGAAAGACATTAAATTTTTCCATCAAGGGGGGCCTCGTATTCCGTGTAGTTTATGTTAAATAAACACGCGTTGCTACCACTGTTAAAAATTCAAAGATAAAGGGAATTGACAGTTCACTCTGAAATTAATTTTGTTATTTTTAAATTGATGTTTAAAAATTTAACAAAATATTAAACATGTACTTTAATTTATTCTAAACAGAAATAAATTTACCATAATTATCTAACTTGTCTACAAATAAAGTAATTTATTTTTACAATTTCAAAGTGAACTGTCAATACACTTTATCTTTAATTGTTTGAAAAAATGAATGACAACTTGTCATTTTTGACAGTTCACTTCGAAGTTTTAATTATACATTACTTTAATTGTAGACAAGTTAGATAAATTTGGCAAATTTATTTGTGTTTAGAATAATAGTGCGTACATTGTTTACTATTTTGTAATTTTTTTAAATGTGAATTTTTTTTTATATTTTTTTCAAATTCAAAATAATATGACAGATGTCTTTGTTCGTCAACCACGATTCTTTTAAGGATTTTAGGCGGTAAAATTCAAATGAATTATTTTCTTATCTAACACAAAAAAGTTGAAAATTATTTTTCACTTCATATATGGTTTCTTTTCCTGTTCAAAAAATACACATGATGTCTCTGATCAACAACCTTGATGCCTCTAAGTATTTAAGGCGGTAAAATTTAAATAAGTTTATTACTTATTTAATATAAAAAGATCGTTTTAAATATTTATTTAATTTCAGAATAATTTTTTTTATCATGAGTTGTTTTTCATTTCTAATCCTGCCGTGTTTGGTACTAAATTAAAAGTTTCACATTAGAGATTTAAAATAAAGTGTCATAAAGTTATTTTCGACGATTGTCAATTGTTTTTTATAAATATCATTTAAATCCTACCGTGTTTGGTATTGAATTAAAGGTCTCGCGGAGGAGATTTAAACTCAAGTGTCAAAAAGTTGTTTTGGACGATTGTCAATTGTTTTTTATAAACATTATTTAAATCCTACCGTATTTGGTATCAAATTGAAGGTCTCGCGGAGGAGATTTGAACTCAAGTGTCAAGAAGTTGTTTTGGGCGATTGTCAATTGTTTTTTATAAATATTATTTAAATCCTACCGTGTTTGGTATTGAATTAAAGGTCTCGCGGAGGAGATTTGAACTCAAGTGTCAAAAAGTTATTTTGGACGATTGTCAATTGTTTTGTATAAATGTTATTTAATTTCCACTGTGTTTGGTATCAAATTAAAGGCCTGGCGGCAGAGATTTGAACTCAAGTGTCAAGAAGTTGTTTTGGGCGATTGTCAATTGTTTTTTTATAAATATTATTTAAATCCTACCGTGTTTGGTATTGAATTAAAGGTCTCGCGGAGGAGATTTGAACTCAAGTGTCAAAAAGTTGTTTTGGACGATCGTTAATTGTTTTGTATAAATGTTATTTAATTCCCACCGTGTTTGGTATCAAATTAAAGGCCTGACGGCGTAGATTTGAACTCAAGTGTCAAAAAGTTGTTTTTGGCGATTGTCAATTGTTTTTATATAAATATTATTTAAATCCTACCGTGTTTGGTATTGAATTAAAGGTCTCGCAGAGGAGATTTGAACTCAAGTGTCAAAAAGTTGTTTTGGACGATTGTCAATTATTTTTTATAAATATTCTTTCAATCCTACCGAGTTTGGTATCAAATTAAAGGTCTCAAGGAGGAGATTTGAACTCAAGTGTCAAAAAATTGTTTTGGATAATCGTTAATTGTTTTGTATAAATGATATTTAATTTTTACCGTGTTTGGTATTAAATTAAAGGCCTTAAAAGTTGATTTGGAGCATTGTCAATTGTTTTTTATAAATATTATTTAAATCCTACCGTGTTTTGTATCAAATTAAAAGTCTCATGGAGGATATGTCAAAAAACGTGTTTGGTATTGAATTAAATATCTCACGGAAGAGATTTAAACTAAAGTGCCAAATATTAGTTACATGGAAGCGAGAAACGAAGTGACGAGCTTGCTTCGCCTATGCACTGACTTGAAAGCGAGGAACGAAGTGACGAGCTTTCTTCGTTAATTTACGGACATGGAAATGAGGAACAAAGTGATGAGCTTGCTTCGCCGATGCACTGACTTGAAAGCGAGGAACGAAGTAACGAGCCTTCTTCGTCAATGTACTGACATGGAAGCGAGGAACGTAGTGACGAGCTTGCTTCGCCAATTGTTTGGTATAAATTTGAAGTTATTTAAGTCTACTCAATTTATTTTTCTACATTTTCAGTTATAATCTTCTTCAGTGACGCGGAGCCTAGGGGACAGACCTGCAAAGCAGGTCGGGCCGCTAGTCCTATATACTAATCGGCGTGTGTCTGAAATGTCACTCTATAGATTAGCCAATCTAACAACGGCCATCGGCCACCTCTACAGCCTAGACGGTTTGATGTATTCGGGTGAAACTTTTTTTGAGTGTTAAAGGTCCCTGTGGAACAGTGCCTTTTGCATGTCTCATATTTTTCTTACACATGATGTGCGAAATATTAAATGCGAAAGACATTAAATTTTTCAATCAAGGGGGGCCTCGGGTTGCTACGAAAGTGTACTTTGTTGATTGTAGTTGTAACTTTTCACAAAATTTTTGTTCAATTTGACATATATGACAGATCTGTTTCAAATTTTGAGTACAAATTACATTAATTCTAGACAAGTTGAAGATGTTTTGTAAATTTATCTGTGTTTAAAATAAATGAGTGAACATGTGTACTATAATGTAAATATATTAAAAGTCAATATAAAAAATTAAAATTGTTGCTGTCACTTTTCACGAATTTGTGTTCATCCTGTCATTTTTGACATATCTGTTTGAAACTGTAAGTATAAATTGAATTAATTCTAGACCAAATGAAAAAGTTTTGTATATTTATCTGTGTTTAGAATAAATGAGGAAACATGTTTTCTATATAGTAGATTTTTTAAATGTGAATTTTTTTCTTATATTTTTTCCATTCAAAATAAATATGACAGATGTCTCTGTTCGTCAACCTCGATTCATTTAAGGATTTTAGGCGGTAAAATTCAAATGGGTTAATTTCTTATCTAATACAAAAAAGTTAAAATTTATTTTTCACTTCATATATAGTTTCTTTTTCTTCTCAAAAATAAAACAGATGTCTCTGCTCGACAACCTCGATGCTTCTAAGTATTTTAGGCGGTAAAATTTAAATAAGTTCATTACTTTTCTAATATAAAAAGTTCGTTTTAAATATTTATAATCAGTAATAATATAACAAGAGGGTGAGAATAAATTGAAAATAATTTGACAGATCTTTTGAAAACTTGTTGCCAGGCAATAGCCACGAAAGCCCGTAGGGCTTGAGTGGCTATTGCCAAATGGCGACAAGTTTGAGAAAGATACTGGAGAATTATTTTCTAATTTATCGAACTCTCGAGTTATATTTAATTAGATTATTTTTTGATTTCTTCATCAGGCAAGCCACTAAATCAATCTTTTTTGCTCATTTTTACTTGTATTGATGATAACTATCTGACGTCTGACATCTGTCAACAAAAACAAAAAAGCTACAGAGAAAATTGCCGGGAATTATCACAAGAGCATTATTCTCAGTATAATAATGACAGGATTGGTTAAAACGCAGACACGTGACATACAATAAAGCATTTGATTGGTTTAAATAAACGTCAAAAAATAATCAATTTCAGAATAATTTTTTTATCATCAGTTGTTTTTTATTTCGAGTCCTGCCGTTATTTTGGACGATTGTCAATTGTTTTTTATAAAAATTATTTATTTAAATGCTACCGAGTTTGGTATTGAATTAAAGGTCTCGCAGAGGAGATTTGAACTAAAGTGTCAAAAAGTTGTTTTGGACGATTGTCAATTGTTTTCTATAAAACTTATTTAAATCCTACCGTGTTTGGTATTCAATTAAAGGTCTCGCAGAGGAGATTTGAACTCAAGTGTCAAAAAATTGTTTTGGACGATTGTCAATTGTTTTTTATATTTATTATTTAAATCCTACCGTCTTTGGTATCAAATTAAAGGTCTCGCGGAAAAAATTTGAACTCAAGTGTCAAAAAGTTGTTTTGGACGATCGTTAATTGTTTTGTATATATGTTATTTAACTCCTACCGTGTTTGGTATCAAATTAAAGGTCTCGCGGAGCAGATTTGAACTCAAGTGTCGAAAAGTTATTTTGGACGATTGTCAATTGTTTTTTATAAATATTATTTAAATCCTACCGTGTTTGGTATCAAATTAAACGTCTCGCGAAAGAGATTTGAACTCAAGTGTCAAATAGTTGTTTTGGACGATCGTTATTTGTTTTGTATATATGTTATTTAATTCCTACCGGGTTTGGTATTCAATTAAAGATCTCGCAGAGGAGATTTGAACTCAAGTGTCAAAAAATTGTTTTGGACGATTGTCAATTGTTTTCTACAAAAATTATTTAAATCCCACCGCGTTTGGTATTAAATAAAAGGTCTCGCAGAGAAGATATATGTTATTTAAATCCTACCGTGATTGGTATCAAATTAAAAGTCTCATGAAGGATATTTCAACTCAAGTGTCAAAAAGTTATTTTGGTAAATCATCAATTGTTTTTTTTATAAATGTTATTTAAATCCTTACGTGTTTGGTATTGAATTAAATATCTTACGGAAGAGATTTAAACTAAAGTGCCAAATAGTAGTAACATAAAAGCGAGAAACGAAGTGACGAGTTTTCTTCGTCAATGTACTGACATTGAAGCGAGGAACGTAGTGACGAGCTTGCTTCGTCGATGCACTGACATGGAAGCGAGGAACGAAGTGACGAGCTTTCTTCGTTAATGTACTGACATGGAAGCGAGGAACGTAGTGACGAGCCTGCTTCGTCGATGCACTGACATGGAAGCGAGGAACGAAGTGACGAGCTTTCTTCGTCAATGTACTGACATGGAAGCGAGGAACGTAGTGACGAGCTTGCTTCGCCAATTGTTTGGTATTAATTGGAAGTTATTTAAGACTATCAATTTATATTTCTACATTTTCAGTTGTAAAATAAAAAATTTTTATTTTGATGCTACTTTTACTTTAAACTAGGAAAAGTCGCTATTACATGACAAATTTATTAAAAATAAAGTAAATGCGTTAAATTTGTCGACAATGTAGGGGGCAATTTATTATATATTATTATTGACGGTTCTTTTAAATTGACTAAATAATAATAGAAATGTCAGATTCAGAGAAGTCTTTGTAACATAATCAAATTTAATAAAAATAAAATAAAACCATGAAATTTAGAGAAAAAAAAAAGTTTCCAACCTTTTTTTTTATTTTACTTGACTATTAAGTAACTTTGGTATTACACGATCAAATTTAGTAATAATAAAGTAAATCCGTCAAATTTGTCGACAAAGAAGAATGCAAATTATTGTACATTATTATTGATAATATTTTAAAATTACCAATGGAAATATCAGATTGACAAAATTATTTATCACATGATCAAATATTAATTAAGTTGTGTTTGATTTAATAATTTTTTTAAAATCACTTTTTGGGTATCCAAAGAAAGATGTCGAATAGACGGGACAAATGATAATATAAAAAATGGCGGCTGTCGATTATTTTCATAAAAGACATCACAAAAATATAGTGTTTGGTATCAAATGAGAATCTTGAATAGACAAGTTTAAATTTTTTAGCTTTGATTGCACTTTGAAATGTAACTGACAAGATAACGTAAGACTGGTTGGTTGGTATTACACGATAAAAATTTATAAAAATTTTAAAAACCGCGAAATTTAAAGGAAAAAAAATTTCATTACAATTTCACGATTTTATTCTACTTTGACGTTAGATTAGGTAAAGTGGACTATGTGGAATGCAAATTATTATACATTATTATTGGCGGTATTTTTAAATTGCCAAGAAGACAATAGAAATGTCAGATTGGCAAAATATTTGTTATATGATCAAATATTAATGTAATTTGTGTTTAATTTAAATTTTTAATTTTTTTTTTAGGTATCTAACTTGTGGTGTATGAAATGAAATGTTTTAAGAGTTCCCAGATAATCATTTTTTAAGTCACTTGAAATCTATTGCAAGGGTAAAAATTCAAACACTTGGTCTTGGTAATACGAGTATCCACGGAAAATTTAATAATTGTGTTTGTTGTAATTTTTTTCGCAAACCGATTCTGATCGGCAATTATTTTTCCTTACAATTCATGAATATTTGCGACCTGTGGGGTACCAAGTAAAATGTTTTAGAAGTGAAATATTGAGCCATCTGTATTATAAATCAGTACGATTGGCAAATGCTATTCTGAAAATTCCCCTAAAGTATTGAATGTAACGTTTCAGGCTCAAAAAGTTGGAAAAAGTAGTGATGAACCTTCTTTATCACAAATAATTACGATCAGCAATTGCTTTTGTGGAAATTACTAGAAACTTAACTTAGGGATATTAAATGAACTGTTTTAGGGATGGGAAGTTAAGGGACACTGACATGAAAGCGAGGAACGAAGTGACGAGCTTTCCTTGCCAATTTACTGACATGAAAGCGAGGAACGAAGTGATGTGTTTTCTTCGCCAATTTACTGACTTGGAAGCGAGGAACAAAGAGACTGCTATCTTCTTTAGTGTCGCGGAGCCTAGGGGTCAGACCTGCGAAGCAGGTCGGACCGCTAGTCAAATACTATTTTGTACCGTTTAAGAGTAGTATTGGGCGGGAGGTTATGTGTTGGCCACATCAGATTTTTTTATAATGCCTGCATCATATTATGGAAAAAACTAGAAAGCAACATTTTGAATTTGATTCATTTCATAAGTTTGCGCGTGTGACGTTTGACGTATATCGTTTACATGGAGATTGGTTTACATTTATTGTTTACGTTACTATGTAGATTAGTTTTTTTTTACAATGTGTCATCATGACAGCTTTGACACATATTAATAGTAATTATTTTTTTGTGCAGTGCAGTAAAGAGTGATTTCGCGGCCTTGGTATATAAATAACTATTGTTGTTGTTTAGCAACCTTTAAAGCACGGCGTGTTTAAACCTGTAACGTGTTTTAAATACGTATTAATATGCAGGTATAATAAAAAATAATTCTGGAACATTGTACAGCGCTAAAGAAAGAAATTTTCTTCAATGCTTTGCATTTGATACCTACTAAATAAATATAAACTCCACCAATTATCTAATTATTTTTATTTGTAAATTGTCTTTTGTTTCTATTAGTAACGAGTTGTTGATAATTATGACGTTTGACAGTTACAGTTTTTCATATGTATATTTCGTGTTAATAAAGAAGTATTGTTCATTATTTTATTGGTTTCTTTGCCGATTTCCATTAACCATACTAAACAAGCTTCTTATTTCATTCCTTGTTTCCATGTCAGTATATTACCGAGGCAAGCTCGTCACTTCGTTCCTCGCTTCTCTGTCAGTACATTGGCGAAGCAAGCTTGTCCTCGTTTCCATGTCAGTATATTATCGAAGCCAGCTCGTCACTTCGTTCCTCTCTTCCATGTCAGTATATTTCCGAAGCAAGCTAGAAATTATGACTTATTCAATATGATATTTTAATTAGTTTATCTATCTTAACGAGTTGTTGATAATAATGACGTTTGATAGTTACAGTTTTTCATATGTATATTTCGTGTTAATAAAAAAGTATTGTTCATTATTTTATTGGTTTCTTTGCAGATTTCCATTAACCATACCAAACAAGCTTCTTATTTCATTCCTTGTTTCCATGTCAGTATATTAGCGAGGCAAGCTCGTCACTTCGTTCCTCGCTTCTCTGTCAGTACATTGGCGAAGCAAGCTTGTCCTCTTTTCCATATCAGTATATTATCGAAGCCAGCTCGTCACTTCGTTCCTCTCTTCCATGTCGGTATATTTCCGAAGCAAGTTAGAAATTATGACTTATTCAATGTGATATTTTAATTAGTTTATCTATCTTAACGACGCAGTCACATTAACAATTTAACAAGTAACATTAAAATATTTTCTTTTTTTTTTCAGACGATTTCGAAGTCGGAGTTTCTAGAATTCATTTGTTCTTCTTGCTACACAACAGTTCAGTCATTCTAAAGGTTTCGAAAAATGAGTTTAAAGAATTATAATCGTTTAATACAATACAGAAAAACTTTAAAAGGAAGAGGCGACCCGCAAGGACAGAAGTTCTCTGAGATGCAAATACAGATACATAATCTACACTTGATAATGAAACCAGAACAAGTTGTGGTTAGTGAAATAAGCGAAATAAATGTTATAGAGAAAATCGAAGATCCCTTACAATCTTTGAATGAATATATTGCAAATGATTTCGTCGTCATCAAAGAAGAAATTCAAATGAATAATCAAGAATTGTTGATGAACGGAGAACAGGACTTAGATAGTGAAATAAATATTAAAGAGGACATCGAAGATCCCTTACAATCATTGGGAGAGTATCATAGAACTGTTGCAGATGATTGCGTCGGCAAAAAAGAATTTGGTTCACACAGCGAAGACTAAGAATTTTACTTGGAACATGTAAATGTAAAGGACGAACTGACAGCTGAAAATGAACAAGATAGCGTTTCAAGGAATAGTTGTGAAGTTGATAACAAACCGAATGTGAATGAAGCTAACTTCAGTGCAGACACACACAATATGAATGAAACTAGTAATGATACAGTGAAGAGTTGACAAGAAAAGTTTATAAATGTTCAATGTGCAACAAAGTGTTCTTACATAAGAAAAGTTTGGTTCATCATTCGAGAATACATAAAAAATAACAAATTTTAAATGTTTTATATGTAATACGCAGTTTTTTAAACAAGAGAATTTAATCACACATATGAAACAACATCGCGGAGATAAAGTTTTTAAATGCTATGTTTGTAGTAAACAGTTTGAAAAAGTGGATAATTTAAATGAGCATATAAAATGTCATGCAGAAGATTTTAAATGTTCCGTTTGTCATAAAATGTTTGTACAAAAGGAAAATTTAGTCCATCATATGAAAATACATTCAAGAATTGGAAATCACAAATGTTCTGTTTGTGATAAGATGTTTGTACATAAGACTTCTTTAAATCGTCATATGATAACATATTCAGGAACTCGAGATTACAAATGTATTGTTTGTAATAAAATGTTTGTATTAAAATATAATTTAGTCCTTCACATGAAAATACATGAAGGAACTCGAAATCACCAATGTTCTGTTTGTGATAAAAAATTTATACGAAAGAATAGTTTAAATTACCATATGAAAATACATTCAGGTATTCTGGATTACAAATGTTCTTTTTGTGAAAAGAGGTTTTTACATCAGGGCTATTTATCCCATCATATGAAAACAAATTCAGAAACACGTGATTACCAATGTTCTGTTTGTGATAAAAAGTTTCTTAAAAAGTTTTATTTAAATCAACATATGTTAATTCATGAAGAAGATAGAAATCACAGATGTTCTGTTTGTAACAAGAAGTTATTTCATAAATCATCTTTAGTTAGACATATGAAGATACATGAAGGTATTGAAGAATACGGATGTACTGTTTGCAATTTGAAATTTCTAAGTAAGAGAGAGTTGGAAGAGCACACGAGAATTTATAGCGACGGCACATCAGAACGCGCATAAGAAATATGTATTTAAAATAAAATTTAAATTATACTCGAAATCTCAGTCATACAGCATTTATTCGTCACCCATACAGCTGAAGATAACGCAAGATGAACATGACTATTGTGAAACAATATGTCATTATTATAATAAATGAAACGTATAATATTTTATACCTGCATTTGTAGACAAAAGTCCAAAGTTTTGTAATAAATTTTAAAAAGCTAATTTTGCTTGCAAATTATACATGAATATGATTTGCAAAGTTGTAAAATATATGCCACACATTCCCATGAACGACTACAGTAATGAAAATAATTCGTATATTTATAAATATGATTGTCTACAACATACTAAGATTATTTTTCATTTGAATTTACAGTTTTTGAGAAACAAATAAAAATATTTACTAAAAAGTGTGTTTTTTGGTATATTTTATTTGTTTCTCAAAAACTGTAAATTCAAATTGAAAATAAACTTAGTATGTTATAGATGATCATATTGACAAATATACGAATTATTTTCATTACTGTGGTCGTTCATGGGAATGAGAAACACAGTATTAAAGTTCTGAATATTTGACCAACTAGACTAGACGAATATTTTTTTATAGTTTAGTGTTTCAGTTATCCTTTTCATCCACATATATAAATACTAGAATGTTCAAAGACCTTACTGTAATAATTGTTTAGTTTTTCAATAGCCTGTGAAATATACTTCATCTGATATTGCAATGTCCAAGTCACTATAAAAAATCCATGAAATTTTGACGGATAGAGGTTGTTGGACCATAAAGAACATAAAAATAAATGAAGAACACAGAATTTGCTATTTTTTAAAAAATAAAGGATTCGTTCTTTGACGCGTATGTTTGACCTTAAGACAAACTGTTGTTATACGTTTTATTTATATCATTTCAAATTATGTCGTTGTTGTCAAAGCGTACAGATAGTTTTTTCTTAGTTCCTCTATTTTCGAAAAATTTGAGTGTAAATATAGTTTAAAAAATTCTCAAAATTAGTCTATTTATAAATAAAAGTGCCTATTTTTATGTGAAGTGATTTATATAACAGTACAGTTTTGTGTTTAGCTTGAAATTGATGTAAATCAATCTTTTTTGTGATACATAGACCGTTAAAAATTGCAAAATTGCTAATTAATATTTGCTTTGTCTTATCGTATCTAATCTACAATACGTCACCA
Organism: Poecilus cupreus; assembly: GCA_963942605.1. NCBI lineage: Eukaryota > Metazoa > Arthropoda > Insecta > Coleoptera > Carabidae > Poecilus > Poecilus cupreus. The sequence goes on from OZ012727.1 coordinate 21,165,577, forward strand.
TGCCAAACTGCAGCAGATGTAGCAGAAGTGTCAACAATAAATATCCTGGGTTGCACTGCTTCAAGTGTGCTTCCCTTTATCATCAAGCTTGCACTGATATCAAGTTTAATGCCGAACAAAGTACACTGCTTATTGCTAGTGTTATCGCATGGTTATGTCCGAAATGTAGGCCGAAGGGCGCTTCCAAGGTGTCTGCCGCTCTGGACTTCGGCGAAGTTTCTCCATCGAAAGCTAGCGACATAAGCACCGAACTGAAAATATTTAAATCAGAATTAGATTCTAAATTAGATTCCATAATAGAATCAGTTCAATTTTGCAGCAATAAAATAACAGATTTTGAAAAAAACTTAATTACAATTAGCCAAAAATTGAAAGAGTTAGAAAAACTGAAATCTGAAAACCTGGAACTAAAGTCGCAAGTACTTCAATTAAATAATAAAATTAATGATTTGGAGCAATACTCACGTGTAAACAATGTAGTTATACAGAACATCCCAGAGAAGCCCAATGAGAATATAAATGATATTGTTTCCAATATGGGTAAAAAACTTAATATTAATATCACTGAGAATGATCTTGACGCTGCCCATCGTGTTCCTCAGTTTGATAAAAGTAATACGAGACGACCTAAAAACATTGTTGTTAAATTTATCTCACGTAATGTGAAACAAAAATTTATGACTGCTTCCAAAATGCAAAGATTAACAACAAACGATTTAGGGTATGAAGGCACTTCACAAAATATTTATGTTAATGATCATTTAACAAATAATAATATGCATTTATTTAAATTGGCTCGTGAAGAACTTCGTCTTAAAAATTACAAATATGTTTGGACCAAAAATGCAAAGATACTTACGAGAAAAACTGATGATTCCAAAGTTCACACAATATACACGGAACAAGATATTAAAAAACTGAATTAAGCACCTTTTGTTAATATAATATCATATTCACTCCTCATGGCTTTAAGCGTGTACTACCAGAACGTCCGAGGATTAAGAACTAAAACCTTTGAAATTAAATCTAGCTCTTCAACAAGTGATTTTGACATTTTATGTCTAACCGAGACAAATCTAAACGCATCAGTGTTTGACCGTGAAGTGCTAGGTGATAATTATTCCGTGTTCAGACGTGATAGACAATCTACCTGTTCACATAAAGACGATGGTGGTGGCGTACTTATTGGCGTGAAAAGTGATATTAAATGTGTTTCTAAACCAGAGTGGTCAACAAGCGTAGAAGATGTGTGGGTAACTGTATACTGCAAATTCTTTAAACTACATATATGCTGTGTTTATATTCCTCCAAAGTGTGATGAATCTCGGAATATTTTTGTGAACAATTTAATATCAGTTATCGACTCTCAGCCAAAAGATCAGTTTTTAATATGTGGCGATTTTAATTTACCACTATTACGATGGCGTCCATTTAATAATTGTTATATTTCTAATAATACAAATAATGCTGTATCCTCTGAATTTGTTGATTTTATGTCGTACTGTAATCTTAAACAATTTAATGGTATTCCTAATCAAAATAATCATTATCTTGATTTAATATTTTCCAATAATAATGATGTAACTGTCAAGCCGTGTTACAGTCCTCTTACTAAGGTTGATGAACATCATCCTCCGTTAATCGTTCACTGTGGATTTGAAGCCCATTCCGTCTTAACATTCAATTCAAGGGAAGTATTATTATTTAAAAAAGCAGATTATATTTCATTAAACAATTATTTAATCAATATTAACTGGACATCAGAATTTGAGAATTTGAGTACTGAAGATGCGTTGGATAAATTTTATGGCATTTTAAATAGAGCAATTAATAATTTTGTGCCTAAAAAACATGTCACAAAAAAGTCATATCCCTGTTGGTATTCACCAGAATTAATAAGGCTTATCAAGGCTAAATACAAAGCCCACAACAAATTTAAACGTTTTGGAAATGAATCATATTATTTGGAATTTTCTTCGTTACGTCAAAAGGTAAAAACTTTATCCAAACTTTGTTACATGCAATACATAAATAATGTTGAAAATGAAATCCCAAATAATGTGAAAAAATTTTGGTCTTTCGTATCCTCTGTCAAAAAGTCCAACATTCCTTGCAACATGACGTTCAACGGGGTTAACTCATCTGATGGCACTCAAATATGTAATATGTTTGCTAACCATTTTCAGACTTCTTTTTTAGATACTAATGCTTCACATACACAGTATGCGACTGATTATTGTAATACTTCTGTTGATCTACATAAGATATTTGTTACGGAAAGTGAGGTTCATCAAATTTTAAAATCTCTTGATATTAATAAGGGTGCTGGCCACGATGGTATCCCCAGCCTTTTTGTAAAAGAGTGTGCCGAATCTCTTTCTCTGCCTTTAAAGCTAATCTTTGAGAAATCACTTACTGAAGGTCACTGTCCTAATTTATGGAAAAAAGCTTTAGTTATTCCTATACATAAAAATGGTAATAGAAACCTTGTTCAGAATTATCGTCCAATATCGATACTATGTGTCTTTGAAAAAGTTTTTGAAAAAATTATTTACAGACAATTATTTGCCTCTGTAAAAAATATTATAAATTTTGAGCAACATGGTTTCTATTCCGGAAGATCAGTAGAAACAAACTTAATTGAATTTACAGATTACGTTCTTTCTTCCATGGACGACATGGTACAAGTTGATGCGGTTTATACGGACTTCAGTAAGGCTTTTGATAAGATTAACCACACAATCTTACTGTCAAAGTTAGAGGTACTCGGTATACATGGTGATTTGCTTTCTTGGTTCAGATCTTATCTCAATAATAGACAACAATGTGTTACGCTAAATGGATATAAATCTGAATATTTCCCTGTTACTTCTGGCGTCCCGCAGGGATCCCATCTTGGACCACTTTTATTTATTATCTTTATAAATGATATTAAGAAATGTTTTCTAAATGCCAACTTTAATATGTACGCTGATGATTTAAAAGTCTATATGCGAATTAATTCATTATCTGACTGTTTGGCACTTCAAGAGGACCTTAGCAGACTTGACTGCTATCTTAATTCTAATGATTTAACCCTTAATTTCGATAAATGTGCATGTATAACATTTTCTAGGAACAGAAATACATATACTTATAATTACTCTTTCGACGCAAACAATGTGAACCGAGTAAATCATGTAAAAGATTTAGGAGTTCTCTTAGATAGTAAATTAATTTTTGATTTACACATTGACAATGTTGTCAAAAAATCATATAAAATGCTAGGATTTATTTTAAGAATTGGGGATAAATTCAAAAGTTGTGGTACTTTCATATCTTTGTACTATTCACTTGTTCGTTCTCATCTTGAATTTGCCGCTATTTGCTGGTCTCCTTTTTATCAAATATACATAAATCGAATTGAAGGAATTCAAAGAAAATTTTTGTACATTTTAAGTAAAAAATTTCCAAATAACTCTATTGTATTAACATCTTTACAAAAACGTCGAACAATTATGGATCTAACATTTTTATTTAAGTTGCTAAACAATATCATTGATAGTCCAGCATTACTTAATAAAATATCATTCAGAATACCGTCATATTCCACCAGATTGCGAAATTTATTTACTGTTTCAAGCTGTAGAACTAACTCAGCCGTCAATGCCCCACTTCTTAGAATGATATCCACATTTAATAATTTATCAATAATGTCTAACTTTCCTAACATTTATAACTGTACATTGAAAACATTTAAGACTTTTGTATTTAAGCATTGTACTTGAATTTTCTTTTTTTCTGTGAATCTGAAATGATTCATATCTGTTGTTATTTTTCACTTTTTAATTTAATTTCATTTAACTTCGGTTAATTAAATTTATAATATGTACATTTGTGTATAAATATTTTTTGTATTTGTTTTGACAATAATGTAGAAATTTTTGTATGTTATTAGTGCTGCACGGTTATTGGGACTTGTCCTGTTGTGCGGCCTTCTTCTTATAAATAAATAAATAAATAAATTTCAAAATACTATCCAATATGAAAGAAGTGCTGAAAAATATTAAATAAATTATGACAAAGCAAAAGAACCTCTTTTGACGGTAAAATCGAAAGATTTATATAAATCAACAATATCAACATGGTTCTTATAATGAATTATTAGTTATTGTTAATATTTGTAATATAATAAAAATTACATTTTGATTCCACTTTCTTACTTAGAATATCTAAAAAGTAATTATCCAAAAAAATGGGTGTTTCCGATAGCTGCATATTTCAATAAATTCTATTCAATTTTACAATTGATACAATATCAACATGGTTCTTATAATGAATTATTAATTATTGTTAATATTTGTAATATATATATATATATATATATATATATATATATATATATATATATATATACCGTGTGTCCCACGTAAAGGTTGGCATAGGCAGTTAACATGTAAAATCAGTTTTTTGTAAATAAAAAGTGTCCGGCAAAAAATTATGCATCCAAATTTTATATCACAATACTGCCAATATCACTTCATCCTATTTAATACAGATTACTTTATTTTGATACCGCAATTTAATGAAATTAATAATAATAATTCCTAATTTTCCGCCTACTCTTTTTATTGCTACTGACGTATAGTACCTGCAATTTGTTTTAAATATTTTAATCTGTCACTGTCAATTTCTGGCGATGGAAATTATTCAGCGTTCATTCCTGTGGTGTATTCAGATATTTTTCTTGCACTGCGCCCCCATAATACATTCTAATAATATTTACGCGGTTCTCGACATTTAATGTATTCTTGATTACAGTGACAGATTAAAATATTTAAAACAAATTGCAAACACTACACGTCAGTAGCAATAAAAAGAGTAGGCGGAAAATTAGGAATTATTATTATTAATTTCATTAAATTGCGGTATCAAAATAAAGTAATCTGTATTAAATAAGATGTAGGGATATTGGCATTATTGTGATATAAAATTTGGATGCATAATTTTTTGCCGGACACTTTTTATTTACAAAAAACTGATTTTACATGTTATTTGCCTATGCCAACCTTTACGTGGGACACACGGTATATATATATATATATATATATATATATATATATATATATATATATATATATATATATATATATATAGGATGTAACATAAATAAGTACATTAAATTTAACCAGTTATAGAACTCGTCGAGAGGAACAATATTTCTTAATAACTTTTTTTCCTAACTCATCTATTTTTCGAGTTAAAATTCATTAAAGATTTATAACAAATTAGCTTACCCGCTAATGGAAAACAAATGCCTATTGCTACATTCCAAAATTAAAAGAACTGAAGTTAGCTTCAATGGCTTCAAGTAGTTTTCGTGTTATCAGCCAGATGGCGTTAGTGTATACGCTGTCAACTAAATCTGTTAAAAATTGTATTTTCCAATAATAGAAAGTTATTTAAACGATATTGAAGCTGAAGAACAAATTCCAGTGAGAATCCATCCGAAATTACGTAAGTAATAACTGTTAATTTATTAGCAAATTTCAACTTAACCTTAATGTTCAAATAATTAATAATACTTTTTTCAGCATACAGCAAAAGCAAATATTTTCCTGTGCAATGAAGTCACAATAAATGTTCAAAGTGTTCACTGTTGTTGTCAATACAACACTGAAGGCGTCGATAAAATGATTCCCCTACTTTTAACAGCATCTCCCTATTGTTGCGTATGCTTGTAGCTGCATTTTCCACTCATTCCCGCAATTCTTCTATCATATTAATAGAAGCCGAATACACCAAGTTCTTCATGCAGCACCACAAAGATTTGGAAAACGCTCCAAATAAATTTGACGGGCTTGAACTGCGTTTCCCTGAGCTTCACCATAAGCCAGCACAATGTCAGTCAACTCACTATTCGTAAAATCGCACATTTTTATAATTATAACTTGTAATTATTATTAATCGATTTGACTATATCACCTTCAAAGTAATAATCTGGACTAAACCTGAAGTTGGCCGCAAAATTTCAACTTTATTCTGCGTGGTACCAACCATTTAATGGAAAATATGTTTTTCTTAGTTTTGGTTTTGTGCAATGGAATAATAAAAATAGATAGTTTCCTATATTTTCCTGCCTTCTTATTAGGCTCTCTTCTATCGGGCAATGTATATTAAATATATAAATAATTTATCTGATCGTATTTTATCTGTCCAAATACCAATTTTCCGCAGCTAACTTCTAGGAACTATTCGCCACCTGGTGGATAAATTTTAAACTACTATAGGGTCCGCCCATTACAAGACGCGTTTGACAGTGTTAATAAAAGTTATTATTACGTAGCTATTTAGTGTATTATTATTATGTTTAATCCATTTTTCATTATTTCTTCTTATCATATTAAATTTGATTTGTGGTATAATGAGTTTTACAATCAAGAAAGAAAAATACACAACAGTGACTGCTATGTATGTAGCTGCCATTCTTGTACTGGTTCAAGTTTATTTTACCAGAAAAGGATGCAAGTAAGGTGCAAATAATAAACAAATATGAAGAAATTGAATTGGAAGATAAAAAAGCCACATAGATAAAACAAATTCAAACTGAAAAATCTGTTACTGAGCATATGAGAATTATGTTCTCTGTTACCAAGTTTATTGTGTATGTGGTACATGCACAAGATTATTTATTTAATGTTATTTTTTGGTGAATCATGAATATTATAGTAAGTACACTGCTGACGCCATCCGCCATCCGCAAATAGTCAAAATGTATTTGAATAAGTTGACAAGTGACATTTGTCAACATCAATATCAATAATGTCATTACTATTGCCATGGATACTGCTACTGGATCAAATTATGAAAATACCCGAACGACTCGTCATTTTGTGGGGTGGTAAAAATGCGAAAAAAAATGCGATTTAGAAGAAAAAGTTATTAAGAAATATTGTTCCTCTCGACGAGTTCTATAACTGGTTAAATTTAATGTACTTATTTATGTTACACCCTGTATAAGAAATAAAAGAGGGCGGCCCCGGAAATCGTGGATTGAGGGTATACGCCAGGCAATGAGAGACCGAGACCTACAAGCAGACATGGCACATGATAGAGAGGAATGGAGGTCGAGATTGGGAAAACAACATCTTGTTGTATAATTGTTGTATTGTAATTACTAATTATTAGTGTGAATTGTACACAATTAATCCCAATATATATATATATATATATATATATATATATATATATAAATTACATTTTGATTCCACTTTCTTACTTAGAATATCTAAAAAGTAATTATCCAAAAAATTGGGTGTTTTCGAACTATGCATATTTCAATAAATCCTATTCAATTTTACAATTTATACATTTTTAAATAATTGGTCAAGTTGTCGATGTACTGCCTCACCTCCGATTTGCATGAAATTTTGTCAAAATGTTTCCCTCATCAAGAGAAACACGGAAAAAATACTAATTAGTGGGGGTCAAAGTCGGTTGACCTTCAAAACGCAGTTTGTTTATTTGTATTTAATCATATAATCTTCTATAGAAAAACAGTGTGTGTGTGTATGTGTGTGTGTGTGTGTATGTGTCACACACACCTACACACATACACACACACACACACACACACACACATACATACACACACCCCCGAATTGTATTATATAGCGCGCGCGTGTGTCAGGGCGTTGTGTGTGTGTGTGTGTATGTATGTGTGTGTGTATGTGTCACACACACACACTGTTTTTCTATAGAAGATTATATGATTAAATACAAATAAACAAACTGCGTTTTGAAGGTCAACCGACTTTGACCCCCACTTATTAATATTTTTTCCGTGTTTGTCTTGATGAGGGAAACATTTTGACAAAATTTCATACAAATCGGAGGTGAGGCAGTACATCGACAACTTGACCAAATAATTATATAATTGATATAGGTATAGATTATTTTACAAAAATCAGAAAAATGTATGTTTATATAAAATCAGCTATTTATTATGACATGGTATGCTGACAAGCAAAAAGTTATAGATCATCACAATAATAGTGACAACAGTATATCTAAAAACTAAGGTACTAGAATATACCGGGTGTTGACCGTGACCCCGGAACATAGGACTTTAACATGTAAAATAATACTTTCGTAATTTCCTGCTTAACAAATTATATTAGACAAAAAAGGTTCAAATAAAGTTGAGAGATCATAAAATTCTACATCAGAATCAATAAACAGAATTAAATTTACATGCCCTATAACGCCAGAAATTAAATATGAAAATATTAAAAATTAGCTCAAAAATCGGGTTAGCCTTGGAAATGAAACAAATTTGTATACAATTAGAAATAAAAATTGTATTTTTTATTAATTATTATTATAAATTGCATAATTGACTATTTTTTTTAGAAATTTGTTTCATTTCCAAGGCTAACCCGATTTTTGAGCTAATTTTTAATATTTTCATATTTAATTTCTGGCGTTATAGGGCATGTAAATTTAATTCTGTTTATTTATGTTCCGGGGTCGCGGTCAACACCCTGTATGAGTATTCTCATCCGCCATTTTGGGTCCAAGTTTCATAAATAAAACAAATTATTGGAATCCAGTTACTTTAATTCTTTTCTGTCAAATTTAGCGTTGATACTGATTAATAATTGTAATATATCATTCCTTCAATTATTATATTCCATATCTAACAGGTAAGTGTACAGAATACTTTCTAATAACATATTACTGTATGATTTGTGTAGTTGGATTTTACAGAATTTCAAGAAATATGTTTTCAAATTTGACAGATACAAATTTTAAATGTTTTTTTTTAATAACTGGATTCCAAAAACTTGTTTTATTTATGACATTTGGACCCAAACTTGCGGACGAGAATACCTACATTCTTCTAGAGCTCTATAAAAACAATGAGACATTATTAATTTATATAATTGAAGATAAATCAGAAATAAACTACCAAATTAAATGTTTTTGTAATTTGATAGAACGTGAATGTGCTCACAAAAATGCTAGTTCATCGATAGTTTTTACATACAGTTTATAATAGTTATTTACTTTACAAGTGGGCAAAGTAAGGAATTACCCACGAGAGAAATTTTAACTCACGAAGCCGAAGGCTGAGTGAGATAATTTTATCGAGTGAGTAATTCCACTTTGTCCACGTGTGAAGTATAACGTTTTATCCAACACTTCTTAATAAATGAAAAATTTATTAAAGAAATATTATTTGACAGTGACATATGCTTTAAATTTTTAAATTAAAATGTGAATCGAAGTAGTTACCAAGGTGTTTTGTGTTATTATTATTGTTATAAATAAAAAAATACTCACTAGTGGCTATCCTCAAAATTATACCCACTAGTGGATAATCTGTTACTTTGCTTGTTTAAAATCGCCATAGTTATAGAGCATTTATTGAGAGGTGTTGGATAAAAATAATTATTGGTTTTATTTAATTTAGCTGTCATTTTCACAATTAAAATCGTACGTCCCTGATTTATCGACATATTAATAAATGACATCTATTAGTGAATGTACCTAACTAATTTCATACCAACATCTAGCGGTGAGTGCCTAAAGTAGACTTTTTCGGGAAATGCATATTCTGTTACATTCCATTCTGTTTTTGAATATTTCGTGCCATTCTGTAACCTTTCGGTTTTTGCATATTCTTTGCATGCGTATTCGGTTACATTTCATTCTGTTTTTGCGTATTCGGGTTTTGAAGACATTCCCCATAGGATGTGTTATTACCGAGGTTATTACCATAGCTTGACAGTAATGTATTAAAGCGTTGTTTTTTTTTAAGAGTAAATATAGGGATAATTTACATTGATTATTAGTAGTTAATCACAATGAAACAAACAATTCAAGTTTAAACAAATAAGAAATTATTGGCTAAATAAATAATAAATGACGCATCGACATCATAGCTCAAATGATACTTATTGTTCTAGCCGAGGTTCTAGCTGTCATTTTTTATGCGTATTTTTTAATTTATTTGACGAATAACTTATTTGGAAGTTTATTCGTAGATGGAAAGACCAGCCATAAATACATTGCTGTCAATCATTTTGACTGTAACTGTAACTATGGTAATGACACATGCCAGGTATACTGATTGTATTTGTGTTGTTTTCATAGAATTTTATTTTCTTAGGGCCGGTTTCTCAATCGACTGTTATGTTCCTGTTATGGTTATCATCCTTTTAAATATAGAAAAATATGTATTATTTATTTTGCTGTTAGTTAATATTTGACTACCAGTCGATTGATAAATCGGGTATTAATTCTTTATTCTCATATTTTTCAAGTAATTTGAGACTTTAGAAAATCTGGATCTCATATGTATTTATAATAAATAAAGCATCTTCACTCTTCAAATAACAAAATTACCACGTAAACATGGCTGTTTATAGAATATATTAAGTATGTTTACTTACAATTTCAGGCAAGCAATATTGTATATGTTCTTGAACTGCAATTCCGTTGTCGACTAGCACTAACACACTTTCAAGTTTCTTATATTAAGACACAATAAACAAAACTCTGACAAGTATTACATTTTATACAGTTTATTTTGTGGTGCACAATACTAGAGCCAGAGACAAATATCTAAAGACTAGAGCACGAAGTATAATATAGAAAGGAGATGACACTTCTTACGCTAGGCCCATGAAGCTAGCGGTACCAAAATTTACTTCGTTTGTTGAGCTTGTGGTGGGGATAGGTGGCCATCGCTGCGCTCTGGTTTACGTTTGATTTGTACAGAGAAGTGTTTGTGTTTTGAACTTTTTTTATTTATTTACATTTAATTTCATTTAAAATGGACAAAATGTGCTTTATGCCAACTTGTACAAGCGGTTACGCGTCAAATAAATAAAAATTACAATATTTAGTGCACTTATGGACGAAATAGATTTAAATTTGTAGCGGAGAACAATTCCCAGAAAAGACAAAGTGCTCAGTTCAAAAGATTTTATATGTGAAAAACATTTTCAAGAGGACGATGTTATTAAAGAATGGACCTGCGGATCCACAAGTATATTAATATATTTTATTTTAAAATTAAGTTTACATACATTTGTAGGTACCATTGCAGGTGCACTTCCGACTGTTTTCCCAAATTACTCCAGTCATTTAGATATAAAAACAAATAAAAAATAAGAAAAATTAAATGTGACATTGTACATTGGCAAAAATCTATGATTAAATAAATAATTATTTAAATTTCTGCGTAAGCAGAGTGCCACACCCATAATGGATAAAAGGCGTGATGATATATTTATTTATTAATTTTTATTTTAAATTTAGACAGTGGTATATAAATAACTAAATATGATATTCAAGGGTATTAATTTGATTATTTTTATTTGGTGTCCAGGTCAAAATAGAAATGAACCTGCAGCATATAAAATCATGAGACGCTATTTTTAATTTATCTTGGATAAATACTCAATTACCTAATAATTAAAGGACCAAATAAAAATTCGAAGATAGTAGGAACAGTTACATATCTTTCGTTAAATAAACATTCGATTCGAGTCATCGTTTTTTTATTGAAAAATAAATTGTTCTTGATGAAAATATAAATAATAAAAATTTTGTTTCAAATCAATTATATAAAAATAATGCTAATAATATTACCTGATTCGAGACAACCAATGATACAGAAAATATACGCAGATTTTGTAAATATTTAAATTAGAATTTATAAGCAAAAGAAACTGTTGAAAACTCCCAAGTGGTAAAAACAAAATACAAAATCATGGAAAGAAAATCACTGGACTACCTAAAAAAAGTAAGCACTTGCAACAAAATTGAAAAATCAGTTAAATAAATGAAAATGATTTGAATGATAAATTAAATGAATTAAACACGCCATCAATTCAAAAATGATTAATAATGCAGTGCCTTACAAAATGCCAACAAACAAGGAAACAAGGTCGAAGATACAAATCAGACTGGTAAATTATTTGTCTAAATTAATTTTTTCAGCAATTTATTTTATTTTGAAAATTGTAAAATATTTAATTTTACAGGTGTCTTGACTACACTAATTTTATTAATTTTCATTAGATTTAAGAGATAATAAAATATAAAGATATTAAATTTTATAAATCTTGAATTCTATGTGCACCATGGAAACACTTTAAAATTTTCAATTTTTTACGAAATGTGACACATGTCATGTGATTGTGAAGTTGGTTTCTTTGTGAAATATATGTTATAAAAGTAAATAAAAATTAAATTTCTCAAATATACATAGAAAATAGACAAATAAGAAGGAATGTTTCTGTATCATAAAACAATATGTTGTACCGTATAAGGGTTTTATTGGGCGGTTATGTGCTGCCCACATCAGATTTTTTATAATTATTTTCTTGTACATTTCTTCTAACATTGGCAATACTACAGTATGTTCTTTGATTTCGCTGCCAGCATGAAGTTGTTTGAATCAATTATTGTCTTATACCCTAGAATAGATAAATTATGCATTTATAATTATAAACTATGAATAAAATTCCTATCACGTACTAGTTTTTATAATATTTATTTATGTGCAATATTCTACGTTTAGCAATTCGTAAGCGCAACATATCATGTTGGCAACTTTGAACATTGACGTTTATAAAAGCAAGGTTAAGTGTCTGATGTTTTGTTTACAAAATGCATGTAATCTTGTAATTTAAAATAAAATATATACAATGAAAGAATCAGAGTGGAGCATACGATATTCAGACGAAGAATGCGAGCAGAAAACTGGAATATATGAGCCTCCAGCGAAAGAAGTGGAACGATTCTGTTCTACTTAAATCAAGGTAAATTTCCAGATCTAAAATGGCATAACGGCAAAGTCCTGGTTTCAGATCTACAATTCCAACAAATGCGCCTCTTACCCCGTAAAAGAAGAGCCACTAGCAGAAGAAAAATCAGATTTTGATTTCATGGTTGTGATGAGTTCACCGAAGTTATCAGTGCGGCGAGAGGGCGAAGACAACTACATCTTTGGATGGGGTTCTGTCAAATTTGAAACGACAAAGAAGGTGGGAACTGCAGATAATGGATAATCAACAAAATCCGCCAACCAGTTCATGAAAATTACTATTTTTATTCGATGTTTTGTGTACAATGAGCAAATATAATAAAACTTTTACAACATAGATTAAGATAAGTATTTATACGTTGTGAAAGCACATTCGCGCTCAAACAATATAAATAGAAATAAAAACTGTTCATATTTTGTTGCTAACACGTCTATGTGACATTTTAAATAGTTATTTGTGTATCAAGTGCGGATAGAGCATTGTTTGTTGCACGCGGCGAGAAAATTGTTGATCGAGGCGTAGCCGAGATCAACAACTCGACAAGTGCACCAAATTTTATTTATTTTTAGTCAATAATATAACTTATTATTTTTCATCAGTTGTGTGAGCATTGTTCTTATGAAAATGTATTGTTGACTGACACATCGATAAATAATTTTCCTTTTTAGTTCCATCTCTTAGGGAACGGATAAAAGATTCAAAATTAAGAATAATATTTCGATACTAACAACTTATAATTTTTAGGTTATAATTATGTTATTCACTTAGATCATAGAGCAACTAGATGTAAGGAGCTATAAGGTTGACAATGCCACAGTATATATATATATATATATATATATATATATATATATATAAATATATATACATATATATATATATATATATATATATATATATATATATATATATACCGGGTGGAACATCATAACTGTGTACATAGGTGATTAACATGAAAAAAACTGTTTTTCAGTGCGCATTGCTCCCCAAATTATTTGAGACAAAAATGCTTCAAATACATGTTGTGGAGCATAAAATTCTGCATCTAAATCAAAAAACAGAATTACTTTTACTTGCTTTGTAACGACAGAAATTAAATATGAAAACATGGAAAATTACATTGAAAATATCAAATAGCCATGGAATTGAAACAAAAATAAATAAGTGCTTGACATTTTACAGATGAATGATTCATTTGACAGGTAAAATATCAAATAGACAGAAAAACGAGAAGCATTTATTTATTTTTGTTTTAATTCCATGGCTATTTGATATTTTCATCGTAATTTTCCATGTTCCATATTTAATTTCTGTTGTTACAAATCCCGTAAATGTAATTCTGTTTTTTGATTTAGATGCAGAATTTTATGATCTACAACATGTATTTGAAGCATTTTTGCCTAAAATAATTTGGGGAGCAATGCGCACGGAAAAACTGTTTTCTCATGTTAATCGCCTATGTACACAGGTATGATGTTCCACCCGGTATATATATATATATATATATATATATATATATATATATATATATATATATATATATATATATATATATATATATATACTGTGACAATGCTCTGAAGGAACGGTTAGGATAAGGTGAGAAAGAAATATAGTACAACGTAAGAAAGAAAAGGAAAACCCAATTTGGTAAGAATAAGGTAACTGCACAAGCGCTATGAACGAGCATAGAAGTCGCCACGGATTTCTTTTAAAATGGGCATACGTACATGAGCGAAGAATGAATAGAATGGAAAGTTATTCCAAACTCTTTCAAAAAGCGTACTTCTGTTACAATACGAATAATTTATTTTTCAAGTTATACCACCCAGTTTTTTGTTAAAGACATGAAATAGAATAACCTGAAATGCTAAAATCAGAAAATCCAGTTGTTTCGTGTCCGTTACTGGCGCGAGAATTTCAGAGATTGCGCACTAGCTTATTCTTTATAAATAAAATAAAATAAATATATCATCACGCCTTTTACCCATTATGGGTGTGGCACTCTGCTTACGCAGATCTCGGTAGGTGATATATTTTAACGTATGAAGTGCGGTTACCAGCCGTCAAATCATAGCCCCCAAAGATGTTAGTGGAGGGGGAACCACAGGGGTAAATTTAAATTTGTAACTGTCGGCAGTGGGACTCGACACGTTACCACGGAGCTATTTACCCCATAGCTTATTCTTTTCCCAGTTCATTTGTTAATTATATCTAGTTCTGTGCTCTATGATCTAAGGCTAAACACATGGCTGGTAGTAGGGTCACGGTTTTACCCCCGGGGATAAGCTTGAGTATAAAAATCCAAAAATCGTAGTATAGTGCGATTTTAATGTGGTTATACTTACCATAGCAACACTGTCAAACTTACAACTGGTACAAGGTAAGTTCATGTTGTGGTACAAAAATAACAATGACAAGTATTGGAGAAATTGTTGATGTTATCGAAGAGGTAAATGAAGTATAAGATGTAGCACAATACCAAAGGAGATGAAAAAGTTCTTTATTCGATATCTGAGTTTGAGTTCATTTTCACTTAAACCTTGAAGAGGATATTTCTGTCACGAAATCTTCTACGTACAAATTTATTTTTAATTTGATAATTGATATCACTGCAATAAGATGGCATCTAAATACGGATATATACAGGCTGTAATATAAATAAGTACATTAAATTTAACCAGTGATAGAACTCGTCGAGAACAACAATTTTTCTTAATAACTTTTTTATTCTAAATCCCATATATTTTAGCATTTTTACCACACCATAAATTGACGAGTCGTTCAGGTAATAGTTATTTGTCAAACTAGAGAGGAAAGCGCTTCTTTTTCCCCCTCGAGTTCGAAGTTTCGAACGAGAGTGAAAGAAGAGCTTTCCTCTCGTGTTAGACACAACATTTTTTTCACGACATGTTTCTGAAATGATTTTCTCAGACCTAAAATACACTTTGAGAACACAACTGACAGACTGGCACGTTAAAAGTTAGGTTATCAGACACAAGGCGGTGTAGCAGTGTTGCCAATGAACCAATCTTAAACATATTTAATAAGTTGTCAAATTGTGATTTAATAACGAAAAGAAATATATAAGACATAATTGTAAGATAATTTACAGTATGTATATCACTAAATAAGGATTTTCAATAAAATTAGAAATTTATTTATAATTTTATAATATATTTTTGTAAATAACACTCATATTGGTAATACTTCTACATTTTCCTCACTATTTCGGGAGAAGAACGATGGGGTTTCCTACCATGTCGTGAAAAAATTAATAATTTGGTCCAATAGCAGTATCCATGGCAATAGTAATGAAATTATTGATCTTGACAAATGTCACTTGTCAACTTTTTCAAATAAACTTTGACAATATCAAATAAATCAACTAATAAATTATTATTATGAAAGTAATATGTAAAAGGGTCTGATTTTCCGAACAGCCAGTTCAAAAACATTCTGTTGAAGTTCAAGGTAACACTGCTCCATGATGTCAAATATATTTGGGGCGTTTGTTGTTAGCTTATTCGAGATCATGTATCTTTGAAGTCAGTTCAAGATCGGGGTAAAATACGATCTGATCACAGCAAATATTGAATAGAATGATTTGGACTTTGTCGAGGGTTAGCCAGAGTCTAGTAAGTATTCGAAGAATAATACTAACACATATGAAAATTACTCATTAATTAATAGTACATTAAAAGAGCAAAAATCACGTTCTTACCTCATACAAAAAGTCCTGTGTTTTATACTAGAATATTTACTTTGGACAGACGTCAATTTTTGCGAATAGATACTGACGTCTTTATTTAGTTGGTAATAAATTAACAGTAATTAAGGTTGCTACTTGCATAATTTCGAGTGGTATTCTCATTGCAATTTGTTCTTCTGCTTCAATATCGTTTGAATACATTTTTATTGCAAAAATATAACATTTAGGTTAGCTTTCACGACGCAAAAACAGATGTTATGCACAGTATTGTAGTGTCTACACTAACGCCATTTATGCAGTCATGTGTTCTCCATTGGCGAGACATCTAAATTCTCATAAATTTTTAAAGAATTTTAACTAGATGTTTTAGAAAAAAAAAAGTTATTAAGAAATATTGTTTCCTTGACGAGTTCTATAACTGGTTAAATTTATTGTACCTATTTATGTTACACCCTGTGTATATACGGGCCCATATGCGTTTAAAATGGGAAAAGAGTTTTTTCGTGCACGTTGCTTCCCAAATGATTGTAGACAAAAATGCTTCTTATAAATTTTGTAGAGCGTAAAGATTTGCATGTAAAACAGTGAACAAAATTCATGTAGTATGGTTTGTAACTGCAGAAATGAAATGTAAAAATTACTATTTAATAGTACTTGCCATGGATAACAAAACAAAATGACAGACAAATGTGTAATGTTTTCCTGTCAAATATTTTGACATTATTAATGCCCGGTTTTATAAACAAAAATTTAATCTCGAATTTCAAAATCTGCGATTATATTTAACTCGAGATTATATATAATCGCGTTTTATAAAGACACTAGAATATCGAATTACAAAACTCAGGATTATTTAATAAGTAATTGTGAATTTACCAAAATCAAACACCATTTGTTTGCTGTCAGTGAAGTTTGAAGCTGTCAGTTACACAAAATGGACGCAAGCGCAAAACGTGAAAAGTGTAAAAACTATACGGAAGAGGAGAAAGTAGAATTATTGAAAAGTAAGTAATGTATTATTAATAGAATATAATAAATTTTTGGTAGATTATTGTTTACACTAAATTTTTAATAGAATAAAATAAAAGTTTGGTTATGTTGTAGGTATTCTCACATAATTGAAAATAAGCAAACTGAGGAATTTTCTGCAGGATGTAATACTTCTAATAACTCTGTTAGAAAGTCTATAACGTTGTTTGAATTCTACGTCATCAAATTCCGTAAAGGGATTTTTACGAGAACGAAATCTTCGTGGTCGTCGCTTAAACAAAATAAAATCTCAACTGGTTCTTCAAAATCTGATAGTGATTTTAAACTACTCAAACTACTTGAAGACATATTTTTACTGAAAATTAATATTAATGTAATATAAGTGCTTTATTTAGTTTGATACTGTTGTAGATATTTAGGTTAGGTTTGGTTACATTAGTACAGTGTTAATGTATAGTGATGTTCACATTCCAAATAAGAACTTGTGAGTAATGTACGAATAACAAACAAATATGAAAACTTATTATAAAGTTTATACATACTCGTATGTTGGGTCAAGGATGTATTGTATATAAATTTTCAAGTGTACGATTTACAATATAATTGTGTAATATTGTTAAACTGTCAAAAATAAACTTTATTAACTTACTCTTGTACTTTAAAACAAGGCTTTATTTGAAATCAACGGAAGAAAATGCACTTCTCACTCCTTAAAATATTGATATGTCAATATAATTCGCCAATAATATCGAATTACAAAATTCTGAATTATATTGCCATATAATCTACTATTTCGTTTTATAAAACGCAAAAATCATATAATCTTGGATTAAATGAGAAATAATTCGCGATTACGAAATCCAAGATTATATACTAGATATTCATTTTTATACAACGCGTTTGTATAGAAAATCTTGGATTTTAATTATAATCTAGGATTCAATATTTAATTCGCTTTTATAAAACCGGGCATAAGTGCTTGATTGGTTCACGAAGTATTATATTAAAAAAAAGTTTGATGTGTATACGCTATGTAAGCATAAAGTACAAGAATATACCGTGTGTCCCACGTAAAGGTTGGCATAGGCAAATAACATGTAAAATCAGTTTTTTGTAAATAAAAAGTGTCCGGCAAAAAAATATGCATCCAAATTTTATATCACAATACTGTCAATATCCCTACATCTTATTTAATAC
Organism: Poecilus cupreus; assembly: GCA_963942605.1. Classification (NCBI taxonomy): domain Eukaryota; kingdom Metazoa; phylum Arthropoda; class Insecta; order Coleoptera; family Carabidae; genus Poecilus; species Poecilus cupreus. The sequence continues at coordinate 21,184,297 of OZ012727.1, forward strand.
AGATTACTTTATTTTGATACCGCAATTTAATGAAATTAATAATAATAATTCCTAATTTCCGCCTACTCTTTTTTATTGCTACTGACGTGTAGTGTTTGCAATTTGTTTTAAATATTTTAATCTGTCACTGTCATCAAGAATACATTAAATGTCGAGAACCGTGTAAATATTATTAGAATGTATTATGGGGGCGCAGTGCAAGACAAATATCTGAATACATCACAGGAATGAACGCTGAATAATTTCCATCGCCAGAAATTGACAGTGACAGATTAAAATATTTAAAACAAATTGCAGGCAATATACGTCAGTAGCAATAAAAAGAGTAGGCGAAAATTAGGAATTATTATTATTAATTTCATTAAATTGCGGTATCAAAATAAAGTAATCTGTATTAAATAAGATGTAGGGATATTGGCAGTATTGTGATATAAAATTTGGATGCATAATTTTTTGCCAGTTGGCAAGTGTGAACTCAGGTTGCACGACCTAACAGTGTACGCTCTGAATTAAAAACATATAATTCTTGAGTAGTGATATTAAAATCTCATAAAACTAACAATCATTCATTCTTGAATGAATGACACCCTTATTAGACTATAAATCCAAGTGAAAGTGTCAAAAATAAGTGACTTCTAAATACTTCAACAAGTGGTGAGGCGCACGCGAGCGCCTGACCTTGTGTCAAAACCGCTTGAGTCAGTCAAACAAATCAGTGTTGCCAACCATATTGAAAATAAAAATAAATCAGTATGCCTGAAAATAGCGACGGAACAATTAATATTCCAACAAGCAACACTACTGTTGTAATAACAACACATTCTTCTATTACAACGACATACACAACAAGCATCTTTACCGCACCAGTAATTACACCAATCCAAGGCACACCATCACAAAACAGTGATACTTTAACAGCCTGTACGACCCCATACTCTGGCAGGAACAGTATAATTTCCTTACCCCTCTCCTTAAATACTCCTCCCCCATACTTTTTTCCAAACTCATCTGATTTGAATTACACACCACAACCCATGAGCATACAGCCTCAAACTAACCAACCAGGAATTTTCACGTGGCAAAAAATCAAAAGAAAAAGAGGAAACGAAGAAACAAAAAATACTGAACAAACAAATAGAAGAAATAACACTATTGAACAAACAAATAAAAGACAAAACACTATTAAAGAAAACGAGAGAATACCAACTCAGAACAGATACACCCTACTGGACGACGAAGTTGTTGTACACCAAAACCCGATAAATGCAGAACCGCTAAGACAAAACACAGAAAAAACAACAAAAGAACATAAACCTCCCCCAATATATATACAGGATGTGGAAAACTATACTGCAATGATAACAAGCCTAAAAACAGCAGTTCAGGAACACGATTTCACATGCAAAACATTAACAAATAACGAAGTAAAAATCAACACTACAACACCAACAGCCTACAGAAAATTGGTTGAACTACTCAGATCACATAACATAGCATTTCATACTTATCAACCACGACAGGAACGATCATACCGTGTTGTCATTAAAAATCTTCATCACTCAATTGCACCTGCTGATATACAGGAGGAATTAGAAAATAAAGGATTCATTATCCGTAATATAGTAAACATACGCAGCTGGAAAACAAAAAACCCACTACCCATGTTTTTTGTAGACCAGGAGCCGAATAAAAATAATAAAGAAATATATAATGTCACAAACATACTAGGAACCAAAATCATTATAGAAGAACCCCGCAAAAAGAAAGAAATACGCCAATGTTTTAGATGCCAGGAATATGGGCATACTAAATCGTACTGCACAAAGCCCTATAACTGTGTAAAATGTGCAGGAAACCACCCCACATACAACTGTCAACAACAAAGGCTGAATGTCCCAAAATGTGTACTCTGTGGCGAACCTCACCCAGCTAACTATAAGGGCTGCACAGTGTACAAAGAACTCCAGAAATCTCGAGATAGAACGAACAATAATACACAAAGAAACAGACAAATAAATTCGAGACCAATAATAAACAACAACGAATTTCCCAGACTAAACAGAACACGGCAAAACGATATAACCTACTCACAGGCAACACAAAACGAAACAATAAACATACCAGCACAAAATAACGATATCAACACTACCCTCGAAAAAATTCTCAACAAAATAGAAACACTATTCAACCAGATACTAACTCAAAATGGAATCATTATCAATCTACTCAACACGCTAACTAAAAAATCCAACTATGACTAATTTTCTAAGAATAGCACTATGGAACGCTAATGGTCTGAAACAACACAGACAAGAAGTAGAATTATTTCTTAAAGAACAAAAGATTGATATACTATTAATAAGTGAAACACATTTCACGGATAGAAATTATTTTAATATAAATAAATATAAGACATACTGCACTAATCATCCCGATAACACCGCACACGGAGGCACGGCGGTGATAATAAACGAAAGAATCAAACATTATGAAACAGAAAAAATAGAAAAAAATTATATGCAAGCTACCAGTGTTAAAATCAAAGATACAAACGGAACATTCACAGTTGCTGCAATATATTGCCCACCGAGATACTCAATCAGTAAGGAAAAGTTCGAGGAAGCATTCGAAATCTTAGGTAATAGATTCCTGGCAGGGGGAGACTACAACGCCAAACATCCCAGATGGGGCTCAAGACTGACCAATCCTAAAGGCAAACAATTACAAGCTGCTATGCTCAATAAAGGGTATGGACAAGTAAGCACAGGGAAACCCACGTACTGGCCGACTGACCCTGCCAAACTTCCTGATGCTCTAGATTTCTTCGTTACACACCGAATATCTTCCAATTACATGAAAATCGAGGAATGTCTAGACGTCATGTCAGACCACTCAGCTGTAATTGTCACTTTAAGAACAACCATAATATACATAGGAACAAAACCTACACTAGTCAACAAAAGAACCAACTGGGCGGTATTCAAGCAAGACCTTACCAACCACACAAATGTAAATATCCCGTTGAAAACCGAAAACGACATAGATGAAGCAGTAAACAATTTAACAAAAAATATTCAACACGCAGCTTGGATATCCACACCTGAAAACGTTACTAATGACAATACAGTAACCAATTATCCGAAACATATCAAAGACAAAATAGCAGAAAAAAGAAGAATTCGAAAACGCTGGCAACTAAGCAGGTTGCCAAGTGAAAAAAATATCCTAAACAAATTAACAAAAGAAGTTAAATCATTAATAAATGAATTTAAAAACGAAACATTCCAGAATTATGTCAGCAATCTTTCACCATATGCTAAGGACGAGTACACTCTATGGAAAGCTACAAAAAAGATAAAAAGAACAAAACAAACCATACCAGCTATAAGAAGGTTTAACAATACTAGGGCGAGATCAGATAAAGAAAAAGCAGAGATCTTCGCCGACCACCTGTCAAATATATTTACACCAAACATATCCCAAATTACAACCGTAGAAGAAAACAACATCCTTGATTTCCTAGATAAACCACTGCAATTATCTCTGCCAATCAAAAACTTTACTTCCGAAGAGATAAATACCGAAATAAAATTTTTGAATAACAAAAAAACACCGGGGCATGATTTAATCAACGCTGCAATCTTGAAAAATTTACCAGATGAAACTATCACCAGCATCAGACATATCTTCAACGCTATTTTAAGACTGCAATATTACCCAATACTATGGAAAATATCTCAAATAATTTTAATACTAAAACCAGGTAAACCAAGTCACGAACTAAAATCATACAGGCCGATATCACTCCTCCCGTTCCTATCCAAAGTGTTCGAAAAATTACTACTAAAGAGACTGAAGTTCGAACTCGAAGATAACAAGCTAATACCAGAACACCAATTTGGATTTAGGAATGAACATTCAACCATCGAACAGGTACATAGGGTAACTCTTGAAATAGAAGTATCGCTAGAAGAAAAAAAATTCTGCTCGGCAGCATTTTTAGATATTACCCAAGCCTTTGACAAGGTCTGGCACCCAGGGCTATTATATAAAATTAAACAAAAACTTCCCTATCAGTATTACCTGCTACTCAAATCCTATCTGACAGAAAGACATTTTCAAGTTATACATGAAAATGAATACTCAAAAATCTATCCAATTCAAGCAGGAGTACCACAAGGAAGTGTTCTCGGCCCCGTACTGTACCTCCTATTTACAGCAGATCTCCCAAACGACGATAGAGTAACAATAGCAACATACGCAGACGACACTGCAATATTGGCATCACACGAAGACCCCAAGGAAGCCTCTAAACTCCTACAACTAGCACTAGACGAGATACAAAAATGGGCAAATACATGGCGCATAAAAATAAGTGAAGAAAAATCAGCGCACATAACATTCACCATGAAAAAAGACACATGCCCAGAAGTCACGCTCAACAACAAAGTTCTCCCAGAAACCGACAACATCAAATATCTTGGCATGCATCTAGAGAGAAGGATGAACTGGAGAAAGCACATAGACGCGAAGAGAAAACAAACACAAATCAAAACCAAGAAAATGAACTGGCTAATAGGCCGAAAATCAAAACTAACCCTTCAAAACAAAATATTACTCTATAAAACAATAATAGTACCAATCTGGTCCTATGGCATCCAGCTATGGGGCTGCGCTAAAAAATCGAATATTAACAAAATCCAACGACTACAAAATAAAACACTAAGAACTATTGCCGACGCCCCATGGTACGTTAGAAATGACACGTTGCATCAGGATCTAAAGATTAAAACAGTACAAGAACAAATAAAACATTTCTCCGGAAAATACAACACCAGACTAAACAACCACCCGAATAATCTAGCAATTAACTTGCTAAATAATTCCGAAGAAGTAAGAAGACTGTCAAGAAAAAAAACCTTAGATCTGGTCCTGGACTAAATATATTAATGTAACCCACTAAGAGGTGCAATCGATGGACTGTCACCTCAAACACGCTTTCATATGTTAAGTATTGTATTGTAATAACAAATTTGCTGGTTAGCCTAAATGGCTAGTTGTAAAATAAATTGAAAAATAAAAAAAAAAAAATAATTTTTTGCCGGACACTTATAATTTACAAAAAACTGATTTTACATGTTAACTGCCTATGCCAACATTTACGTGGGACACACGGTATGACTATTCTCAATACAATACAAATTTAAAATGATTGTTTTTCTTTTTCAAAGTAACTGGATTCCAATAAATTGTTATATTTATGACATCTGGACTCAAAATGGCGGGCGAGAATACCTACATTCTTCTAGAGCTCTAGTAAGCATAGAGCTCTAGAAGAATGTAGGTATTCTCGTCCGCCATTTTGGGTCCAGATGTCATAAATAAAACAAGTTATTGGAATCCAGTTACTTAAAAAAAAAAACATTTAAAATTTGTATTTGTCAAATTTGAAAACATATTTCTTGATATTCTGTAAAATCCAACTACACAAATCATACGGTAATATATTATTAGAAAGTATTCTGTACACTTACCTGTTAGATATGGAATACAATAATTGAAGGAATGATATACCACAATTATTAATCAATATCAACTTCAAATTTGACAGAAAAGAATTAAAGTAACTGGATTCCAATAATTTGTTTTATTTATGAAACTTGGACCCAAAATGGCGAATGAGAATACTCATATTCTAGTGCCTTAGTAAGCATCGACACCTGCGCCATCATGCGGCGAGCCGCCGCAACAATTCTGGGAATAGCTGTAATGTTTAGCATAGTACGTGAAAATGAGTAGTTCGCACGGAAAAAAGGAATCTCATAGTTTTGGTAGTGTGGTGGGCTGCAGAAATACAAGGGGGAATGCTCCGACTCTAAGATTTTACTCATTTCCCAATAAAGCCTGGGAAATTGACCGAAAAAGAAATGGATCGTTTCAGTTCGCCGATTAACGTAAGTCATAATATTTCTGTCAAGATTTCTTTGGGTCGTTTTTACATGACAAATAAATATAATACAATTGTTGAAATATGAAATATTAATTTGCAATTATATACAGGTTGTTCATTTTAAGTGGTACACTATTGCTATTTCGAGAACTATAAGAGCTACGAGGTCCGTTAAATTAGCAAACAATTTCTATATTATAAGACAATTAAAATGAGCGAAACAAGAATTTTTTTAGACCAGTGGTTCTCAAAATGCGGGGTGCAACTTTCTTATTTTAAATGGCAACCTACTTTTTTTATTTGCTTATTCGATTCAGTATTTTTTTCTGAATTTAATGATATTCACATGTAATGACCAAATATTACAAAATATTTGAGAAAAATGCAAAATTAAAAATGTATCATTTTTATTTAAATATGCATATACAAAGTTTGCTATGGAAGAAAACAAATAAACCAAATGCAGAAATAGTTGAAAAAACTGTAATTATGAGAATAATTATTAATTTAATTGTTACAATACAGAAATACAGAGGTACACTCAAAAAAACTTATATTAAAAATTGTTTGATTTATTTGTTTTCTTCCATGGCAAACTTTGTATATGCACATTTAAATAAAAAGATATATTTTTTATTTTGCATTTTTCTCAAATATTTTGTATTATTTGGTCATTACATGTGCATATCATTGAATTCAGAAAAAAATATTGAATCGAATAATAATTCGTTTTCTTCCATGGCAAACTTTGTATATGCATATTTAAATAAAAATGATACATTTTTAATTATGCATTTTTCTCAAATATTTTGTAATATTTGGTCATTACATGTGAATATCATTAAATTCAGAAAAAAATACTGAATCGAATAAGCAAATAAAAAAAGTAGGTTGCCATTTAAAATAAGAAAGTTGCACTCCGCATTTTGAGAACCACTGGTCTAAAAAAATTCTTGTTTCGCTCATTTTAATTGTCTTATAATATAGAAATTATTTGCTAATTTAACCGACGTCGTAGCTGTTATAGTTCTCGAAATAGCAATAGTGTACCACTTAAAATGAACATCCTGTATATTTAAATCTTAGTTGCCATATTTTATTATCATTGTTATAATTTGTGTATAAAATAAAACAGTTGTTGTTGTTGTTTACATGAATGAAGTATCATGTTAAATTGAGTTTTCCTGAATAAAGTATATTGAACACATTTGGATTTATTCAATAGGTTATGGGCCCAGTCACTGCAATTATCTGTGGATAACCAAATATTGTGATTCAATAGTAGAAAGTATGACGTATGAGGAAAAATACAAGGTTCCACTTTTCGATGGGTCCAATTTCAATAATTGGAAATTCAGGATGGAGACGTTGTTGGACGAACTAGAACTCAGTGACATAATCGAAAGGCCGTATATAGAAAACGTCATCTTCAAGAATGAAGATAAGGAAGAAGTTAGGGCAGAAAAAGAGCGACAACTGAAAATATTTAAAAGAAAGGATTTGAAATGTAAATCTCAAATCATACAGCGAATTGCAGACAGTCATCTCGAATACGTGAAAGACAAGAATACGGCATATGCGATTTGGTCGACGTTATCGAATACCTTTGAAAGAAAAGGCATTGCTAATCTGTTACTTTTGAGAAAAGCATTATTAACTATGAAATATAATGCATCTACGGATAATTTAGAATCGCACTTCTTAAAATTTGATAAATTGTTTCGAGAATTGAAATCAACAGGAGCAACTTTAGAAGAAACAGATGTTGTATGTCATCTACTTTTATCTATGCCTGCAGAATATAATATAGTTGTAACTGCACTGAAACGTTGTCGACTGAAAAACTAAAATTAGATTTTTAAAAAAATCAGTTACTTGACGAAGAATCTAAGCGTCAAGATTCTACGAAAAGGGAAAAGAAAGACGCCTCTATAGCATTTTCAGCACCTGTGAAAGGAAATGGTGATCGACATTTGAATTCAAAACCAAGCAGATATGTTATAAAATGTTATAAATGTGGACGTCTTGGACACAAGAAAATAAACTGTTGGGAAAATAAGAAGAAAACACCTTTTAAAACAGAAGGAGCAAATTGTGTAACAGAATCACCGAACGAGAAGGAAATTTCTGGTAATTTCTGTTTTTCAGCAACTGAAGCTGTTGACAAAATAAATGTGGTAAATTGGTGCATGGATTCGGGTGCAACAGAACATCTTGTCAATGATGAAAAATTGCTGTCAAACATTAAGCCTTTGTCTGATTTGGTAAGAATAGAAGTTGCGAAGTCTGGACAAGTATTAGAAGCCAAATATACCGGTGAGATAAAAATCATGACAATGATTCAAGGTAAGAAGAACACAATCACTATAAAAAATGTCCTTCTTGTACCAGGATTAAGGTTTAATTTGCTGTCAATTTCAAAACTTGACACATTGGGTTACAAAATTGTTTTTGAAAATAACAAATGTATCCTTACATATCATAATAAAGTAGTAGCTGTAGCATTCCGTCAGCAAAAGTTAAACATATTAAAAGGTTTCAGAAACGTTGAGTACGCTAATATATGTTCGCCAATTCAGACTCCTGAATTATGGCATCAACGTTTGGGTCACATTGGTGAAAATGTATTACGAAAAATGGGATATTTGGCAGATGGAATTGACATTGATTTAAAATCGGCGAAATTAAAGTTCTGTGAAAGCTGTGTAGAAAGAAAACAAACTTGCTTGCCACACAATCAACAGCATAATAGAGCCAAGCGTTCTTTGCAACTAGTCCACAGTGATGTTTTTGGTCCTATTGCCCCAGAATCACGTGATGGAGGAAAGTATGTATTGACATTTATAGATGATTTTACACATTTCACGGCGGCTTACATTATAAAACGTAAATCAGAAGTTTTTAAATATTTTAAAATTTATGAGTCCATGTCAACATCACATTTTAATTTTAAAATATCAAGACTCCGTTGTGATAACGGAAGAGAATATGTTTCAGATGAAATGAAAGTCAGGGTATTCAGTATGAATTCACAATTCGCTATACACATCAACAGAATGGTGTAGCAGAACGGATGAATCGGACTAAATTAGAAAAGGCAAGATGTATGTTACTGAATACCAAATTAAGTAATAAAATTTGGATGGATGCTGTGACGACAGCTGTATATTTAATTAATCGCAGCCCAACCAGAGCCTTGGAAAATAAAGTACCAGCTGAATTGTGGTACGGTGTGAAACCAAATTTGAAGAAATTACGAGTTTTTGGTTGCGTAGAGTACTTACATGTCCCAAAAGAATTATCAACAAGTAAATTTGATTCTAAATGTAAAAAGGTATTTATGATAGGATATTGTCCAAATGGGTATCGTTTGTGGTGTCCTGATGAAAAACGAGTTCTTCAAGGACATGACGTCATCTTCAATGAATCAAAATTTTCATTTGTTGATGATTCATGGAGTTCTTTATTTGAACCAGTAATCGCAGATGCTAGAATAACAGAAGAACAGAAAAGTACGAATCAAAGCGGAGATAATCAGAATAAATCTGATGAAAAGTTAATCGATGAAGATAAACAGGAACTTCGACGAAGCACACGTGTGAGTAAAAAACCACAACATTATAACTGTACCTACTGTTTTAGCAATGATCGCAGAAACATTTCTTGAAGATGATGTACCAGTAAGTTATAGTGATATTGAAAGTAAACCTGATAGAGAAGAGTGGTATAAAGCAGCAGAAGAAGAAATTCAGTCACTTTATGAAAATAATACACGGGCATTGACTGAATTATCATCAGGAAGAAAGGCAATAAACAACAAGTGGATTTTTAAAATAAAGAGAGATGCCAATGGAAGAATTGACAGATATAAAGCGAGATTGGTGGTGAAAGGCTGTTCTCAAATAAAAGGGTTTGATTACGAAGAGACGTATGCACCAGTTGCTCGTATGACCACGTTTAGAACTCTTGTTGCAATAATTAACAAGGAGAATTTAACAGCAATACAAATGGATGTGAAAAATACTTTTCTTCATGGAAAATTAGAAGAAGACATTTATATGCGTCAACCAGAAGGCTTTGTTAAAAATCCAAATTTAGTATGCAAATTAAAAAGATCTTTGTACGGGTTGAAACAAGCTCCTCGAATCTGGAATTTAGAATTTGATGCATTTATCAAGGATCAAGGATACATTCAATCACAATATGATAAATGTTTGTATATGAAAGTCACAATAGAAGTCAAAATATATCTGCTGTTGTACGTCGATGACATTATAATAGCCTCTAACAACTCTTTAAAACTAGAAGAAATAAAATATAAATTGAATAAGAAATTTTTAATGAAAGATTTGGGAAATTTAAGCTGCTTTCTTGGAGTTAAAATAGACAGAACCAAAGATGGTATATTTCTTAGTCAACCTGGATACTTGTCAAAACTATTGAAGCGCTTCAACATGGAAGATTGTAAGCCAGTAAAAACACCGATGGAAGTCAATACAGATAAAGATAATGAAGATAAAAGCCAGGCAGAAATAATTGTAGAAACAAAGCCGTACAGAGAGTTAATAGGTTGCCTGATGTATGCAATGTTGTGTACAAGACCAGATCTTAGTGTTGCAGTAAATTATTTCAGCAGATTTCAAAGTAATGCAACCGAAAGTCATTGGATTGGTTTAAAACATGTTCTCAGATACATCAAAGGAACCATAGACTTTGGACTCAAATACGAGAAAGATAATGAAGATTGTTTAGTTGGATTCGCAGATGCAGATTGGGCGGGAGCCACAGACAGAAAATCAACTAGCGGTTTTTTGCTTCAGGTATTTGGCTCTACAGTATGTTGGTCCACGAGAAAACAAACTGCAGTGGCCCTTTCGTCGACTGAGGCGGAGTACATCGCTTTGCCAACAGCTGCAGCAGAATTGATTTGGCTTCAGAATCTTCTACGAGATCTTGGCCAGAAGATTGAAAACCCTGTTAAAATTTACGAAGACAATCAGTCTTGTAATCATCATTGAAGAAATGGGAACATCGAAGATTGAAGCATGTCGATATAAAATATCATTTTGTTAAAGATTTACATAATGATAATAAAATAGAGGTAAAATATATTTGTTCAAATGAACAAATATCAGATATTCTTACTAAAAGTCTGCCTCGAGTTAGGTTAGGTTAGGTTAGGTTATCAGATATTCTTACTAAAAGTCTGCCTCGAGTTAGATTTGAAGAATTAAGATTAAAAATAATTATATGTTAAATGCTTAATTCAATTTTATATTAAATATATAAATTGAGGCGGAGTGTTGAAATATGAAATATTAATTTGCAATTACATATATTTAAATCTTAGTTGCCATATTTTATTATCATTGTTATAATTTGTGTATAAAATAAAACAGTTGTTGTTGTTGTTTACATGAATGAAGTATCATGTTAAATTGAGTTTTCCTGAATAAAGTATATTGAACACATTTGGATTTACTCAATATTTATTAATTAAGGAAACGTGTTATTTACATTTTTAGACCGAATAATAAACCGTGAACTCCAACAAAGTATTTAACAATATGTAGTGCACATTTCATTGATGGAGAGAAGTCGAATAACCCGTTGAGTAACTCGTTTATAACTACTATTTTCCCTCCCATTTACAAAAAAATTTTGTAGTCATTTAACTGTACAAAATTACTATGACTGTTGCCTGTCATTCAATTTGTAGGTTAGTTAATTCTTTTATTCGTATCTCAATGACGGGTTTATACAAGTTTGTATTGTTCTTCAAACTCACTCAAACTCAAACCCACAGTTAATAATAACATACATTATTCAAGTACAAAATAAGATTTCCAATTGAAATCCTATATATAATCTGTCAGACTCTCCTACAAAAACTTATAGCAAATGACGCTAGATGTCAGCGTGTTCGAAAAATACAGATGCTTACATAGCATATAGTTTTCACATTTAAATATGAGTTTCATGACGGTGCACAGAATTAAAAAAAAAACACAACTATATTATTCCCTACAAAATTCAAAATCACTAACAAATATTTCTGGAAGATATTGAACGACGCGCAACATTCTGTGAAACAATAATGTAGAAAACAAATAATAGTAGATTTGTAGAATAGTAGACGTTTGTCCTGCACACAACTCAAGAAAAGTTGTTGAATTTTTAAGCCTTGCGTTTCCAAACACCTGGATCGGACGAAGTAGACCAATAGACTGGCCAGCACGGTTGCCGGATTAAAATCCCTGTGACTTTTTTAATGGATTTACCTAAACTCAAATATTATTATAGGTTAGGATATTGTTTGGCTCAAAACAGTGCACTTTTGAATATTTTTTTTGTAATTTATTACCTTTTGTTTAATTAAGGTTATAAAAATAATTTATTTATTCTAATAATAAATTGGACTTATCACAAATCTTATTCATTTAATGTTCTTGATGTTCTTATGAAATTTCATTGCCACCAGAACTCGTTAAATTCGAGTTTGATAAGCGAATTTTAGGTTGCTTAAGATTTCAATTATTTAATTATTGGAATCAATAGGTACCTACTATTGCATTGTTGTAATCAATACAAATATATTGTTATAATCAGTACGAATACATTGTTGTAATCAATACTTTATTGTCATCAATACACTTATTATCTGTACATTATTGTAATCAATTATTATTCTTACTACTATGAATTTAAAAATAGTTATAAAATTGAAAAACGTTTCGGAAACGTGTCTTATATTTATTTTTTGACTTGCACCGGACTTTTGGTTATATAGTTAAAACATAATATTCCTATAGGAAATTTTCCGACAAATTTAACAGTGGTAGTACCGATTATCAATCTTGGTGCAAATGATGATCGGTTTTGGTGTCACAACCTGTATACTAATTGTAATCAACATATATAATGTGTTTCTGCACTACTATACTCACAGATTTTGCAAAAAAATTATAGGGGAAAGAATTATTATAAATAGGGAAGATATCACGAAGTAAAGTTAAAAAAGTATTAGCGCAAATAAATTATAATTTTTATGTAAAATATGGATTTTTGGCTGTTTGCACCAAGATTGATAATCGGGACTACCACTATTAAATTTGTCGGAAAATTTCCTATAAGGATACGCATGTTTCAGCTATATAACCAAAAGTCCGGTGTAAGTAAACGCTATGAGGCTTTGGATCTCCGAATAATACTGATTATTTCACTCGTTACAAATTTGACCAATCAGAATGTTTCATTTTTCATTGTTGTACATTTTAGATAAGTGAATAAACAGCGCCATGCTGTTTAATCGCGATTAAATTGAAGCTAGCTTTTATATACAAATTTTGAACATTTTGAAGGTATATTCAGCCGGATAATTAGTTGCAGAAGCAAGATACTTACATGTTCTTTACCTTTACTGGTATTCTATATCTTTAAACATGCTGGATTATTCAATTCAAGCTATTTTTTTTATTAATTTTTAACATTTATTTGAGTAAAAAGAAAAACAAATAATTTACTATAGTTACAATATAACAACAAAATTTTATGGTGCCTTTCGTTTATTTGTGTACCGATTTATTTATGTGAAAATGTGTCAAAATCAACCTTTTAGTACAATTTCATCACCAAATATTAAAGTTTATACTATGAATTCATGAAATAATTTTGACATATACCCCTCGTGATAAAGAATTGAATCGATTAAATTAGATGTCTAGCTTGTTGAAAAAAATTTGCTTTTAAAAATCGTACATAATAATTTAAGATAAAATCCCTCGACCTGCGGTCTCGGGATTTTGTCAAATTATTATGTACTCAAACACTTTTTAAGCAAATTTTTTTGCATAAGTTAGACATGTCAAATTTAATAAATTAAATTCTTAGCACTCGTGATGTAACTATTGAAAAAAACTAATTGAGCTTTTCTGCCTAATATGAAGATGAATACATTATTTATTACTTACTTGCCAACAAAAGACAACAGGAGTTGTTTATATTTTTCTGTATAATTCCTTCTCTTGCTTTCCATATTTTTTAAATGAATGTAGGTTATGTATCTTCTTGAATGTGATAGTTCACATGAAATTTGCAAAGATCTCAGATTCCATATTCGTAATAAAAAAATATACTTTAGTAGATTGATATACAAAAACTGTTAAGCGCTTCAAGTAAACTGCTACTTCCGGTTGACCAATTTTATCCAACATCTAATCAGCTCTTCATTTAAATATAAGAAGCAAAAGTTCACAAAATTGTATTTTTCGGTATTATAGTATTTGAGTTATTTGCATATATGAATCGCACTATGAATGTGGACGAGGCAAAAGTGGTGTGTCAGGATATGAATGTTTGGAGGAGATTGATTGTTGCTTGACTGTGTTTCTGGGTTCGTGCTACCCCACTAAGTGGTACATAGCGTAATGTTATGTATGTATGAGTTATGCGAGACGAAAAAATTGCCACAGACTACACACACACATACACACACACACACACACACACACACATACACACACACACACACACACACACACACACACACACACACACACACACACACACACACACACACACACACACACACACACACACACACACACACACTTATTCATTGAAAACTCACTACCCAATTTTTTGACCAAAAACAATACCTCCCTTACCTAGAGATAGGACGGGAGGTAAAAATACTTCCAAAATATTTTTTAAAGTTGAATGGCACAAAATGTATGGAAAGTCATTCTCCACCACCTGTGGGGTGAGGAGGGGGCTACTTCATAATCTTAAATGGTAACCCTCAGTTTTTATTGCAGACTCGGATTTAGTGGTACAAAATTTGAAAAAAAATCCGATTCGCGATAGATGGCACTGTAATTGCGAAAGAAAAACATTGCTCTAATCTAGGATTTCAATTTAAGCTATTTTGGTGAATGATTCTGTTGAGATTCCATATTTCGGCAGCGAAGATAATTTTTCTTTTGTTATCAAATAAGAATTTGGCTTAAATAAATAAATTTATTTAGTTTTAATCTCATAAAAAAGGTGAACCCGTTTACCCATTATTATGTTGGTACAAAAAAATAAATAAAAGTATATTATATAATATCATCCTCATCCCAGTAATTTAATTTCGCATAGCCACCTAGAACATTTGAATAACAATTACTTTTGATATTTTTCAATTATCTTATTTATCTCGAATTTTTTCATATTAATTTATGACAAGTAATTAGAGCTGGGCATATTACTGCAAAAATGTAATGAATAACTTTTTTATAATACTGTCTCAATATCTATTAAATTACAATCGTTAAATTACATTACTTTGCGATAAAAATGTAATTAATTAATTAGCTCATTTACATGCAAAAATGTAATTAGATTACATTAAATAGTTACTAATTACAATTATTTTTTTATGGAAATTAAAAAAAATTAATATATTTATTTATTTTACAACTTTATACTATAAAAAATTCAAATATAAATCAAAGGCAAAATGTAGGATCATACAATTATTATTAAAATATTAAAAAAAAATTAAAGAATAGAAGTCTAAAACAAAAACAAAATGTTCTGTCTAATATTGTGGATATAGTTATTCAAATGGGTGTTTTTAAATTAGTAATTCGACAAAGAGAGAATCTTATAATAATAATAATAAATTTTATTTTCTGTTGACACAAATACAATGTGTATAGAAATAGTCAGGTTTATAATATAATAAAAGAATAGTATATTACATAATAAGTCAGGAAAGTGATACTTAACTAGACGAAGCGGCTGTTTGAAATACGAGGCCGTCAGGCCGAGTATTTTAATACGCTGAGTCAAGTAAAGACACTTTCCTGACGTATTATGTATACTATTTTTTCTGAAACCGTTTTAATTTAATAAATAATAAAAAATAATTATAAATAATTCAAAATATTTAAATTTTTTGGCAAGAATCATATTGGCGATAAACTACGTATCCAAGGTGACAACAAAAACAACGACTAATAAGAAAAATATTTTTGTGTCCAAAGTAATTGATTTTAGTGTGTAAAATGTTGGAAAATAGCGAAGAAAATGAGGAGTGAGGAGTATTTAAGTACTCCTCCTGAAATCCTAAATGAGGCAGCTGCAGCAGTAGAAAATTTAATACCGAGGAAATCAAAAGACTGATATGAAAGAGTATGAAATTTTGTTGTTTATTTGACTCAGGTAATGATCTATTTTCCTGACTCAAATGCTTCAGGAAAGTGGGTACTTTCCTGACGGTTTCAGAAAAAAATATTACATTGTCATAAATTCATTTAAAGATTAATAATTGTTCTCATTCGGAAATTGTTTCAATATAATTTAAAAATTTTTAATGTTATTGATGCCTCTTATACCATAGGAAAGCTTTTTAAAAATTTCGAAACCGATTCGGTCCGGCGAGTCTCGAATGATGTTGATTCTGGAATCTAATAATATACAGCGCCTAGGATTTAAAATAATAAGAACCAACAAATTTTTATCTGTTGAAACGGAATTTTCGATCTAATCTCATTTATAAAAAAAGTCATAAAGTTAGTCATTTCGTTCATGAAAAAAAAAAAACAATGTAATTGTCAATGTAATTACAATGAACAAGTGCTAGAATTACTAATTACTTGCACAAATAATATAATTAATTACTGAACTTTTCATCAAAGAGGGAATGTAACTGAAAATTTTAATTACCAATTACATTTCTGAAAAATGTAATTAAATACTGCCAACCTCTGCAGGTAATACATCGTTTTAAAAAAAATGGCGGTTTTTATTTTAGTAAAACAATTTTAGGTTCCAATTTGAAAAACAAAAGTAGATAGCCGTATCATGTATACCTGACTTTATAAAAAAATCTGCACCTGTCATCAATTAGTATATTTAATATAATAAACCTTATGTACGAAGACAATTTTTCTATTCCTTATAATAAAAAAGTTAAGGGGGTCAGTTCTCCCAGGTATAACCTGTATATCATCGCATGGCTAAGGATAAATAAACTTTAATTTATGTAATCCGTCTAACTTGTAGATTGAACGTTAATTTATTTGATATTTCTGTTATCTGCTTTTAGAGGAATACATCGTTAATACTAGCTAGAAAATTTATACAATTTTGCTAAAATTACGCCATTGGTTAGCTCCGCCTTGTAGCTCTACTATCTCGGGTTTATATCTAGACTACGCATCTAGCACTATCTATTCTCCACCTAGAGTATCTGAGCAGCCTCCTCACACCATTTTTAGGACTAGAAACATACTAATTTATTAGGCGCATTTCACTAATTTTTACGTTTACGCTCTACTTACGTTAAGAATTTCTTACGAATTTATCGTGTTTTCAATTTATATGTAATCTTAGGCTTCCGAATATATTTTTTGTTTTTTTTTTCAGATAGTGTATAAAAACTACACAATTACATTTTTTGTTTGACTGTATAAGACTTCGTTTCACTTACCTTGGGGACCTTGCCTTTGAATTAATGTCGGTTGCCAGTAAGTATTCACAGTCATAATGTTAAATACGACAACAAAGTTGTATATTGCCATTCATCAAATACAAATAAATATCTTCTTTATACTTGTTTGTATGAGAAATATTGATTTCAAGGATATTAATAAAGCAAAATAGCAAAATGCTACTATCACATACACATAATTATATTCAGTGTTTATTTTGTAAATGTTGCCTCAAGTTCAGATGTAGGTTCATACAAAAGTTGTCTCGTATTTACATATTCATACAAATTAGACAACAAACAAAACATTGCAATATGTTATTTACGTCGCAATTGGGTATCATGTTTAATTATTTAATTTGTTAACCTTGATACTGCAACACATGCAGACATGTGCGACTTTAAATCTTATCTTAACCATATTTAAATAAGAAAATTGTAATTGGTAGATTAATTTAGACATTGGTTTGACATGTCTGATCTGAGCGCTGCTCACGATGTAAGTGAACACACCGCTGTTTGACACTGTATAATGTCTTTAATACGATTAGGCAACAGCAGAGAGTCTACAATTCTCAAGTAGTCTTGAGTATCATAACAGCTCCATCGAAGACAGTGTCGTATACAATCCCGTGAAAGCTCCTGCAGCGTAGGCACACGGTTCACGTGCAGTAAATCTAATACTTCATCGAATAACTCCATCTTCTCAATCTCCTCCTTGTCACTATAATTCATTTGTACACACAGATATAAAGGTATGTCTATATTACTATATCTAGCATTATATCTGTACAATATGTTTTGCTTAACATCTTCTAAATGACTAATACACGAATCTCTTAATTCTTTACTGGGACTACATAGAGTTAATACAGTTTTAACCAAATTTAGCAATTCAATGTCACATCGCTCAGCATAAGTAATATAAATAAGTAGATCACTAGGATCGCACAGAATACAATATCTTAATAGAACTATACTAAATGCTGGATAGTTTACGACAGAAAAATTCACAATATGGTAAGCATTCAAATTTATACCAATATCCCCAAGACATTTCACTAACTCATATTGTTGTTCGATACAATAATACAGATTGTATTTATAACATAAATAAACTAAACCTTCTAAATCTTCGTCAGTATTAAATGTAGCACCTTTTTGATGTAATGTTTTGAAAATTTCACAAAAATCTGATGATATAAAGTATTTATCTTCAGCAGAAAAATAGAACCTTCCAAGATAATCTTCATTATCGGAATCTTGTTCATCTAATATTCGAAATTCTGTGAGTGCAATTGTATATATAAAATGTTGAGTTTTTTCTGAACATAATTTGTCTATTATTTCTAATGTTTTATAAAACCATGAAGCTCTTTCTTTTTCGTACCAACTGTTTTTCAACATAAACCTTACAAAACCATTTATTTCGACATTGTAAATTTTCAGCAACAAATTCTTATCCATTACATCCCATAAAAACTTAAATGTGGCTACATTTTTGCTATAAATTGCATAGTTAATTGGCATTAATTTTCGTGCATGATTAAAATTAACGTCAGCTCCATGTTTTATGAGCATTGATAAGAAGTCTGTGTTGCTGGTGTATTTTGCTGCCAAGCAAAGTACCGTATTTTCGTCGTTAGTAATTGCATTTAAATTTTTCGTAGCTAATAAGAGTTCTTTATAGAAGGTTGGTATTTCTTCCTTATACTTCAATTGTGTTAACATCAATGGAGTCCATCCATGTGAATCAACCAAGTTGGCATCAGCACCAAACCGCAACAGCAGCTTAATGAGTTGAGAGTTATTTCGATGGACACTGTACGTAGCATAATGGAGCGGAGTAAAACCAGTATACTCAAATCCAGTTGCTAATCTATGTGTGCGTGTGTTTTGAGAATTTACTTCAACTCCTAAGTGTAATAGCTTTTTTACAGTGAAATAATCATTTTCAGAACAAGCGTCACACAGTAAATCAAATAATTCATCATTTGACATAACCTTTATTTTTGCTTCAAAATCTTCATCCCTTTTATTATTCATCCTGAAAATAAAATAATAATCAAATATAATGTAATCAATACAAACATGTAAGTAGAATTTCGCTGGAGATGATGTATTTTGATGTCAGGATTTAAATTTTTATAGATATAGCATTAAATAATGATCGAACAGAAAATTGTGGAACGTAATGACTCATTCTTTGCCACTACGAGATACCTAAAAAAAAAAAAATTAGTCAAAACATAGCATCAATTAAACTGTTCTTCAGTGAACGCGCAACCTAACGTGAAGACCATCGTTGCAATTCTGTTCGCTAGTTTAAATACTGGCTATTCCAAATAACTACAGTTCGCTGCCACTTCACAACTGCTCTTGAAGCAGTCTAGATATGTGGCTGAAGAAGAATGCGCTAATATAAATTGTTCCCAAAATGAGTTATTACTAATGACCCATTAACTATGAAATAAATTATGACTGACAGACAAATAAACAGATTCCCAAATTTTCTATATATTTTTCTGTATAATGAAATGTACACAACTATCTAACTTCGTACCAATGAGCCCGGTAGGTATGATTTTAAGATCCTGGCCGATAGTACATAGCAACAAGTCCGGTAGGTAAAATTTCGAGGTCTAGGCGGTAGTATATAGCAACAAACATGACGACCTCCAGCAGGTATTTGTATTCATAACAACGCATCACAGCAAAAGCGACGCTTTTAATTAAATAATTATTTGCTTTTAAAATAGTTGTTGAGTATACAGAAAAATTTTTTTCGTAATACCATACTGTTAATATGATTTAACAGAACTAAACACGTAAGTGTTAATGGGTCTATAACAGCCGCCGTCCGTTAATATAACGGACGCTCGAACTATTGCAATGAAGAATCAAGTCCTCGCGATTTTCTGGTGTTTTTAATAAAAATCACAGCATCATATGAAATATAAAAATATATCTAATTACTCAATACGCCGCTAGTGGATAAATAAATTGTTTCTAAATATCTAAATTTTATGTTATTACGAAAAATTTTGAACGCCACACGGCCGATATGCAAATAACTGACTCGGCTGATTATAAACCTCGGCTATCGCCTCGGTTTGCAAACTTCAGCCGCGTCTGTTATTTGCTTCATATCGGCCTAATGACGTTAATAACTAATACTACACAAGGCCGGTACGGCATTTACGGTCTCGCTAGTTAACGTGTCTTGTCCGACTGGGCTCGACCCGTGATTTACTAGCTGGTCCGTAGATGCTTAGCTACCTGCCTAATGACGTAAAAAGCTATAACGTGGATGTAGCATCGTGGGACCCCCAGTTCAAAACCGACAGCCGACAGTTACCATTTATACTTTACGACTGTGGTTCTTTCTCCATTAATATATTCTGGGTTGACACTTAAGGGCAAAAAATGCTAAAAACATTGAATTGAAGAAAATAAAGTTATTACTGGTTAAATTTTATGTACAATTTGTTCACTAGTTGGACCCGGTCTGCATTACAGGCTCTAAGTAAGTTAATGCTACTCAAAGAAAGCAATTTTATGTGTTTATTTAAATGCGAAGCAAACTCGTCACTTCGTTCCCCGCTTCCATCTTATTATACCAATATTAACAGTACGAAAGTAAATAAAATTACAAGAACAATAGGACGCACCATAGTAAAAGTAAAATTGAACCCGTGGAACATATTTGGGGTCTCTCCCAATATGATAACATCGAAAAATATCCTGTTTTTGTTTATATTATTGAAAAAGGTCAATCGCAATACTTTGAAAGTCTAGAATCCCAGGACAAAACAACGGCAAACTACATTAGGAGAGAAACAGTACTTTCAAAAGTAGAACAATTTATTTTTTTTTTGCGAAGTGCTGAATTAGTGGAGCAAAATGTTATTATTACCTGGAGTCTATTCCATCTTACAGAAAAGTTACTGAACAAGATAAACATATTTGAAGAATAAACTTACAATGTCAACAAAGCCATATTAGGTTTCTTTCAACCTGGCACTTCTGACAGTTAGTGTCTGTTAGAAACTGTTGTAATATTTGAAATATAAATATTTTGTAATTGAGTTACATAGGAAATAATAAAAACAGTTGTTGAATAACATGACATGGTGACATCGGTTGTGAGAAAATAAATATATATATACACCGGGTGGAGCATCATACCTGTGTACATAGGCGATTAACATGAAAAAACAGTTTTTCCGTGCGCATTGCTCCCCAAATTATTTTAGGCAAAAATGCTTCAAATACATGTTGTAGAGCATAAAATTCTGCATCTAAATCAATAAACAGAATTACTTTTACTTGCTTTGTAACGACAGAAATTAAATATGAAAACATGGAAATTACGTTAAAAATATCAAATAGCCATGGAATTGAAACAAAAATAAATAAATGCTTATCGTTTTTCTGTCTATTTGATATTTTACCCGTCAAATTAATCATTCATCTGTCAAATGTCAAAAATTTATTTATTTTTGTTTCAATTCCATGGCTATTTGATATTTTTAACGTAATTTTCCATGTTTTCATATTTAATTTCTGTCGTTACAAAGCAAGTCAAAGTAATTCTGTTTATTGAATTAGATGCAGAATTTTATGCTCTACAATATGTATTTGAAGCATTTTTGCCTAAAATAATTTGGGGAGCAATGCGCACGGAAAAACTGTTTTTTCATGTTAATCGCCTATGTACACAGGTATGATGCTCCACCCGGTATATATATATATATATATATATATATATATATATATATATATATATATATATATATATATATATATATATATATTGTTACGATAGACCCCGTACAGAGATACGATGGGGGTTGCCATTTTGTAGGGGCATGTCAATAAATGACATGGAAACGAAAATAAATAAATAAGAACAGTTGTTAATTTGTAAATAAAAAAGGATTGATTGACAGTGTCAAAAGATATATTAAATGTATATATTCGTTATTCAATAAAATACCTTCATATCAGTTGTGTGTTTCAATATAAGGAACGTAGAATCGTAACAATTGGTGTCAGAAGTGGGATTCTTGGAAAGAAACAGTGACATACTTTATGGCTGATAGTGAAGGTGTTGTGACACGCGGAAAACTAAAAGAAATGGATATGGATAAGAAGTTTGAAGAAATGCAACTAATGATACAGCAACTGATGTTACAAGTGACAGAAAATTCCAAAGATGTGGTAGAGAAGATTGAGAAACAAACAGAAGGAATATCAAGAAATATAGATGAGAAGCTGGACAAGAAAGTCGAAGAAATTACAAAAAAAATTGAAGAAAAATTTGTGCTTTATGCTGAAGAAAATTCCAAAGTAGTGGATGAACAATTAAATAAAATGAATGAAAAATTTTTAGAACAATCAGAGAAAATATGTGAAATACAATCTGAATTAAATAGATTGAAAACAACAGGAATTCCAACATCACAAGTTACCTGTAAAAAACTGAAACCCCCAACATATGATGGACAGATCACTTGGGAGACTTATAAAATTCAATTTGAAATGACTGCGAATTTAAATGGGTGGACCGATACAGAACGTGCTACAGGACTTGCGCTTGCGTTGAGAGGTCAAGCACTAGAAATTCTGCAAACAATTACTTTAGCAGATAAAGAGAATTATCAAACATTGGTAAATGCGTTAGAAATAAGATATGGCAATCACCACATGAAACAAGTACATCATAGTCAATTAAAATCGCGTGTACAGAAATTAAATGAAAATCTACAAGAGTACGAGGCTGATATTGAACGACTTGTTAGACTTGCATATGGCGATATTCCTTCTGAGCTATTTCAGCAATTAGCAACTCAAGCATTCATCGATGGTATTAGAGATCAAGAAATGCAGCAGACGGTGCGAATGGGTCGCCATGTCAAATGTAGTGATGCTTTGATCCATGCATTAGAATTTGAAGCCGCTAGACAGGCGGCAAGAGGCTATCCAAGGGTAAGAGAAATTAAATATAAAGAATCAGAACTCAGCGAAGTTCTAGATGGAATTAAAACATTAGTTAAACTTTTCGAGGAAAACAAGGTGTCCCCAAGAAGTAAAAAACTCGTCTGCTGGAATTGTCAAGAGGAAGGGCATGTACGCTCAAATTGCAGGTACAAACGATTCCGAAGGGATGAGAACCAAGAACATAACCAGGGAAACCAATAAAGGTCAGCACTATGGGGCGCGTGTTGGCTGACTACAAAAATGGCCCTAAAACTTTCTCAATTTCACGTTTATGTCACGAAACAAATAATTTGATGGTGGATGGATTTATTAATAAACAACCATGTCAAATGACAATAGATACTGGGGCAAATGTTTCCATCATCAAGATAAATTGGTTGAAAGACGTTTCTATTGATCCTACTGGTGACGGTTATCAAATTCAAACTGCAACAGGAGAATGTGCTCCTGTTTATGGATCTATTCTCGTGAATTTGAAAATTGGTAGAAAGGAATTTATACATCGAGTATTAGTTGCTGAAATTTTAGATGATTTTATACTTGGCATTGATTTTATGAAACATCATGGTGTAATACTTGACCTGAAAGAAAAATGTTTAAAATTCGGCAATGAAGAGATAAGTCTTCATTTACCAGATATATCACCAGCGACAAGAGTACTCAGAATAAATAGTAATATTGAAATTCCACCTTTCACTGAGAAAATTGTGATGGCTGAGATGGAAAATCCACCAACGAGTTATCAAGATGGAATCGTTGAACTCGCAAATAACAATAAATTATTGAAGAAGGGTTTGTTACTAGCTAAAACATTAATCAGAATAAATCAACTTGTGCCAGTCCGAATAGGGAACACAAACAAATTTCCCGTTTCTCTAAAAAAAGGTACAGAGGTTGCTAGCTGTGAACCTATAGTTTGGGTGGCAAGTCTCGAAAATAACCAACAGGTTGAGGAACCAATTGAAGCTCTACCTCAGGAATTGGAGAAACTCGTTCTAATGGGATCTAAATATCTAACTCAAACCGAATCAATTAAGGTGCGAGAGTTAATCAAAACGAATAGATCGATATTTGCTTTGACTGATACTGACTACTCTGGCACAAATATAACTCAACACAGGATCAACACACAAGACTCAGCACCCATTAAGCAGCCGCCAAGAAGATTACCTTTAGCGAAACGAGAGGAAACTGAAAAATTACTAAAAAATATGCTGGATCAGGGAATTATAGAACCATCTTTAAGTCCTTGGGCCTCTCCAGTAGTTCTTGTTGCAAAGAAAGATGGAACAACGCGCTTCTGCATAGATTATCGAAAACTAAATAATGTTACAAAGAAAGACAGCTATCCATTACCTAGGATTGACGATACATTAGATATGTTAACTGATGCTAAATGGTTTTCCACGCTCGACTTGAAAAGTGGTTACTGGCAAGTAAACATGCACCCTGACGATAAAGAGAAAACGGCTTTTACAACAGGTTCTGGACTTTGGCAATTTAATGTGATGCCTTTTGGATTGTGTAATGCACCAGCTACTTTTGAAAGACTAATGGAACTCGTTCTCAGAGGGTTGTCATTTCAAACATGTCTAATTTATTTGGATGACATTATTGTGTTAGGGAGAACATTTGAAGAACATCTGCGAAATTTGTCCGATGTCTTTCAACGTTTAAACATCTGCCAATATTCTTGATGGCCTACCGCTCCGCGATTCATAACACAACTGGACATACCCCATCACGAATAATTTTCGGAAGAGATATTCGTTTACCCTGTGACATTGAATTTGGATGTTGTAGAAGACAAGAAACTACAGTGGAATACATACAAGATTTACAAAATAAATTGGGCGATATCCATGACTTGGTACGACAAAATTTAAAACTTGCGAGCGACAGAATGAAAACACGGTATGACATCCGAGCTGATAAGTCAGGCTATAATGGGGATGATTTAGTTTGGCTTTATAATCCATACAGACGGCGAGGGTTGTCTCCGAAACTTCAATCACTGTGGGAAGGGCCGTATCGTGTGATCAAACGTATAAACGATGTTGTATACCGCATACGAAAATCACCTCGCGGAAAAATGAAAGTGGTACACATTGACCGTCTTACACCGTTCCATGGCCATAATGAAGATCCTGTTCGGGACGAACAGAGTTGAAGGGGGAGCAGTGTTACGATAGACCCCGTACAGAGATACGATGGGGGTTGCCATTTTGTAGGGGCATGTCAATAAATGACATGGAAACGAAAATAAATAAATAAGAACAGTTGTTAATTTGTAAATAAAAAAGGATTGATTGACAGTGTCAAAAGATATATTAAATGTATATATTCGTTATTCAATAAAATACCTTCATATCAGTTGTGTGTTTCAATATAAGGAACGTAGAATCGTAACAATATATATATATAAGGAAAATATGCCTAGAACATCGAAAGCATGTGGAGAAACATCACAATCAGAATATAGAAATGTAGCAAGTTATCAAATTTCAGCACCTGAGCCATTTGATGTCAACAAACCGGAGCAATGCCGGTATGGATCAAAAGATTCGAAATATTTCGATGTGCAACAAAAATGCAAACATCAGATGGTGCGACTCAAGTAAATACATTAATTTATTTAATGGGACCTACTGGCGAAGAAATATTAAAATCGTTTAGCTTGATAGAAGAGAAAGAAGACGATTTTAAGGAAGTAGTAGATAGATTTGAAAAACATTTCGTAGTCAGAAGAAATGGAACATACGCAAGGGCTAAAAAATCAGTAGATAGCTTTATAACAGCACTATACACCCTGAATAAATATTGCGAATACGGGAATTTAAGAGAAACAATGATCTGTGATAAGATAATTCATGGGCTGCGTGACGCTAAATAAAGCAGAACAGTTACAATTAGACATAGAATGAACTTTAAAAACGCTGTAAACAAAGCGCGTCAAAGTGAGGCGGTTCAAAAACAACAAGCTAGTGTACGATCTAGTGTCTTACCGAATCCGCAAGTAATAGATAGATTAATAAAGCAAAAGAATCAAGAAAAGAAAACCTATCACAAAAAAAAAGATGGAGAAAAATGCAAACAATGTAATAAAATTAAATACAATAAACATGACTGTCCGGCAAAACATGTAATTTTCAACAAATGTGGTTTTAAGGGACATTGCGCTATTTGTTGTAAGACGAAAGGAAATCATATAAAAATAATTTCAGAATAACAATCCGAAGGAGAATTTTTAGGTTTCATGCTGTAAATGAAACAGAAAAATATAATTGGAATGCTGTAATAAAGTATGTGGAGAACCTGTACGATTTAAAATTGACACTGGTGCTGATGTCACAGTTATTTCTAAATATTTAGCAGAGAAATAAAAACTGAAGATGAAACGGAATACGTCGAAAAATTTACGGGTCTAGCTGATCAAAAATTAACAGTCGAAGGACAATGTGAAGCTAAATTGGAAATTTAAGAAAGATGCTCCATACAAATAATAGATGTCCTCTATGAATTAAAGCAACCTCTTCTTGGAAATCATGCAATGGAAGATTCAAAATTAATAAAGAGATTATGTTTAGTAACCCAAGATATTGGGCAACAATATCCTAAATTGTTCAAAGGATTGGGAATCATGCGAGGTGAATATACAATAAAACTAACAGCCAACGCAGTACCGTTTGCGTTCAGCACTCCACGAAGAATTACAATACCGATACGAGAAAAAGTTAAAAGATAATTAAAAACGATGGAAGAACAAGGAGTTATTAAAAAAATAGACGAGCCGACGGAATGGTGTTGTGGAATGGTAGTTGTACCAAAGAAAAATGGAGATGTACGGATTTGCGTAGATCTGATTCCCTTGAACAAGGCAGTTATGCGTGAATTCTACGTGCTACCGTCAGTAGATGAAAGTCTGGTACAACTGGCTGGTTCGAAATATTTTTCCAAGTTGGATGCCAAGAGTGCATTCTGGCAAATCAAACTTGCCAAGGAAAGTCAACCTCTAACTACTTTTATAACACCTTCTGGAAGATACTGTTTCCAAAGACTACCATTTGAGATTTCATCTGCTCCATAACATTATCAAAAGAGAATGTCGCAGATCGTGACTGGTCTAGATGGTGTAGTATGTCTTGCAGATGATATATTAATTTATGGGAAGTCGAAATCTGAACACGACAAAAGACTGTTTTAGAGATTATACAAAACAGAGGCATTACTTTAAATGAAAAATGCGTATTTGGCCACATTATAAATAAAAATGGCATAAAACCCAATCCTGAAAAATTGTCAGTAATCTCAACAATGGAAGCGCCTTCAAATATTATGGAATTAAGAAGATTCAACGGGATGATACAGTACGTTGCTAAATTTGTACCACAACTAGCAACAATAACTCAACCATTGAGAGAACTATTAAAACAAGATAATCAATGGGTATGGGGACATAAACAGGAAAAATATTTTAATAAAGTTAAAACTATACTTATCAGTGAACCAGAACCGATCCTAGCAAAATACGACGTAAACAAGCCAACTAGAGTGGCTGCCTTTGCTTCTGCTTATACTTGGTTCGTCTGTTGGGCAATAAATTATATTATTATTATTATTATGGAATAGGTGAAGTTATAGAACAGTACAATGAAGATCAGTGGAAACCGGTAATTTACATCTCAGTTTGACTAAAACAGAAATTTTGTATGCACGAGTTGAAAAAGAATGTTTAGCGATCTTGTGGGCTTGTGAAAAATAGACAGTTTATTATCGGAAAAGAATTTGAAGTCTTAACCGACCGTCAGCCATTAGTAACCGTTTTAGGAAAAAGTGTCTGGATGAATTAACACACTCTTCAAAGAATGAAAATGAAATTAATGGGATATTCGTTTAAAATTCGACATGTATCTGGTAAATATTTACACACAGTTGACTTTATGTCACGTATTAATAACTCAAAGAGAAAAGAAGAAAGTAAGTTAAGTGAAGAAATCGAGAGGTATGTAAATGTCATTAACTTGAAAGAACTGCCAATTTCGGATAAACAATTAGAAAGAATAAAATTGGAACAACAGAAAGATGAAAATTCAAGAGAGTCATAAAAGCTGTACAATACGGTTGGGAAGAAATTCCAGACTCGCTGTTACCGTATTTTAGAGAAAGGGAAGACTTAGCAGTACATTAAGGGATTTTAATAAAAAATCAGAGGCTTTTAATTCCTATATGTAAGAGAAATGTAATCTTAGACAAAATATATGGAGGACATTTATGAATAAGCAAATTTAGAGACAGTGCTAGAGAAACAGTATGGTGGCCAAATATTAGTAGTCAAATAAAAACCTTGATAAAAAGATAAGAAATATGTTGCGAACAACGAGTTAATATGTCAGACACATTGATAACATTCGAATTGTCCGTTAGAACATGGCAAACAATAGGTATGGATTTATTTAAATTAGACGGTCGAATGTATCTTCTTTTAATGGACTATTATTCCAAATATTTGGAAGTTCTTTATGTAGATAGAATTTCAGCAGCTTACATAATTAGTAAAATGAAAGCTACTTTCGCAAGATTTGGAATTCCTGTAATTGTACGAACGGACTCATTTGATAGCTGATGAACTAATTAAATTTAATAATGAATATGGCTTCAAAATCACAACTAACAGTCCAAAACACAACAATCAAATTGACCGGCTGAAGCAGGAGCGAAGCTTGCGAAGAATATTCTAAAGAATAATAAAGATCCAAACTTAGCACTTATAGAACACAGGAATACTCCATGTATTGTGACAAAGCTTCTCTTCGTCACTGAGTTTGTAACCACCCAATCAGAGCTGGGCAGTACTCGAGTACATTACTCTAAAGTACTACTTAAAGAATAAATTTGGTACTCTGTACTCATACATGAGTACATTTAAAATATCAATACTTTGTAACGTAGGTCACTATTGCCGAGAGCATCAACAGTCACAAGAACAGCTGGTCCAGTGGCTAGGATGGCTGATCAGCGAGCAAAGGGTCGGTGGTTCGAGTCCGGTGCAATTTACATTTTTTAGATTTTTAAAATAAACATTTATTTTAGAAACGTTTACTTCGAGTCCGTTCGTACACGTCAGCGTACTGGCTGGTCCTGTGGTGCAAGCGCGCGGTCGCCGCACCGAGGGTCCGCGGTTCAAACCTCGGTCATCTCAATTGATTTTTTTCTTTATAAAAAAATAAATCCCTAATTAAATTAAACATGTGAAGTTTTGTTTTCTTATTTTTAACGGTTTTTTTTTGATAATAATTTTGGTCAAAACGCGACAAATTAAACCGGCAGAATTTGTGGGTATAAATACGGGCTACGACGAACAGATAGTCAGAAGGTGTTTGCCTTCTGTCTTATCAAAGTGATCTTTGACCTGGTGTGTGCCAGCCGAAGAAATCTTTCGTAGCCCTTACTACTGGTGAGTAGAATTCAGCTACTTTATTGGTGTTTGCCAATACCGTTTCCGTGACTACCGCAACTTTGGTGCATGCCATTGTTGATCGCGATTGCGTACCGCTTTGTTGGTGTTTGCCAACACAGCCCCGTTTCCGTGGCTACCGCAACATTGGTGCATGCCATTGTTGACCGCGACCGGCCACCGCCGCCACCGCCGCCCGCTCTTCGCTGTCGCCGTGCCCGCCACCGCCACCGCCACCGCCGCCCGCTCTTTGCCGTTACCGATTTCCGTCGCCGTAACCCCTGAACAACCGACGACCGTCAATCCGTCTCAACTCCTTTTGCGACGTTTTCCCGTTCATTTCAACCTTTTTGAATTAATTAATATTTATATTATTTTGTTGTTGATTTTTTTGAAATATTAGATTTAAATAAATAGTTTGTTATCATTATCATAATTTATTCTTTCGGAAATCCCTCTCAACGCCGAATCCTTTTCTCCATTGAGCAACCCGTGCCCTCTTAGCGTTTAGCAACGTCCAAGAGCGTCCCGTGTCGACGATGTTCTTCTGTGCCACTACAAACTACTAGCTATTGGCATAAGGTCCAATAGCGACGGCAGGCAGCGTCACAAATTGGCGCCCGAGCAGGGACAAATTACTTAAATAATAATTATGACTACACCGCTAGGTGGTGGCGACGACGCGGGAGCCGCCAAGACTGGCTGGATATATAAACTCCGCAAGGAAGAGTTGCAGGGAGAATTACAAAAATTCGGCCTGCCCGAAGAAGGCACCGTCGACGAACTCCGACAGCGGTTGGTTTTACTTACTCGTCAGACATATTCGAACAATTGCGCCAAGCTAATCTCAAGCTCAACACGGAAAAATGTCAGTTTGCGAGAAATTCAATTAAATATTTAGGTCACGTCGTATCAGACCGAGGTATCGAAACAGACCCAGACAAGGTCGCCGCTATCCTCAATATTCCACCGCCACGGAACGTACGTGAAGTACGCCAGGTGCTAGGAGCGGCATCTTGGTACCGCCAGTTTATTGACAGCTTCTCGGACCTGATTTCTCCGTTGACGCAATTGTTAAAAAAAGCCCAGAGGTGGAGCTGGACTGAAAAGGAACAAGCGGCGTTCGACCGGTTAAAAGTCGCTCTCACTACCGCACCAGTATTAGCCTGTCCAGTATTAGCCTGTCCAACACCCTTTTAACCGACAAAGGCTTGGGGGCGGCTTTGCTCCAACGGATCGACGGCCAGGAGAATATAATCGCCTACGCGAGTCGCACGCTCTCGAAAGCCGAACGAAACTATAATACCACCGAAAAGGAATGTCTAGCAATAGTTTGGGGAGTGCAGAAAATGCGTCCATATCTTGAGGGATACCGGTTTACCGTCATAACCGGCCACCAGGCGTTACAATACCTATATCGTTGCAATAGCCCGTCAGGGAAATTGGCCCGATGGGCAGTATATCTACAACAATTCGACATGCACATCGAATATCGAAAAGGATCTTTGAACCAATTAGCCGACGCACTATCAAGGCAACCGTTACCGATTTCCGATGATTCTACCGATCCCGATGAGCTTCTTCTTATTACCACGCTTTGTAAGTGGTACCAGCAACAAATGGACGCGGTCCGGAATAATGAGAAGGGTAATCCCGATTACCAAATTCGCGACGGGAAATTGTACAGAAAGTTTTGGGATCCATACGACTTGACTGAAGGTGACGACAACGATTCGGAATGGAAACTCTGTGTACCAACCGAAGACCGCCGTCGCGTGCTGCACGAAAACCACGACGCCGTACACGCTGGGCACATGGGTATCGCAAAAACTATGACCCGTATTTTGCGCCGCTACTACTGGCCCGGTATGAATCAGGAAATTGTGCGGTACGTGAGGGCGTCTTATATTCGATCAATCCAAATCAGCCGGAAACATGTCCGCACCCAAGATACAAGGAGCATGGGAAACCGTGTCGACCGACCTAGTAGGCCCACTGCCGCGCTCGAAGAAAGGACACATGTACCTGATAGCCTTTCAGGACCGCCTCACGAAATTCGTAGAGTGTCGAGCTCTGCGGAGAGCTACCGCCGACCATATTATCCAAGCTTTCCGGGAGCTAGTAGTCTGCCGCTACGGATGTCCGAAAATTGTAATCACCGACAATGGCACAGAGTTTAACAACAAGAAGTTCCGGGGACAATTACAGATACTAGGCATCAGGCACCACCTCACTCCGCCTTACGCACCACAGGCTAACCCGGTAGAACGAGTAAACCGGGTTTTAAAACCAACTCTGGCAATGTATTGCGACGGCGATCAGCGGACTTGGGACGAATATGTGCCCGAACTAACTTACGCCATTAACACCAGCAGGCATGACTCTACCGGGTGCTCCCCAGCCTATTAGAACTTTGGGCGCGAATTACGAATGCCAGGCGAAGCCTTACCAAACGATACCGACCAAGTCATCGAAGAATCGGAGATTCCCGCGGCCTACATTGATCGATTGCAGAGACTACGGGACGCTCATGACCTAGCGCGGATAAACCTTGCGCGATCCGCTACCCGGCAAGCGCGTTACTACAACCTGCGGCATCGCGATTGGACCCCACACGTCGGGGATAAAGTCATGAAACGCGAACACCCGTTATCCGTCGCGGCTAAAGGTTTCGCCGCGAAACTCGCCCCCAGGTATTCGGGGCCATGGACTGTGGAGAAACGCCGTTCTCCACAAGTCTATGACCTGCGGGGCGAACAAGGCCGCCGAATACGTCGGATCCATGTTAAGAATCTTAAACCATCTCCTTAAAGTTTTCAGACATGACCGACGTTCGGCACACGGTTGCCCCGACCACCACACCCCGGCTTTCTACTAGGAGCGTTTCCTGGAAACCGACCGCACCGCGCCGTCACCGCCGGAGAAAGCTACAAATCAGGCCAGTTACCTCCCCGCTCAGGTACGCCCGAAGACCGGTAATGAACCAACCGACACCGACATTACCGTCGATGCCCAGCCTGGGTAGCCCAGAAAATCCGGGCAAGGGGATGGTCGCTCCGGAGAGTCCGCCCAAATTATCCGTGGAGCAGATTCTGCGGCGGATGACAGCACTACCGCCACTGCTGTCCCCGCTCAACATCACGCAGGATCGGGAATGCTACGCCATCCTGGAGCTGGACACATCGCCGCTGCCGGAATCCCCAACCGAGGCCCGAAGCACCACCGGTCGACGAGACATCCACCGTCCTCTGCCCATGACGCTGCCAGGACCTAGCCCCAAGACAGCGTCTTCCGAATCCGTCGACTTGGGGCTAGTACCGACCCTGGCGAGCGTTCACAGGCCTCCAGAGTTCTTGTCGCCAAACACCGCCCGGAATATCCAGCTCCGATGCGTAGAATTGTTTGGGTCTAGCCCAGACAGTTCACCTGTATCGAGACCACCGCCGAAGACACCGCCACGATCCCCACCACAGACACCACCGAGGTCTACACCGTCGCAGTTAGGCGTGCAAGGGGAGTTTCTTTCACCGTTGAATGCAGCGGACCGTAGGCAGCTCAACCGGTTCCTCCCGCACAAGCTCCCAGAGGAGTTGTCCGCCAGCCCACCGACCGCCGTCATCGACATCCGTAAGAAAGGGCGGAAACTCCGAGCCGCCTACCGGGACCGGAAGACAGGCACGGTAGTGTTCGGGAACGTGCCACTCTTCGGTGTAACCGAGATACACCCATGGAAGCCATCCCGCCGGGCTTAACTTTTATTGTTATTTTGTTATGATTTATTGGTTAGTTGTAAGTTAGATTTTTATGTATTATGCTAGTTGTTGGTTTTGTTATTGTTTTTTTTTTTGGTAGTTTTTCTTATAAAAAGGGTGCAAAATAAAAGTTTTTTTTTGTTAAGTAGGAGAAGGATGTGACGTAGGCCACTATTGCCGAGAGCATCAACAGTCACAGGAACAGCTGGTCCAGTGGCTAGGATGGCTGATCAGCGAGCAAAGGGTCGGTGGTTCGAGTCCGGTGCGATTTACATTTTTTAGATTTTTAAAATAAACATTTATTTTAGAAACGTTTACTTCGAGTCCGTCGAGTACACGTCAGCGTACTGGCTGGTCCTGTGGTGCAAGCGCGCGGTCGCCGCACCGAGGGTCCGCGGTTCAAACCTCGGTCATCTCATTTGATTTTTTTCTTTATAAAAAAATAAATCCCTAATTAAATTAAACATGTGAAGTTTTGTTTTCTTATTTTTAACGGTTTTTTTTTTTATAATAATTTTGGTCAAAACGCGACAAATTAAACCGGCAGATTTTGTGGGTATAAATACGGGCTACGACGAACAGATAGTCAGAAGGTGTTTGCCTTCTGTCTTATCAAAGTGATCTTTGACCTGGTGTGTGCCAGCCGAAGAAATCTTTCGTAGCCCTTACTACTGGTGAGTAGAATTCAGCTACTTTATTGGTGTTTACCGTTTCCGTGACTACCGCAACTTTGGTGCATGCTATTGTTGATCGCGATTGCGTACCGCTTTGTTGGTGTTTGCCAACATAGCCCCGTTTCCGTGACTACCGCAACTTTGGTGCATGCCATTGTTGATCGCGATTGCGTACCGCTTTGTTGGTGTTTGCCAACACAGCCCCGTTTCCGTGGCTACCGCAACATTGGTGCATGCCATTGTTGACCGCGACCGGCCACCGCCGCCACCGCCGCCCGCTCTTCGCTGTCGCCGTGCCCACCACCGCCACCGCCACCGCCGCCCGCTCCCTGCCGTTACCGATTTCCGTCGCCGTAACCCCTGAACAACCGATGACCGTCAGTCCGTCTCCACTCCTTTTGCGACGTTTTCCCGTTCATTTCAACCTTTTTGAATTAATTAATATTTATATTATTTTGTTGTTGATTTTTTTGAAATATTAGATTTAAATAAATAGTTTGTTATCATTATCATAATTTATTCTTTCGGAAATCCCTCTCAACGCCGAATCCTTTTCTCCATTGAGCAACCCGTGCCCTCTTAGCGTTTAGCAACGTCCAAGAGCGTCCCGTGTCGACGAAGTTCTTCTGTGCCGCCGCACCGTATGACCTTTTGGCGCCCAAGCATCACGACCGACAGAAAGAACCGCTGCAAACTACTAGCTATTGGCATAAGGTCCAATAGCGACGGCAGGCAGCGTCACAACTTATACTCATGCTCTAAAGATTTTTGTTA
The DNA here is from genome assembly GCA_963942605.1 of Poecilus cupreus. Taxonomy (NCBI): domain Eukaryota; kingdom Metazoa; phylum Arthropoda; class Insecta; order Coleoptera; family Carabidae; genus Poecilus; species Poecilus cupreus. The sequence continues at coordinate 21,219,383 of OZ012727.1, forward strand.
TAATAGTCGTACTCAATATTCCAAATGGTACTCTAAGTACATTAAAAATACTAAAAGTACCTTTAAATACTCAGAGTATTTTTAGAATTATGAGTACTTCAAGTACCTATACTCTATGTTTGTTTCAAAGTACGAGTACAACGATCAATTAAGAATTTGCATAAAAATATAATGGATTATTTGATTTACGAGGACATTTGTACACGAGATGAAGACGAGTGTATAATCATTAAGTTAATTATAACCGTAATTTGCGAGTCGAATACATTCTTATTTACAAAGCTTAATTTACTAAAATTAGTAACAATTCAGGCTATATATCAAACCACAGTTAAATATTTATTATTGTATTGAAGAACATTATTTGAATAAAATTCTCGCATTTATTATAATTACGTAATAAATACTCAATGCTCATAGAGTATTGAGTACTTTTTATACTCTGTAATCAGTGCAGAAAGATTTTTCAAATAATAAAGAAAAATAATCAAGAGTACTTTTTATTAATCAGTACTCGTACTCAATACTCGAGTACATTTAATAGGTACTTTGCTCAGCTCTGCACCCAGTATAGTATTTTTCCAACATCACCGAGATCTGGCTGTAATTTTGACTGTGATTATTGTATCTACCTCCTGTGAGGATAATAATTTTTGCTCTAATTTGTATAGTTTACTCTGCATAACTGCGCTACCTGTGATCCGATTAACATAAATTTATATTTGCCGAATTCCGTTTTTCGAGGGCACGCGAATGAATTTAGTGTCGGCCGCGTTAATACATTCGCAACCCCTTTTCCGATTTCAACCACCACCGCCCAATAAAATACACAGTAGCGACTGCGAAGTATGAGTTTATTTCTTAAAAATTAGCAAAAAGAGTACAAAAACCGGGCTAGAATCACGATTGACACACTTGATTTCGATCATCAGCCCTAGGCGCTTGCATCGATCTCGATATTTGCTTTTGAGCATCCGTGGTAGTACCGTTTTCCGTCTTGCAAGATAATGCGACTTGTGGAGCTGGCTTTTAGCATCCTCGACAACTAAACCTAGTTTGCAAGAAACCGTCACCGTCCATTCCATACTTTGAAGCCCTTCTGGATACCGTTTCCCCTTGCAAAGTACTGCGACTCGTGGAGCTGGCTTTTAGTATTCTCGGCGAGTAGACATATTTTGCAAGACAGCGTTTCCGTCCGTCACCATCCGTTCCTGCTCGTTAAAGCCCTTCTGGCTACCGTTTTCGCCGCATCATTTTGTGCAGTAGCGTAACCTACTGAGCTGGCATTAGCATCCTCAAAGGGTAATACCTAGTGCACAAACGTGAGTTTCCGGGTCATACCGACGCTTTGGCTTAGCGCGGCACCGCTGGAGCTGGCATTTGCATCCTCCACGGTAGCAAATATAAGCCACAGCAACGACGTCGTCCGTAACCAGCTTTACGTTCGCCTTGTGGCCTAGAGCAACCTCTGGAGTTAGCGTTAGCACCTCGAGAAGTAATACCTAGATTACGAGACCTCGAAATTACCAGGCGTACCGTGACGTTACCTGGTGTGCGTTACGCATTACCAAGTCGTCCTCCATGGATACGGTTCTCGCGGACACCATCAGGGTGGTCCCCCGCGTATTATACTCCAACCCCACCGCGACGCCGGACGTCGAAATTGAGTTAGCAACGAGGACCGATACTAACGACTGTCAGGAGTTACCGTCGACGATCGCTGTCGTGACGCCGAGCGTCGTTTTTGAGTTACGTGCGTTTTAGTTTTCACTACTCGGGAATCGACTCCGACAGCCATTACCGGGTGTTTGCGCCGACTGACGTCGCGACGCCACGAATCCTTCTGGTCGAAGAAGTCACCGGATCTCCGACGACTGACCAACGACCGACCGACGCCAGGCGACGTTTTTCTAAAACGCCTGTTTCGACGTTAGGGAGGCTAGGGAAGTCGTCCCCTATTATTGACTTAAACTTCAACACTCTTCTTGTCATTTGAAACCCTGGACTATCTCGATCACGCTATCCGGGTCGTTTGGCGCCCGATAAACCTACGCCAAACACCTTGCGACCTACGAGAGTACATCACAGCATAACCAATCTTTGTCGCGCAGAATTGATGTTTGGTAGGAAACTCAGAACACCATTACCAAAACTACCTCAGTTATTGCGAACAAGAATGATAAAATCGGAAATGTATAAAGAGAAGCAAGATCATCGACAAAAAACTCAAGATCAGCACTTCAATAGAAGACATAATGCAAGAGATCTCGCACCTCTGCGACCAGGGCAGTGTGTATGGATAACAGATATAAAAAGATGGGGTAAAGTAGAAAATGAAAATAATATTCCTCGTTCCTATATTGTATCAACCAATACAAGATCCATGTCGAAATCGCAAATACCTCGTACCATATTCCCCAAAGGTTTCAGAAAATGCTGAATCAGAAAATAATAAAGACAATCAAGATGGCAGAAACAGAAATTAAACAAGCTTAAAAACTTTTACCAGGAGTATCAAAATCAATCACCATTGACAAATTTGTGACTACTAGTTGCCTATTTTAAACAGTCCAAAACAGTCGTAAATAATTTACAGACAGTTTATAGTGTCCAATACTTGCCACACACTTGTCAGAAATAACCACTTGGAACAAACCTACTATCAAAGATTTTGGGAAAATCAGTCAAAGACCTTTGCATATAAAACAAGAAACTGACAATATTATAATAGCATACAACGAGATACTTTATAACTTGGACACAGAAAACATACCAAAATTTTCCTACAATCTTTACCACAAAACATTCACCATAAATTCAAACTACCTTTAATTACTAAATTACTACGAGCAGGAAATTTATATTTCTTCAAAATATAGCAATACGGAATCTGCCAGAAGTTGAATCACGAAGTAGCCATTATGTTCCATTTATTATAATTATGAATAAAATGATTTTTTCCATTTCCTATTTTCACTTTCATTTAACTTCTTACCTGTTAAGGCATTCTTTTGCAGACGATTTGGGCATAAGCACGTTCCTCAAATAGTCGCCCAGCGAAATGATGTACGACATTTTATTCTTTGCACGAACTTGCTGAAGCTGAATGCATCTATAATTTTTTTAGATATATTACTATTCATAACTACTAAAACTGTATATATCTACAATTTATTTATCTCAACTTGTAAATTTTATTCTACTTTTTGCAAATATTGACCCACAATTCCAATAATCTTTTTTTGCAGATATATTTATCTCTTAAATTAATAAATCGTATTATTACATTGAAAAATTATAAAACTTACTTTGCCTTCTGCCTGCGGCGAGACAAAATTAAATTGTTTGAAAAAGGAAATATTTGGCGTTAGGTCATACGCATTTCTATATTTAACACAACTTATCGTGAATATTTCAGTATTATGTTAGCCAAATGACATTAAAAGTGTGCTTTCTTTGACAGATAACTGTCTGTAAAATATCATTTTTACTGCCCATTGTTGCTACGGTGAAACAACAAATTTGACATTTCTATATTTCATCAACGTAATTTGTATGTTCTAAACATACACTTGTATCGTGTATCCAACAAATTAAAGATTTTAAAACGTTTGAAAACATATTCATTACTCTCCACTTTATGTAAAAATTGATATGGAAATTCACAATTTACAAAATTAAATTTTATGAAATTACAAATAACAAATTTGTTTTTACATAGCAACCACTCAACAAACATATAGTAACCTTTCAACAAACGCATAGCAATATAATTTTATTACGATAAGCTATTCCTACGACTAGTTTTTAACCAATCATGATGCAAAACACTTTAAAATTCAACCAATAGGAACATAGAACAGTATCATACTGATAATTTAACTCCAATATAAAGTAAACCATAAAGAAAATAACAATTTTACCTTTTTGACAGTGGATAAACAGGTAGGTATCTTTTTGCGAGTGATAATTTACCAAAATACTAACTACATTAATGTCATTTGCATTATATGTCAAATATATGATATATTATAATTTTATTTTCACCAATTGCACTTTTAAATAAAAGTTTTTATTAATAATGTTAAATTATCTCGCCGAAAAACACTCGAGCATTTTATTTTCTTCGGATAAATTTCAGTTTGACAACTCAACCTTTTAACCTGACAGCTATTTGACTCGAAATTGTGTAGCACGGCGGACGTTACTGAAACTTAAGGGTTGTTCAAATAAACACAACACTTAAAAATGATAAAAAATTCTATTTAATTATTGATAAAACGGGGAATTAAACATATAGAATCAAATTACAAATATTACAACGACGACAACGAATGAATATGTTACTTAGTTGCAGTTACCAAAACATATGTTATAAACAAAATTATGTTAAAATTCTACATTTTGTAGAGCACTGCAGACGTAAATAGACGTCTACTCTGTTTAAAAACAAAAAACTAACTCTCTTCTTGTGCTGGCCAAACATACGCATCTAACCCATAAGCGGGTACGTGCGGGGAGAAGGGAAAACGTTTCCCACAGAACTAGCACAAAAATTACGTAAAAACTAAAACCTTATCTAGGGTTACCAGACCTCTTCGTAAATCTGTCAACCCCAGATTGCATCTCAAGCCGATATTTCAGAATATTTGCCGCTAAAAACTCAAATGACTATTTATGATAACTAAAATTCTAACACACATGTGTAGCAATAAATTAAACTCAAGAAAGCAAGAACTCCTGTCAAGACGATTTTGGATGCGTTCAAGTCCCAATGCAGTTTGAAACTTGATATTTTAAAATGGTTTTGACAGTAAAAACAATAAATCGTATTCTGAATGTTCGCCTTGTTACAACATCCGCGCCCTAAATACAATTATATCGTTGGATATAATTTATACTAAACTTAGACTAAAACAAGATGACATGCAATAATTACATTAATAATTCTGCCGTACCTGTTAAAATAGCAAATTACTAAACAATGAAACACCATACTTTTAAAACAACTATAACAACAATTAATTAAATCTAATCAACATTGCGCTTTGCATGCTGCACAAGCGAACGAAAAACAAATGACAAAAACCCAATAACCAAAGGAATTGGTCACAATTGCTACCAAAAAACAAAATCTACAAATTAATCATTAACATACATATCGTTACACAATAAACATAATAGAAAAATACTTAAAAAAAATTATTATCTAAGGTAAAAATAAACTTCATTTCTAACATGCACATAAAAACAAAACAATTAAAAATACAAAAAATAAAATTGTCTGAAGGCAGGGTACGTGTGCGTGCGATGTAGGGACACACAGCTGGAGGGCATAATGACGGCCTCTCACCTGGCGTATCCTGGTGGAGACGGACTGCTGCTGATGATTTCCTCCGACAGAAACCATGCTGGAGTAGCTGCCGGGTGTGAACCCTGTTCACGGGTTGTGAACAGCTCTTCTTCTGGTAGAACGATCGTCTCTACCTGTTCAGTGCTGCTGGTATCAATACACGGTGTTTCTTCTGTGCTACCTTCCTGGGTATTCTCATCTGGTTTCTTCATTACCATGTCGTTTATCCGTATTTCGGCTGTCTCAGTTTTCTCAGGAACAACAGCAACCTCGCGCTCAGCACGTAGCAATGACTCGAAATCAGCCGCGCTGATTTTTGCTACCTCCGGCTGAGATGGGATTTGATGTTGGAAATTATAACCATAACTGTGTGGTGGTACCCGATACACTGTAGAACCATCCACACTAACTCTACCGCGCGTCCAATCCCCTGTGACCGACATCGGTCTAGTTTGCTCTTGTTGTTGCCCAAGCGAACTCCACGACATCGGAGCTGGCGATGGATAGCCGTTCAACCAAAAACGACATGGTGCACAACCCAACGGAAAGGGCAAATATCTGTCATACCCAGGCAAGGTATGATCCAACTCGTAACCGAGGTTTGGAAACATGGTTACGAGCGGATGTGGCGGCACAACAACACTTGAACTCGCGTACATTTTTACGAAAACACTGAACTGCTTAACACTGAACTTAATATTTTTGGTAACTGAAGCAACATATTCACTACGTTGCGTCGCTGAACACGAAAAAAAAACGAAAATACAATATGAACAAAACAAAATTATTTAAACGCAAAAATAATCAAAACTACATGACTGAACAAAACACAAAGTGACTTAAACGCAAAATGACTGCGCCAGTAATCACGATTGATTACACTAAACACTTAACTTGAACATGAACACTTTAATCGAAGAGGAACGCAAGAACTTTTTATACCGCGCGAATTTTAAACCGAAATTAAAACTCTTTATCGCAGTATACGAGGGCAGTTTGATAAGTCCGTGACTTTTCGAATTTCCCGTGTAGTAACTTTGATGGTAACACTGCTCCCGTCAACTAACATCTAGTAATAGACTTAAGTCAAAATTTGAGTAAGCTGCGTCGTTACGTTTTTGTTTGTCAGCCATTAAAAGCAGTCTACCTCGTGAATTTTAACGAAAATGGTAAAAAGTAAATTTCATGTGCTGATTAATCATTAATTTTTGCGTAAAAAAAGCATCACCGAAACCAAGAAAAAGCTCGATAAATATTATGGGGACTCTGCACCATCAATTTCAATGGTTAAGAAGTGATTTACTGAGTTCCGTTGTGGTCGTACCAGTACAAATGACGCTGAACGTTCAGGTCGCCCAAAAGAGGTCGTCATGCCAGAAATTGTCGATAAAATTCATGAAATGATATTGGACGATAGGAAAATGAAAGTGCGTGAGGAGGCTGAGGCTGTGGGCATTTCAATTGAGCAGGTACATCACATTTTACATGAATATTTGGACATGAAAAAACTATCGGCGCGATGGCTGCCGCGATTGCTCACATTCGAGCACAAGCGCAACCAACTTCACCATGGCAAAATTTATAAATTAGGCTATAAACTGCTATCTCATCCAGAATATTCTCCAGATTTAGCCCTCTGTGACTATTTTCTTTTAATAAACCTGAAGAAATGGTTGGGTGAAAGGAGATTTGGGTCTAATGAAGAGGTCATCACTGAAACAAACGCCTATTTTGTGGGTCTTGAGAAAACCTTTTATTTGGAAGGTATTAAAAAATTGTAAAAATGGTAGACTAAATGTATCGAGCTAAAATGGGACTATGAAGAGAAATAAAACGCTTTTTCTCCGAAAAAAATTTTTTTTATTCGAAAAGTCACGGACTTATCAAACTGCCCTCGTACTACCGACTGCTGCCAATGTAGCACGGCGGACGTTACTGAAACTTAAGGGTTGTTCAAATAAACACAACACCTTAAAATGATAAAAAATTCTATTTAATTAATGATAAAACGGGGAATTGAACTATTAGAAACAAATTACAAATATTACAACGACGACAACGAATGAATATGTTACTTAGTTGCAGTTACCAAAACATATGTTACAAACAAAATTATGTTAAAATTCTACATTTTGTAGAGCACTGCAGACGTAAAAATACATCTGCTCTGTTTAAAACCCAAAAACTAACTCTCTTCTTGTGCTGGCCAAACATACGCATATACCCCATAAGCGGGAATGTGCGGAGAGAGGGCAAAACGTTTCCCACAGAACTAGCACAAAAATTACGTAAAAACTAAAACCTAATCTAGGGTTAGAATAATTGCCGCGATAAACTCAAATGATTATCTATGATAACTAAAATTCTAACACACATGTGTAGCAATAAATTAAATCAAGAAAGCAAGAACTCCTGTCAAGACGATTTTCGATGCGTTCAAGTCCCAACGCAGTTTGAAACTTGATATTTTAAAATCGTTTTGACAGTAAAAACAATAAATCGTATTCTGAATGTTCGCCTTATTACAACTGTAAACAGTTTTTTTAAAAAATAAAATCACTCAACCTACGGTGTCGTTATCTTATTAAAACAGTTTTCTTGTCAAATTGCTAGGTAACAAGGTTTCGTAACAAACAGAAATTTATGCGGCAAAATAAAAAGCTCTTGTGTAATTATAGTCGATGAATTTCCGTTATCCCTATAAAACTCCGTTACCTCGATAAAATCTCGTTTCCCCGATAAAATCCCGCAACCAATTAAACAAACATTAGTTGTTAATGTTAATAACTGTCAGTGTGACAGTTAATTAATATCTCAAGTTTTATTTTGCGTTGTCTTTGGAATTTATCTCATCAAATACCATACGTCTTCCTGATTTTATCGATAAATTTTTATTTTGCACGAATTTTTTTTGCTTAGCAACAATCACGAAAGCATGCTGCATGGTAAATCCCGGCTCCGAAGGAGGAGGGGTTTTACCTAATGTCAGTTTGCTTGAGTGGTTTTGCTTAAAAGCAAAAAAATGCGTGCTTAAAAATAAAAATTTATCTGCGAAAATCAGAGAGGTCGCGTGTTATTTGATAAGATAAATCCCAAAGACAAAGAAAAATGTAACTTGAAATATTAATTAACTGTCACTCTCACACTGATTGACAGTAACAATTATTTATTTTCTTGGTAGTGGGAGTTTTATCGGTGTATCCTGGGCAACGGGGTTTTACCGCTGTAAAACTCCCGTTACCTAGGAAACGGGGTTTTATCGAGGGTAATATCAAAACACCTTCTGATTTTATCGATAAATGTTTATTTTTGCACGAATTTTTTCTGCTTAGCAACAATCCCGAAAGCAAACTGCATGGTAAATTTGCTTGAGTGGTTTTGCTTAAAAGCAAAAAAATGAGTGCTTAAAAATAAAAATTTATCTGAGAAAATCAGAGAGGTCGCGTGGTATTTGATGAGATAAATTCAAAAGACAAAGCAAAATGGAACTTGAAATATTAATTAAGGCCCGATTGTACAAATGAGAGTTCAGCTGAAGATTAGCTTAACTGAAGTTTAACTGAGCTTAAGTTTCACATTTTGATATGTTGTACAAATCGTGTTTACATCGAGCTTAGCTAAACTACAGAGAGCAATGTTTTTATGTGGTTAGTAGATGCAACGCATGCGCGTTTTGGAGAATTTTGAGAATAAAGTAGAGTGCTGACAGATGTCAAATGTTGAATTAACCTCAATAAATACAAAAAAGGATAATTAATATTACTAAATAATAGTAATAAAGATTATTTTAGATTGGAATACATTGCTTTCTGTAGAGATTATCGTGTAGCATAGATATCAATATATATATATATATATATATATATATATATATATATATATATATATATATATATATATATATATATATTAAATACAAGCTTCGCGACTGTTATGTTGTAGGAAATTTTTTTATAGCAGGTATAGCAGAAGTTTGGGCAAAAATTAAAACACTCTTTTTAAATAGTCAAGCTTTCGGAATTATTTATTCCTTCTTTATAACATTGATGTTATTTTATATTTAATCTCAACTAAATTGTCCTGAAGAAGGAATAAATAATTCCGAAAGCTTGACTATTTAAAAAGACTGCTATACCTGCTATAAAAAAATTTCCTATATATATATATATATATATATATATATATATATATATATATATATATATATATATATACCCAGAATCCTCGCCTTGACAAAAATGACTAACATAAAGATTTCATTTTGCCCAAAGGTATGTGAATCTGATGACATAATAAATATAGAAAAATGTTTCAAATAAAATTTGTAGGTTTTATTATTCTACATGTTTTTAATTTCAATGAAATTTACTCTATCTCATTTATTTACTAAGATATGCCCAAAAACCTTGATAGGTCTTCAAATAATCTAGAATTTACTGTTGATGAATTTTTCTCAAAAATCTAATCAATTCATAACAAGAACATAATACCTCCCTTACACATATAGTCCAGGCAATGAGTACTTTCGGGGTTACAAAAGGTCAAGGAGTGTTCGTTTTTGGTAAATTTTTTACAGTTCGGTGTCCTAATTAATATTCTGAGTTTGCGACCTTGAGCGACCGCCGCTCGCGCCGCCATATTGAAAAAAAGGTACTAAAAAACAGTTTTTCGGGAATATCTTCTCTCCAGCGCCACCAAAGTTGAATATAGTTATTACTAAAATTATAGACCATAAAATTCTCTAGAGAAAAGGTTCTTAATAGTTTTTGTGTAAGTGTTATAGTTTTCGAGAAAATCGAGAAAATAAAAATATAAAATTCTCAGTCTGTGTAAACCAAGTCATAAATTTGTGTTAATACACAAAAACGGCTGACATTTTTTAACGGCCTGAAATATCGACTACCGGTTATCAACATTCGATTGCCCGGACATTTTTGTATTAACACCATTATTTTTACACTTTACGGAAGTCTAGTTCAGTTGTAATATATACATATTTCCAGAGGAAGCATAAATAAATTAAAATAATTTTCTAAAAATTTTGTGTTTAAATTACTGTAAATCTTGAACGGAATCAAATAGCGACTTCCGGTTTTAGGCATTCGATTGCTCGGACAATTATCTATTTGGACCATTATTTTTACACTTCTGGGAGGTCTAGTAAGTAGCTGTATGTGTACATATTTTCCGAGAAAACGTAAATAAATTTAAGTAATTTTCTTAAAATTTTGTATTTAAATTACTGTAAACCTTGAACGGAATCAAATATCGATTTCCGGTTTTCATCATTCGATTGCTCAGACATTTATCTATTAGCACCATTATTTTTACATTTTTGGTAAGTCTAGTTCAGCTGTAAAATATACATATTTCCCTAGAAAATATAAATAAATTTAAGTAATTTTCTTAAAATGTTGTGTTTAAATTATTGTAAATCTTGAACGGAATCAAATGGTGATTTCCGGTTTTCGGCAATCGATTGATCGGACATATATCTATTAGCATCATTATTTTCACACTTTTGGTAAGTCTAGTTCAGCTGTAATATATACATATTACCCGAGAAAACGGAAATAATTTTAAGAAATTTTCTTCAAAATTTTATTTAAATTATTGTCCAGGCAATGTGTACTTTCGGGGTTATAAAAGGTTAAGAAGTGTTCATTTTTGATAGATTTTTACAGTTCGGTGTAATAATTAATAGATGTAATAATTAATGTTCTGAGTTTGCTACCTTTAGCGACCGCCTCTCGCGCCGCCATATTGGAAAAAGGTACCAAAAAACAGTTTTTCGAGAATATTTTCTCTCCAGTGCCACTAAGGTTGAAAATAGTTATAACAAAAATTATAGAGGATAAAATTCCCTACAACTTCTGTTATAAACATTTTCCAATCAGATGAGTAGTACACGAATTACAGCGGAGTTAATCTCTGCAAATTTCTGCAATTCGCAAAATCGCTTTATTTTTTCACGAAATCTATCTATTACTTAATACGCATTACTGTTTTCTATTCATTTGCGCACAACAAATTGATAGTATTTACAGGAGTTTTAGATTACATCATATGATTTTCTCTTAGAACTAAACGAATATTAGCGAAAAGGATTTCAGGATACATCAAGCGTTGCGAAATTATTGGCACACGAGGTCGAAGAAGACAACAAAGATGAAAACTCGGGAGAGGAGGAAATAAATTTACAAGCTGTTGATATAAATGAGCCTGGACCATCTAGGCCTAGGGCATCGAAACGGAAAAAAATATCAGTAAATAGCGAATTGTGGATTAGGCCTACTGGGGATACCACATGAAAAAAAAAAAAAAAAATCGCGCCTCTCATTCTAGCTCATGGTGGTGCGGAAATGAGTAAAAAACGGTAGTACGTATTATGTAATCCATATTTGCTTAAATTTCGTGAAAAAATATAGCGATTTTGCGAATTGTAGAAATTTGCTGAGTTTAACTCCGCTATAACTCGTGAAATACTAATCTCATTGGAAAATATTTAAAACAGAAATTATTGGAAATTTTATGCTCTATAATTTTTGTAATGACTATTTTCAACCTAAGTGGCGCTGGAGAGAAGATATTTTTAAAAAACTGATTTTTGGTACCCTTTTTCCAATATGGCGGAGCGAGCGGCGGTCGCTCAAGGTCGCAAACTCAGAATATTAATTAGGACATCGAACTGTAAAAATCTACCAAAAATGAAAACTCCTTGACCTTTTGTAATGAAAGCCCATTTTTATGTCTTCATTGCCTGGACTAATAGGAGGTAAAAATGATGAATTTTCCTTCGTATGATTTTAACTGTTCAAGTGATATGATTCTGAGCGCGTATTCTCTAAAATAAAACGTTCTAAATTTTTATTGAAAAACTAAATGTCTGTACCCATTCCATTTTCTAAATTATGAAGTTTTCACGAAGACGAAATACTTGAGCTTGGTGTCGATCCATAATATGTACCAGCTCTAACATGTCTTCATCTGTATCATGGAATCTTTCCATATTTTATATAGTAACAATAAAATTACGAAGTTAGAGAATAAAAAGGAATATTCATTAAAAATTTAACAAAACTGAGGTTCGATTCCGTTAAATAAAGCTTAAGCCCTCAAATTCGGCGGCTCAAATTGAACCAAGCTTAAACTTCCTTGCAGTACTAAACGCGTATTGTACAACTCATGTTTTTGAAAAACTGAAGTTTATTAGCGGGATAAGATTAAACCAGGCTTAAGCTCGCAATGTACAATCGGCCCTAACTGCCACACTGACAGTGATTGACAGTAACAATTATTTATTTTCTGGTAGCGGGAATTTTATCGGTGTAACCCGGGTAACGGGGTTTTATCAGTATAAAACTGTTCCTATTGGTTCAATTTTCAAGTATTTTGCATTATAATAGGTTAAAAACTAGTCGTGGGAATTTATTAGTATAAAACTATCCCTATTGGTTGAATTTTCAAGTGTTTTGCATTATGATTGGTTAAAAACTACTCGTGGGAATTTATCAGTATAGTACTGTTCCCATTGCTTGAGTTTTCAAATGTTGCATCTTAATTGGTTAAAAGCATTTGAAAATTCAACCAATGGGAACAAAATTCCGTTAGCCCGATAAAATCCCGCTACCAAGTAAACAAACATAATTTGTTACTGTTTATAACTGTCAGTGGGACAATTAATATTTCAAGTTTCAATTTGCGTTGTCTTTGGAATTTATCTGATTAAATCCCACACGACCTCTGTGATTTTTTCAGATAAATTTTTATTTTTATGCTCTAATTTTTTGCTTTTAAACAAAATTACTGAAGCAAACTGACATAAGGTAAAACCCCTCCTCCTTCGGAGTCGGGATTTACCATGCAGTTTGCTTTCGTGTTTGTTGCAAACAAAAAAAAACTCGTGCAAAATAAAAATTTATCGATAAAATCATTAGGTATTGTAATATTACTAGCGACAACTTTCAAAATTGGCATTAAAAATAATAAATTTTTAAATTTGAAATTAAAAAAAAATTAGTTCAACACGTCACTAAACACGGATTTATAGTGTCGGCAGCATTCATGGGCTCAGCTTCACTTTGTTAATGAAATTTTTGTGCCTAATTAAACAAGTAACACTTGTATCACTATTTTCCAAAGAACTCGCAATTTCTAACTAATTTAGTTTTAAAAAACCATTTTTACTTTTTTGTTCATAGTATAAGAACTTATACAATTATAGCTATCATAAACAATCGATAATAATATTTTTGTGGTCGTAATTGTAAAACCGGAAATGGAAGTTTTCAGGACACAAAATAAAATAAATTTCATTTATTTGAAATTAAGAATCGTCAGCGGATAATAGTTTCAAATGAAAGAAATCAGTAATAATATTTGAAATAAATAGTTTTAGGTACCAAAATACCAAAAACAGCAAATGCAAACCCGAGGGAACGGATACAGCCGAAGATGTAAATCTGTTATATGCGTCTGTTGAACGGTTAATATGCGTTTATTGAGGGGTAGTTATGTAAAATATTTTTACTGCCCAGACAGAAAAAGCTAAATTTCACAAACTTTTAGCTCTCAAAGTATCGTACTTTAAATGTCAATCGGCCAAAATAGTTATTTATGATATAAGTGTTAAAAGCGACATTTTATGAGTAACGGAAAATTTGTGAAACGAGCCGAAGCCGTATATCATACAAAATTTTATCTGCGATCTTCCTAGTATATTAGTAAATACTAAAAAATGTATGTTTGTTGATTTATTGATACAAATCGTTAGTAACGTGTTAAATGTAAGAATAAAATCACTTTTAACAAGTTGCTATGTTACTTTTAACACTAATGTCAGAAAGTGACACTTTTAACTTGCTAAGCGACCGTTAAGAAAGCTACTTTTAACAACGTCCGTAGATAATAGTTATCTATCTATCATTCTTTCAATTCTATCATGTACCTCAGCAGAGTGTAGACGTGTCTTTTGTGCTTGCTAATTCGACAGTTCGAAAAAGTGATTTTAGCCGTAATATTGTTGTTACTATCAAATATATTTCAACATACAATTGGAACCCCCGCTCAAAAAGAGGAGATCATATCCTTAGTTAAACAAAATGCTAAGGATATTCTGAACGATGATAACTTCATCACCAAGATCGCGAGTGCGGTGTCAATGCAATTAGAGACAGTGCTCAATGCAAAATTCGACGCATTGACTCAAGAAATACGAGTCCTTCAGCAGAAACTAGTCGAGAAGGGTAAGAAAATCGAAGAGTTATCAGCTCAAGTTGATAATCTTGAGCAGTACAGTCGCAGAAATTGCCTTCGCGTGTTCGGGGTTCCGGAGATGGCAAATGAATCGCCGGACGCGGTGGTGCTGAAGATATGCCAAGAGAAGTTGAACATTACGCTGACCGACACATCCATAGACAGGTGCCATCGATTTAGGCGACTTCGGAAAGATAAGTGCCGTCCTTTAATAATTAAATTCACGCGCTACAACGACCGTGCGCTTGTTTTTACTAATAAAAGCAAATTGAAAGGTTCGGACATTGTCATTCGCGAAGATTTGACTCGCACACGGCTCGAAGTTTTAAAAGCGGCCAAACGGCGTTTTGGTTTAAAAAAAAAAAAACACTTGGTCTCGGGACGGCGTGATTAATATTAAAGTTGGAGATCAGTATATAAAAGTGTCTACTATAAAGGAGGTCAATGCCATTAAAATTTAAAATTTTGAATATACGTTTTTACATTGAATTTAAATTTATTTACTGTTTCAACATGTTCAATACAGTTTGTAAAATAATTTTTTTTCTGCTTCTCTCTTCGCCTAGCACGCACGTCACATTTGTACTGCACAGGACACGCTTAGAATTTTTAATTTTTGATTTTCGTTCTGTAGCTTCAATTTAATTTTTAATAACTATTCACTTTAACAGTTTTCTTTTCTATTGGTATTATAAAGATGTTTAAAATAGGTCATTTAAATGTAAGAAGTTTATCATCTCGCTTTGATTTATTCAAGGATTTTGTAGTTGAAAATAATATGGACATTTTAGGTATTACATGGTTAAATAACACTGACTGTGATAATAATTATTTAATATCTGGGTATTCCCTTTTCAGAAATGACAGAATTGGTAGAGGTGGTGGTGTCGGAGTGTATATTAAGTCATGTTTGGTAAAATATGTAACATCACATAATACTGCCATAAATATAAATACGCCTTCACTCGAGCAATGCTAGATAACTCTAAAAATTAATAATGAATTGTTTGGGGTCGGTACAATATACAGGCCTCCTTCTGCTAGCGTGAATGTATGTTAACAACTTGGAAGAATCGTTGTGTTACATTTTTCCTCAAGTTAATCATCTTTTTTGCCTTGGTGACGTTAATATAAATATGTTAAACACAAACAGTAGTTCAGTACAGTTGTTCAGCATGCTTCTAAATGAATTTAATTTAGTACAAATTGTGTCTGAATCAACGGGAATTACAAATACTACCGAAAAACTAATTGACATTTTTCTAACATCTAGCGTTGATTTGTGTTCGAAAATAGACAATGTTGACACTCATGATCTCTCTGATCATCTGCTAACTGCCTTTAACCTCTCTATAGATTGTTGCACAGATCAGCCTCACGAAATCAGCATACGTGATTATAAAAATGCAAATTACCCTGCATTTGTTGATGCTCTGGCTAACTTAGATTGGCTTGAATTTTACTCTTGCCAAGATATTAATATTAAGTTATCAATTTTTATTTCAATTATTATTAATTTATTTGATTTATATATACTTAAAAAAAGAGTTACTGTACCTAAACCTGCAAAACCTTGGATCACCGATGTCATTAAAATCATGATTCGACTGCGTAAAACAGCTCTTACAAATTTCAGAAGAACGAGATCATTAGCTCACTGGGAATACTATAAATCATTACGTAACTTGGTAACTAAATCAATTAGACTTGAAAAATAAAAGCTTATATGGAATTTAAAATAAATAATAATAAAACGAATTTGTGGAATGCTCTGAAAGAATTTATTATTAATAAAAACATCAACCTGATATGTCCCATATTATTTCAGATCTTAATTCTGTAAATTCTCAATTCCTTGGTTCGTCTAACATTCCTCATCCTGATCAACAAACACTTTCTTTTTATCAGAATAATTAGTTAAGTAACAACAACAATTTTTCTATACGTACAGTGGATGAGGATGAAGTTTATAAAATTTTAAGATCTCTAAAATCAAATGCAATGGGCATTGATGGTATTAATTTAAAAATGATTAAACTGATTCTACCAACTCTTTTACCACAGATAACGCATCTTAAATATTCATGTATTCTTCAATCATCATTCCCTGATTTCTAAATGTAGAAACCCTTCGTCTTATAATGATATTCGACCAATAAGTATATTATCCACGTTCTCTAGAATTTTTGAAAAAATAATTCATAATCAAATCTCAGTTTACATAAACAGTATTAATGTTCTTTCAGACATTCAGTCAGGATTTAGGTCAGGTTACAGTATTACGACAGCACTTGTAAAAGTAACTGATGATATTATCAAACATATTGATCAGAAGAAAATGGTACTCCTTGTTCTTCTTGATTTTAGCAGAGCGTTTGATACTGTAAGCCGCGAACTATTAATTGCAAAATTAAAATATTTCTGTTTTAATGACAGTAGTGTGCAACTTATTACAATAGTACTTCTGAGTCGTTAACAATTTTGCAATGAGTTGCGCAAGGGACAATTTGTGGTCCGTTGTTTTTCTCGTTGTACACGCATGACCTGAGTAGATGTATTTCCTACTGTGATGTGCACATGTACGCTGACGACATACAAATATATTTGCCTTTTGCTCCAAATAATTATGATGTAGCTGTGCAATCTATTAATAGTGACTTGGAAATTATCTGTATTTATGCGAAAAATGACTGCTTTCGTATAAATGAAACTAAATGTGCTGTAATGTTATTTGGGAATAAAAACGTCAGGAAACATTTGCTTAATAGTAATTCAATTAAAATTCAACTAAATAACATTACACTTAGCATAGTTGATAATCATAAAAATCTAGGTCTTTTAATTGATACCGAATTCTGATATTCACAATATATAACATTGTTGATAAAAAAAGCAAAGTAATCTTGGTTGACTCTCGGGTACTGTCTGTTTTTAATTATTGTGATACCATTTATGGTCCTTGTCTGTCAATGCGTGATATTCAACGTATCCAGAGAGTTCAAAATATGTTTGTAAGATTTGTGTTGGGTTTAAGAGGTCACGGCTTCTTGATTTCTTGATAATAAATTTTTCTGTTCCGCATTTATAAAAATTTGATACTCATTTGTCAATAAAGTGACTTTGAGGTTCAATCCACATTTCTACACTGTTCTAACACCATCTGGCGGCCTTAATATGAACCTCTAAATTTTATAAATATAAAACACAAGATTTTATAAATATGTGAAGTCAAGATTTATATATAAATTTTATGTCGCGAATATAACAAATGGAGTAAATAGCTCCGTGGTAACGTATCGGACTGTGGATCGTGAAATCCCCAGTTCGAATCCCACTGCCGACAGTTACTAATATAAATTTACCCCTGTGGTTCCCCCTCCACTAACATATTTGGGGGCTATGATTTGACGGCTGGTAACCTCACTTTATACGAAAAAATATATCAATTACCGAGATCTGCGTAAGCAGAGTGCCACACCCACCATGAGAAAAAGGCATGATGATATATTTATTTATAATGTCGCAAGTATGTTAAGTTAATACTTTATAAAATGTGTAATTTCTTATGTATAAATTGAAACTATTTATATATAATTTTCATTTTTCTCAAAATATATGTTCGAAATCCATATATATTTCCAAATTTAATTTATGCCGAAATATCTACGTAAAAAACATTTAACTAAAATTAAAAGAGAGGGGCAAGGGCAGACGCCAACGCTACACTCTTGAACGTTCTGATTGGACAAAACGTTAGAGAAAGGGGATACCCCTAAAATGTCAAGAATCAAGGAATATCAAAAATTCTTGATTCAAGAAATGAGCAAGACAAGAAATATTTAATGTCTTGTCTTGAAAATCAAGACTAAGACAAGAAGTGATCATCAAGACAAGATTTCTTGTCTTGATGAAACACTATTGAAATATGATTGTAAATAAGAAGTTTAGCTTTGCTTTAACTTTTGTATTGTTTACAATGCATATTGTTCTGTCAAACTGAAATAATATCAAATTATTAATAAAGATGTGTCAATGAGACGACTTGGCAAGTACATTGCCGGATGTGGTTGAATTGGCACAAGAAATAAATTTAAATCCATTGCCACCGAAATCACGTGAAATTTACGAATGCGCATATAACCGCTTCTTACAAAGGTGCAAGGAAAAAATATAAAAGTGTATGCGGAAAGTGTTTTATTGACATATTTTGGGAATTTTGCCACTAAATGAAATGTTACACCCTATGGTCGCAATATTCAATGGTTAAGGCAACACTGAATCTCAATAATAGCAAAGATATAGAAATATTCTCAAAACTACGTCCATTTCTAAAATAAAAAAAACAAAGCGATAATTATACTTCTAAAAATCATGAGTTTTAACGAAGGAACAAACTCACCAATTCTCGAATTATGCTCCTGATAATATATGCCTGATGATTAAAATGTTTAAACATGAGGAATGAGGATAGAATTCTCTAAATATTATTAACATTTATTATATATAGTTAGTTTTAATAATAGGAATTTAAATATCTACGGAAATACAGAATCTACTTTTAAGACTAGGATTAAATGTATTTTTAATGTTAGGATTAAAAGTACTTTTAAGGCTAGGATTAAAGTGTAACTTAGCAACAGCTATATTTTTTATTAGAAACTAAAACGTCAATTTTTATTACTAAAAACTAATTTAAAATCACTAACTTTAAAAATGTTTGCATAAAAAATGTTTTTATTTTAGTATGATTAAATTATTCATAGAACTAACGGAAGGAAATATAAATTCTGCCATAAAACGAATATATTTGATATCACAAGTGTCACTATCGTTATCCATTTTTAATTCACATTTTCATTTTTGCACTGTGTACTGAGTTGTTTCAATCAAAAACACCCACTAGTCAAGTATAATTTGAGGTTACATTATATATCTTATAAAAACGTCAAACAACTGAGATGGTATTTAGTTTCATAAATAGTCACAAAAATCATTAGCCACGTTTAACCCAACCCGGTTTCCGCTCCACTTACGGAACATACTATTAATGTCAATCGGCAAAAATAATGTACAAAGAAGTACAACACCAGCTCATTCGCGCATAAAAACAAATTAATACTTGTTACATACTGTTTTTATTACTATACAATTAATTATTATATTTGTACTTTTAATCTAATGTAATGTTGGAGTGACTATCGCTGAATATAAATTTTACCACTGCATTTAACATTAAACAACAAAATAAGTAATCACCGGTGTGGCGGGAGATAATAAATACAAACACGCTTATTTATACAAATATGTAAAATTCACTAACAAATTCCGGCCTGTTCGACCCAATTCTTTAAAACTGTTGTTAATTTTTAATCACTTGCTAAGATTTTAATCCAATGAAAATTCTTAACACACAAGAAAACATCAAACTGTCACTTGTAACATTTGTTTCTATTTGTCAAAAATATTGGTAAGTGGTTAAAAGTTAGAGAATTTTGCCGATTGTCTACAAAGTTTCTACCGTAATAACTTACTAATTAGATAAGTAACTTACTTAGTTTTATAATACACAAATTGATACAAATACACAGCGGTTACACTTCATTTAGTTTGAAATAGAGACTGAGATTTATAAATAGTATGTGCCTAATATAAGTATGTATTTCATCATATTGCGTAATAAACACAAACCATTATCGACGGCAGTATTTATCATCAAAATAATGATAAAGAAGTAGCGAAATTTACTAGAGGAAAGTAGATAAAGAATTATGACCCACAAATAAAATTCAGACAATCTACGGAATATTATGTTAGTTTACCGATTGCTTAGCTTTATTGGGAACCGATGCTTCGTTGCCGATTTTTGCAACTTCCGTACACTGAGGAATTGCAAACCCGAAGCCCGAAGAACTCCACTCTATTTAGGCTCTCGTTACTGAAAAATACCTCGCGCAAACTACATAGTTCGGTATTGAGTTGACTTTTCAATAGGTTGGTTTTTCATGCCTCACTAGGGATTCTGGCTATTAACATAGTATCGCATTAAGTAGATTTACAAAGTCAATGCTATAATTATTACAAATAAAGTACTAAAACAAATTATGAGTCCCGTTGATTTTCGCAGATGATTAATTCTCAGGGATATATATTGCAGAAAATTTAGTAAAGTAGATTAGATTATTCATTGTAAGTGAGTAGCTCTATTTCAGTTGGCATTATTACGAAAGTATGTGATGTTGGTTAAGTAAACTGAATTTTAATTATCATCAGCTGCATCTGATGATGATTGATATGTCGAAATCGATCGCGCTAGGTATTCAATGTTCAATATATATATATATATATATATATATATATATATATATATATATATATATATATATATATATATATATATATATATACCGTGTGTCCCACGTAAATGTTGGCATAGACAATTAACATGTAAAATCAGTTTTTTGTAAATAAAAAGTGTCCGGCAAAAAATTATGCATCCAAATTTTATATCACAATACTGCCAATATCCCTACATATTATCTAATACAGATTAATTTATTTTGATACCGAAATTTAATGAAATTAATAATAATAATTCCTAATATTCCGCCTACTCTTTTTATTGCTACTGACGTATAGTGCTAGTAATTTGTTTTAAATATTTTAATCTGTCACTGTCATCATGAATACATTAAATATCGAGAACCGTGTAAAAATTATTAGAATGTATTATGGGGGCGCAATACAAGACAAATATCTGAATACTTCACAGGAATGAACGCCGAATGGTTTTCATCGCCAGAAATTGACAGTGACAAATTAAAATATTTAAAACAAATTGCAAGTACTATACATCAGTAGTAATAAAAAGAGTAGGCGGAAAATTAGGAATGATTATTATTAATTTCATTAAATTTCGGTATCAAAATAAATTAATCTGTATTAAATAAGATGTAGGGATATTGGCAGTATTGTGATATAAAATTTGGATGCATAATTTTTTGTCGGACACTTTTTATTTACAAAAAAACTGATTTTACATGTTAATTGCCTATGCCAACATTTACGTGGGACACACGGTATATATATATATATATATATATATATATATATATATATATATTTATATATATATATATATACCGGGTGTTGACCGCGACCCCGGAACATAGGACTTTAACATGTAAAATCATACTTTCGTAATTTCCTGCTTAACAAATTATATTAGACAAAAAAGCTTCAAATAAAGTTGAGAGATCATAAAATTCTACATAAGAATCAATAAACAGAATTACATTTACATGCCCTATAACGCCAGAAATTAAATATGAAAATATTAAAAATTAGCTCAAAAATCGGGTTAGCTTTGGAAATGAATCAAAATTGTATTCAATTGGAAATGAAAATTGTATTTTTTATTAATTATTATTATAAATTGCATAACTGACTATTTTTTTTTAGAATTTTGTTTCATTTCCAAGGCTAACCCGATTTTTGAGCTAATTTTTAATATTTTCATATTTAATTTCTGGCGTTATGGGGAATGTAAATTTAATTCTGTTTATTGATTCTGATGTAGAATTTTATGATCTCTCATCTTTATTTGAACCTTTTTTGTCTAATATAATTTGTTAAACAGGAAATGCAGTTGTCAATTTTTGCTGTCAAAAGTGTACACACGTAGTTTTCTTTGCTCAGTATTTTCCTCTTTTTGGTGTTATTTTTTGTGTAAAAAAATTGCAATTTGGTGCGATATCATTGTCAAAGTGTCAGCAGTTCGGAAAGTGTGTTTTGTTTCACCATCGACCAACGCAGCGGCAACAGAAGCGATTTATATTTTTTTTAAAACATAAGTCACTTATTGCTAAGTCATCTTAAGTTAAAATTTTTGTGTTTAAACAAGTTGATGATGAGTACTTCCCCTTGCGCCGCCTGTGTCCGAGTCATCGGCAAGAGGACGCCAGCTATCAACTGTGGCAAATGCGCGCGAATATTTCATTCTACTTGTGCTAAACTGACTCCAGCTCAAGTCGACTTATTCAAGGACAAGAGTTGTGTTTGGTTCTGTACTGTTTGTCGACAGGCGGCTGATTTGAACATATCAGCTGTTTTGACGGACACAAATGATGATACTGATTCTGATAGCATGCAAGCCTTATTTACGAAAATGAAGAATGAAATCATTTCTGAAATGACTGTTAAGCTGGATGAACTTTTTACATCTGTCAAATTTTGTAGTGACAAAATTACAGACTTTGAACTCTCACTAAAACAGATAAATCTAAAACTTAAAGAAGTGGAGCAAATTAAAAAAGAAAATACTGTTTTAAAAAGTGAAGTGTCTGCAGTGTCCAACAAATTAAATGAACTTGAACAATACTCCAGATTGAATAATGTTATTATTAATAACGTACCGTCTAGAGCTGATGAAGATGTTATGGACATTGTGACAAATATAGGTTCAGTAGCAAATGTTGTAGTTAAAACATGTGACATTGATGCTGTCCACCGGGTTCCGTTGTTTAATAATACAAACAGTAAGAATACTCGTCATAAGCCCATAGTTGTAAAATTTGTTTCCCGTATTTTGAAAGACAATTTTTTGAGTGCTATTAAAGCAAAGAAAAATATTACAACTACGGACATAAAAATTGATAATTTAAATAATGATGTGTATGTAAATGATCATCTTACCCCGGCAAATATGCAACTGCTTAGACAGGCCCGTCAAGATCTCCGTGACGGTAAGGGTTTTAAATATGTGTGGACAAAAAATTGCAAAATTTTTGTTCGCAAGGACGATAATTCTAAAACACAACTAATAAGCAGTGTGCATGATATCCACAGATTAATCTAAAATAATTGTCTCACGATCATCTATTTTGTAATATATAAATCGCCTCTAAATAATGATTTGTTCTAATAGTAATTCTCAAGTAATTGAAAACAATTTTAAGTGTGGTCATATTAATGTAAGATCATTAAATTCATGTTTTTCTAAATTTAAGGACTTCATGTATGATCATAATTTTGATATTTTAGCAGTCACGGAAACATGGATAAGCGACACCTCCCCGGCTCAATTATTTCATATTGAACATTACAATTTGATAAGTTTACAAAGACCAGATAAACGTGGCGGAGGCGTCGCTTTTTATGTTCGTAATAACATTAATTACAAAATGTTAAATTTGTTAGATACTACAAATAACAGTATTGAACATCTTTGGATCCAGATCACTTTACATAATTGTAAACTAATAATTGGTGTTGTGTATAACCCACATTGTGATTCATATAAAGATCTAAGTGTTCTGGAACCAATACTTACAGAGTATGCCTCAGTGGCGGACTGTGTTATTTGTACCGGAGATATTAATGTAAATTTATTATTAAATGATGCACGTTCCACATTTTTTCAAAGCTTGTTATCAGCATACGGTATGCATCAATTAATAAATAATTACACGAGACCAGCCTCAAAATCTCTTCTCGATATTTTAGCAATATCTGATACATCGCTCTGTTCATATGCTGGTATTATCGATGATACAGATTTCACTGACCATTACTGTGTATTTTGTACTCTAAATATTCATAAACAGACTTTTTCGAAAAGAAACTTCGTATACAGAGACTTTAAGAATTTTAATAATGAACAGTTTGTAGATGATTGCCGGGATGTTGACTGGAATAATATTTTGTATTTAGAAAATGTCAATGACAAACTAGAATATTTAAACAAAAATATTCTACTCTTATTTGACAAGCATGCACCTACAAAAACTGCCAGAACGTCTAAGAATTATTGTCCGTGGATTACTCCAGTAATCAAAATTATGCAGAATAAAAGAGACAAAGCTCTCGTTGCGTACAAAAAAGACAAAACAGAAGCTAAACATAAATATTACAAACAGTTACGAAATTTAACAACAACTGCAATACGCAGAGAGAAACAAGCATACTTGGAGTGTGAAATTAACAATAATTCTGGAAATTCTGGCAAATTATGGAAAAGTCTTAGACGTGTAGGTGTCACAGAAAATACTGAAAATGATATTCCAGAAGACCTTTGTAATCCTGACAATTACGGGCACCATATAAGAAATAATATAGCTACTCCTGTCACGGATTCTACGTTAATGAGTGCATTTTTAAACAATAAAAATTTTGATCGGACGGGTGAGTCATTCGAATTTAAATGTACAGACAGTGACACTGTAAATAAAATTTTGCATAAGCTAAAATCGAATGCTGTGGGTGTGGATGGAATCTCGTTACAAATGATATTAATTGCATTACCAATTATTATTGATTATATTACGCACATCGTGAATACATGCATTCTGGAAGGTGTAGTGCCTGATGTTTGGAAAATTGCAACCATAAGGCCAATAGCTAAACAAAAGACTTGTTCTACACTTGATGATCTGCGACCTATCAGCATTTTGCCTGCCATGTCTAAAGTTATAGAAAAAGTATGCTGCGATCAAATTATGTCATATGTAGTGGAGAAGAATATTTTGCCGGTTAATCAATCTGGTTTCAGAGCTGGTCATTCTACAAACACGTGTCTGTTAAATATCACGGATACTTTAATAAAAAATTTTGATGACAGCAATATATCATTACTAATTCAGGTTGACTTTTCCAAAGCATTTGACATGGTAAATTATGGTATGTTAATAACGAAGTTGAAATATTATAATTTTTCAAATGCAGCAATAAAATGGTGCGAAAGTTATTTATATGATAGGCATTTTCTTGTTAGCATGTCAACAACTGAAGAAACGCGTAACTCGTCGATTTTTCCCCTTGATTGCGGTGTTCCACAAGGGTCTATTTTGGGGCCCTTGTTTTTCCTTATTTATGTTGCAGATATGCCATCAATATTTAATTTCAGTACTGCCCACACATACGCCGATGATACCCAAATTCTGGCAACAATTGATCCATCGTGCATCAACGAGCAGTGTGCAATAGTAAATAATGAATTAGACAAATTGGTATCGTGGATAGGGAGCAATGGTCTCAAAATTAACAATAATAAGTCGTCTTTATTGGTTGTTGGTCACTGTGGTTTGCTGCCAGATATAACTTTGGATGGCGTATCACTGAGACGTACTACAAGTACTAAAATCCTAGGTGTTCAT
Organism: Poecilus cupreus; assembly: GCA_963942605.1. NCBI lineage: Eukaryota > Metazoa > Arthropoda > Insecta > Coleoptera > Carabidae > Poecilus > Poecilus cupreus. The sequence goes on from OZ012727.1 coordinate 21,245,141, forward strand.
GTAGATAAAGACATAAACTTTAAAGAACATTTAAACAAAAAACTTGCTGCTGCACGACTAAAATTGCGCCATCTTTATCATTTTAGATACGACCTCAGCTCATCAGTTAGGCTACAACTGATAAATTCACTTATCATACCAATTTTTGATTATTGTGCTAGCACATATGTACCAAATCTCACGGTGGCCGACAAAAACAGAATTACACTATTCCAGAATTCATGTTTACGATTTGTATACGGGGTGCGTAAATATGACCATATAACAAAATATCGAGAGATGGCTAAAATACCTTCAGTTGATGAAAGAATGAAAATTGCGTATCTGTGTCTGGTACACAAAATTTATCTGACAAGAACTCCCTCTTACTTGCTGGACAAGTTAATTGAAAAGGAATACAATTATACCCTTAGAATAAAAGATCTTTTTATAGTACCATCCTTTAGAAAATCAAAGTACAAGGGTTCTTTCTCATATTTAGCACCATCGTTATATAATACTATTCCTCATTCATTAAGGGCTCTGTCTATGATTTCTTTCCGAAAACATATTAAAAACATGTTTTGCTCGTTTTAAATCAAAATTGTATTCGTCACGATATTTTTCTCTGTGATTCGTAAGATCGGCAAATCCTTTTATTTTTTGTATTTTTTCTTTCTTTATTTTTACATATATGATCATTCTTAAATTTATACTTTTCTCAGTTGTGTACCTTTTGGTTTTATTCAACTTTTATAAAACTGTTTATATATATATATATATATATATATATATATATATATATATATATATATATATATATATATATATATTATGTAATGTTTATATTTTGTAAGGTTAGGTGGAAGAACAGCCTTGGCTGAACCTCGCCTTTGACTCCTTTTGTCAATAAAGAAATTTATTATTATTATTATTATTATAATTACAAAATTATGATTTTACATGTTAAAGTCCTATGTTCCGGGGTCGCGGTCAACACCCGGTATATATATATATATATATATATATATATATATATATATATATATATATTATTTTATAAAATTAACATGGTTAAGCCAAATACATTTTACCCAAGGACAAGGACCTCAAGATCAAGATGCCAACCTTCCAGGGGAAGCTTCTCTCTAAGGAGGGAGGAGTTATATCGTCGTCACACGGCACTTCCCGCTGAGTTAGCGGATCTCACGGTGTCATACGACACCCTTAGTAATAAGAATGTTGTAGTGATAGAGTTATGTTTTGTTAGTTATTAAGTTTAGTCTTAATCTGTAGCTTGAACGTATATCTGAATTTGAAGGTTTTAGTTCAAGAAATTAATTTAGTGAAAAATGGCAAAAACTCCGAAATGATTGATTTTAGACATAGGATACCCTTAATAAAAAATGAAGGTAATACAAAATGGCATACAGCAGAATAATCAAATATAGGGTGTTCCATTTGAAAATGACGAGTTATAGTCATTTGAAGTGGAGTAAATTTGATCCGCTTTATTGAACACGCTGTATAATAACAATTAAAACAAAATATGCCAGAACATAGAGTATAGCTACAGTTGTGCAGAAAAATAAATTCTTAAATTTTACTATTAAAATAACTTCAGTACGCCTTCGCAAAGCAATGCATGTATTCGGCATTTTTTAGAGAAAAAACGGAAAAACTTGACAACGCCGCGGAAAACTAAAACAAAATACATATGTCTGTATAGGTGAATGAAATACAATTCAAAATATATAAAAATATATAGAGTGTTCCATTTAAAAAAAGACAAACAATTCTCGCCAAGCCGTTGCGTAGCACCCTGTATATGTGAAAATAATTTTACGTTATGCTCCTTTAGTAGTCGAATAAATTTTGTTAATAAATTTATGCCGTATGTCTATCGACATGGGAGATATCGAAGACGGGCATTTCGATGACTCACCCTATATATATATATATATATATATATATATATATATACATATATACAGGGTGGTAACTTGGACGACGCAGCATAGGGATTACAATGGTAAATTTTTAGTGTGCAATTTAGATTTAGAGTAAAACTTTATTGAGATTTTATTTAGAAAAAAAATTCTGGTTCTATTGATACCATTATTTACAAATTTCCATTGTCCGGAAGAGGCAAAAACGAAAAAAATAAAATTAACTTTTTTGCTAAAATCAATGATGCCATGGAACAATTTAAACAATAAATAAAAAACAAGCGCGTTAACATTTGCCCTTAGTTTTTGAGGTTTAAACTAATTATTAAATACTGTTTTTATAATTCAACGAAAAGAAATGATTAAATAAATAAATAAATAAATATATCATCACGCCTTTTACCCATTACGGGTGTGGCACTCTGCTTACGCAGATCTCGGTAAGTGATATGATTAAATGGATTTATTCCGGAAATTAAAACAAACTAAAAGCTGATTACAACAGTGTCATTTGGCAACAGTATAATTTAGGTTCATATTAACTAACGACCCTAAACTTATTATAAATTAATTGAAAAACCATAAAAAGAGTTTTGGGAAACAGGATTTTATTTTAACGACATATAAACACAAAATTGTAACAAATCATAGCAAATGTTCAAACAAACCACCATTTACCATAACAATGACCCAACCTGTCGTAAAATTCTCGTCTGACATTTGCTAATTGTCTTTGAGATATTTTAGCACACTCAACTTGAATAGAATTTTTTAATTCTTCTAAATTTTGAAATTCTCTCGCCTCATTTCATTTTTCCATCATTTGGAAGCAAAATGTATTTCTTCTCGCCAAATCATGTTCTCGGAACTTTGGTGAAAATGGTACTTATATGATTGGTATTTGTTTTTTTTTTTTAATTCGCAGTACTCGGGATTGATGTATATCAAAACATTAAAGGTGTTCTCATTTTCCTCGTTCTGAATTAAATTCTAAACGTCATTATTATACTTGTAACTATTTATTACAGTGCCTGTAGTCTCAAACTTCAAAATTATCCTGTGGATAGTACTTGCTCGAATTAGCCGTTTCGGATATTTAACACCAAACATGGCACTTACTTCGCGTTCACTACTTCCGGAATAAAACCATTTAATCATTTCTACTTTTTCTTGTATTGAATACATTATAACAACGATATTTAATAATTTAAACGTCAAATGTTAGGCCGCTTGTTTTTTATTTATTGTTTTATTTGTTCCATGGCATCAATGATTTTTGTAAAAAAGTGAATTTTAATTTCTTCGATTTTTTCTCTTCCGAACAATGGAAATTTATGAACAATGGTATCAATAGATGCAGAATTTTTTTCTCTAGATAAAATCTAAATAAGCTATTGCTCTAAAATAATTAGGGGAGCAAATAAGTGCACACTAAGAATTTACCATTGTAATTCCTATGCTGCGTTGTCCAAGTCACCACGCTGTATATACAGGGTGTAAATCAAAAAGCGGGCCATAGGCGTTTAACATGGGAAATCAGTTTTTCCGTGCGCAAAAGTTCCCAAATGGTTTTAAACGAAAATTGTTCAAATAAAAATTGAAGAGAATTTAATTCTGCATCTAAACCCTGTATATACAGGTTGTAAATCAAAAAGCGGGCCATAGGCGTTTAACATGGGAAATCAGTTTTTCCGTGCGCAAAAGTTCCCAAATGGTTTTGGACGAAAATGGTTCAAATAAAAATTGAAGAGAATTTAATTCTGCATCTAAATCACTAATCAGATTTTATTTTACACGTCTTGTAACCCGTAAAATCGACTTTAAAGTTTCATAAATATTGCTTATTTGTAGTGATAGCCATGGAATTGAAACAAAATTACAAACAATTACCTCAAGGAGCACCAGGAGATTTCACTTGCATAGGAAAATTAGGTTCGCGTTGCGCCTGCCATCTGCCGGATCTGGCCGCACTTATATTTGCTTATAGAATATTAACGTAGGCTACGATTTATTTAAAACAATTATAAAAATCTGTCACATCTGTCACAATTTTTCCAAAAACACAAGTTTATATTGAAAAGTTCTTAAAATTAGAATTTTATCGTTATGTGAAGTAATATTTCATTGATGTACAATGGTACGATATTGTAAGTACTTAAATTACAAATATTGATATTTATGTAATTATCATTGAATATTAATTTTCAGTGGATTTCCATCACCTGGGAAGTACATATATACGAATTTCATTAATGTATTAAGTACGAAACGAAGATCTTATTTTCCACCAATCATTTTCCTTTAAATAATAAATTGAAAGATTCATAGAGCATTATTGCGTGATGGAATTCTAGACTTAAACTAAATTTGTCGATATTTTCAATGCACAATCCGATAGAATATTATTATTAATTATATTTTCAATATATTTCAAAGATGCGGCAAAAATATATGCCTTTCTCTGCGAAGTTAGCATGGTCTAGGTGTATGATGGAAAATATCAATATTAGATGAATAGTGGATAGAATGAGATTGTTAAATTCACTGATATAAAATGTATCATGCAAATGAATCAGCGAATATACATTCGATATTTGTACGTTGTATTTATTTCTTAATTCTTTCAAAATATATTTTATTTTTGACATATTTGACTTTGATTTTTAATGTCTTGAATAAAATAATTATAAATATTTAAAAAATATGTATAAAAATTACATGTGGTGCCATCTAACGGTTGTGGCCGCAATTATAATTACCATAGCAACGACGGTACCATTTTTTTACATGTAAGTGGAATCTCCTGGTGCTCCTTGAATTACATGATGTTTGAACTGTCAGAAAAGATTGTCAAACTTTATAACTACTGTTTTCTAATAATTTCAAGTTAATAATTGTCTTGCAAAAGAAACTAAATTCATAAGAATGAATAATTTTAATCATGAAGAAAAGCTGCAAATAATAAAATGGTTTTATTCAGGAGAGGGTTTTAGAAAAATTCAAGATTTAAGTGTTTTGTGGACGCTCCTACGAAAAATTAAAAATCTAAAGCCACAAACTTCAGAAAATTAGAGAAAACTAGTAGAAATAAATTCTCTATTGGTGTTTCTGTAACACGACACGAAATGTTTCCGAAACAAGATGTTTTATTTTTCATATTAAAATATATTCATTTTTTCAATAATTTTTATAACCTTTTTTACATTTATTACAATAATTGTAGTAATTGATTGCAATATTGTACAGATTATAACGGTGTATTGATAACACTAATGTACTCGTATTGATTACAATAATGTATTCGAACTGATTACTATAATGTATCCTTATTGATTACAATAATATACTCATATTGATTACAACAATGTATACTTATTGATTACAATAATGTACCTGTATTGATTACAACAATGCATTCTTATTGATTACAACAATGTATTCGTATTTATTACAACAATGCCTTGATTACAACAATGCATAGGCCTTCAAGTAAACATCCACTGCCTGATGCTAGATTGGTACCAAAATCTAATCACCTCATAATTTAACATTCTAGTTCTAAATATAAAATTTGAAAATGAATACACTACTACAAATGAAATATCAAAAGTTCCCATCCATCTTGCTGCTAATAATTATATACAAAGTCAAAAGTCAAGAATATCAGTTTTTGTATATTTCTCTTAAACGGTAAGCGTTATCGTAAAATAAAGTCACATAAAATTTGTAGACAATGAATTGTCTACAAAAAATCGTTCAAATACTTTTTTCCCACGAATCATCATTCATGAGATATCTCGATTTCAAAAGTTAGAATTCTGCATAAAATGTACACATTTCCGCACCACTTATGTTTAATGGTTATATGGCCCAATGTACTCTCATATGCTGTTCTGCTGCGATTTCTCGTAAACTAAAAGAGTGATTTTCTTAAATTAATGCAAGCACATTTTCTTCAGAATTACGTTGTACATTTGTATTTTGCAGCCCTTTATTAAACGTACCAGTTTTACAAACTTCTTCATAAATCTTTCAAATAGTAGATAGTTTTGCTCGGAATTCGATGGTGCGTCCACAAAACACTTAAATCTTGAATTTTTCTAAAACCCTCTCCTGAATAAAACCATTTTATTATTTGCAGCTTTTCTTCATGATTAAAATTATTCATTCTTATGAATTTAGTTTCTTTTGCAAGACAATTATTAACTTGAAATTATTAGAAAAAAAAAAGTAGTTATAAAGTTTGACAATCTTTTCTGACAGTTCAAACATCATGTAATTGTTTGTAATTTTGTTTCAATTCCATGGCTATCACTACAAATGAGCAATATTTATGAAACTTTAAAGTCGATTTTACGGGTTACAAGACGTGTAAAATAAAATCTGATTAGTGATTTAGATGCAGAATTAAATTCTCTTCAATTTTTATTTGAACCATTTTCGTCTAAAACCATTTGGGAACTTTTGCGCACGGAAAAACTGATTTCCCATGTTAAACGCCTATGGCCCACTTTTTGATTTACACCCTATATATATATATATATATATATATATATATATATATATATATATATATATATATATATGTGTGTGTGTGTGTGTGTGTGTGTGTCCCATTTAAGGTACGAATGCATTGGGATCTCGAGAATCGTAAGAGATACGAGATTGGTTAAATTAGACGAAAGTTGCCTCTTTAGTAGGGCAGTTTGAACATGTAATTGTTTTTCCAATTGAATGCATAGGTCACTAGATATTGGCTAAAATGTAAAAAAAATTTCGTTAATTTTTCAATTAATTATAAAAATTTATTATTACTGTTTTATATCATTGTAAAGCAAAAAAAATCTCTATTCAAAAATGTCATGGCTTACTATGACCTCCACATTTGAATACTTCTGCAAATTCACCATTAAAAAGTTTCATAAGAAAGTGCCAACAAGATTCTCGAATTATGTCATATAACAAAGTTATCAGTAAAAAAAGAAAATCGTTAAATTTACTTTTTAGCCCATATCTAGTGATCTATGCATTCAATTTGAAAAACAAATACATGTTCAGACTACCCTACTAATCAGGCAACTTTCGTCTACTTTAACCAACTTCGTATCTCTTACGGTTCTCGAGATCCCAATACATTCGCACCTTAAATGGGACACCCTGTATATACTTACTTTGGCAAGGGAGAGTAATAATATTTCAAGTTTTGAATAAAATTTTACATGAAGTTATACTGCTTACGTTCATTATCAATCTTATGATTCTCTTTTGCAGGACAAGTAACCTACTTGCTGCATGAGAGTTACCCCAAAGAATGAAACCGTAGGAAATGACTGACCGAAATTTACCAAAATATATTATAGCAAGCGTTTTAATTGATACGTACGTTCTCAACTGACATACCAGATAACACAAGGAATTTAGTTTAGATAATAAAAAATCAATGTGAATTGACCAGTCTAAATTCTTCTGCATGAAAACTCCTAATCATTTTGTATTATTGGATATTTTGATACTTTCATTATTATAAAGATTTTTTATAAGTAGTCGAAAGTTTGGTTTATTGTAGACATTATGAAAATGTTTTCAAACAATTTATTAAAAGTTTGTTTATATCGCACCAATTGAAAACGTACTCTATATGACCTTGACCTTCATGAATTGTATTTTCATTTCAATTATTTGACAAATATCATCAGCATTAAGAGAACTGTTGTTAAGAATGTCGTTCACAAATATAATTAATAATAAGGGGCCCAATTTAGAACCCTGCGGAACACCAACGTTTAGGGCTGTTCGATATCTTGTTTTGTATATTGATATTCCATATTTCGATATATTGATGTATCGATATATCGATATATTGATGTATCGATATATTGATGTATCGGGTAGGAGACCTGGTGTTCTGATCTATTCGGACCCGCGTTGTGACATGGACTAAGCCTGCCGAGGATACTCTCCACTCTTACGAGTCGAGGATGCTCTCCAGTCGTCAGACTCGAGGATTCTCTCCAGCCCGGGGGCTCGAGCATGACGGCGCTCTCGGAGGGTACCTCCAGGTCTCAAAGCAGACGGTATCGTGCTCCCAACTATGGAGCCACGAATGCTGAAGGCACACGGTGAAGTGGCCGACGTTGTGACTTGGGATCTCCTGAACAGGGTGACTCTCCACTCTCACGAGTCGAGGATACTCTCCACTCTTGCGAGTCGAGGATACTTTCCAGTCCGAAGACTCGAGGATGGTTCGCAGTCAGGGCCTCCAAGTCGCAATGTCGGTAAAAACTAGGTAGCCTGAAGGGCTCGGAACGGTACGTGAACGGTAAGACGGGAAACAAGACGGTATCTTTTACCCTGGTGAATTTCACTGGACGGCTTCTTCTCACTATGACACTTGATTTATCTCTCATCAGATGAGGTAAACTACTATCTTATCGGTTCGCGGACCCTCGGCTTATATACAAAAAAGTTAATGAATCGGGTTGAAAACTGTTATGAATGTTCGGGCAGGTTGTCTGTAGTCGCTTATATAGGGTTAACTTACAGTACTTTGGTTAAAGGGTTTCTCGTGCGCTTACGAACTTCATACTAGCCCTGTAATTATGCTGCTAGGAAAGTATAATTTTAGTTCAATCGGTTACATACAGCCGGAGTTATTAACAAAAAACTGGGGTTGCTCTCATTTCTGCTGAAACGAGAGCAGTTTATGATTTGTCAGTGTTTCGGACGTCTCCGGAATCATCGGCAAAGTCTAAACTGCGAGTGACGAAGACATTTCGTCACAGCCATGAGACATAAGTACTAAGATTTAAAATTGTTGTAAATATTTCGTAAATGAAAGGTGTACGATGGGTTAATCCAAGACATAAGCTTAAATTCCTTGATGTTCGGTTCGAATGTCGGTTTTTAGAGGGGAAATCAGAATTGTGGAAGGTAGTTTTATGAAAACTTCTGCTGGAAATTGTACCTATACACCGTCCCAATTATTAATTTCGCCCCTTAATGCAATGCTATCAGTAAATCGAGCACAACCTCTTTCATTAGATGACATTGTAGGTACATTTTAGTTCTTTTTCACAAAATACATCGATACATCGATATTTCAATATATCGATATATTGATATATCGATATAGTGATACACCGATATATCGATATTTTTTCTACTGAATATCGTTATTCGATATATCGATATAATATCGATACATCGATGTAAACGCACAGCCCTACCAATGTTACTATGTTTACGTTCAGAAATATACGTTTGAGTTATATTGCCTTTGCTGTGTTGAAAAGTGAAATGAAGTATACTAGTTAGAGTGTGTTAAAGTCTGTGAGTATCTTTTTGCTTTGAATTAAAGTAAAGAGATGTAAAAAAATCCTTATCTCAATATAAACAGTATTATTAACATAGTGTCTTAAACTATACGTGTTATTTGCATTTATCATTTCGTTATAGTAATACAATAATACAAAATAATAAAAATAATTATTATTGACAGTTACATTTTTACTAAGTTACTGCATACGCGCACCGTACAACGCGCACGATGCGCTTAGCGTTCATTTAGTCAGCGCGATTGATTACCTTGATTACTAATTAACGATTCCAGCGACAATCAAACAGTTCGGCTATGGGAGATTGTGAAGAAGCTAAACAATGTTTTAATTGTCAAGTAGAATTCAACGGTGATAAGATAATCGGATGCGAAGGACCTTGCAAAAATTGGTTCCATTTAAAATGTGCAGGAATCAAGGAAAAGGATTATATAACAATAAATGCGTACAAAAATTTTAAGTGGTTTTGTAACAACTGTGAGAACGAAACTGTTGTAACAATAACAGTAGTTAAACAAATTGTAACTGATGCATTGAAACAGTATGTAGGAGAAATTGAGTCTCTAAAGACCTTCATTAAAGAAAATCTTACACAAAATTCTGCTACTCAAAATCAAGGAACAAATATTTCATACGCTCAAGTTGTTAATGCACCAGCTGTAATTATCAAACCTAAAACAAACCAGGATTCTGCAAAAACAAGATTAGAAATACAACAAACAATAAAACCAGCAGAATTAGCTGTAGGAGTGTCTTCTGTAAGAAATGTGAAAGATGGGGGTATAGCAATAAAATGCAAAAATAAAGGAGATATTAAAAAATTAGAGAACGTTGCACAAAATAAACTGGGACAGAATTATGAAGTGAAATTAAGTAAAGTAAGAAAACCTACAATAAAAATAATTGATATTCAAGAAAAATTGTCAGAAAATCAACTAATTGAATGTTTAAGAGCACAAAATGATAACTTTATAAAAGATACTGATGAACTTCGCGTTCTGAAAATTTGGGGAAAAAATCACAAATATATGGCTATAATTGAAGTAGGTTCAAATATTTATAGCAAAATTCTGGAGGAAGGAAAACTTAGTATTGGATGGAGCAGATGCAGAATATATGAAGAACTAAACCTAATGAGATGCTATAGTTGTCAAGGATTTAACCATAAAGCGAGAGATTGTAAAAACACAATAGCATGTGGAAAATGTGCAGGTGAACATAAATTTTCAGAATGTAACACTAATATTATTAAATGCATTAACTGCATCGTGGCAAATAAAAAATTGAAGTTAAATTTAGATTACAATCACACTGCTACTGACAAAGGATGCCCAGTATATATTAAGAAGGCAAATATTCAAAGAGGGAAAATAAATTTGGCATAGCAACCAAAGTACACTAAAAAGACTTCAAATATTATATACTTAAATGCTCAAAGTTTCTTGGCACACAAAGACGAAATTGTAAAACTATTGGAACATGAACATCCTATAGCCCTGTGCCTTAGCGAAGCAAGAGTAACAGACGAAGTATATAACTCAGAAATACAAGTAAAAAATTATAAAATATTACGTTGTAATTCGACAAGCAGGCATACAGGCGGTGTATTAGTTTACTTACGAAATGATGTTAAAATCTTTGAAACCGAATGTATTAATGAATCATCAAACTTTTGGTTTTTGAAAGTAAAAATAAAATACGAAAAACAAAACTTCGTATTAGTAACTATTTATCACTCACCAAATAGCAGCCATGCTGAATTTCTAAATTTCGTTAACAACTGGTTAGAAGAAAATAGTGAAGTACGTGAAACCTTAATTATGTTTGGCGATTTTAATTTGGATTGGTCCGATAAAAATTTTTATGGTGACAAATTAAAACTATTAACTCAGAATTACGGTCTTAAACAAATGGTGCAAGAATACACGCGAGTTACAATAAACTCTAAATCGTTAATAGATTTGGTGTTTAACAATGATCGTAATATTAAGTGTAAAGTGGACAAAACAACTAAAATCACAGATCACTACACAATAATTATAGACTTTTAAATACAAATACAGTAAAAGTGAAAAGTGACAATCCTAAAACAATAAAAAAACTGAATCATAGTGAAATGGAAGATTTTCTCATACGATGTGACTGGAGATATGACTTAAGTGACGTTAATGACTTATTTAGGGTGTTATATGAAAATATACACAACGGTATATCACTTTGTACAAGTGAACGAACAATAACTGAAGATAATAATAAATGGTACAACAATAATGTGAAAGTAGCTGTTAAAAATCGAGACAATGCCTACAGTAAATTCTTGTTAACAAAAGACTTAGTAGATTGGGAACATTATAAAAATAAACGTAATATTGTAACACGTACTTTAAGAGCCGAAAAACAATCGTATTATAATAAAAAGATTGATAGTTGTAAAAATAATTCAACACAAATGTGGAAAACCCTAAAGGGTATTGTGTCAACAGAAGACACGAATCATATAGAAGATATTTTTCACAACGGAGCTCATGTTAAAGAACCACATGATATTGTTAATGTCTTCAATGAATATTATGTAAACAGTATAAAAGATGTTATTAACAGTATCGATACAACATTCAGTACTAATACTTTAACTGATAATGCGGAAATAATTAACAATAACTTATTTGAATTTGTACCAATCAATTTAGCTGAATTAAAATCAATTATATTTTCTCAGAAAAATAAAAAAAGTGTTGATGATATTGATTTTAAATTAATTAAAGAGTTTTTTCATATATTAGGGTATCCATTAGTAAATTTTATTAATAGCTCACTAGAGCATGGAGTTTTTCCAGAAAAATTGAAAATTTCAACAATTCGCCCCATTCCTAAAGTACCTGGTACGAAAAATGTGGATGAATACAGGCCAATAAATATGCTACCGGCATGTGAAAAAGTATTAGAATTAGTGGTACAAAAACAGCTCATAAAATTTATCAATGACAATAATTTAATTACAAGCGTCCAGTCAGGTTTTAGAACAGATCATTCTTGCGAATCTGCGTTAAATTGTGTCATAAATGAATGGAAACAAAGTCTTGATAAAAATGATATAGTCTGTGCCGTATTCTTAGATTTTAAAAGAGCCTTTGAGACTGTAGACCATGATAAGCTATTGCAGAAGTTGAGTAATTTTGGTATTAAAGACACACAACTAGAATGGTTCAGGAGTTACCTGTGTAATAGGCGACAGAGAGTTAAAATTAATAATGTTATATCCAGTGAAATTTACAATAATATGGGTGTACCTCAAGGGAGTGTCTTGGGACCATTATTATTTATTATTTATATAAATAATTTACCAAATGTTGTCAATAAATGTAAAATCCATCTATTTGCTGATGACACGCTAATTTATTATAACTCCAAAGATAGTAATGAGCTAATAAATACTGTAAACACTGAGCTCGATCTGGTATATAAATGGTTAAATCTTAACAAATTGAAATTAAATGTAAACAAATCTAAAGCTATGATTATTGCTACTGATGTTAAATATAAAGACTTAGTCAATAATAATAGTCTTATAATAAGTATTGGTAACAAAAGTATGGAATTTGTAGAAGAGATGAAATATCTCGGAATTATTATAGATAGAAAATTGAAATTTAGTGCGCATGTAAATTACTTATGTAAAAAAATTTCTAAGAAGATTAACTTTATGTATAGAGTAAGTGAAAATCTCTCGATATGGTGTAAAATTTTAATATATAATGCAATTATTTTACCTCATTTCACATACTGCTGTACTATCTTATACTTATGTAATCAAACTGATGTAAGTAAATTACAACTTCTCCAAAACAGAGCTATGAGGACTATTCTAAAATGCAGGAAAAGTACGAGGATAATATATATGCTAGAAACCCTAAATTGGATGAATGTAAAACAATTTATAGAATTTAAAACGATGCTATATATTTATAAAATGATTAATAAAAAGGTTCCTGAATATCTGTCAAATAAATTGTATTTAACTAAAGAAATTCATAGCTACGAAACCAGGCAAGTAAATAATTTTTATGTAAGAAAGCAGAACAAGAGTCAAACTAGTAACTCCATGTTTTGTAAAGGATTGATTAGATATAACATACTACCATGTGATATAAGAGACACCAAAAATATAAAGGTATTTAAAAGAAAATTAAAAGAATATATAATTAAGCAATAATGTATAAATATTTAATTATTACGTATTTATAAAAGAATGTACTATTATATAAGTATTCTTTGTCAAGTTAATTGTAATTTTTGTATTAATTAGCCTACGGCTATCTAAATAAAGAATTATTATTATTATTAATTATTAATTATTATTATTAAAGACAGCTTGTTCTCGGTTTGTTAAGTAGCTGTTTATTAAATCATTGGCAACACCTTTTTTCCTATTCACGAAATATATATTTTTGTTATATTTACCACTTCATTTATAAAAACGTTATTGAAAACGTTTGCTAAAGTTTGCGGATCCAAAAGTAGATTTTCATTGTCTAATATTTTGTAGTTTTTACACTTACAATTATTATTCGAATTTTTTATTATTGTCCAGGCAGCTTTCATAGGATTGTCTGATGCAGATATGATGTTATCGTAATATATTCTTTTACTTTCAGAATTATATGTAATCTTGATTTCCAGTAATTTTAGCTTCTGAATTTGATGATTTCATTTTGCTAATTGGAAATGCATACAGGATTATTTCATAGATGTTGAATTTGTCATTACAGTCACTTAGATTGTAAATGGAATTAAATGATTCAAGTTCTATTGTGTGCACAAAATAATTTATATTTACATTGCTGTATATACATCAATAATGGTAATATCTGGTATTGATCATTTCACACACATTCTTAAATTAAAAATATAATGGGTTGTAATCGGAGAGAGTTTTTATTTAATACACCACTATCATATTTATCAGAGTCCATATCGGATATAAAATAGTCTATAAGTGATGCACTATTTTTGGTTTCTCTTGTCGAGGTTTTTGTGGCAACGTTAAGTTTAAATGAAGAGAGTAAATTTTTAAAAGATGATTTTATTGTAGAATTTTCATTATAATTAATATTAAAGTCACCACAAAGAATTATGGAAGAATTTTTATTGTTTAGTTCACATAATTTTTTCAAGACATCACTCATATGTTTTAAAAAAAGTGCCCAATAAAAACAAAATTATGTAGAATATATATTTTTAAAGAGATACCTGAATACCACAGTACTCAAAGACCTGTTCAATGCTCATTTCATTACAGAATTTTAAATCACTCGTTATTATTTCTGGATTAAGGAGAATAATGACACCACCACCTCTAAGACGATGCCGACAAAAATAACTGCAGATGGTGTAATTTTTTATTTTAAAATAGTTTAAATTATCTTCAGTTAGCCAGTATTCATTTAAGCAAATTAGATCAAAATTCATATCCAGGAAGACATTAATATTATCCATTTTATTTACAGCAGATTGCATGTTCCAGTTAAGAATATTTAGTGAGTTTGAGTTAGGATCAGAATTTAAATAATCATTTATCCTAAAAATAATCTTTATTTTGTTTCTTGATTAACTCGTGCTTTTTAGTGTAAAATTTATTAATTAAAGTTCCTTTCGGCCAATGATCAGTATTAAGAACTATCTTCACCGATTGACTTGGTACACTGATTTTAAATGACTTGTAATGATCATATTTTGATTTTAGAGTAATGCCTGAGCTGTTTAAAATATTAAGTTTATTTAAATGATTTAAGACGTTAAAACAAGTAGAATCTGGGTGAAGCCGGGAAATAAAGAAATGTTCATATCATTGAACAGCGATAAGATTCGAATTTTCAGTTTTAGAACCCGTGCCATACAGTAATTCATTTCTACTATTTATTCTTCTGTGATTTTTATTTATTAATAAAGCAAAATTATCATCATCAATCATTTTATTTATTTTATCGTTATTGTTTTGGACAGTAATATTTTTATTTGTTTCTGCTTCCTCAAATGTAGATTTCGAACGCGTTATTACAGCGTAAGTTTTATTATCGTTATTACCTTTTTCAGAGAATTTTTCATTAGCCTTGGCGATGGAATTTGCTTTGGATGCGGTAGAAACATCTTCGCTGTCTTTGATTAATGATATGTTACAACCCGATAAATTAGAATTAATTAATTTTTGGTTTGTGTTCTCGCTATTACTTTATTGTTTATTTATATTAGTAAGATTAGAATTAAGTTTACTTAGCACTACTTTAAGATCACTTACTTGTGAATTTAGTTCATTGATTTTAATGTCTTGAGCCTTTATGATTATCAAACACTCCTCTACTAAAGTAGTAAGTTTATCAGGGCTTGAGTTATCACTTGTCATACATTGTTTACCAAACCATTTAAATGTTATTATTGCTTGCACTATTAAATTCACTTTTTTTTATTAGAGCATAAGATATATGATAGGTACTTTTAGGTAGAAAAATATGATACTAAGAAAAGACCATCATTCTCTGTAATTTCCTCACTGCATAATTTGCAAGATGTTTTTCTTTCCGCCATTATTAAAAAGCTAATTACAAAAATCTTCAATATCGTTGATTTTCATTTTTGACAATTTTGGCATCGACATATCCCTGAAACACTAAATATCAAAACGACCTGGAAAAATATTCGGTTCAATACACACTTGTACAAAAAAAGTATTGTGTGTTTTTTAGCTTTATTCCCAGATACTTGTCACTGGAGCATCAGAAAGAAACATCAAATTCTTTTGACAAAACTTTAACTATTTCGGTTTATAACTTTCGCCTTGTTTCTTCAAGAAAGCACGCAGCTATAAATATTTTCCAATGTCAATATTTTGCTTCAAATTCAGCGACTTTATCATCGAATTATGGGATCATAAGCAGGAAATTTTTTATATTTTTGGACAATTCTAAAGAATAAGCTAACAGAACATATTCAGAATAGTAAGTTTCTTGTCTGCCTGCACACCATTTCAGAAACCTATTGTAAGATGCTTCATACCGGCCGCTAGACTTAGTTGGGAGCGAATTTCTAATTGTCGTTCTTACCATTTCAAGAATTTCTGACGGGGTATATCGTAACTCAAATTCTCAATTGATTATAGAGATTTTATTTGTACGTATCGGTTTGAAAAAAAATCGTATATGTTATATGGAGCAAAAATGAAGCTTATTGCTTCGACTGGTTTAAGTGTCTCACTTCGTTCGACAGTCAAATTACCAGTCTCAACACAAAAATCCTCATTTTTGCTCTATATAACATAATATGCTATTATGAATTTTTTAAATTTTGTGTGTATACTTTGCTTTGAAAAAATTAGATTTAGGCAAGGCAAATAAAAATTATATTATATGTATACAAATTATTTTCCAATAAAAAACTTTTGTTTTTCGAAATTTATCTTTATATTGAAATATTTTGTATAAATTTATTATTCTTATTTCACATTGTGCACATTTTTTATAAAGATACACATATTTGTGATTACATGTTAATCAAATTTATGGTATGCTATTTTTAAACGCACGAAAATACCCCTACTAATAGTATATTCCGAAAACGAACCACGGTTACCGTGGTAAAATTTTCAGGTTACCGGTAAGATTTCGGAACGCGGTTCCTGTAATTTGTGGTACTTTCTGCTTACCACGGGAACCGCGCACAGATGGCGGTTAGCGCGGTAAACATCTGTCAAACAAGATAACGTCAACCGTCATTGTTGAAATCAAACTCTTCATTACAGTCTCTCTCAGAATTGACGATCGGTTAAAACAAACTCGTTAAATGTATTCCACGTCTTCATTTTACAAGAAATATATATAATCAAACATTGACATAATCACGGTGTTCCGTTTCTTTACAGTAGAAGTGGTAAAACCGCAACCGTGGTAAAACCGTAACCTCTCACCGGTTTGTTTTCGGAATATACTATAACTGTTTTCCCATATTTTTTTTAGATTGGTTAGGTTAGGTAACACATTCTTGTGAGGAAGATAAGAAGCTCTACTTACCTACACAATAACAATTTAAAAATAAAATTATTTATTGCAAAACTGAACTTTTATCTACAAATATGGGTATAAAAGATTGTATGTTTCATTTATTATAATAATGATATATTGTTTTAAAAAAATCAGAGTTATCTTCAGCCTGTATGGTTCACCTTAATTCCAATATTATAAATAACATAAAACTAAAACATAAATATCACAAACTATATAAAATCACTAATAATAAAAATCATTTAAGTGAATTAAAACGCTTACGTGCACTGGTTAAAAAAAATATCAAAATTGCACATGAAAAGTATCTAGTCAATGTGAAAGGATAGTATAATTTCTGATGGACATACAATAATAAAAAACATTCAACTAGAATTCCCGGCCAAATGTATAATAATGATGAAACATTTGACACTACTCCGGATATAGTTCAGGGGTTTGCAGATTTCTTTGCAAGTGTTTATTCTGATGAATTTGTTGACAATAACTTTGATGACAACAGATTAAATTACAGCAATATTATAAATGTATCACATGTTATTAAAGAAGATATTTTGCAGGCAATTAAAAAACTTAAACCAACATCTAATCCAGGTCCTGATAATTTCCCAGCATATATATATATTAAAATGTTCTGATATATTTGTTGATCCATTGCATTTTTTATATAACCCATCTCCCAAAAAACAAGTATTCCCAGCATGCTCAAAAGCAGCTCTAATTAGTCCTATTTTTAAATCAGGCGACATGGAAGATATATGTAACTATCGACCAATAGCAATTTTAACTAATATTGCTAAAATATTTGAAGTAATACTATATAAATACATTTATAATTTTGTTAATAATAAAATTACAATCCATTAGCATCGTTTTATGAACGGAAGATCCACTACTACTAATCTCATAAATTTTACAAAATACACACTACACACTTAACTCTTTACATAAAAATACCCAAGTAAATGTAATATATACCGACTTCGCAAAGGTATTTCACTGTATTAATCACCAAAATCTTTTACATAAACTTGATACAAATATACAATTCTCATCTGACCTTCTCTAATTTTTGTCTTCATATTTATATAATCGAAAAATGTACATATGTTTACTATAACAATTTCAAATCTAGCCCTTATTTTGCAACCTCTGGATTCAGGTTCTAATTTATGCCCTTTGCTTTTTTTGGTTTTCATCAATGACATTTTCGACTCAGTTCAATACTCAAAGGTATTATTATATGCTGATGATATAATTTTTTTAAAGACAATTTATTGTAAGCTTGGTGCTGTATTACTCCAGCAAGACATTAACAAATGTATTAGCTTGGTCTTAATCTTATAAATTGTTTTTTAATTACAGTAAATGTAAAGTTATGAGTTATTTGGTTGAAAACTTTGTGTATACTTATCCATAATATGAATAATGTTGTTCTGGAAAGAGTTAATCAGATCAAAGATCTTGGCGTTTTATTTGATAGTAAACTGACCATCAGTGACCACATAAATGCTATAATCAAGTCATCATACAGAAACTTAGGTTATATTATCCGTAGTACACTGTGTTTTCGTAAATTATTTACTCTTAAGAGTTTTTTTTTTTTTGCTTTTAGTGTTGTCTGCAAGTATGGAGTCCAATTTACTATAAATATATTTCTTTAATTGAATCAATTCAAAAAAGTTTCATTCCTGAATTAAATATTTGTTCACTTGTGTTCCGAAGAAAAATTTAGTCCTGCCTTTATCTGTATAAGATGATAAATGGTACAATCGATGATCCAATTTCCCAATTTATTTTAATGATCCTCGGAAAAGTACCAGAAACCAATTAACTTTTCGTTGTACTACTGCACGTACTATGAGCAAAAAATACCCTTGAGGCAACTTACCAACACATATAATGAAATGTCCTGTATTACTGATTTGTATAATGATTCGCTTATTCAAGCGTTTGCTATGTGATTTTATTGCACACTAAATTATGCTGTATATCCAATTATTATGTTCTTTTAGGGTGACACTCACGAATTTTTCACTGAACACTCCTTTCTTACTATTCTTAACTCGGTAAATTTTTTAAATTGATCCATTTGGAGCGACATAGTAAAAAAAATCACAAAATCGACTTCAATACATAAAAATCACACCAAATATTCTAAAACTACAAGTAAAATTTCAGCACAATAACTCAAAAACATACCGTTGTTTCATTGATATCAACCAGATACGAATAAAATCTCTGGCATTGGCCGATATTGTTGTGATTGTGCTAAAGGTAGGCGCACTGTCGAGTGCTGCTCGCACATTGCAGCTATTATATATTATCACAGACCTAACTGATTATATTAACACTGAATAATTATTCCCAGTAGTAAATAGCTCCAAGGTAACATCGGACTGTGGATTGTGAGATTCTCGCTTCGAATTCCACTGCCGACATTTAGCGATTTAAATTTACCCCTGTGGTACCCCCTCCACTAACATCTTTGGGGGCTAGGAATTGACGGCTGGTAACCGCACTTCATACGAAAAAATATAGCACTTACCGAGAGAGAAGCACAATGCCACACCCATAATGGGTGAAAGGCTAGATGATACATTTTTATTTATTTATTTACGAAAAATCGAGCGAAAAATTATATGAGATTTTAAAATAAAAAAATATTTTATCAGATAATAGTGAATATCATACGAAAAAAATATTTAAAAAATCGATTATAGGAATAATTATTCAGTGTTAATATAATAGAATCAAAATTTCCAATTTTATAAGTTATATTATAATATCACTATAGTTGAACAAAAGGTCAATTATATATATTGAATGAAATAATTTTACATAAATATATCGATTTTCCTTTAATATAAGTAATGAAATAAAATTAACTAATTACAATACGAGAAATTCTTTGTTACTATCTTTCTTCGTCACTATCTTCATTCGCTAGCACGGTGTTTTAATCTTGCGTTTGCGAACGTTGTAGCGTGTTTTAAACACGGATTATGATGCATGTATAATAAAAAATATTTTTTAACGTCTCTTATCCATAATTCTTACAAAAAAATCTTGTTAAAAAATATTCACTAGAATAGTTACAATAAAATAAATACTGAAAAACACAGTTCCTTTAACTATGTTGAAGCTCGTTGGATTTAAAAGCCGTAATTTTCAGGAAAATTTGTAATTTTAATTAGAAATTGATCATCCATATGGATTTTTAAAAATCACTTGGGGCAGATTTTGTATACTTATCCGGCTATACCCTTTCTCATTATAACAATTATTATTACAAAGATGGGACCAACTGCTTTGGATACATGCCGCCTCGAGTGGATGATTGGTGAATGCTATTCAGTGGGATTCGGACCCACGACCTCCTGTCGGATATGCTAGTGGCATAGCCGCTACACCACCGCGATCGACTCATTATAACAATATTTTATACACTGTTCAGGAATAATTAATCTTCGTCTAATAAACATACAGACTGTTCCAAAAAACAGGGTCTATTCCCAAAAATATTTATTATTAAAGCAATTAAATTAATTTTCTAGATTTAGAAACAACATAAAAAATCTCGTCAAACTGCGAAAAAAGAGAAAATATCCTATTTGCTGTCTAACCGTTACTCCAACTTTCCTGTTTTAAATGGAATAACATGTATATTTTACAAAATTTGAATGCCAAGTGACATTCCGAATTCAACTAACAACCATGAATTTTTCATTATAATCTACAAAAAAAATATAATAAACAAATATTACTTATGATTAAAAACTTCAGCAATAGTGGGAGAAAGTAAGAAAGAAGATAGTGACGTGAACCGCACCACAAGAAAGCTGTACTGTACTCATTGTCGCAGACGCTAGATTAAGACAATTATTGTTTTCACTAGAAATCACGATATAAAAACTAAATTAACTGTCATGGACTCTAAAACAGTGCAATTTGCTATATTTTATGCATTGTTTTTAAATGCAATTTAGATATTTGAATATCTATTTAACTTAAGTCCAACATATACATTTCCTAAGAACTCCGTATCACAAACAGAATATTTATAAGTTTTCTTCGTGTATTGTCACATGTTTGGTTAAACTGGTCTTGTTTTCAAACTTATTATCACCAATAGAACATTTGTTATCTCGAATTCCAGCATGCACTTTCATATGTTGGGTTAAATTAGACTTTTGTACAAACTTTTTATCACAAATGGAACATTTGTGATTTCGAATTCCTGCATGTATATTCATGTGTTGTGTTAAATGATTCTTACGTGTGAACTTCTTATCACAAATAGAACATATATGATCTCGAATTTTCGTACGTTTGATTAAATCAGTCTTTTCTACCAAAATCTTGTCACAAATAGAAAATTTGTAATCGCGAATTCCTGCATGAACTTTTTTTACATGTTTGGTTAAATTAGACTTTTCTACAAACATCTTATCACAAATGGAACATTTATAATCTCGAATTCCTGCATGTATTTTCATATGACGGGTTAAATTAGACTTTTCTACAAACATCTTATTACAAACACAACATATATAATCACGAATTCCTGCATGAATTTTCATATGTAGGGTTAAATGAGCGTTTTGTACAAACTTCTTGTCACAAATAGAACATTTGTAATCTCTGATTTCTGCATGTTGTTTCAAATGTTTGTTTAAATTAGACTTTTGTACAAACTTCTTATTACAAATAGGGCATTTGTGCTCTCGAATTCCTGCATGTACTTTCATATGTTGGGTTAAATGAGCATTTTGTACAAATTTCTTGTCACAAATAGAACATTTGTAATCTCGAATTCCTGCATGTATCGTCACATGTCGTGTTAAATGATGCTTTCGTGTAAACATCTTCTCACAAACAGTACATTTGTAATCTCGAATTTGTGGATGCTGTTTCATATGTGTAATTAAAGTAATCTGCTGTACGAAAACCTTGGAACAAATATGACATGTATAATCTCTATGCTTTAATTCTTCTCCACCTGTATCTGTAATATTACAAGACGCATTCACATTATCTGTTTCCGTACTGAAGTTGGCTTCATCCACATACCGTTGGTTATCATCTTCACAACTACTCCTTGAAACACTGTCTTCCTCATTGTTAGTTACCGATTCGTACGTTATATGTTGCAAGTTATATTCGTGATCTTCGTTGTCTGCAATAAATTCTTCTTTGATGTAGACGGCGTCAAATGCAATAGATTTCTCCCCATATTCGTCGAATGACTGTAATGGATCTTCGATCTCTTCTTTAGTATGTAGTTCACAATTTATGCCCTGATTTTGTTCCATCGTCAAGTCTAGATTATTTATCTTTATTTGCAACTCAATGAATTTCGGTCCTCGCGGGTCGCTGCTTTTTGTAATATTTTAAATTTGTAGAATGATTGGAGTGTCGTGCGGCAAGAAGAACAAATGAATTGTGGAATCTCCGACTTCGATATCGTCTAAAAAAGAGAAAATATAGTAATATTACTTGTGTATGTTATTCTAGGGGTTCTGAGACAACAACATTGATAAACAAATTAAAATATCTCCTCGAAGTTAGGTTCACTCAGGTTTCGTATTTTCCAATTTTTTGACAAACATATTTGTGATAACTTTTGTAAATTTATATTGTTATAAATTCCAAGTAACTTTCGCGAATAAAAGTTGGATCGTCTCGTTTCTCGAATGTTTCTCTCCCTACCAGTTATTTTCTACCCGTAGATACCAACACAATGCCAAAGTTTGCCAATATATTAACTGCATCTCTTAATTCACTATCTTTTTCTTTTGTGCGGAAATGTCAATAGTATTGTCTCATTTTCTATCACCTTTTGAAGTAGCCAATGACAGTATCAAATTGGCGCGGAATTTAAAATACGCATACAATTTAATTAAACTTGAGATTACTTTAGAAATTATATATATATATATATATATATATATATATATATATATATATATATATATATATATATATATATATATATTGCGACGTACTTTTGGTGGTATGTCGTAGAACGCTGGCGTATCGGTGCTCGGGCGCCAACGGTCGGATAGCTGGTTTCGGAGAAGGGGCAGGGCTGATGATTAATAATAACAGTAGAGATGAGATCAACGAATGAATTTATTAATGTTGTTGAAATAGATGGACAGAATGTTGTTACAAATCGTAATAGCACGTAGGAGGGAGCAGTAGGACGGTGGGATCTTAAATCGGTGATATTCGGAAAAACGACGCCTGGCGTCGCGACGCTAATTAGGTTGCAACGGTGATGTAGAGGTGCGTGGTTGACATACAGACGACGGAGAACGGTGCGGTAGCGTTTTGACAACTTGATGTTGGGCGTCACGGCGTCGGTGACGTCAGGGTGGTGCGCGGGGTATTGGGAATTGACGGGTAGATGACAGAGAACGGTTTGGGGTAGGTATCGCAAAATCGACGCCGGGCGTCGCGGCGTCGGTGACGTCGGAGCGGTGTCTGCGGTGCTCGTATTCGACGGACGGATGACGGCCTGGTTTGATAAAAACGACGCCTTGCGTCGCGGCGTCGTCAGGCCGGTGCGCGGGATGTCGGAAATTGACGGGCGGTTGACGGATAATAACCCGGTCAGGTTTTCGGAAGATCGACGCCTAGCGTCGGGGTCCCAGCCTACGGGCGTCGTGGCCGTAAATAGCTATGGAGAACTCACAAGCTAGGTTCGGCAACGCGTCGATAGAGTGGGACGTCCGGATTGGTGTAAGTGACCGGAAAACTCGCGGTCTACACACCCCAATTCGTTTCACGGATGACTTCTCCGTGTTGCGCACCTCGTGGCCCAAGAAAACTCACCGCCGACTGTATTCGTTACGTTACGAGAGAGCTCTCAGCAACGGTACTCCTACAGCGTCGTGAAACTCGCAGTGCCACAAGAATTCGCTCCACCAAGAAGCCACGGAAGCAGTCAGTGACAACCTCGTTTAACGGAGCACCCGGTATATTCTACGGTAACGGTACGGTAGCAAGCGGATCAGAGGATAACTCACACTGATTAAAAGAACTCACGGAGAAGCTCACGGAGTTACTAGCGGTTAAACGGAACGACTTGCTCACCTGGTGCTGATTGCAGAACGGTACGGTGGTTCTCGGAAGATCAGAGGATAGCTCTCACTGATGGTTATTGTTCACGGAAGAACTCTCGGAACAATGATGATTTTGTCGCCAAAATCGTCGGTTTATATAGCGTTTCATTAATTGATCCTGTTTGGTTAGGAATAAAATCGTCTTTCCTATGCTAAAGTATATGGAGCACTGGTACAAAATGGAATCGGGATCACGGGTGCGCGAATCTTGCTCCAAATAACAAAATACGGTGGCTCGCGGTGTTTAACCGTAGGATAAAAGTTTTTACGCGCGTGCGTTGCTCTATGCGTGAGTTATTCGCGGTTTAAGGACGAAAAGGTCTGATTTTACCAAATCAGATCACATTTAGCTGCTTGTGACGAATCACTTCATATATATATATATATATATATATATATATATATATATATATATATATATATATATATATATATATATATATATAGATAATAGATAATAGATTTACCGATTTTCTTTTTTTGCTTATAACCTTGTCGGACTGTGGATCGTGAGATCCTCAGTTCAAATCCCACTGCCGACAGTTACAAATTTAAATACCCCCGTAGTTCCCCCTCCACTAACATCTTTGGGGGCTATGATTTGACGGCTGGTAACCGCACTTCATACGCAAAATATATCACCTACCGAGATCTGCGTAAGCAGAGTGCCACACCCATAATGGGTAAAAGGTGTGATGATATATTTATTTTATTTATTTACCTTGTTATATGAAATAATACGAGATTCTGCTTTGCACTTTTAATTTTTAATATTATATTATTATTAATTATAGTGCATAGAATTCCCTACAAATTCTGTTATAAACATTTTCCAATCAGATGATTAGCATTATTGTTTTCTATTCATTTGCACACAACAAATTGATGGTATTTACAGGAGTTTTAGATTACATCATATGAGTTTCTCTTGGAACTAAACGAATATTATATAAGCGTTGTGAAATTATTGGCACACGAGGTTGAAGAAGATAACAAAGATGAAAACTCGGGAGAGGAGGAAATAAATTTACAAGATGTTGATATAAATGACCCTGGACATCTAGGCTTAGGGCATAGAAACGGAAAAAAGATATCAGTAAATAGAGAATTGTGAATTAGACCACATAAAAAAAAAAACGCGCCTCCCACTCTACCTCATGGTGGTGCGGAAATGAGTAAAAACGGTAGTACGTATTATGTAATCGATATTTGCTTAAATTTCGTGAAAAAATATAGCGATTTTGCGAATTGTATTTGCTGAGTTTAACTTCGCTATAACTCGTGAAATACTCATCTCTTTGGAAAATGTTTAAAAAAGAAGTTATTGGAAATTTTATGCTCTATAATTTTTGTAATAACTATTTTCAACCTAAGTGGCGCTGAAGAGAAGATATTTTTGAAAAACTGATTTTTGGAACCATTTTTTCAATATGGCGGCGCGAGCGGCGGTCGCTCAAGGTCGCAAACTCAGAATATTAATTAGGACATCGCACTGTAAAAACATGAAAACTTTTGAATTTTTATGTCTTCGTTGCCTGGACTAACATGCTAGTAGTATTAATGAAGTCAGAGTAAATATAAAATAAATAAATAAATAAATATATCATCACGCCTTTTACCCATTGCGGGTGTGGCACTCTGCTTACGCAGATCTCGGTAGGTGATATATTTTATTCGTATGAAGTGCGGTTACCAGCCGTCAAATCATAGCCCCGAAGGATGTTAGTGGAGGGGGAACCTCAGGGGTAAATTTAAATTTGTAACTGTCGGCAGTGGGATTCGAACTGAGGATCTCACGATCCACAGTCCGACACGTTACCACGGAGCTATTTACCCCATCATTGTTATTAACGCTCAGGGGCTCTAGGTAATTGTCTTTTGGTAACCAGTTGATGTAAGGTAGATTGTAGTCACATAGAATTATGAAGTAGTCCTCTGAGTACTTACACCACGTATCACTTAATTTGTTGTAATGAGAGGAATAGGTTTCTGCACAGGTTGATGGAGTAATATATACACAACAAATATGTATATTAAAGTTACTTAAAGATATAGTCACCCAAATATCTTCAGCTGAGGAACACCAAGTTAATTGAACTTTAGATTTAAGTAAAGTGGACACAATAATTAAAACGCCAACTCCTTTAAATATAAGCGAGTCATTTCTGTCTTTGCGGTACACTATATATTTATTCTGATCACATATTTCAGAGTTGAACACCGTATTATTTAACCAAATTTCTGTAAAGAGTACAATATCATAGTCGTTGGCTGAAATTTCATTATATATGTAAATAAGTTTTGATTTTATACCTCTCACATTCTGTTAATATATGTTTAAGTTAACAGATATTTAGGAATGAAATTAATAAAAATAAATAATAATAACTACTCTTTTTAGAGTCCATTAAAATTTGTTAATATCGTTTTTATTATTAATAGATATAATGGGAGAGCTGTCGGTTTTACGAGCGAAGATTTTACTTGATTTCACCCACACATATTTGAAATTATGATCTTTTGCTGCGGTTTTGGTTTCAGAAAGAAGTAATTTATTTTGGGGACTTAAATGATCGTTGATATATATTAGGTTATTCTCCAAATAATGAATGTGGGTCGTATTCAGTTTTTCAAAATTCCTAGCACTGGCTGTAAAGTTATCTATTTACATTCTTATACAAAGTATTGGAATAACGAAAAAAATCGCTGACGAGATTTTTGCGGAAAAACATATTTTGACGTCCACTGAATCCGTTAATACAAATTTCTCAATGATGTCTGTGTGTGAGGATGGATGGATGGATGTCCGTATGCGCAATATCTCATGAACGAGACAAGATATGTAAACGAAACTTGGAATTTATAAGTTTCTTGAAAAAAATGAAGAGTTGATTCGATTTTGAATGAAATTGCAAAACCGGAAGAGGACTGGACATACAAAACAATAAATTCTATTTATTTCAAAAATAGATTCAGCTGTGAGAAAAAGTTTCAAATGAAAGATGTTAGCAAAAGTATTTGGAATATAAAATGTTATTTGCATTTTTCTTGCTTCTAATTTTGAGAAAAACTAAATTAAATATTTAAGAATATATTTCCATAATCTTAGTTACAATGGGAACAAAAACTAAACCATTTTTAATATCTACGTGTCAAACGTGTCAAATAATTGTGAAGTGTCAAAAATATATCAAATAAATGTCAAAATAGTGATACGCAAGGAACAAATCATACGTGTTCAGTTGGTTTTATTTGTATAAGAAAGTAGTGTGGTGCCCACACCAGATTTATTATTCTGGATACAAACCGCACAATAATATTTTTAGTTCTAGAATTATTGTAGTTAAAAGGAGTGACACGATGTATAGCATCCAAATCATTTTCATTAACAATATTATCACCAATTTTCTTTAAGACGAATTACATTCTCATTCGGTTTTAGAGGGACTCCAATAATTTCGATTTTTCAAATTCGGTCTGAAGTTTATCAATAACACCTACTTTATCAGTAATGTTTTTAAGTTTGACTTCAAAGTCATCAATTTAGTTGCTGCAAAATTCAACCGACCGCTTAAGATCAGCAAACAAGTCCCTAATGTCTGATACAGTACATTGCTTGGAATCAGACTTATTAGTATGGGTTTTCGGAGATTTAGAGTCATGTGTAGATGACTTTGATGGAGCAAGCCGACAGTTTTCGCATATCCACAGTAAATTAGTTGATACTAATACATTTTTATCAATAGCCGTCAAAGAACCACATTTATAATGAACAAACTGTTGACAAGGTTCTCCGCAAGCCAAACCTGGATTATTTTGTTGATTGACGCTGATGTTGCACTTGGCGCAAGTTAACTATTATAAATAAATAAATTCAGCCAGGTAATAACTACTGAACAATGTTTATTTGACTTACTGCAGGTGAACGAACTTCGCTAATTATATTTATAAATGTTGAGACTTGTGCTCACTGAATATACACACATAAGTTTTTTTGCCAAAAAACGATCTTATTGACAAATATGAAAAAGGCTGATTTGAACGAAACTGGAGCACTCTATGGGTTGAAAACACCAACAAATGATTCACCTCACTCAAATTGTTCACCATTTAAACTTTCAAAATAAAATTTAGTGCAATAACTAGATTAAATTCACTAAATTAAGGAAACGATAAACGTACGCCTGTTCTCTACAATCTCAATACAATACATTTATACTAAACAAACCTTTTTTCAGTGCAGTAACTCGTAAATGTTTAGAGATTTTTGCAAATTCACCATTTAAAAGTGCATTAAGTAAGTGCAAATCAGAATCTCGTTTTATTTCATATAACAAAGTTATAAAAAAAAATTGGTAAATATATATTTCTTCTAATATCTAGTGATAAAAATAAATAAATATATCATCACGCCTTTTACCCATTAAGGGTGTGGCACTCTGCTTCGCAGATCTCGGTAGGTGATATATTTTTGCGTATGAAATGCGGTTACCGGCCGTCAAGTCATAGCCCCCAAAGTTGTTAGTGGAGGGGGAACCACAGGGGTAAATTTAAATTTGTAACTGTCGGCAGTGGGATTCGAACTGAGGATCTCACGATCCACAGTCCGACACGTTACCACGGAGCTATTTACCCCATATCTAGTGATACACGCATTCAATTAGAAATACAAATAAATGCTCTAACCAACGACTACTACACTGAAGACAAAATTTGCATTATGTACATTTAATTGTATGTATATACTTAAAATTTGTACAAGAAAAAAAAAATATATATATACAGGAAAAAGTATTTACAACTGTTTATGCGTAAGGTCTTCTATATCCATTCGTTGCATATTTTGTAGCCATTGAAAACGCACATCATCTGCCCGAGGAAAACAAAATTATGGGTGTAGTTTTGGGAATGCAACCATTGTACACGCAAAATTTATTTTTCTAAAAATAATAATAGAGACATAACAGTTTGTAAACATCGGTACTTTATAATTAGAATTGAACATTCGTAGTAAACAAAATATCGAATAAACTGATTCAAAAAATGAATAAATTTCGATTGGACCACAATATTATCGGTTACTTCATCGTATTTGTCTAATACTCCAAGTATATTAAACTTACAATTTAACTTTTAAAAAATTGCTACAGTGTAATTTAAATATAAATATATTTGTATACTTACAGTGGACATGATGAACGACGTTGTGAAATATAAACACAAAACAATGTAATTGTTCAAAAAACACAACTGAATGACAGAACAAATATTTTGACATTCAAATAATTGTCACTGACGGTCATGTGACTGGTGCGACTGGTGGGAGGTACAATTGTAAGCTGCACTAGCGCCAAAGGCAACTCTAGCGGTGTCTCCGATAATTAAAAACTTGGTATCAACAATACGTATATGAGTGTCAGCCGGGTATTTGTCTAATACTCCAAGTATATTAAACTTACAATTTAACTTTAAAAAAATTGCTACAGTGTAATTTAAATATAAATATATTTGTATACTTACAGTGGACATGATGAACGACGTTGTGAAATATAAACACAAAACAATGTAATTGTTCAAAAAACACAACTGAATGACAGAACAAATATTTTGACATTCAAATAATTGTCACTGACGGTCATGTGACTGGTGCGACTGGTGGGAGGTACAATTGTAAGCTGCACTAGCGCCAAAGGCAACTCTAGCGGTGTCTCCGATAATTAAAAACTTGGTATCAACAATACGTATATGAGTGTCAGCCGCCTGGCTCTAACTACTCTACTAATGAAACAACTTTTGTCTCTATATCAGTGTTTCCCAAACTTTGGACCCATGCGTACCACTTACAAATATTAAAAGCAAAAACTGTACTAATTACAGTGGTGGATTTACCAGGAGGTTGAATAAGCTGGAGCCTAGTGCGGCAGATTTTAGTGGCAGCAAATTTGGTGCCAAAAAAAAGTTTTATTATCTATGTCTTACCTAAATGTTATTAGGTGTACACATACAATTCAACATGTAATATAGGACGTAGGGAAAAGATTTTTTCTACGACCACTACTGAAAGTATGTCATTACAGAACAAACTACAATCAATGTAAGTGCGTTGTTACGAATAGTGTTACGTAATGTTCATTCAAGTGTTACGTAATGAACATTACGTAACACTTGAAGATGAAATTTAAGTTGGCACTGTTGACTGTCACACTACCATTACAATTAAAATTTGATACAATTTTAGATATAAATGTTATGGATTCCAATTTGGCTAACTAATAAAATTTTAAAAATAAATGCATAATTTGTTGGTATATTGCGACATCAATAAATATTTCAATTAAATATACAGGCGGGACTATGTTTTATTATGTATTCCTACACCCAATTGTCGTTTATTTTCATAAACAAACAGAGTAACCAAAAACAAAGTTTGTTTAACATTATTTATTTGATTTGTGTGATTCCTTTGTGTGATTCAAGTATGATTATTATACGTTCTTACCATATTTGTTACAAATGTCCTCGATGGGCGGACCCGTGTAAGCGGCTTGAGAGAGAGGTAACCCAGTGGTAGAGTTAGGGTGTGGGAAAAGTTCTTCTTGTTGAGGGCGCCAGGTGAATGTTTTTCGCTTCTCAAGATAACGTGATTCACCCCACGATACGGGAAGGACGATATAGAAGGGATGGCGGTAGTATGCGACAAATAGAATACCAAAATATAACAATAACAAATATTTAATCGTCGTACGTGGTACAAAATAATGTGTAGTGCCGTTCGCGGCGCAATTTGAATATAACAGGATAATACAGTAGAGCTACGCATATACTGGACGGCGCTGGAGGCGATAGTGAAATGTCACTGAGCTCGGAGGTCACGCGCGGATTGATCAATCGCGATGTGAAATCAATAAAATTGAGGTTAGCTCCAACCAATATTCGCCGCAGGGGTATACTGTAGCTGTGATGAGAATTAACAGTGTAATGCGCCCGCGGATTAGCTGAATATTCAGCGATGTACATATAATTATGGTAAGTACGGACGATTGACAATATAATACAATAAATGATAGCAATATAGCCAAAACTTATTCCCTAGGGTTGAACCACAACAGTATATTGTAAATACTAATATGACTGACACACGGAGAGGCCGTGGTCTAAATAGAACGTGCAAGAATATAGTGCTTCAAGTTCTTATCTGGTTGGCGGCCTCAGAGAGGAACAGCTCGAACAGGCGGCGTCCGGAAGGATCTGCAGTGGCGGTCGGCAGTTGTGGACACTCGGGCAGGGCCGGAACCCGGCGCCGGAAACTGGTACGACGTCGGACCGCCCTAGGCTCAAGCGAAGTGCGTGCGCCTTGGAAGTCGAACTCGTTTCACGCCTCTTATCTCCAATGTGTGTTATTCACTCCCCAGTGAAATGAGCGTACTCAAAGAACGTACGTAACGGTAGGGGCCAAAGTATAGCGTAAAGGCCCGAAATATTGTGCGTATAACGCAGTACGTAGAATAAAAATAATACGTAAAATAAACGTAAAATAAAAAGCCTGAAAATAACGATGACGTTAGTGTGCGGAGCCGTAGAAATCGAGATAGGTAGGTACAGCATGTTGAAAAATCTCACCTGAGATGTTGTGCGGCTAATAAGTGTGCTTGTTTTGCAGGAGTGTGTAAAATATATCCCGAATCAATCGGAAGGACAACAACAGTCCAGGAACGGTAGTCGACGTAAGGAAAATCCCTCAGTAAGGAAAATATGCGAAAAATACGAAACTTTACTCAAAATACGAGATTTTACGTCCGACTCCACATGCTGCTGACTAAGCAAAAAAAACGTTAAAACGAAGATTTTCCAAAAATATCTCGCGAGTGTGTTTAAACTTTTCCCGAAGGCGTCGGCCGAGTTCGTTCAACTCTCCTTGGAAGAATGGGTCAACAGGTCACGGTAACTCAATACAGGAAAGTCGTCAGGGTTGCATAAAGGAGGGCGTATGAAAAACCGTAATGTAACAACCCCACCGTTACCTCCCGAGGAAATTTTCATGAAAATTTCCGAAGACTGTACCCCGAGCACTAACAAACAGACCAAAAGAAATTGACAGTAAAAAAAACTTATAACAACCTAAATCTAAACCATGTTCATAGCGAGAAGGGTCGGTAAACAACAGAGGGTGAGTACTAAACGAGATGACGATATTTACGGTGGTTCATGATCATCCGGGTGTGCTTTCAGGTCCTTACTGCTCCAAGTGCCTCGCAAGACGTTGTCCTGAAGATCCTTGAGCTAGTACGTGTCCGTGGAGAGTCTCTTGTGGATCATAAATGGCCCAATATATTTATCCGCGAGTTTGGCAGTATAATATTGCGCGGCGTTCGACAACACGTAATTCTTCCTCCATACCAGCTGATTCGGGTAATATGATACTTCCCTGTGGCGTAAATTGTATCTGGTCTTTGCTTTTATGTATGATTTTTGCAGGCGAGTTTTGACATCTTGGTAGAGCTTCCTGAAATTGCAGGCCCTACTGAGAAGCTTGTCCTTGTCCCTGTCGTACCCAACAGTCTCTTCCGGATTCACGTCCGTGGAGTCGTCACCCATCAATACAGCTTCGCGTCCGAAATTTACAAAATAGGGCGTAAGACCCGTAACTTCATGTTTCGCCGTCCGTAACGCACAAGCTACTTTAGGTAGGTAAGTGTCCCATACCCGGTGATTGTCTGACACGTATGATATCAGCATTGTTTTCAGAACGCGATTGATTCGTTCGGTGGGATTAGCCTGGGGGTGGTACAGCGACGTATACGAGGGCTTGATACGATACGACTCAAGCATCTTGGTGTATTCGTGCGAGCGAAATTGCACACCGTTATCCGTGATGAGTGTCCTTGGAGCCCCAAACATCAACAACGTCGTTCTCCAAGTGACGCACGATACTCTGACTGGTGGCCTTCCTCAGGGGGAAACACAAACAAAACTTACTGAAGCAGTCAGCTACTACTAATATATAATTATACCCACGTGATGATCTCGGTGGAGGTCCTACGATGTCAGCACAAATTACCCACGGTCGGGATATCATCGTATGACCGCCCATACGCCCAGGAGGCGCTCTCTGTACAGGTTTGGCTTTAATGCACGACACGCAACAACGTACATACTTCAAGATATCAGCGCGCATCTTCGGCCAATAATACTGCTGAGCCACACGATGAAAGGTCTTGAATCCACCTAGATGTCCACTAGTGGGGGCGTCATGACATTGCGACATAATCATTTTTCTGTTGTCACGAGGCACAACCAGCTTCCACTGATGTTCTCCACCTGATAATTCTGTACCAATCTTGTTTTACGAATTTGTAAAGTTTGCCATTGGTGACACGGAAATCAGGTAATTTTGCCGAATCCTGTAAAACAGTTTCGCAAATTTTCTTATACCAACTATCCTTGGTTTCAGACGCCTCGATACAGTCTAAATGCGGTACGGAACGAGATAGGGCATCTGGAACCACATGTTCTTTACCAGGTCTGTGAATTATCGTGAAGTCATATTGTTGTAATCGGACTGACCAGCGAGCGAGACGACCGGTAGGATTTTGAAGACTCGAAAGCCATTTCAAAGAAGCGTGATCGGTAATGACAGTAAAATGGCCTCCTTCGATATAGGGGCGCAACTTCTCTATCGCAAACAATACAGCAAGACATTCTTTCTCGGTAGTTGAGAAGTTGCGTTCCTGACGCGTCAGTGACCTACTGAGATACGCGATAACTCTATCACCGTCACCGTGCTCTTGCGTGAGCACTGCGCCGATCCCATAATCAGAAGCGTCAGTCTGCACAATGAACTCTTTCTCGAAATTTGGACATGACAACACCGGAGCGGAAATAAGGCAATTTTTGAGTTGATCCCACGACTCTTTACAACGAGCATCCCAGACGAACTTTGTATTCTTACGCAGGAGGTTGGTGATTGGCGCAATCATCGTCGAGAAGTTCGGAATGAAGCGACGGTACCAGGACGCCATTCCTACGGCACGACGTACTTCTGACGTATTTCTCGGAGCCGGGAATTCTACTATGGCGCGAACTTTCTCCGGATCGACGTGGAGTCCCAACTTATTTATGACGTAACCGAGGTATTTAAGTTCGTTACGGCAGAAGTTGCACTTTTCTCTACTTAAGGTAAGTCCCGCGTCCATAAGTCGCTTGATTACAGTCTCTAATAGCTCTAAATGTCTTTCGTAGGTGTCCGATATAATGATGATGTCGTCTAGGTACACGAACACATATGGCTGTAGATCGTGGCCTAGAACACCGTCAATAAAACGTTGCCATGTAGCCGGGGCGTTGTGTAACCCAAACGGAAGTCTCTTGAATTGGAATAGGCCGCGATTGGGCACTGTGAAGGCGGTATAATGACGAGAATCTTTGTCGAGCGGTATTTGCCAATAAGCTGACTTGATGTCGAGCGAAGATAAGAACCTAGCGTCCCTCAGCTTGTCCAACGTTTCGCTGACATACGGCAAAGGGTAAGCATCACGAGTGGTCACACTATTCAGCTTGCGATAATCTACGCAAAATCTGTAGCTGCCGTCTTTTTTTGGTACCAGGAGAATCGGTGAAGACCACGGACTCTTGGAGCGCTTTACGACATCATGTTTCAGTATCTCCTCCAATTCCTGGTCCACAATCTTCTGCATAGCCGGCGATATGGGGTAGTACCGTTGCTTAATAGGGGGGCTATCAGTACGGATGACATGGGACACCAAGTTCGTGCAACCAATCTGATCTGGCTGTGTGTTGCAGAACATCTTTTCAATCAGCGAACTTAGCTGTTGTTCTTGTGCTGAATTTAAAGCGGAGCGTGGCGTAACTACTTCCGATAAGACAGCAGGAGGCTCGGCAGAGAAAGTCCAGTCTCCTCGGCGTAAGTCCGGCACGATACCCATAATTCTCCAATAATTTGTGCCAAGGATTAGCTCGTGAGGCAGCTCCGGTACAACGAGAACATCTACGACTCTGGTTCTCTCTCTTAATCGAAATGGAACGGTAATATTCCCAGTACAGCGACAACGCTGCCCATTCGCAACTGTACAGTAAGATGTACTTTTCTTAATCGGTAGATTCATATTACGTAAACGATCCCAGCCTGCTTTACCGATGATTGTGCATGAAGCACCCGAATCAAGAAGACCGAGAAACGGCTCCTCGTTGATATGAACGTTTAAATAAGGACGCTCGTCGTCCTTCGCATGAGCGATGATGAAATCAAGAACTGGATGAACTTGAGTCGGTTCGTAATCGGGATGCCGCGTGAAACGACTCACTTACGACATAACTGTAGCAGGTGCGGTACGGATTCAACATCGATAAGGCCGAGTTGGGTTTGGTAAAATGGAGCAATATTCCGCAGCAAAATTCTCAGCTTCTGCTTCTCCGATAGCTTGGCGCGTAGGCGTGAAAACAGTGACGTCATTGCCGCAATGTAGATCCCTATGGGTTCGTTCGGCCCTTGTGTGCGTCGTTTGATTTCGTCTACTAGTTTCTCCTCGTAATCAATGGGCTGAAACTCCTCTCTTAAACCATCCAACAGCTCGTTCCAAGACGTAAAGTTTGCTTTGTTGGC
Organism: Poecilus cupreus; assembly: GCA_963942605.1. Taxonomy (NCBI): domain Eukaryota; kingdom Metazoa; phylum Arthropoda; class Insecta; order Coleoptera; family Carabidae; genus Poecilus; species Poecilus cupreus. The sequence goes on from OZ012727.1 coordinate 21,281,204, forward strand.
ACGATACCACATCAAGGCAGTTCCCTCCAGTAAATCGACGGTGGTATGCAGTAGCTCGTCACGAGATATATGTCTAGCCACCCGTAGTTCGTCGACACGTTCGATAAAAGCGTTAACAGACATCTGTCTGGCATCGCCTGAGAACTTTAGGCCCCATTTTGAAGTGGGTACCGTTTTTAAGGTCATCCGAGTCGAGGGAGGGTCTGAATCCGTGTCCGAACTCGAGGCTGTAGAGTCTTCACGGTGTCTAAGCGTCTCAACAAAACTATACTCATCGATAGCGGTAGAGTTGCGTTTGAACGACTTAGCGGTATCCTTCAGCTCCGACTCGAGACGTGCGAGCTTGACTAGCAGTAGAGAGCTCTGTGTACGTTGCTCTGGAGTTGCTGGTTTGGCGTGATTGAGTCGACCGACCGCATGCGCAATTTTTGTATGTATCTTCCGATATTCCGGTGACGCTTTTACTCCCGCAAAGTCTTTTATCCCATATACTAAAAGGCTTAATTCCGGATCTATAGATTCATCTGCTTATGAACCATTTGTACACAGACCTAGAGCCTACACCGTTTGACGGATTCGAGTGAAACCTTCAAAAGCACTTAAAGATCCTCTGGGAACACGTGCTTTTTATGAATTTACATTTTTATTACACATGATGTGCGAGATATTAAATAAATAAGGCGGGCATTTTTAAATCTAGTATGGGTGTGTAGCTTTTGTTGAATCAAACCCGTAGTTACCACTGTGAAATTTTTGTTGATTTCAATTGAATTGACAGTTCATTTGAACAACTTGTCATTTTTGACAGTTCAGTTTGAAATTTTTATTATACATTACTTTAATTGTAGACAAGGTAGATAAGTTTGGTAAATTTATTTGTGTTTAGAATAATTGAGCGAACATGTATAGTATTTTGTAAATTTTTTAAATGTGATTTTTTTTTATATACGTATTTATTATATTTCGCATTTCACATCATACATGATTTCTTTTTTCATCTCAAAAAAAAAAAAAATAACAGATACCCTTGTTCGACAACTTCGTTGCTTTTAAGCATTTTAGGCGGTAAAATTTAAATAATTTAATTACTTATCTAATATAAAATGGTGAAAAATTATTTGCAAGATAGTTTTAAATATTTATAATCAATTTCAGAATTTTCTTTTAAATCTAAAATTTAAAAAAGAAGTAATTTTGAACGATCGTCAATTGTTTTTTTATAAATGTTATTTAAACCCTATCGTGTTTTGTATCAAATTAAAGGTTTCACGGAGGAGATTTAAACTTAAGTGTCAAAAAATTATTTTGGACGATGGTCAATTTTTTTTTTATAAATGTTGTTTAAATACTACCGTTTTCGGTATCAAATTAAAAGCTTCACGGAGTATATTTCAACTCAAGTGTCAGAAAGTTATTTTGGACAATCGTCAATTGTTTTTCATAAATACTATTTAACTCCTACCCTGTTTGGTATCAAATAAAAGGTTTCACAGAAGCGATTTAATCTCAAGTGTCAAAAAGTTATTTTTGAACGATCGTCAATTGTTTTTTATAAATGTTATTTAAATCCTACCTTGTTTGGTATCAAATTAAAGGTCTCGCGGAGGAAATTTAAACTAAAGTATCAAAAATTATTTTGAACGAGTGTCAATTGTTTTTTTATAAATATTAATTAAATCCTACCGTGTTTGAAATCAAATTAAAAGTTTCACAGAGTAGATTTCAACTAAAGTGTCAGAAAGTTATTTTGGACGATCGTCTATTGTTTTTCATAAATACTATATAAATCCTACCCTGTTTGGTATCAAATTAAAGGTCTCATGGAGGAAATTTACACGTTAAGGTCAAAAAGTACTAACATGGATGCGAGGAACGAAGTGACGAGCTTGCTTCGCCAATGTATTAACATGGAAGCGAGGAACGAAGTGACGAGCTTGTTTCGCCAATGTAATGACATGGATGCGAGGAACGAAGTGACGAGCATTCTTCGCCAATGTATTGACATGGAAGCGAGGAACGAAGAGACTAACTCAAGTTATGTGTCGCGGAGCCTAGGGGTTAGACATGCGAAGCATGTCGAACCGCTAGTTAACTTACTAATCTCTTCTAATTTTTCTTGCAGCGCGGCGACGTCTTGCACGTACGTAAATGGGTACTCTGGCGGTAAAAATGAAGTACTATGTTCTACTTTTAGAACACTTCTCAATGCTTTCCGCATCTGATCGCAGGAACTATTAGCTTCAACAATGCCCCTAATCTTAAGTTCGTAGATAAGTTCATCCTTCGACAGTCTGTTAATTTCATGCTTCCCGTCCATGATTTCAGAAGAAAAAAACAACCCGATAAATTAAATAATCCTAAATCCGAAACTATCCTAAGCTTCCTTAAAATATGTGTTAACTACTGAAATTTAACTAAACTATTCAAAAACGTGACTTAATTAACCAATAAACACGATAACTAAATGTCGCAACTACCTTTAATAAGCGAGGGAAAAGTCGGTGCCTGAACGTTGGGCGCCAGTTTTTGTTACAAATGCCCCACGTTGGGCGCCAGTTTTTGTTACAAATGTCCTCGATGGGCGGACTTGTGTAAGCGGCTTGAGAGAGAGGTAACCCAGTGGTAGAGTTAGGGTGTGGGAAAAGTTCTTCTTGTTGAGGGCGCCAGGTGAATGTTTTTCGCTTCTCAAGATAACGTGATTCACCCCACGATACGGGAAGGACGATATAGAAGGGATGGCGGTAGTATGCGACAAATAGAATACCAAAATATAACAATAACAAATATTTAATCGTCGTACGTGGTACAAAATAATGTGTAGTGCCGTTCGCGGCGCAATTTGAATATAACAGGATAATACAGTAGAGCTACGCATATACTGGGCGGCGCTGGAGGCGATAGTGAAATGTCACTGAGCTCGAAGGTCACGCGCGGATTGATCAATCGCGATGTGAAATCAATAAAATTGAGGTTAGCTCCAACCAATATTCGCCGCAGGGGTATACTGTAGCTGTGATGAGAATTAACAGTGTAATGCGCCCGCGGATTAGCTGAATATTCGGCGATGTACATATAATTATGGTAAGTACGGACGATTGACAATATAATACAATAAATGATAGCAATATAGCCAAAACTTATTCCCTAGGGTTGAACCACAACAGTATATTGTAAATACTAATATGACTGACACACGGAGAGGCCGTGGTCTAAATAGAACGTGCAAGAATATAGTGCTTCAAGTTCTTATCTGGTTGGCGGCCTCAGAGAGGAACAGCTCGAACAGGCGGCGTCCGGAAGGATCTGCAGTGGCGGTCGGCAGTTGTGGACACTCGGGCAGGGCCGGAACCCGGCGCCGGAAACTGGTACGACGTCGGACCGCCCTAGGCTCAAGCGAAGTGCGTGCGCCTTGGAAGTCGAACTCGTTTCACGCCTCTTATCTCCAATGTGTGTTATTCACTCCCCAGTGAAATGAGCGTACTCAAGGAACGTACGTAACGGTAGGGGCCAAAGTATAGCGTAAAGGCCCGAAATATTGTGCGTATAACGCAGTACGTAGAATAAAAATAATACGTAAAATAGACGTAAAATAAAAAGCCTGAAAATAACGATGACGTTAGTGTGCGGAGCCGTAGAAATCGAGATAGGTAGGTACAGCATGTTGAAAAATCTCACCTGAGATGTTGTGCGGCTAATAAGTGTGCTTGTTTTGCAGGAGTGTGTAAAATATATCCCGAATCAATCGGAAGGACAACAACAGTCCAGGAACGGTAGTCGACGTAAGGAAAATCCCTCAGTAAGGAAAATATGCGAAAAATACGAAACTTTACTCAAAATACGAGATTTTACGTCCGACTCCACATGCTGCTGACTAAGCAAAAAAAACGTTAAAACGAAGATTTTCCAAAAATATCTCGCGAGCGTGTTTAAACTTTTCCCGAAGGCGTCGGCCGAGTTCGTTCAACTCTCCTTGGAAGAATGGGTCAACAGGCCACGGTAACTCAATACAGGAAAGTCGTCAGGGTTGCATAAAGGAGGGCGTATGAAAAACCGTAATGTAACATATTTTAAAATAAGGTAAATATATACTACTAAATATTATTATTCTTTAGTTCTATTTATTAATTTTTTTTAGCAAAACAATGTCAAGCGAAAGTGAGTCTTTTAGTACACCACCAGAGATACAAATAAAGGCAAAAAATGCAACAAATAATCTTTTACCTCCTAAATCCCGTGAAAGATACGAATTTGTGTATCAAAAATTTATGACTTGGCGATTGAAACATAAGATTAACTGAGCAATTCTGTAACGTCTGTAAGAGAATCTGTAAGATCTATAAATGCTTACAGGTCAAATGGCAATTCTGATAGCATCTGTTCCTTACAGAAAATCGTAAATATGTTACAGATATCTGTAAAAGTTACGGTGAAGTTTGAGGTGCCTGTAAGCTTTTACGGTCAATGTTGAATGCGAGAATGAATCATTATTTTGGGAATAATATATTATCTCCACTATTATTTATTCCCTCTAGAAACTTCTAAGCATTAAATCAGTTAAAAATTTATAATCTAGGTGATATTATTTATTGGATTACTTAACAATAATTATCCAACAACGCGTATTCCTTTTTAGGTATTTTGATACGGAAATTCTTCCTTTTCAATTTATATAAAATATCAATTTTACTTTAAAGGTTTTTGTAACTTTATATTTTGTGTGTTGTAGTTCTTTTCAAAATCCAATTGATTCAAACTGTTGGATATGTTTAAGTGAAAAAATATTTGTAGTACTTTAGCGCCTCCATATCTGACAATGATCATTTGTTTTCGTTTTTTAATATATATTCAGTAACAGTACCGAATTTGTAATTCCATAATTCAAACAATAAATAATTTAATTTCGACTTAAGTTAATATATTATTTAAGTATTTTCAGTACTTAATTCATTTTAAATGGATTTATAAGCATAAATAGTTTATTATTATATTTTATCTGTCACATGTCACTTACAGATAACCAAAATATAATTGTGAAGTTAGACGCATGTCGTAAAATAATCGTCTCGTGACCGTAAAGTTGATCTGTAAGTTGTCTTCTTGCAGGTACTTGTCGAGAATTGCCAAAACTGTAAATCTGTAAAGTTGTTAGTTACGGGCGTATCGTAGGTAACAGATTTACGAATTTACGATCCGACAGATAAAATGTTCAGAATTGACCCATAAATCTTTATCAGAAAACGAATTATTAGCTTATTTTGATGAAATGTCAAATGAAAAGAAACCATCATCACTTTAGGCGATGTACTCTATGTTAAAAACAACATTAAATATAAACAATAACATCGACATTTCATAATATGGAAAATTAATTTCTCTATTGAAAAGAAAATCAGATGGGTTCAAGAGTAAAAAATCTAAAATTTTAACTTCGAAAAATATAAATGACTTTTTACAAAATGCTTCAGATGATAAATTCTTTCTCTCGAAAGTAAGTCTGTTTTAAGTTTCAAAAATAGATAAGTAGTATCTAATATTATTTTATACTTTTTCAGGTAATTTTAATTATTGGCATAAGTGGAGCATGTAGGAAACAAGAATTAAGAAATATGAAACCTACAGACGTGGAAGATACTGGAAAATCAATTATAATAAATATTCCGGATTCAAAAACAAAAAACAGCGTTCTTTTGCAGTTTCAGAACCTTTTTATGCAACATGCAAAAAGTATATAAATTTACGACCTTCCGGGGATGATACAAAACAATTACCCTTTTTTCTAAATTACAAATATGAGAAATGCACCAAACAGTGTGTAGGAATTAATAAAATTGGTTCAGTACCGAAACAAATTGCGGAATACCTCAATTTAGCAGATCCGAAAGCATACACGGGGCATTGTTTCCGAAGGTCCTCAGCTACTATTCTCACTGATGCCGGTGGTGATTTATTATCAATAAAAAGACATGGTGGTTGGCAGTCTTCAGCTGTAGCTAAAAGTTATGTAGACCAATCCATGCAAAATAAAACTGATACGTCATCAAAAATAACGTGTGCAATAAATGCCTCCACATCAAACGCCAATATGATAGTTAACAATGACAGTAATTCGATAAATCGTTGTATAGTAAATAAAAGTATCTCCACCTCAAACAATCGTATTGTGACAGCCTTACCTTGTAACATATTCAATAACTGTACTGTAACAATTAACAATAATTATAAACAAAACTAGTTATAATAAATTTGTAATTTATAAGTATTGCAATAAAATATTACGTATTAAATACTAATGAGTGGTCGTAGAAAAAGTATAGTACATAATTCGAGATGTAAAGCAATTACGCCCTCGTGAAATTACAAACTCGCCGCTACGCGGCTCGTGTGTCAAATTTTTCACTCGTGCGTAAATTGCTACTTACATCTCTCATTACGTAATATACTATAAAGTGGAGCTAAGGGGCCCAAAATAATGTATTTTCCTTAATAAACTTTTGGCATAAACTTAATAACAAACAGTTACAGCACATTAAAGTTCAATCAATTAATAAACACTTGTTCCAAACTACAATAATTAATTATGTTGTAAAAAGAAACTTCGAATACTATACATTTAGTTGAACAATTTTAAGTTAAAAAAATTAATAGTATTGTATTATTATAAAAGTTACGGCTATTTAAATTTTTTGTTGGGAGCCACTTAATAATAATAACATAACTGGAAAACTAGTTGCCGTTAATAGTTATTTGTCAAACTAGAGAAGAAAGCGCTTCTTTTTCCCCCTCAAGTGGAAGACACAACATTTTTTTCACGACATGTTTCTAAAAACAATTTGCTCGGACCTAAAATACACTTTGACAGACTGACAAGTTAAAAGTTAGGTTATCAGACACAAGGCGGTTTAGTAGTGTTGCCAATGAACTAATCTTAAATATCTTTAATAAGTTGTCAAATTGTGAATTAATAAGAAAAAGAAAAATATGACATAATAGTAGTAGTAAAGTATGTATATCACTAAAATAAGGATTTTTCAATAAAATAAGGAATTTATTACAATTTTTATAATATATTTTTTGTAAATAACATTCATATTGGCAACACTTCTATATTTTCCTCTCTAGAGAGGAACAACACATTTTCCTCACTGAGCTCGAAGGTCACGCGCGGATTGATCAATCGCGATGTGAAATCAATAAAATTGAGGTTAGCTCCAACCAATATTCGCCGCAGGGGTATACTGTAGCTGTGATGAGAATTAACAGTGTAATGCGCCCGCGGATTAGCTGAATATTCGGCGATGTACATATAATTATGGTAAGTACGGACGATTGACAATATAATACAATAAATGATAGCAATATAGCCAAAACTTATTCCCTAGGGTTGAACCACAACAGTATATTGTGAATACTAATATGACTGACACACGGAGAGGCCGTGGTCTAAATAGAACGTGCAAGAATATAGTGCTTCAAGTTCTTATCTGGTTGGCGGCCTCAGAGAGGAACAGCTCGAACAGGCGGCGTCCGGAAGGATCTGCAGTGGCGGTCGGCAGTTGTGGACACTCGGGCAGGGCCGGAACCCGGCGCCGGAAACTGGTACGACGTCGGACCGCCCTAGGCTCAAGCGAAGTGCGTGCGATACGGGAAGGACGATATAGAAGGGATGGCGGTAGTATGCGACAAATAGAATACCAAAATATAACAATAACAAATATTTAATCGTCGTACGTGGTACAAAATAATGTGTAGTGCCGTTCGCGGCGCAATTTGAATATAACAGGATAATACAGTAGAGCTACGCATATACTGGGCGGCGCTGGAGGCGATAGTGAAATGTCACTGAGCTCGAAGGTCACGCGCGGATTGATCAATCGCGATGTGAAATCAATAAAATTGAGGTTAGCTCCAACCAATATTCGCCGCAGGGGTATACTGTAGCTGTGATGAGAATTAACAGTGTAATGCGCCCGCGGATTAGCTGAATATTCGGCGATGTACATATAATTATGGTAAGTACGGACGATTGACAATATAATACAATAAATGATAGCAATATAGCCAAAACTTATTCCCTAGGGTTGAACCACAACAGTATATTGTAAATACTAATATGACTGACACACGGAGAGGCCGTGGTCTAAATAGAACGTGCAAGAATATAGTGCTTCAAGTTCTTATCTGGTTGGCGGCCTCAGAGAGGAACAGCTCGAACAGGCGGCGTCCGGAAGGATCTGCAGTGGCGGTCGGCAGTTGTGGACACTCGGGCAGGGCCGGAACCCGGCGCCGGAAACTGGTACGACGGTCGGACCGCCCTAGGCTCAAGCGAAGTGCGTGCGCCTTGGAAGTCGAACTCGTTTCACGCCTCTTATCTCCATGTGTGTTATTCACTCCCCAGTGAAATGAGCGTACTCAAGGAACGTACGTAACGGTAGGGGCCAAAGTATAGCGTAAAGGCCGAAATATTGTGCGTATAACGCAGTACGTAGAATAAAAATAATACGTAAAATAGACGTAAAATAAAAAGCCTGAAAATAACGATGACGTTAGTGTGCGGAGCCGTAGAAATCGAGATAGGTAGGTACAGCGTGTTGAAAAATCTCACCTGAGATGTTGTGCGGCTAATAAGTGTGCTTGTTTTGCAGGAGTGTGTAAAATATATCCCGAATCAATCGGAAGGACAACAACAGTCCAGGAACGGTAGTCGACGTAAGGAAAATCCCTCAGTAAGGAAAATATGCGAAAAATACGAAACTTTACTCAAAATACGAGATTTTACGTCCGACTCCACATGCTGCTGACTAAGCAAAAAAAACGTTAAAACGAAGATTTTCCAAAAATATCTCGCGAGCGTGTTTAAACTTTTCCCGAAGGCGTCGGCCGAGTTCGTTCAACTCTCCTTGGAAGAATGGGTCAACAGGCCACGGTAACTCAATACAGGAAAGTCGTCAGGGTTGCATAAAGGAGGGCGTATGAAAAACCGTAATGTAACATATTTTAAAATAAGGTAAATATATACTACTAAATATTATTATTCTTTAGTTCTATTTATTAATTTTTTTTAGCAAAACAATGTCAAGCGAAAGTGAGTCTTTTAGTACACCACCAGAGATACAAATAAAGGCAAAAAATGCAACAAATAATCTTTTTATTTTTAAATTTGTAAGATAATGATTCACTTTGAATTAAAGACAATTTATTTTGAACTTCCATTATCTTTATTGTAAAAAAAAAAATAACACACACAAAAAATTATATATTCACAACGTTTCGAAAGCGATAATCTGCTGTCGTCATCAGGCGAACTGATACTACTGACTAATTCCTTAACATACGAGCTTTATATCTAGTGTCATGAGGGTGGTCAGGTATAACGGATGGTTGGTCAGGTGTAACGGAAGGTAGGCCAGGTTTAACGGGTGATTGGTCATGTGTAATAGCAGGTAGGTCAGGATTAACTTGTGATTGGTTAAGTATAACGGGTGGGCGGGGCGTCCTGGGGGCTTGAAAGTCAATACTTAGGCCGGGATCTGCTGCGACGTGCTTCCTCCAAATGGGTCGGATTTCTACACTCGGTTGACTAAACACTACTTTACGGTTCTTCTGAATGATGGCGGCTTCTTTGAACTTCCTCTTGTACCAATGTTCTTCCTTCTTTAGGATTCTAGCTCCTTCCCATTGAATTCGGTGATGGTGTTCCCACGCGTGTTCTGCAAGTCCGGATTTCGATGTCTCTCCTCTCTCCGTGTGACGTCTGTGTTCCTTAATTCTGGTCTGCAGTGGTCGTTTCGTTTCTCCTATGTATGTTTTCCCGCATTCACAGTCCACTTGATAGATACCAGTTTGTAGTTTTGGTGGTTGTTCTGGTTTTGTTATTGATATGATGTTCTTGATTATGGATGTTGTCTGAAACCTGGTTGAAATTTTAAACTTGTTGGCGATTCTTTTGATTTTATCTGAGACTCCCTTCACATATGGTATGTATAATTCATGCTTCTTTTCTTCGTCTCTGTTTGCCTGTTTCACCTTGGTGGTTTGGTTCTTTTTTACAAGTTTCTTAATAGTGTTTTCCGCATATCCGTTTCGTTGAAGTGTATTTATGATATTTTTAACTTCTCTCTCGTAACCTTGTGTTGTATTGCAGTGTGATCTAGCTCTGTCAAGTAGCGCATTTGCTACCCCAATCTTCGTATTTTCGGCATGGTTCGATTCATAGTTCAGATAGCGTCCCGTGTGTGTTGGTTTACGGTAAACAGAAGTACTTATTGTATTGTTTGCTCGCTCCACTAGTACATCTAAGAATGGAATACTATTGTTCTCTTCTTTCTCCATTGTGAATTTGATGTTCGAGTTCTGAGAATTTATGTGGCAGTGAAATTCCTCTAAATCTGCGTCACTGCTGTTCCAGATAATGAAGGTGTCATCCACGTACCTAATCCACTTCTTCGGCTGGATCCGGGCAGAACTTATAGCGATGTCTTCGAAGTGCTCCATGAAGATATTGGCGATGACTGGTGAGAGTGGAGATCCCATTGGAAGTCCGTCGGTTTGTTTGTAAAACTCGGTATGAGCCTGAAAATAGGTAGTTTTCAGACAACATTCCAACAGCTCCAATATTGCGTTATTTGGCAAGTTTGTTCTATTGTGTACTTCTGGATCATCTTGTAGTTTTTCGGCTACCACCTGTAGAGCTTCGTCGACAGGTACATTTGTAAAAAGGCTCTCCACATCAAAACTTATAAAACGATCTTCTGGCTCCAATTGTATTGACGTCACGATGTCAATGAAATGTTTGGAGTCTTTAACAAATGTGCTGCTCTTTCCTGCCAGCGGAGCTATAATCGGTAGTAGGTATTTAGCCAGGTTGTAGCATGGCGAACCCCTTGAGCTGATGATGGGCCGAAGTGGTACGTCCTTCTTGTGTATCTTCGGTAATCCGTAGATATGTGGAGGCTTGCTGTGGTGTGGTGTTAGTCTAGATCTAGTAGAGTCATCCAGGTATTTGTTGTGTTTCTTCAAAACCTGATACACCTTTCTTTCTATGCTTGTCGTTGGATCCTTCTTTAGTTTAGTGTAGGAACCTTTCTCCAGTGCTGCTTCTATCTTCTTGTTGTAGTCATCAGAGTTTAGAATCACTGTGGCATTACCCTTGTCTGCTGGTAAGATTTTTACTGTACTGTCTGTTTTCAGAGTTTTGATGGCCTTTGATTCCTCTTTTGACAAATTGAGTGTTGGTTTTTTCATTTTGTCCAGCACAGTCCTCACATTCCATCTGAATTCTTCTGCTTCTTCTTGGTTTAATTTGAGTGCCGTTGTTTCCACAGCTGCTATTATGTCAATGCTCGGAACTACTTTGGGTGTGATGGCAAAGTTTAGGCCCTTCTCCAGTACAGCTTTCTCCTGTGTTGTGAGAATCTTGTTGGACAGATTTATCACTGTTTCTTTTTTCTCTTTTGGTTCGCTGTCTTCTGAACGATGTTTCCTTGTAAGTGCTTCCATCTTCTTCTGGTGTTGTTTCGTCTGTTTTTCTACTGTCATTTTATATTTGTAGAAAATCTTCTGGAATATAGGTTTATGATCTTCCGCTGTTACCTTTGATGTTAGTTCCACATAGAGAGATTTCGCCTGCTGGATCAATTGCGTTTTCCTCCATCGGTGGTAATTAATTCTTTCCCTTACCATCTTCCTGTTTGCTTCTGCAATTATTCTTGAAGCTCTTTTTCCAGTTATTGGAGTATTCAATCTTAATCCTTTGGGGATGACGTTCTTGTCCCGAGCTGTGCACAGGAAGCTTATGTGGCATACTTCCTTGGCTATTTTTATCTGAATTTTTTCGTAGTTTCGGAATTTCAGGTTGATTCCGGGTCCATACCGGTCGTTCAACTTATTTTTAAATTTGTAAGATAATGATTCACTTTGAATTAAAGACAATTTATTTTGAACTTCCATTATCTTTATTGTAAAAAAAAAAAAAAAAAAAAAAAAAAAATAACACACACAAAAAATTATATATTCACAACGTTTCGAAAGCGATAATCTGCTGTCGTCATCAGGCGAACTGATACTACTGACTAATTCCTTAACATACGAGCTTTATATCTAGTGTCATGAGGGTGGTCAGGTATAACGGATGGTTGGTCAGGTGTAACGGAAGGTAGGCCAGGTTTAACGGGTGATTGGTCATGTGTAATAGCAGGTAGGTCAGGATTAACTTGTGATTGGTTAAGTATAACGGGTGGGCGGGGCGTCCTGGGGGCTTGAAAGTCAATACTTAGGCCGGGATCTGCTGCGACGTGCTTCCTCCAAATGGGTCGGATTTCTACACTCGGTTGACTAAACACTACTTTACGGTTCTTCTGAATGATGGCGGCTTCTTTGAACTTCCTCTTGTACCAATGTTCTTCCTTCTTTAGGATTCTAGCTCCTTCCCATTGAATTCGGTGATGGTGTTCCCACGCGTGTTCTGCAAGTCCGGATTTCGATGTCTCTCCTCTCTCCGTGTGACGTCTGTGTTCCTTAATTCTGGTCTGCAGTGGTCGTTTCGTTTCTCCTATGTATGTTTTCCCGCATTCACAGTCCACTTGATAGATACCAGTTTGTAGTTTTGGTGGTTGTTCTGGTTTTGTTATTGATATGATGTTCTTGATTATGGATGTTGTCTGAAACCTGGTTGAAATTTTAAACTTGTTGGCGATTCTTTTGATTTTATCTGAGACTCCCTTCACATATGGTATGTATAATTCATGCTTCTTTTCTTCGTCTCTGTTTGCCTGTTTCACCTTGGTGGTTTGGTTCTTTTTTACAAGTTTCTTAATAGTGTTTTCCGCATATCCGTTTCGTTGAAGTGTATTTATGATATTTTTAACTTCTCTCTCGTAACCTTGTGTTGTATTGCAGTGTGATCTAGCTCTGTCAAGTAGCGCATTTGCTACCCCAATCTTCGTATTTTCGGCATGGTTCGATTCATAGTTCAGATAGCGTCCCGTGTGTGTTGGTTTACGGTAAACAGAAGTACTTATTGTATTGTTTGCTCGCTCCACTAGTACATCTAAGAATGGAATACTATTGTTCTCTTCTTTCTCCATTGTGAATTTGATGTTCGAGTTCTGAGAATTTATGTGGCAGTGAAATTCCTCTAAATCTGCGTCACTGCTGTTCCAGATAATGAAGGTGTCATCCACGTACCTAATCCACTTCTTCGGCTGGATCCGGGCAGAACTTATAGCGATGTCTTCGAAGTGCTCCATGAAGATATTGGCGATGACTGGTGAGAGTGGAGATCCCATTGGAAGTCCGTCGGTTTGTTTGTAAAACTCGGTATGAGCCTGAAAATAGGTAGTTTTCAGACAACATTCCAACAGCTCCAATATTGCGTTATTTGGCAAGTTTGTTCTATTGTGTACTTCTGGATCATCTTGTAGTTTTTCGGCTACCACCTGTAGAGCTTCGTCGACAGGTACATTTGTAAAAAGGCTCTCCACATCAAAACTTATAAAACGATCTTCTGGCTCCAATTGTATTGACGTCACGATGTCAATGAAATGTTTGGAGTCTTTAACAAATGTGCTGCTCTTTCCTGCCAGCGGAGCTATAATCGGTAGTAGGTATTTAGCCAGGTTGTAGCATGGCGAACCCCTTGAGCTGATGATGGGCCGAAGTGGTACGTCCTTCTTGTGTATCTTCGGTAATCCGTAGATATGTGGAGGCTTGCTGTGGTGTGGTGTTAGTCTAGATCTAGTAGAGTCATCCAGGTATTTGTTGTGTTTCTTCAAAACCTGATACACCTTTCTTTCTATGCTTGTCGTTGGATCCTTCTTTAGTTTAGTGTAGGAACCTTTCTCCAGTGCTGCTTCTATCTTCTTGTTGTAGTCATCAGAGTTTAGAATCACTGTGGCATTACCCTTGTCTGCTGGTAAGATTTTTACTGTACTGTCTGTTTTCAGAGTTTTGATGGCCTTTGATTCCTCTTTTGACAAATTGAGTGTTGGTTTTTTCATTTTGTCCAGCACAGTCCTCACATTCCATCTGAATTCTTCTGCTTCTTCTTGGTTTAATTTGAGTGCCGTTGTTTCCACAGCTGCTATTATGTCAATGCTCGGAACTACTTTGGGTGTGATGGCAAAGAATTAATTACCACCGATGGAGGAAAACGCAATTGATCCAGCAGGCGAAATCTCTCTATGTGGAACTAACATCAAAGGTAACAGCGGAAGATCATAAACCTATATTCCAGAAGATTTTCTACAAATATAAAATGACAGTAGAAAAACAGACGAAACAACACCAGAAGAAGATGGAAGCACTTACAAGGAAACATCGTTCAGAAGACAGCGAACCAAAAGAGAAAAAAGAAACAGTGATAAATCTGTCCAACAAGATTCTCACAACACAGGAGAAAGCTGTACTGGAGAAGGGCCTAAACTTTGCCATCACACCCAAAGTAGTTCCGAGCATTGACATAATAGCAGCTGTGGAAACAACGGCACTCAAATTAAACCAAGAAGAAGCAGAAGAATTCAGATGGAATGTGAGGACTGTGCTGGACAAAATGAAAAAACCAACACTCAATTTGTCAAAAGAGGAATCAAAGGCCATCAAAACTCTGAAAACAGACAGTACAGTAAAAATCTTACCAGCAGACAAGGGTAATGCCACAGTGATTCTAAACTCTGATGACTACAACAAGAAGATAGAAGCAGCACTGGAGAAAGGTTCCTACACTAAACTAAAGAAGGATCCAACGACAAGCATAGAAAGAAAGGTGTATCAGGTTTTGAAGAAACACAACAAATACCTGGATGACTCTACTAGATCTAGACTAACACCACACCACAGCAAGCCTCCACATATTACAAACAAACCGACGGACTTCCAATGGGATCTCCACTCTCACCAGTCATCGCCAATATCTTCATGGAGCACTTCGAAGACATCGCTATAAGTTCTGCCCGGATCCAGCCGAAGAAGTGGATTAGGTACGTGGATGACACCTTCATTATCTGGAACAGCAGTGACGCAGATTTAGAGGAATTTCACTGCCACATAAATTCTCAGAACTCGAACATCAAATTCACAATGGAGAAAGAAGAGAACAATAGTATTCCATTCTTAGATGTACTAGTGGAGCGAGCAAACAATACAATAAGTACTTCTGTTTACCGTAAACCAACACACACGGGACGCTATCTGAACTATGAATCGAACCATGCCGAAAATACGAAGATTGGGGTAGCAAATGCGCTACTTGACAGAGCTAGATCACACTGCAATACAACACAAGGTTACGAGAGAGAAGTTAAAAATATCATAAATACACTTCAACGAAACGGATATGCGGAAAACACTATTAAGAAACTTGTAAAAAAGAACCAAACCACCAAGGTGAAACAGGCAAACAGAGACGAAGAAAAGAAGCATGAATTATACATACCATATGTGAAGGGAGTCTCAGATAAAATCAAAAGAATCGCCAACAAGTTTAAAATTTCAACCAGGTTTCAGACAACATCCATAATCAAGAACATCATATCAATAACAAAACCAGAACAACCACCAAAACTACAAACTGGTATCTATCAAGTGGACTGTGAATGCGGGAAAACATACATAGGAGAAACGAAACGACCACTGCAGACCAGAATTAAGGAACACAGACGTCACACGGAGAGAGGAGAGACATCGAAATCCGGACTTGCAGAACACGCGTGGGAACACCATCACCGAATTCAATGGGAAGGAGCTAGAATCCTAAAGAAGGAAGAACATTGGTACAAGAGGAAGTTCAAAGAAGCCGCCATCATTCAGAAGAACCGTAAAGTAGTGTTTAGTCAACCGAGTGTAGAAATCCGACCCATTTGGAGGAAGCACGTCGCAGCAGATCCCGGCCTAAGTATTGACTTTCAAGCCCCCAGGACGCCCCGCCCACCCGTTATACTTAACCAATCACAAGTTAATCCTGACCTACCTGCTATTACACATGACCAATCACCCGTTAAACCTGGCCTACCTTCCGTTACACCTGACCAACCATCCGTTATACCTGACCACCCTCATGACACTAGATATAAAGCTCGTATGTTAAGGAATTAGTCAGTAGTATCAGTTCGCCTGATGACGACAGCAGATTATCGCTTTCGAAACGTTGTGAATATATAATTTTTTGTGTGTGTTATTTTTTTTTACAATAAAGATAATGGAAGTTCAAAATAAATTGTCTTTAATTCAAAGTGAATCATTATCTTACAAATTTAAAAATAAGTTGAACGACCGGTATGGACCCGGAATCAACCTGAAATTCCGAAACTACGAAAAAATTCAGATAAAAATAGCCAAGGAAGTATGCCACATAAGCTTCCTGTGCACAGCTCGGGACAAGAACGTCATCCCCAAAGGATTAAGATTGAATACTCCAATAACTGGAAAAAGAGCTTCAAGAATAATTGCAGAAGCAAACAGGAAGATGGTAAGGGAAAGAATTAATTACCACCGATGGAGGAAAACGCAATTGATCCAGCAGGCGAAATCTCTCTATGTGGAACTAACATCAAAGGTAACAGCGGAAGATCATAAACCTATATTCCAGAAGATTTTCTACAAATATAAAATGACAGTAGAAAAACAGACGAAACAACACCAGAAGAAGATGGAAGCACTTACAAGGAAACATCGTTCAGAAGACAGCGAACCAAAAGAGAAAAAAGAAACAGTGATAAATCTGTCCAACAAGATTCTCACAACACAGGAGAAAGCTGTACTGGAGAAGGGCCTAAACTTTGCCATCACACCCAAAGTAGTTCCGAGCATTGACATAATAGCAGCTGTGGAAACAACGGCACTCAAATTAAACCAAGAAGAAGCAGAAGAATTCAGATGGAATGTGAGGACTGTGCTGGACAAAATGAAAAAACCAACACTCAATTTGTCAAAAGAGGAATCAAAGGCCATCAAAACTCTGAAAACAGACAGTACAGTAAAAATCTTACCAGCAGACAAGGGTAATGCCACAGTGATTCTAAACTCTGATGACTACAACAAGAAGATAGAAGCAGCACTGGAGAAAGGTTCCTACACTAAACTAAAGAAGGATCCAACGACAAGCATAGAAAGAAAGGTGTATCAGGTTTTGAAGAAACACAACAAATACCTGGATGACTCTACTAGATCTAGACTAACACCACACCACAGCAAGCCTCCACATATCTACGGATTACCGAAGATACACAAGAAGGACGTACCACTTCGGCCCATCATCAGCTCAAGGGGTTCGCCATGCTACAACCTGGCTAAATACCTACTACCGATTATAGCTCCGCTGGCAGGAAAGAGCAGCACATTTGTTAAAGACTCCAAACATTTCATTGACATCGTGACGTCAATACAATTGGAGCCAGAAGATCGTTTTATAAGTTTTGATGTGGAGAGCCTTTTTACAAATGTACCTGTCGACGAAGCTCTACAGGTGGTAGCCGAAAAACTACAAGATGATCCAGAAGTACACAATAGAACAAACTTGCCAAATAACGCAATATTGGAGCTGTTGGAATGTTGTCTGAAAACTACCTATTTTCAGGCTCATACCGAGTTTTACAAACAAACCGACGGACTTCCAATGGGATCTCCACTCTCACCAGTCATCGCCAATATCTTCATGGAGCACTTCGAAGACATCGCTATAAGTTCTGCCCGGATCCAGCCGAAGAAGTGGATTAGGTACGTGGATGACACCTTCATTATCTGGAACAGCAGTGACGCAGATTTAGAGGAATTTCACTGCCACATAAATTCTCAGAACTCGAACATCAAATTCACAATGGAGAAAGAAGAGAACAATAGTATTCCATTCTTAGATGTACTAGTGGAGCGAGCAAACAATACAATAAGTACTTCTGTTTACCGTAAACCAACACACACGGGACGCTATCTGAACTATGAATCGAACCATGCCGAAAATACGAAGATTGGGGTAGCAAATGCGCTACTTGACAGAGCTAGATCACACTGCAATACAACACAAGGTTACGAGAGAGAAGTTAAAAATATCATAAATACACTTCAACGAAACGGATATGCGGAAAACACTATTAAGAAACTTGTAAAAAAGAACCAAACCACCAAGGTGAAACAGGCAAACAGAGACGAAGAAAAGAAGCATGAATTATACATACCATATGTGAAGGGAGTCTCAGATAAAATCAAAAGAATCGCCAACAAGTTTAAAATTTCAACCAGGTTTCAGACAACATCCATAATCAAGAACATCATATCAATAACAAAACCAGAACAACCACCAAAACTACAAACTGGTATCTATCAAGTGGACTGTGAATGCGGGAAAACATACATAGGAGAAACGAAACGACCACTGCAGACCAGAATTAAGGAACACAGACGTCACACGGAGAGAGGAGAGACATCGAAATCCGGACTTGCAGAACACGCGTGGGAACACCATCACCGAATTCAATGGGAAGGAGCTAGAATCCTAAAGAAGGAAGAACATTGGTACAAGAGGAAGTTCAAAGAAGCCGCCATCATTCAGAAGAACCGTAAAGTAGTGTTTAGTCAACCGAGTGTAGAAATCCGACCCATTTGGAGGAAGCACGTCGCAGCAGATCCCGGCCTAAGTATTGACTTTCAAGCCCCCAGGACGCCCCGCCCACCCGTTATACTTAACCAATCACAAGTTAATCCTGACCTACCTGCTATTACACATGACCAATCACCCGTTAAACCTGGCCTACCTTCCGTTACACCTGACCAACCATCCGTTATACCTGACCACCCTCATGACACTAGATATAAAGCTCGTATGTTAAGGAATTAGTCAGTAGTATCAGTTCGCCTGATGACGACAGCAGATTATCGCTTTCGAAACGTTGTGAATATATAATTTTTTGTGTGTGTTATTTTTTTTTACAATAAAGATAATGGAAGTTCAAAATAAATTGTCTTTAATTCAAAGTGAATCATTATCTTACAAATTTAAAAATAAGTTGAACGACCGGTATGGACCCGGAATCAACCTGAAATTCCGAAACTACGAAAAAATTCAGATAAAAATAGCCAAGGAAGTATGCCACATAAGCTTCCTGTGCACAGCTCGGGACAAGAACGTCATCCCCAAAGGATTAAGATTGAATACTCCAATAACTGGAAAAAGAGCTTCAAGAATAATTGCAGAAGCAAACAGGAAGATGGTAAGGGAAAGAATTAATTACCACCGATGGAGGAAAACGCAATTGATCCAGCAGGCGAAATCTCTCTATGTGGAACTAACATCAAAGGTAACAGCGGAAGATCATAAACCTATATTCCAGAAGATTTTCTACAAATATAAAATGACAGTAGAAAAACAGACGAAACAACACCAGAAGAAGATGGAAGCACTTACAAGGAAACATCGTTCAGAAGACAGCGAACCAAAAGAGAAAAAAGAAACAGTGATAAATCTGTCCAACAAGATTCTCACAACACAGGAGAAAGCTGTACTGGAGAAGGGCCTAAACTTTGCCATCACACCCAAAGTAGTTCCGAGCATTGACATAATAGCAGCTGTGGAAACAACGGCACTCAAATTAAACCAAGAAGAAGCAGAAGAATTCAGATGGAATGTGAGGACTGTGCTGGACAAAATGAAAAAACCAACACTCAATTTGTCAAAAGAGGAATCAAAGGCCATCAAAACTCTGAAAACAGACAGTACAGTAAAAATCTTACCAGCAGACAAGGGTAATGCCACAGTGATTCTAAACTCTGATGACTACAACAAGAAGATAGAAGCAGCACTGGAGAAAGGTTCCTACACTAAACTAAAGAAGGATCCAACGACAAGCATAGAAAGAAAGGTGTATCAGGTTTTGAAGAAACACAACAAATACCTGGATGACTCTACTAGATCTAGACTAACACCACACCACAGCAAGCCTCCACATATCTACGGATTACCGAAGATACACAAGAAGGACGTACCACTTCGGCCCATCATCAGCTCAAGGGGTTCGCCATGCTACAACCTGGCTAAATACCTACTACCGATTATAGCTCCGCTGGCAGGAAAGAGCAGCACATTTGTTAAAGACTCCAAACATTTCATTGACATCGTGACGTCAATACAATTGGAGCCAGAAGATCGTTTTATAAGTTTTGATGTGGAGAGCCTTTTTACAAATGTACCTGTCGACGAAGCTCTACAGGTGGTAGCCGAAAAACTACAAGATGATCCAGAAGTACACAATAGAACAAACTTGCCAAATAACGCAATATTGGAGCTGTTGGAATGTTGTCTGAAAACTACCTATTTTCAGGCTCATACCGAGTTTTACAAACAAACCGACGGACTTCCAATGGGATCTCCACTCTCACCAGTCATCGCCAATATCTTCATGGAGCACTTCGAAGACATCGCTATAAGTTCTGCCCGGATCCAGCCGAAGAAGTGGATTAGGTACGTGGATGACACCTTCATTATCTGGAACAGCAGTGACGCAGATTTAGAGGAATTTCACTGCCACATAAATTCTCAGAACTCGAACATCAAATTCACAATGGAGAAAGAAGAGAACAATAGTATTCCATTCTTAGATGTACTAGTGGAGCGAGCAAACAATACAATAAGTACTTCTGTTTACCGTAAACCAACACACACGGGACGCTATCTGAACTATGAATCGAACCATGCCGAAAATACGAAGATTGGGGTAGCAAATGCGCTACTTGACAGAGCTAGATCACACTGCAATACAACACAAGGTTACGAGAGAGAAGTTAAAAATATCATAAATACACTTCAACGAAACGGATATGCGGAAAACACTATTAAGAAACTTGTAAAAAAGAACCAAACCACCAAGGTGAAACAGGCAAACAGAGACGAAGAAAAGAAGCATGAATTATACATACCATATGTGAAGGGAGTCTCAGATAAAATCAAAAGAATCGCCAACAAGTTTAAAATTTCAACCAGGTTTCAGACAACATCCATAATCAAGAACATCATATCAATAACAAAACCAGAACAACCACCAAAACTACAAACTGGTATCTATCAAGTGGACTGTGAATGCGGGAAAACATACATAGGAGAAACGAAACGACCACTGCAGACCAGAATTAAGGAACACAGACGTCACACGGAGAGAGGAGAGACATCGAAATCCGGACTTGCAGAACACGCGTGGGAACACCATCACCGAATTCAATGGGAAGGAGCTAGAATCCTAAAGAAGGAAGAACATTGGTACAAGAGGAAGTTCAAAGAAGCCGCCATCATTCAGAAGAACCGTAAAGTAGTGTTTAGTCAACCGAGTGTAGAAATCCGACCCATTTGGAGGAAGCACGTCGCAGCAGATCCCGGCCTAAGTATTGACTTTCAAGCCCCCAGGACGCCCCGCCCACCCGTTATACTTAACCAATCACAAGTTAATCCTGACCTACCTGCTATTACACATGACCAATCACCCGTTAAACCTGGCCTACCTTCCGTTACACCTGACCAACCATCCGTTATACCTGACCACCCTCATGACACTAGATATAAAGCTCGTATGTTAAGGAATTAGTCAGTAGTATCAGTTCGCCTGATGACGACAGCAGATTATCGCTTTCGAAACGTTGTGAATATATAATTTTTTGTGTGTGTTATTTTTTTTTACAATAAAGATAATGGAAGTTCAAAATAAATTGTCTTTAATTCAAAATAATCTTTTACCTCCTAAATCCCGTGAAAGATACGAATTTGTGTATCAAAAATTTATGACTTGGCGATTGAAACATAAGATTAACTGAGCAATTCTGTAACGTCTGTAAGAGAATCTGTAAGATCTATAAATGCTTACAGGTCAAATGGCAATTCTGATAGCATCTGTTCCTTACAGAAAATCGTAAATATGTTACAGATATCTGTAAAAGTTACGGTGAAGTTTGAGGTGCCTGTAAGCTTTTACGGTCAATGTTGAATGCGAGAATGAATCATTATTTTGGGAATAATATATTATCTCCACTATTATTTATTCCCTCTAGAAACTTCTAAGCATTAAATCAGTTAAAAATTTATAATCTAGGTGATATTATTTATTGGATTACTTAACAATAATTATCCAACAACGCGTATTCCTTTTTAGGTATTTTGATACGGAAATTCTTCCTTTTCAATTTATATAAAATATCAATTTTACTTTAAAGGTTTTTGTAACTTTATATTTTGTGTGTTGTAGTTCTTTTCAAAATCCAATTGATTCAAACTGTTGGATATGTTTAAGTGAAAAAATATTTGTAGTACTTTAGCGCCTCCATATCTGACAATGATCATTTGTTTTCGTTTTTTAATATATATTCAGTAACAGTACCGAATTTGTAATTCCATAATTCAAACAATAAATAATTTAATTTCGACTTAAGTTAATATATTATTTAAGTATTTTCAGTACTTAATTCATTTTAAATGGATTTATAAGCATAAATAGTTTATTATTATATTTTATCTGTCACATGTCACTTACAGATAACCAAAATATAATTGTGAAGTTAGACGCATGTCGTAAAATAATCGTCTCGTGACCGTAAAGTTGATCTGTAAGTTGTCTTCTTGCAGGTACTTGTCGAGAATTGCCAAAACTGTAAATCTGTAAAGTTGTTAGTTACGGGCGTATCGTAGGTAACAGATTTACGAATTTACGATCCGACAGATAAAATGTTCAGAATTGACCCATAAATCTTTATCAGAAAACGAATTATTAGCTTATTTTGATGAAATGTCAAATGAAAAGAAACCATCATCACTTTAGGCGATGTACTCTATGTTAAAAACAACATTAAATATAAACAATAACATCGACATTTCATAATATGGAAAATTAATTTCTCTATTGAAAAGAAAATCAGATGGGTTCAAGAGTAAAAAATCTAAAATTTTAACTTCGAAAAATATAAATGACTTTTTACAAAATGCTTCAGATGATAAATTCTTTCTCTCGAAAGTAAGTCTGTTTTAAGTTTCAAAAATAGATAAGTAGTATCTAATATTATTTTATACTTTTTCAGGTAATTTTAATTATTGGCATAAGTGGAGCATGTAGGAAACAAGAATTAAGAAATATGAAACCTACAGACGTGGAAGATACTGGAAAATCAATTATAATAAATATTCCGGATTCAAAAACAAAAAACAGCGTTCTTTTGCAGTTTCAGAACCTTTTTATGCAACATGCAAAAAGTATATAAATTTACGACCTTCCGGGGATGATACAAAACAATTACCCTTTTTTCTAAATTACAAATATGAGAAATGCACCAAACAGTGTGTAGGAATTAATAAAATTGGTTCAGTACCGAAACAAATTGCGGAATACCTCAATTTAGCAGATCCGAAAGCATACACGGGGCATTGTTTCCGAAGGTCCTCAGCTACTATTCTCACTGATGCCGGTGGTGATTTATTATCAATAAAAAGACATGGTGGTTGGCAGTCTTCAGCTGTAGCTAAAAGTTATGTAGACCAATCCATGCAAAATAAAACTGATACGTCATCAAAAATAACGTGTGCAATAAATGCCTCCACATCAAACGCCAATATGATAGTTAACAATGACAGTAATTCGATAAATCGTTGTATAGTAAATAAAAGTATCTCCACCTCAAACAATCGTATTGTGACAGCCTTACCTTGTAACATATTCAATAACTGTACTGTAACAATTAACAATAATTATAAACAAAACTAGTTATAATAAATTTGTAATTTATAAGTATTGCAATAAAATATTACGTATTAAATACTAATGAGTGGTCGTAGAAAAAGTATAGTACATAATTCGAGATGTAAAGCAATTACGCCCTCGTGAAATTACAAACTCGCCGCTACGCGGCTCGTGTGTCAAATTTTTCACTCGTGCGTAAATTGCTACTTACATCTCTCATTACGTAATATACTATAAAGTGGAGCTAAGGGGCCCAAAATAATGTATTTTCCTTAATAAACTTTTGGCATAAACTTAATAACAAACAGTTACAGCACATTAAAGTTCAATCAATTAATAAACACTTGTTCCAAACTACAATAATTAATTATGTTGTAAAAAGAAACTTCGAATACTATACATTTAGTTGAACAATTTTAAGTTAAAAAAATTAATAGTATTGTATTATTATAAAAGTTACGGCTATTTAAATTTTTTGTTGGGAGCCACTTAATAATAATAACATAACTGGAAAACTAGTTGCCGTTAATAGTTATTTGTCAAACTAGAGAAGAAAGCGCTTCTTTTTCCCCCTCAAGTGGAAGACACAACATTTTTTTCACGACATGTTTCTAAAAACAATTTGCTCGGACCTAAAATACACTTTGACAGACTGACAAGTTAAAAGTTAGGTTATCAGACACAAGGCGGTTAAGTAGTGTTGCCAATGAACTAATCTTAAATATCTTTAATAAGTTGTCAAATTGTGAATTAATAAGAAAAAGAAAATTATGACATAATAGTAGTAGTAAAGTATGTATATCACTAAAATAAGGATTTTTCAATAAAATAAGGAATTTATTACAATTTTTATAATATATTTTTTGTAAATAACATTCATATTGGCAACACTTCTATATTTTCCTCTATAGAGAGGAACAACACATTTTCCTCACTATTTGGGGAGAAGAACGGTGGGGTTTCCTACCATGTCGTGAAAAAAATTAATTTAAATGTCATTTCTTTAAACGTCAAAGTTTAATAAAATATAGTTAAGTGCAAAATTCTTAATACTTTCAGTAACGAGATATATAGATATATGGTTAATGGGTAAAGTTCATTAATTAATAAACAATCTATAATTCACTGCTCTTGTTAGGTGCCTAATTAAAATGAAAGCAAATTGTCAGACTTGAAAGAAACTTATTTCTATTGAAACGAAAAAATAATGATTATTTTCAAGGTTAATACCACTAGAGGTAAATATTTTATGAATTTTTTTGTTTTTGTAAACTATTATGTCAAAATTTCGAGGTTCAAAAATTTCGTTGAGAACACCAGGAGACCGAAAGTCGAGTGGTAATTGAGACATTTTTTTTTTTTAATTAAGCGGATCGATTGCTACGGTCATTACCGCTGGAGACATTTTTGATGATTTACCTCGAATGGTATTAGGATAGATTATTCAACAAGATACACTATTTTCAATTCAGATAAACTTTCAATCTTTTCCGTACGTTATGAATCACCATGTATATTTCACTTTCATCACTTAGAAAAATGTTTCTACAATTTGCGTAGTCGCGTTTGTTTGCGGCGTGGGAACGAGTAACATGGCCGTTGGGCGTTCACTAAGTGTGTCTGGCCCAGAGAAATCGTTGGGTTGTAAAAATAACCTAGGAACTGACACATCCTAGTTCACAATCATACTAATTGCGGGAAAAAGATGCTGTAATTAGAATGATAGTACATAAATCATACAGTTACAATTTCATTGACAAAACAAATTGTAATTAATATGATTGTGAACTAGGGTACTGAATTGTAGAGGTCGGTAGGGTCGAAATATTTGAACAGCCTACTGGCGGCAAATGTATAAATTCGCCAGTGACTATTTGTTTTTAGTTATGTACAGTCTGTACCAGGATGTGGTTAAAAGATAATAAAATTTTTTATTCCGATTTTAGGAAAAATGTTATTTTTTTATGTGTTTCTGTTTGTCTTTAAACACCTGCAAAAAAAAAAACTTTTACTGCTTTTATTACCAAAATAAAATAAAATATTGGTTACGTTATATACTACATATATAAAAAAATTACAAATTCGCTTAAAAACAGACATATTTGTTTTGATGACTGAACTGGCACAGATTTACAGCAAAGCATAATGAAGTTTATTTTTAAGCGCTTTCAATTCTTTCCTTTTTTAATTTTAAATCAATAAATATTTTATTTTAAACTGTGTAACATAAAATGATTTGATGATTGTTTTCATAAATTTCAAGGTAATCAGAAACTTTTATAAAGAATATCATTTTTCCCTAAAATCAAAAATATAAAATAGAAATAGCATCACGCCTTTTACCCGTTGTGGGTCTGGCATTCTGCTTACGCAGATCTCGGTAAGTGATATATTTTTGAGTATGAAATGCGGTTACCAGCCGTCAAGTCATGGCCCCCAAAGTTAGTTGTTAGTGGAGAGGGAAATACAGTTTACATTATCAATAGATAGGTTCTATACATAAATAAAATGGTATAAATGTAAATAATTCATTATTTTTATGTAATTTAAATACAATAAACTGTTATTTTTATATTTATATTTTCTTTAGCACACATAAAAATAGGAATTTTTCTTAATTCTTGTCGTACCCCTTGCAAACACTTTACGTGCCCTTAGGGGTACGCGTACCACACTTTGGGAAACACTGCTCTAGACAATAATGCATTCGTACCTTAAACGGAACCTACTGTATACAACATTAATTTAATACTGAATATTAAAAGCAAACAGTTTCTAGATGATTTTGAGATGTGTTAAACTAGTGTCTTTGAACGGAGATCCGAAAAAATTATTATGGTTTATTCTACAATTAGAAAAGATTTCTTTATATTTAAGAAATATGTTTCTTTAATATTTATTTTAATATTAAAATTTTCTTATAAATGCGAATTATTTAAGTAAAAGTATGTAAGATTTTTGGATTTAATAATTTAAATTTTTAAATCTTTCGTATCATTAAAACAAATGTATTTTGCACTAAAAGAAATGATAAAATGTGGGAAAAATACTCGTTTAACACAAAGAAATACTATATAAAGTAAATAAAAAATAACTGGGTACAAGCTTCTTTCAATATTTAAATACTATATATTTAGAATTATCTTTCACATTTCTTTACTTCAAATAATAATTTTACAGGATATACTGCGCTTGGTTGTCTGCTTCGAAATCCGATTTCTTTAAATTAATTAAATATATATTGAGTCAAAAGAAAGCACTATTCCCTTGTCTGTCTGTATTACTGCGTAATAGTTGTAGTTATTCCCTGTTTGTTATTCGGTGAGTTTTATATGTAAATGTGTATTTGAACTGTGCATTATATTTTGAATTAATTAATAATGGATGTGTCACATATTTAAAAAGAGTGGGGGATTTGAATCTCTTCCATAGAGCTAAAGGTACGTCTTTTAAATTATATAAAAATTAAGAAAATTATAAAGAAAAACATGAATCCAGTATATAGTTAAGTTTATTATATTTATTTTTTGTCTTAAAAGTATTTTATCTAATAAGTATTAACAGTGCAATATAGGCCAGTACTCTTTTTTAGAGTATTATACTCTTTTCTACATAATATCCTCTTCACTCTTAATTTTTATATAAAAAACTCACAATATACTCTTTCATATGTTATAATATGTTACAAATATAGAATGTTACAAATCTATAAATTACATTTGTCAAAACGCAGGATAATTACAAATTTCGAAAATACATATCTCGGATATACAAATGTTGAATAATAGGTACCTACAGAAAATTTTCATTAAAAATTAGTGCTATGATTCGAAATTATCGAACGTGAGTTGTATAGGCTTAGGGTCTGTTTATTAAAAGTGCGAACAAATCGAGCATACCTACAAATAATTTCCATTAACATAATATTCGACATTCGTAACATCTCAAACATTCGATATTTGAATATTCGAGATTTGTAACATACAAGCTATTCGACAAATGCATTTGCGAGATTTGTAACGTTTGACATTTAAAACTTTTCCAACATTCGACATTTGTATTTTCGATAAATGTAAGTACACACTAATCGTAATTTTCAACATTTTTACATTCGAGAAATATAAACTCCTGGACAAAATTAACGCATCACTTTAAAAATTTTCAATAACTTATTATTTAATTGTTTTTCGTGTTTTTTATCATTTGCATAAGTTTTAGGTCTGCTGTGATATTTCTGAAAAACTAGTTCTTTTGTTCAATCATTTTTAAGCAACAAGCATCTTACTGCAACAATTGTAATAAAGTTTTTAAAATTTCTTAGTTCTTTTGCATGTAGTGTGTTTAAGTGTATAGAATATTCAATTTTAAGTTTGTAAAATGTATTTCACAGACTGGAGGTAGTGCGTCAACTTGATTGAATGAAGCATATTCTCAGCGTTATGTTGCTAATTTGTTAGAGATAAACTAAACTATAATAAGTAGAATGGTTAGACGTTTTCATGAAATTGGACCTCATTCTCGAAGGCTACAGGACAAGGGCAGAAACGATGTTCTAACGAGAAAGATGAGCGTTTTCTTAGATAATCAACTTTAAGAAATGAAGCTGGGCTAGGCAATAGAAGACCCGCAATTGCGCCACTTCTTACCACAGAGAACAGAATTGCTAAACTTCGTTTTGTCAGAAATTATGCTAACTAAACTGTGAATCAGTGGAAGAGAGTTTTATTTACCGATGAAACTAGAGTGAGCCTAAAATGATTTGATGGACGTGTACGAGTCTGGCGAAGACCTAGAGAGACATTTGCTAGTTGCAATAGTGTGTTCAAAATTCCATTTGGTGGAGACTCTATAATATTCTGGGGCGGTATTTGCTTTGACGCTTGTACAGAGTTGGTTCCTAATCGTGTGAGATCCATGAATGCAAATTTTTATTTAGATAACATTATTGTTGACCATGTAATGCCGTTTGCACCATTTGCGGGAGACAATTTTGAATTCATGCAAGACAACGCTCGGCCTCATGTGGCTAGAGATGTATTGGACTATCTAAACGTTGTTAACATACCGCTTATGCAATGGCCACCAAGAAATCCGGACTTAATCCCATAGAGCTTCTTTGGGATACGCTGAAACTATCAGTGAGACGTCATACGTCTGCACCTATGAACCTGAGGGAACTTGAAAATGCAGTTATTGCAGAATGGGCACATATTCAGAATGTCATACAAAATTTAATATCAAGTGTGCCCAGGCGCATGGAAGCAGTAATTAGAGCAAGTGGAGGCAACACACGTTACTGATTTGTTCAAGAATATCATTTTTTCATTTGTTTTGTTATTCCAAATTTAATTATTTTATTCGTAGGTTTCAATATAAATTGTTAATTTTTATAATTAAGCTTTAATACTTTCATTTTTCTATCTAATTTACTCCCAAATTCTCACATTATGTTGTAACAATATATTCAGCTAATTATTTTCCTTAATTTAATAAAATTAATTATAAAAACTATATTTGAAAATTGTGATGCGTTAATTTTGTCCAGGAGTTTATTTTCGGGAAATGTATTTTCGAGAAATGTTTTGTTACCTATTATTTTTTTATTAACTATTAATATTTGGTTATAGTTAATCAAATAAGTACTGGTTTAATGTTTCAGTCAAGGTATCATCATACTCTCTTTCTATAAAAAGAATCTGGTCAGCCTACATATAATTATCGTTAGTCTTACATACGGCACGGCGAATACTTTATTGAATGGTAGGACTATACAATGTGTTGCCTTGTAGGGTGTTGCTGTTTTCAAAGATTTCATGTAATTTAAGGCTAACGTCATATTTGACCGTAAACTACGGTTTTACCACAACTTCAAGCATCAAATAATAAAATTGTTTATATAAAGTATAATTTACTTACTATTTCATGCAAACAATATTTCAACTATCGAACTGCAGTTCCGTGGCCTTTTAGCCCTGACACACTTTCAAGTTGCTTTAAATTAAGGTACAACGAACGAAAGTCTGATAAACACTACAATACAGTTTATTTTGTGCTGCCAAAAGTAAAGTCAAGTAGAGATTATAATTTGACAGAAGCACGATTGTCGCAATGTTGCCAACCATAGAATGTAATAGTTTATTTTTAATAATACGGTTCTTTCTTTTGTGCATTAATTTAAAAATAAAATATGTATGTATTCAGTAACGAAGTTATTTACATTCTGATTAAAAATATAAATCTTAAAAAATTAACGAAAAGAAAGAGCAGCCACACATTTACTTTTTATGGCCCTATCATTTCATTATAATTTTCTCCGGAGTTTATTTGGATCCGTATTTTATTGTGAACATACATAAGAAGAAAGTGCACGTATCTTGGAGGAAATAGTAGAATCATAATTAAATTAAATCAGTTATTGTGACATAAAAAGTATTAATAAAAATTATATCGTGTTATTCAACAATAAAATTGTTTTTAAAAATTCTTCAAAAACCCTACAAAATATAACTTTCATATTTACATTTTTAAACATGTATAATTTATTAGCACACGTAAAATTTTAGTAACCAATGGGGTCCTTCACCATTTTCAAAAAATATTATTTATAAAACTTTTATCTAAATTGAAGACAATCTACACTTTTAAAAAGACTTAATGGGAAGGTGTGAACGTGCTTAAAATTCAATGTGTGCTATCCGATTTCCAATCCTTTGAAACTTCTCTAATGTTCATTTGTCAAATGTGCAACAATCTAAAATGGTTGAACCAAAAATTTTTGTTAGGTTAGCTCGCTTCGCTCGCGCTTCTTCTAAACAAACCTTTAGCCCGCGGAACTCACGCCCGACAAACTCGAATCACAGTGCGCATTTTTAATGGAACGTTTTCATAAATATTTACTCATTTTGTTTCATATCTCTGCTAAGTCGGCCATTTGAGACCGTTGCATATTTGACAAATGAACATAAGACAAGTTTCGAGGGATTGTAAATTAGATAGCACTCATTGAATTTTAGGTAGATGCATGCGCTCCCGTCTTATTTGTTGTTATTAAGCCATAATATTTTTTTTTTTTAATGTTGTGACGTCATTGTAAGGTGTTGTGGATCTCAAACAATAAGGCTAGGGATTATAATAAAGTGATACTTATTAGTTAGAAATAAATAATGTATTATGTATGTATTTATAATATACTTACGAATTCAATGTAAAACAAAAAGCTTGTCAACAGTTGGCAGCCATATACACTTAGACCATTTGACACGCAGGGGCCAGAAGGGCTTGCCAGGTGCAAAACTATTAATGGTGCCTCAATAATCATAAACAATGTATAAAAATATAATATTCTAAAATTTTGCATAGGTTATAAGGGTCTCAAAAACTATAGGTTCGGACACTAGAATTTTCCTTTCTCCAATAGCATTTGTTAAGTATATTCGTATAGGTATATAATGAATTTAAAAAAATGTATGATTAAATACTATAATTTTTAGGCTAATGTTTAGGGACATTTAAATGAAGACTGCGATTAATCGATTGGCGATATATATATATATATATATATATATATATATATATATATATATATATATATATATATATATATATATATATATATATATGCTACGTGTTTGCACTCGGCGTGCCAACGTTGCTATATCGAACCCGGGATCTTAAGGGTTGAACCTCGGCTAAACTCAGTGAAGATGGGGTGAGTCGGGGAATGTTATTGTTGAGGGCGCCAGTCGGCCAGAGCCTCAAGCGGTCCAACCTAATTTCGTTGACCGACGAATAAATCGAGCTCGGATTAGGAAGGGGTGAGAAAATGGCAATCAAAATAATATTACAAGTTACATCGCTCCAGAAGATGGGAACCGCACCGTCAGCACTGCCCCACGGTGCAACATGACACCCCTTTTAGAATAATTAGATAAGATTGTAGTTGTCTTAGAATATTTTATGTTATATTGTAATCAGTCTTAGTTGAACTGTTAAACGGAAAACATCTGAATTTAAATTGTACTTTTGTTAGTAACAAAATAAAAGTTTTTAAAAACACTGCGACTATAAATAAAACTTTAAGTGGCGCAGTCGGTAGGATTGCCAAAACAAAATTAACGGATATAATTTTGTTTCGTCTAACGATTTATTTGGCAATCGACAAAAGTCGCGAGTGAAAAGTTGAAGTCTCTGACAAAGTTGAACGTATATCAACTGCATCCTGACCCGCCAGCTGAGCGAACATCAGCCGGTGCCTGCCTACCTGACCCGTACGAGCTGAGAGGACATCAGCGCGACCGAGCCCAGGACACCAGGACAACCCCAGGAAGAGTACAACACAGCCAAGGACCAATGTACTGGATTCTCTTGCTGTAAGTACATGTCGCTTAGAGGCTCAACACTTTTTAATTTAAATTCAGACACAGAAAATTCCTCTCAGTCCGATTCTGACTCCGATCTAGAAGATCGTATACAAAATTTACACATTGATCAAAGAATAATTCTGAAACCAGCAACTCTCCTAACAAAAACAATGGCAGTAGTACCACTACGTAAAGAATATTTGGACATGGTTCCTGACTTTCATGGTGAAAGAGAATTATTACCTAGATTTATAGAAGTCTGCCAAAAATTAGTTAATACATTTTACAATTTAGCCAACCCAAACGACTTCCAAAATGAATATTTAATGTGTACTATTTATTCAAAAATTAAAGGCGAAGCCGCCGTTAACATTGCGTCCTGTGACATTAGAACATGGGATAATTTAAAAAATGCATTAATTAGCACATATGCAGATAAACGTGATATATTCACATTAAATATCGAGTTAACAGTACTCAAACAGAATCATAACGAAACCGTTTTTGATTTTTATAATAAAATTACAAAAGTATTAAACATGATAACATCTTATATTGCTACTCATAAAAATAATAATGAGAAACCAGTTTTAACTGAATATTTTAGAGAATATGCTTTGAGAATTTTACTCAAAGGGTTGAAAGAACCCATTGGTCAGCTTATGCGTGCCAAAAATCCTCAAAACTTAAGTTCCGCATTAAATATGCTTACAAACGACTTTCAATTCGAGTCACCTAAAAATATTAAACCGACTCAAAATAATTTTAAACAACCTATAAATTATTCGCGATTCCAACAAAATAAACTACCACCTAAAATAACTCATTACTCTCAACCCGAAAAAACAAATAATTACACATAACAAACACCAAAACCATTCACTCAAAATACATTTCAAAAGCCAAGACAATTTACACAACAAACAAGAGTTACGAATAATTATAAACCAACACCCATGAGTATTTCAACAAGAAACACTTTCCAACCACGACCAGGACCGTCTCAGCAATATGCTAGACCCGCGCAAAACACTGTACACGAAGAAATGTATAATATAGTTGAAAATGAAATCAACGCTGAATGCGAATTAAATTACATTCCCGAAAACGAAAACACCATAATAGAACACTCAGATGAAAATCCAAGTTACGATTTTCACAATTGGAACAAAACCATTTTTTAGGAGCAGTAGCCTCGGAAATAGAACAGCGCCAGTTCAACGAATCGAACTGATGAATTTAACAAATAATCAAAGTAAATTACCGTACATTATTTTTCCCGAGAATAATTTAAAAGTTCTCATAGATACAGGAAGTACTAAATCCTTTATCAAACCAAATATAGCACATAAATATTTTAAAAACTCGATAATTAATGATCCTTTCAAAATTTCGACAGCTCACGGTACATCCACAGAAAATTATAGTACTTTTATTCCAGCTTCAAAAATATTTAATTTAAATAAAAAGAACCTAAAATTAAAATATCACCTCTTCGATTTTCACGATCAATTTGATATCTTATTGGGACTAGATAATTTGAAATGATTAAAAACAGTTATAGACTTAAATCAAAGTTTATTAATTACATTAAATTCGAAAATTAAAATTAATCATCACAATTCCGAGAATAAAAGAGACGTTAACAACATCTCATATGAAAGTAGACACGTTATCTTAGTTCCGAGAACTGAGAAGGTAATCAGAGTTCAAGTAGATAAGAAAGACGGCATAATATTAATCCCCGAAATAAAAACTAATAATATTTTAATTCCCGAATGTGTATCCAAAGCCCAAAATTATCATGCTTTTTGCACAGTAATTAACTTATCGAATGATCAAATCAAATTAAACTTATTGAAACCAATTAACGTTGAAAGCATTGATAATTACGAGACGTACTCTAGTCCGAATTTAAATTTTATACAAACAGAAAATTTAAAATTTGATTTATCAAAAATTCGTACTGATCATATGAATGAAGAAGAAAAATTAATAATCACTAAATTAATTCACGAGTATTCGGATATTTTTCATTTAGAAAATAAGCAGTTGAGTTTTACGAATCAAATTAAACATTCTATTAAAACAAAAGACGAAATTCCTATTTACACCAAATCATATAGATATCCGGAAATTCATAAAGAGGAAGTACGATCTCAAATACAAAACATGCTTGATCAAAATATCATAAGACCATCATGTTCACCATGGTCGTCACCGATTTGGATCGTGCCTAAAAAACTAGACGCCTCTGGAAAAAGAAAGTGGCGTATAGTCATAGATTACCGTAAGTTGAATGATAAAACAATTGACGATCAATACCCGATACCGAACATAACTGACTTATTAGATAAATTAGGACGATGTCAGTATTTCACCACCCTGGACTTAGCATCTGGCTTCCACCAGATCGAAATGAACGAAATAGATATAGAAAAAACAGCATTCAACACAGCAGATGGGCACTACGAATTTCTACGTATGCCCGTTGGCTTAAAAAATGCCCCCGCTACTTTCCAGCGCGTAATGGATAATATTCTAAGAGGTTTAACTAATAACAAATGCTTGGTTTACCTAGATGATATTATTATTTTTAGCACCAGCCTTCAGGAACATATTAATAATTTAAAATTAGTTTTTGACCGATTGAGAAAATCAAATTTTAAAATACAATTAGATAAATCAGAATTTTTACAAAAAGAAGTGGCTTATTTAGGTCAAATTGTTACCCCTAATGGCGTAAAGCCAAACTCTGATAAAATTGTAGCTATTCAAAATTATCCGATTCCGAAAACCCCGAAACAAATAAAAGGCTTTTTAGGACTCCTCGGTTATTATAGAAAATTCATAAAAGACTTTGCTCGAATCTCTAAACCTCTCACTAAATGCTTAAAAAAGGACGCTACTATAAACATTGACGATCCCGATTATATTAAATGTTTCGAAACTTGTAAAAATCTTTTAATAAATGAACCAATCTTACAATACCCGGATTTCACGAAAGAATTCAACTTAACCTGCGACGCAAGCAAGGTTGCGATTGGCGCCGTGCAGTGGCGTGCCGTCCATGGATGCGTTGGATGCGGCGCATCCCTTAGAAATTTTGCAATACTTAATATTTATATTTATATTATATAAATTTACTAAAACAATTGTATTCAATATTACAAAATTATGAAAAACTAATAAATTGTTGAAAAATTTGCTCTCTTGCTATCAAATATCAGCTGCCGTATCCGTCCGAGCTCAACACGACGAGCTATGCCGCACCGTGGAAGCTGCTTTCAAATCGCTTCCACTGTTCCATTGACAGCCTCATCGCTGTAGTGTAGTTGGCGCATGCGCGTTCTATGCTAGGATCGGTCGCGCCTAGCTGCTTGTGGATGCGTTTTGAAAAACGCTTCTGCGATGCATTGCTTGCGTTTTAAGTATTAAATAATGTTGCAAAGTACAGTTAATGTATTATATCAGTGAAAATAGATTAATACTGGTTACAATATGCGACTTAAAATAAAATAATTAGTAATGACCATAGAAAATCAATCAATGCAATTATATAAGTGATGAATCTATTAAAAATAAAAATAAAAAACTTACATAATAACGCAGGCTAAATAATTTGTGAATAATAAATTGTGTGATTTACTAGAGAATTAGTTATTAGAGGTAGACTCAACCGTTTTTAGTTATATTCTTGCTTGTTATTGGTTGGTTTGATATGTTAGATTGCTTCGTTTTACTATAAATTATGTATTTTTTTTTTAATTTGGATTCAATTTTAACCACTGGTTTGGTTTACTAGTAGAGTAATATCGACTCTACTGATAAAAATAACTTAGTTATCGAAATACGTATATGAATTTTTCTTATTTTCATTATCAAATGATAGGGGTTATATTTATTCTTTTTTATTTGGAATTACATAATGCCAGTGGTAAGTGTAAAATATTATTATTTATTACTGGCTATAGATATTCTTTAAATTATTTTTTTTTTAAATATATCTACAGCTTCCCTTCGCCCAAAACTCACTGCACGCCACTGGCGCCGTGTTATCGCAAGGCAGCCTAGGTTAACCTTCTCATTGCATATGCAAGTAGAACTTTAAATACAACTGAAATGAACTACTCAACAATAGAGAAAGAACTTTTATCTATTGTTTGGGCGACACAATACTTCCGGCCCTATATTTTTGGACGGAAATTTAAAATTTTTACAGACCACAAACCTCTACAATGGCTTTTTTCATTGAAACAGTGTAGTCAAAAATTAATTAGATGGCGTTTAAAATTGGAGGAATTCGATTATGAAATCGTATATAAAAAAGGTAAATTAAATACAAATGCCGACGCTTTGAGCCGTATACCACAAAATAACGAAACACTTATTCAAAATTCCCCTGAAAATTTAGAAACAGAATCACCTCTTGCTCAGTACCAAATGTACTTAGAAAGTAAACAAAATAATTTACCTAGTGATTATAAAATCTTTGAAGTAGAAGGTGATCTTTTTAACGCACCTCACGATGAGAGTCTTGCTCATTGTGTTAGTAAAGATTTGGAAATGTTTCGTGGTATCGCTAAACAATTTAGAGAAAAATTTCAAAATTTACATAAATTAAAAGCTCAAAACCCTGAATTATATAATTTAGTTTACTTAAAAAGTAAAATCAGATTTATAATCTATTTAATATCAAAAATTAACCATTATAATAAGCCATCAAATCAGGATATGTTTTATACACTTTTAAATTTAAAAATATTTTGTCAAAAACATAAAATAAAAAATTTAAGTATCCCAAAATTAGGATGTGGTAAAGATTTATTACAATGGTCAAATGTAAAATCAATGTTAGAATTTATTTTTAAAAATACTGATATAATGATCACTGTTTATAAAAAACCAATTGACAACAAAATACCAGATTATGAACTTAATGCTAATGAAACTAATGATTGTGACGCATTCTTTAAATATAAGGATGACTTTAATCAGCAACTTGCAAAAGATAAAAATAATATACCGAACGACAACGAGTCCCTTATAGTAGAAGTAGACAAGAAAACTCAAGTTCAAGACGACGATGATGATAGTGACAATACTATACATTCAAATTTAGAAAACCCAATTATTGGTATACCAATAATTGAAAGTGCAGTAAATTATGGAAAAAATCAAATTATAATATCAGAAGTTGAACATAACCCCAGTGATCCTAAAATTTTAAAAATTCATGAGAATAAACAAAGATTCTTAGTACAATTTTCTAAAACAAACCCTGAGTCAGAAATGATTAAATTTATTAAAGAATTTATTGTACCTAAAGTTAAATATTATTTATATTTTAAAAATGAGTTGTATGAAAAATTCAGTAGAGTACTTCAAATATATTTCAAAAATTCTAGTATAAAATTTGTAAAATGTACAAGAATGTTAACAGACGTATACGACGAAGATGAAGTGATTCAACTAATTCAGATCTATCACGAAGGAAAAACCAACCACCGCGGACTTGATGAGACATTAGCTCGAATCAAACAACAATATTACTGGCCAAAACAGAGAACACTCATCCAATCTTATATAAATAACTGTGAAATCGTTCAGTTAACTAAATATGATAGAAAACCGTTAAAATTGAAATTTAACATTACTCCCACACCTACGAAACCCTTTGAAATTATTCATGTAGATAGTATTACATTAGAAAAAGTAAAATTTCTTACAGTAGGAGATTCGTTCTCTAAGTATGCTCAAGCATACAGATTAAATTCAGCACAAGGGATAGAAATTGTAAATAATTTAATAAAATTCTTTACTCACCACGGTATACCAGACACAATCATTTCAGACAACGGCTTGGAATCTAAAACTCTCTAGTTAGAGAATTATTAGAATTACATAAAGTAAAAATTCATTTCGTTAGTTCACAACATCCTGAATCTAACGGCATCATTGAGAGATTCCATTCAACTTTAATAGAACATATAAGATTGTTTAACAATCAAGATGAATACAAAAAAGAAGCTATAGAGACAAAAGTAAATTATGCGCTTTTAGCCTACAATAATACAATACATTCCGTTACTAAATTGAAACCATTTGAAATAACACTTGGCCACCTAGACATAAATTCCCCATTTAATATTGAAATTGATAAACAATTAGTAAATAATTATATATCTCATCATAAAGATAAAATGAAATTATTGTATAAAAAAATAAATGAAAAATTACAACATCATAAAGAAAAAATTATAAATAAACGTAACGAAGACCGCGATGAATTACCGGAAATCCCAGAACGAGTATATGTAAAAAATCGTCAAAAACAACAAAAGACGCGTAATAAATATAAAGCAGAAATAGTTAAAAGCGTAAACCCGAAATTAAAAACCGCAAAATTAAATGTAAGACACGGTAATACAGCTGAAAATATTCACCTCTCAAATATTAAAAAACCTAAAAAATTTACTAATAAATTTAAAAATCTTCCAGGTTGTTCGGGTTGTGCTATGGATCCGAAATAATAAACATAACGGAGAACAGAGGCATTCTGCCAATAAACTTGGGACCCGCAAAATTAGAAAAACTTCAACACACATTTGTACACTATTACGAACTAAACCCACTCTTAAATGAATTCAACAACTTAAATAAACGATATAACCTTTTAAAACTAAACGTGGCTAATAAAATTTGTAGAGTTGTAGAGTTTGTAGCATCACACATTTTTTTTGCTGCACTTTTGATTGCTTTTTTGTAGTTTTAAACGTTTTGTTTATTATTAAACTAATGTTGTTTTGTGTGTAATCTTCTGCTCGTCTGTTTGGTGTTGTTTATTTTCTCGAATTATAATTTGCGAGCTTCAGATTTTGATCTAAAAATTTGTGAGTTTTTAATTTTTTCTTCGTTGCCTTAAAACTTAATTAAACAACTTTGTGCGGGTGTGTGAGATAGCGCCCCATCTTTTCTGGCGAAGATTCGTACCGTTACAAAAAATGTCTACAGTGTGCACTGTATGCAACAAAAAATATGAAAACAACTCATCAATAAAATGTTATAGTTGTGCTGGTGTATTTCACACTGATTGTATGCAAATATCACAGGCTGATTCCCGATATCTTCGTGCAAGAAAAAATATAAAATGGTTTTGTAATCCATGTGAAGCATCTGCCGAATTTAGATCAAACGAATTTAGTGAATTGAAATCACTTTTACTCGGCATGCAAGAGCAGTTTAAAAAACTAGAAGCTGAAGTAAACTCACTAAAAAATAAAACAAAATTTGAAGATTCCCAACAATTTGAAAATATTGTGGCTGAAATTAATGACCGCCATAATAGAGAAAAAAATATTATTGTTTTCAATCTCCCTGATGATGATTCCGCTGGTGGTCGTAAAAATGATAACTCTACAGTTAGAGAAATTTTAGAACTGACAACTTCACCTGTGCCTGTTTCCGACTGCAAGATTTATAGATTGGGGAAATTTAGCAATGGGAAATCCAGACCACTTAAAATATCCTTCAAAGATTCATCTGAAGCACTAAATGTATTGAAAAATACTAAGAAGTTACACAACACTAAATTCAATAAAATAAAAATTGTGAGTGATAAAACCCCCAAACAAAGAGAATTTCTTCGTGAGCTAAATACTGAACTTCAAAGTCGTTTAAACAAGGGTGAAAAAAATTTAGTGATTAAATACATAAATAATGTACCGCGTATTACTTCAAAAAACTAATTTCATCAAATCGGAATGTCTCAGTTTTTTACCAAAATGTGCGCGGCTTAAATACAAAAGTCTCTGAATTTTATTTAAATGTTCTTCCCACAAATTTCGATGTCCTTGTGCTCACAGAAACTTGGCTTACCGATAATATTCTCAGTAGCGAACTGTTCGATCTGCGCTACACTGTATTTCGTGCTGACCGTGACCACTGTCGAACTGGCAAAAGCAGAGGTGGTGGAGTGCTCATAGCTGTAAATGACTCTTTCACAGCTCAAGAAATTCACATTCCATGTGATATCATCAATATAGATTTTTTGTGTGTAAAACTGTTGTCACCGAATTCGGTTGTTCTCACATATATAATTGCTATTTATATTCCTCCTGATGTTAGTACTCATGATCGCTTATGCTTCTATGATTTCTTAAGTTCATTATCTTTCATATTTAAATTTAATGTTTTGATTATTGGGGACTTTAATATTACAAATTTAAAAGAATATTATATTTCAAAAATATCAGATACTAACGTCAGTTATTTTCTTAATTTTGTAAATATACTAAACATGGTCCAATATAATTATATTTCCAATTTCTATAATAGAATATTAGATGTTGTTATTTCCAACATGAGTTGCAGTGTTGTAAATGAGATAACAAATCTAGTACAGGAAGATAAACACCACCCATCGCTATTAATTGAGTTTTCGTTCAATAATTTTCCTTACAATAATTTAATAGAAAATCAATCAGTCATGTACAATTTAAAAAGTGGAAATTACTCTCTTTTATATCAATTACTTTCCGAACAAGACTGGTCTATTTTAGAAAATTATAATAATGTAAACTTGGCTGTTGATAAATTTTATGAAATACTATATAGCATCATAGATATTTGTATTCCAAAATTTATTGTACGTCCTAGAAAATATCCTGTTTGGTTTTCTTCTGAACTTATACATAATATAAAATTAAAACATCGCCTGAGGAAACAATATAATAAACATGGTTCTTTGAATAACTTAGAAATGTTCAAAAATGTGCGTTCTAAAGTAAAATTATTAATAAAGCAATGCTACAGAAATTATGTTAATAATGTTGAAAATAGTATTGTGTCTGATGCAAAAAATTTCTTTCAGTTTATTAATTCGAAGAAATCAGCAAACAAAATTCCTTCTACCATGCACTATGATAATCAATCCCTCACTAACGGATCTGATATTGCAGAGGCTTTTGCAAAATTTTTTAAAAGTGTCTATAATACTGACAACATTGTTGTTAACAATATTCATCAGATTTCACCGGTCTTAAATAATGTGGTAAATACGAATTGCATTTCATTGGATGATATCTTGCTGGCAATTAAATCATTAAAAAGTACAAAATCTGTTGGGCCAGATAATATTCCCATATATATTTTTAAAGGTTGTGATGATATTTTCATTCATCCACTTCTTATTTTATTTAATTTAAGTTTAAAAAATGAAATTTTTCCGGATAAATGGAAATTTTCTAAAATATATCCTTTGTTTAAATCTGGTGATAAAACTCAGATTACAAATTATCGCCCCATATCTTGTTTGAACTCCGTTGCTAAAATTTTTGAATCAATTTTATTTAAAAATATTCAATTTCAAACACAATGTCTAATAAGTTCTGCTCAACATGGTTTTGTTAAATCCAGATCAACAGTGTCCAACCTTGCAAATTTTGTGCAATATATTTATGATGCTTTTGAAAATAAACATCAGGTAGACGCGATTTACACAGATTTCAAGAAAGCTTTTGACTCTGTTGTCCATAGCGTTTTACTTCATAAATTGGAACATATAGGTTTCTCCCCTGCTTTACTTAATCTATGTCAATCGTATTTAACTGGGAGAATACAACATGTTCTGTGTAATGGCTTTAAATCTACAAATTTTATAGCTTACTCGGGTGTTCCTCAAGGGTCTGTACTTGGCCCTTTATTATTCATTCTTTTTGTTAATGACATTACGAGTGTAGTGAAATTTTCGAAGTATCTATTGTATGCTGATGACTTTAAAATATTTAATACAATACGTAATATTTCTGACTGTTATCATTTGCAGGAAGACTTAAATGCTATTTACTTGTGGTCATTAAATAATTACTTGCAATTCAATATAGAAAAGTGTTATGTAATAACTTTTTCTAGAAAAGCTGTGAACATTTCTTTTGATTATTTAATGAATAATGTAAATGTTACAAGAGTCACTTTCATAAAAGATTTAGGTATTTTACTTGATGCTAAATTAAATTTCATATTTCATGTTGAATATATTGTTAACAAAGGCTTGAGAACCTTAGGTTTCATTTTAAGATGTACGTCCAAGTTTCAAAATATTTTATGTCTCAAAACTCTGTTTTTTTCACTTGTTCTGAGTAAAATTGAATATGGTGACATTATATGGAACCCTACTCAGCAATATTTAATAAATTCTCTAGAGAATATACAAAAAAAATTTTGCAAATTTGTTTATTTTAGAATATTTAAATTGTGGCCAAATCTGAGTTATGAGACATTACTTTCTATATTTAATTTGGACTCACTGGAATCACGACGTACAAAACATTTAATACTATTTTTATATAAAATTGTTAATAGTCATATTGATGATAGTGATTTGCTCAGTATGCTAAATTTTTACGTAAATGTCTGTAATACCAGAAGTACGGACACTTTTTACTGCAAATCGTCTCGTACTTGTTACCATTTTAACGCACCTATTAACAAAATGTGTCATTGTTATAATTTATTTGGTAACTCTCTTGATTTTTCTTTAGATGTTAAAAAATTTAAGAAAGTTCTTAATAACTTATTGTAAGCTACTCAAATGTTAAATGTTCTTATGTGTATATTAATTCTACAATATTTCGCTTTGTTTTGTGATATTATTCTGTAATTGGGCTTCTGCCTGTTGAATAATAAAGTTATTATTATTATTATTATTGTTATTAAAAAAACCACTCAATTAACTGAATTTGAAAATAATAATAAAATTTTGGAATATGTTCGTGGAAATATCGTTGAAAAACTAAATCGAATGACTCTTTATTCAAAATCAAGAAGTAAACGTGGCCTTATAGATGGCCTGGGGACCATATTTAAACAAATAACAGGAAATTTGGACGCAGAAGATGGCAAAAGATATAATCAAATTTTGAAACATTTAGAAGAAAACCAACATCACCTTGAAAATCAATTAAAACTGGCATATTCTGTTAATAATAAAATAATAAGAAATTTTAATACAACAATTCAAAACATTCGGCATAACGAATCTATTTTAAAAGAAAAAATTGAACATTTTAATAAATTATTAAACCTTAATCTTAATCTGAATGAAATTCTTTTCGTAAAAGACCTGTATAATCAATTAATAACACTTTATAGTACAATCTTGAATATTGTTCAAGATATTGAAAACTCAATAACATTTTGTAAGATGAGGACATTGCACCCCTCTATCATAAATCCCGAACAACTGTTATCAGAATTATATAGAATATCGCATTATTATCAAGGACAATTACCTTTTGAACCAAAGTTAGAAAATATGTTGGATTATGAGTCATTGTTAAAAGTAAATTGTAAAATTGAAAACGCACAGATAATTTATTTTATTTCAATTCCAATAAATTTCGAAAAGGATTTTGATTTATATTATTTGCATCCATTACCTACTAGGTATGAGTCAGAATTCGTTACTGTAATACCTGACGTTAATTACTTTTTAAAATCGAAAGATAATGAAATAAAGCCTCTAAGTAGCATGTGTACTAAAAGCAGAGTATACCAGTGCCCAAATGAGTTCCACGCTCATTTCAACCCATCCTGTGAAGAAGACATCCTGCTCAAGGGAAACTCAAGCCAATGCCATTTCACAAAATTAGAAATCAGTGCCCGGATAACACAAACATTAAAACATTAGTGGGTGTATACCTAATAAAAGGAAATAAGTGTGCGATTATATTTAAATAAAAAACATTAAATTACTTGGAGAAGACATCTGGAACACCTTTAATATTACCAAAACTAAATTTCAAACTTAGTGAAAATAAAATATCATACATGACCATTAAATTAAAGAAAATGAAACTTGAAGATATTCCAATCCACACTCCTACAATAATTAAACATAATTTAACGAGATATTATTCACTTAACATTTGGACATTATTATTATACTTTGGAATAGTTATAACAATTATTTATGTTTCATGTAAACGTTTAACTGCAAAATTGGTTAAACGAAATCAACAGAACCACCAAGCCGAACCAGAAGAATCTCAACTTCACGGGGGAGCTTTGTTCTAAGGAGGGAGGAGTTACATCGCTCCAGAAGATGGGAACCGCACCGTCAGCACTGCCCCACGGTGCAACATGACACCCCTTTTAGAATATTTAGATAAGATTGTAGTTGTCTTAGAATATTTTATGTTATATTGTAATCAGTCTTAGTTGAACTGTTAAACGGAAAACATCTGAATTTAAATTGTACTTTTGTTAGTAACAAAATAAAAGTTTTTAAAAACACAGCGACTATAAATAAAACTTTAAGTTATATATATATATATATATATATATATATATATATATATATATATATATATATATATATAAATTAAATAATTTCGTTTGTATTATTTGAAAAAAATTAATTTTATTTTCACACAAGGTTACATGTGTTGAGACAAGAGAATACAGAAAGAATGAACACCTTATCTAAGTTACAGGGGGTTTTATTACATAGCACATCATAATGGAAAAGTACTGCAGGAAGTGCTGACATAATAATAATTATTGTAGAATAGGATTACAACAATACATAATTCCTCCCTTCTAAGATTTTACAATAATTATTATGCAATATTTCTAATAAAATAGTTTCAGCTGTGCTTTTGTCACAGAAATTGGTAGTGAGATAAAGTTTTAAATCTGCCCAA
This sequence comes from Poecilus cupreus, assembly GCA_963942605.1. Classification (NCBI taxonomy): domain Eukaryota; kingdom Metazoa; phylum Arthropoda; class Insecta; order Coleoptera; family Carabidae; genus Poecilus; species Poecilus cupreus. Next base: position 21,325,958 of record OZ012727.1, read on the forward strand.
TCTGCGAATTTATTTTCGGAAAGTAATTCGGCAGCTTTACCTGTTAGTTTAGTTTTTATAAGTCCAAAAAGATATGTTTTTTGAATGGGATTTAGTGGCGTGGTTTGTAGCGTAGACACAACGTCGTCTACGGCACTGATGAAGTTATTTAATAATTTAATATCTCCGTTGTATGGAGGAATAATTTCTGAGAGATTTTTTAATTCTAATAGTGTAGTCATGATTGAACTTTTTGTTATTTATAATCTACTCGGCTTTAGAATAATGTTTTTTACAGTATTATTTAAAGGAGTATTGTTTTCTACTTCACTATCAGATGTTTCAGAATCTGTAGTATTATTACTATCAGACATAAATTGTATTTGTGTTTGTGTGTTTAGGACTGTGCCGGTCCCTCGATACCTTTATTACTAGTCAGTTGCTAGAGGTACCCCTTTGTGTAACACAGAAAATTAGTACAATAATACAAATATTAACTTACAAAGTTAATGTAAATAATATAAAGATTGTTTGATGCTTTACGGACATCACCGGGTCGCTGATTCTTCCTGAATCTGAAGACGTGATCGAAAGGGTTGTCGAACAGCAAGTCTTCCTTCCTCTTGATTTCTCGGTTGTTCGGTTGCCAAGGAAAGATGATTTCTCCGTGGGATCTGCGTTTCTTGACGTTTCCACAGGTCGTTGAAGACGGATTTGTAGAAATTTCAATTTTTCTTGGTTCGTAATTAATTGATTGGTTTATCAGAGTAAAGAATTAAAATTCACCACACAATTACTTTTTGTGTTTCTCTGATCCTACCGATGACTGCGCCAATTAAATAATTTCGTTTGAATTATTTGAAAAAAATTAATTTTATTTTCACACAAGGTTACATGTGTTGAGACAAGAGAATACAGGAAGAATGAACACCTTATCTAAGTTACAGGGGGTTTTATTACATAGCACATCATAATGGAAAAGTACTGCAGGAAGTGCTGACATAATAATAATTATTGTAGAATAGGATTACAACAATACATAATTTATATATATATATATATATATATATATATATATATATATATATATATATATATATACAGGGTGTTAATACTAAGTCGTTACACCCGAAAATGGTAGATAGAACTCATTAAAACAAACAACTTTTTTTAGCTCCAATTTTTTATTTGGAGCCCCATTTCATAGTTATCGGCGTTCTCTTGTTTTTCGAAAAATCGTCATAACTCCCTTATTTTAAGGAATATTTAAAAAATACAAAAACTTTAAGCATTTGCTTTCGGTTCTCTAAAACACTTGTATTTACAATTATTTTCTATTTCATCAAATAACAAAATGGCGACCAATCAAAAATTTCTAAACAAGATATTTTGAAAACCACCCCATCGATATTCGAAAATGAAACATTTTTAAAATCCTTAAACTTTATGTTACAATATTTGTCTGAAACATTTTTTTCTATCTGACCAACAAAAGTTTTTATTGATATTGAATTGCAAGATAAATTTTAACAAACTGCAACAATCATTTAAAACAAAGTAGGCTTGCTGCTATTAAACAAGAAAAACAAGAAATAAACAAGAAAAATAAAACAATAAACAATGAATCAACAAGGGAGGGACTAAATATTATTTTCAAAATGGCCACCATTCGCAGCAACGCAAGCCTGGCAGCGTGCTTTGATGTTGGTGGAGACCTTCGCAAGGACTGCCTGCTTCTCTTTTATATCTTCTGCTGCAGCCACGATTCTAGCCACTAGTTCTAACTCTGTGTTCACCGGTGTCTCGTAAACAGAGGTCTTCATCTGACGCAACTGGACCTCTCCTCCCAATCCACTTATTCGGGTATTTTCTATTTAACAATGCGGTGACTTCTCGCGTTGTGTGAGCCGGTGCCCCATCATGCTGAAACCAAAGTCTCCGCCTTATGTTTAGTGGCAAGTCTTCAAGTATTTCAAACGGTTTGGGAGAACGTAGGGTCCAATAACCTACTCCCCTATAATAATAAATGGTGCGTGGGGATTCTCGTCAGCCCACAAATGATTATTTTTAGAATTAAATACCCCGTCCCTAGTGAAGCAAGCTTCGTCGGTAAACAAAACAAATTTTTCAAAATGCCTTCTCAGATTACAACGCCGAAGGAGCCAACGACAGAACAATAGTCTTGGCTGGAAGTCGTCAGGTCCCAAAGCTTGAACTTTTTGCCTAGAGTACGGGTAAAGGCCCTGCTCATTCAGAACTTGCCAAACACTGGCATGATTCACATTTAATCTTTTCCCTATTATTCTTGTGCTCGTCGATGGCTCATCTTCAATATTGTTAAGTACAGCCTCTTCAAATCTAGGGGTACGACGTACCCTGTTGGCGTTTCCACCAGTTGTTGGGTAGAAACAACCAGTTTCTAACAAACGCCTACAAATTTTTCTGAAGAGTTGGCTACTTGGTTGTTGACGATTCGGGTATCTTTCCCGATAAATTCTTCGAGCTTCCTGTGCATAGCGCCTTGCCTCCCCAAAATCCAGAAGCATGTCAAGAAGTTCAACTTTTTCATAATGATGCATGTTTACGTATAAATTATGCAAAATACAAACATACAAACGGACATACACGTGCGCTAAATTTGAAGTAACTTGTTTTTGAGTACTTGTCAAATCTAATCGCTTTTTTGTTTCATTGTTTTAAGCAGCTTGTTCGTTTTTAATGCTTTTTTTTTAGTTTGTTAATATTTATGTAAGCCAAGTAATTGAACAAAAACTTTTTTTTTTGCCAGATAGAAAAAAATGTTTCAGTCAAATATTGTAATAGAAAGTTTGAGGATTTTAAAAATGTTTTATTTTCAAAAATCGATGGGGTGGTTTTCAAAATATCTTGTTTAGAAATTTTTGATTGGTCGCCATTTTGTTATTTGATGAAATAGAAAATAATTGTAAATACAAGTGTTTTAGAGAACCAAAAGCAAATGCTTAAAGTTTTTGTATTTTTTAAATATTCCTTAAAATAAGGGAGTTATGAAGATTTTTCGAAAAACAAGAGAACGCCAATAACTAGGAAATGGGGCTCCAAATAAAAAATTTGAGCTAAAAAAAGTTGTTCGTTTTAATGATTTCTATCTACCATTTTCGGGTGTAACGACTTAGTATTAACACCCTGTATATATATATATATATATATATGCTACGTGTTTGCACTCGGCGTGCCAACGTTGCTATATCGAACCCGGGATCTTAAGGGTTGAACCTCGGCTAAACTCAGTGAAGATGGGGTGAGTCGGGGAATGTTATTGTTGAGGGCGCCAGTCGGCCAGAGCCTCAAGCGGTCCAACCTAATTTCGTTGACCGACGAATAAATCGAGCTCGGATTAGGAAGGGGTGAGAAAATGGCAATCAAAATAATATTACGCATTCACGAGTAAACTTGACAGCTATATTAATTTAAAGAAAAGGCAAGGTAAATGTACAGAACATTAAACAAACTATTAAACTTTTCCGTAACGAATCTAGTCAAGAGGAAATTTAATGTAGAAAAAAAACAAAAGAAAGTAAACTAAAGCAGTGGGTCGTTGTGTTTCAGTAGTGTCTAGGACGGCTAAGTTGGCGTAGTTGCCTAGATGAACAAAAGGCGCTAATAACAAAATCACGGCGGCTCGGTGGTACCAGCGAACGCGACGCGAGCGCAGAATTAGAGCAAGCGTAGCCCTAATCACTAGCACGACGCACGAACAACACACTAACCGTGCATCAACGCACAAACAAATTTGATCTAGTGAATCAATATGAAACACTTGACTAGACCTAACAGTCAGTGAGTAAATTAACATAAAATAATTAACGTAATAAACTGTCAATGGACGCTGAGCGTCAAACATAAATAATAATAAACAGTTCGAAATAAATGAGAAAATAAAATGGTTCGCTTAGCTGAGCTGAGATCCAGACGTTGACAGTGAACAGCGCTACGGTCGACGAGGCTGAAGGCCAGTTGGCGGATGAGCTCGAAGCTTCCCGAAGTGGCAATCCGCTGACGAATGATTTCCAAGATGGCGCAAGGCTCGTAGCGATGGAACGATGCTCGAATCGAGGTGACGTCATTCGCAAGATGGACAATAGAATTATTCGTACTCGTCAAGGTTGAGTTGAATACGAATTCACGATGTAGAATAGATGAACCATATGAGTTTCAACGGAAACTCAAAGTGTAACCAAACACAAAAATAAACGTAAAACGTAACGTAAATTAAAAAACCTGAAAATAAATTTGTAATTAGGTCAATGTAAAAAGGCGGGTCTTCGCAGCAAAACGGGTTTTTAAATTAATTTACCTGAGATCTTGTGCGGTTTTAAAGCGTAGAGAGTTATCTTGCTCGAAATTTAATCCGGATAAATCCGTAGAATTATTCAAAATACTCAAACAAATTCCAAATGGTGGTGCTACTTCGAATCCCAACAATGGTTTTCAAAATTTACGCAAACTGATTGCAAATCACAAAATTGAATTCTCAAAAAAATAGCACTACTTTCGAGGTTGAAAGTACTCAAAACAATGGCTGATAAAAACCGTTAAACATAATTACTTGAAAGAAAATCTAGTTTTGTCATGCATTTTACTAATTAAATTTAATAGGTTTGCATCAAATTGCTGCGTCGAACCAAGGGCTTTTTTACATTATAACCCAATCACGAAGAATGAAATGTATCCCGGTAGGAAGGGTTTCTTCAATTTGGGCGGAATAAACGAAGAAAACGAATTCAGAAAATAAATACAAACACAACAATCGATGATTGTAATATTCACAACTTCAGGGAAATAGGATAGGGTAATGGATAAATGCAACTACTTATAATGTAAAACTAATATCTTGACCAAATGTTATTTTAAATAAATATCGCTACAGTACGTGGCGCGCTCAAACAGCAACGGTAAAACAAGGAACCAAATTAAATTAACAAATGTGAACAACAAAATTAATTACAAACAAAGAATTAAGTAAGTGAAGTTAAATTATAAAAATTACAAAATGAAATGACGTGATGGTGAAAGAGGAAACAAAACTAAGGTAGGTGTTATTTTAATTGTGAAATACTACTGATTTTATTTTACTAAGTTAAACTATATTTTTAGGTTAGAATGAAAAGATTGAAGGAAAGGATAATATTCTAGGATTTTGAAAATAGGATCAAAGGACGAAATTGGAACGTTACAAATCCCCCCTTCGCTCCCGTGAGGTGAAATTTCCAATTTAACCTCAACAACTACAACTACAACAAAATAAATAGCTACTCGTTATCCGTATCGTCGGCAGGTGGTCCGTTCTTTAAATCTTTTATATGCCAAGTACCCCGGTCTCTTCCTTCTGCATCAACAAGCTTATAAATCAAATCCGAGAACTTTTGTTGTACTGTAAATGGTCCGACATACTTTGGAGCGAGTTTATGAGCAAAATAATCGGCTGCGTTTGATAGCTGAAAATTTTTTCGCCAAACTTTATCTCCTTCATGAAACTGGGCTGGACGGCGTCGAAGATTATATTGCGCACTATTACGCATATATGCCTGGTCCAAACGTTTCCTGATCTCGACATAAATTTTCTTAAAACCATCAGGCCGTATTTCTTTAACATTTTCGCGCGAATATTCGACTTTTCCGTCGTCTTGAATTGCGGCACGCGAATATTCCTCGCCAGAAAGAATGTGTTCACGTCCAAAGTTCACAAAAAAGGGCGTGAAGCCTGTGACGTCATGACTCAGAGTACGTACAGCGTAAGTGATACGAGCTAAATATTTTCCCCAGGTTCGATGGTTATCCTTCACGTACGAAGCTAACATACACTTAATTACACGATTAACTCGTTCGGTGGGATTATTCTGCGGGTGGTAAAGTGCATTATAAAGTATTTTTGTTTTGTAACTGCTACAGAGGTTACGAAACTCCTTGCTGCGACATTGTACACCATTATCACAGATAATAGACTGTGGTACACCATACATCAAAAATAGATCATTCTCAACATGTTTGACTATTGCCTGTGCGGTGGATTTTCTCAAAGGAAAGGTAAGTACATACTTACTATAGTAATCACATATTACTAATATAAAACGATGACCGTTAGATGATGGAGGTAATGGTCCCATTATATCCATACTAACCAACTGAAAAGGTCGGTAAACCCGTGGCTTAGCAGACCCCATAAGACCTGGTGGTGCTTTTTGCACTGCTTTACATTCAATACATGTGACGCACTTCCGTATGTAAGCTGAAACATCAGCGCGCATTTTCGGCCAATAATATTTGTGACACAACTTCTTGTATGTTTTTGATACTCCAGGATGTCCAGAAGTAGGTGCATCATGAGCTTCAGCTAAAATTGCTTGACGTTTTTCTTTTGGCACTACTAATTTCCAGCGATCCTCCTCGTCGCTAAGTTCAGGTACAGACGATTTTATATATTTGTACAACATTTTATCATTTTCATTTACACACCATGACTGATATTTTTTGCGTTGTTTTAGGACTTTCTCCTTCATAGAGTTATACCATTTATCCGTGGAATCTGTGCAAAGAGGGCTAACTAACGTAATATCAGCTACAGGAACTGAACGAGATAAACAGTCAGGTACTAGGTGATCTTTTCCTTTCCGATGTACTAGCATAAAATCAAATTGTTGCAGACGAATTGCCCAGCGACACAACTTGCCTGTCGACTGGTTAAAGTTCATCAACCATTGCAAAGAATGGTGATCGGTAATTACAGTAAATCTCATGCCTTCTAAATATGGACGTAATTTTTCTAGGGCCCAAACCACTGCGAGACATTCACGTTCTGTAGTATGATAATTTTGCTCCTGTTTTGAAAGTGAGCGACTCAAATAACATATGACACGTTCTTCTCCACCTAAAGTTTGTGTCAACACCGCGCCTAAACCATACGCACTGGCGTCAGTTTGCACAACAAAGGGTTGACTAAAATCTGGGCAAGTTAAAATTGGAGCTGAGACCAAACATTTTTTAAGCTTATTAAAGGAAAGCTGACATTCTTCTGTCCATGAAAATTTTTGACCTTTTCTCATTAATCGACATATGGGTGAAACTACTGTGGAAAAATTCGGTACGAAACGCCTGTACCAAGATGCCATTCCTAGAAAACTTCTAACATTTTTAACTGTTTTAGGACTTGGTATATTCAAGATTGCCTCCACTTTTTCCGGATCTACTCTTAATCCTAAATGATCAACAATATAACCTAAGTACTTTATCTGGGGACGACAAAAATGACTTTTCTCACGACTAACAGTTAAGCCTGCATTTATCAACCGATCAAAGATTTTTCCTAGAATTTCCAAGTGAGTAGAAAATGATTCAGATACGACGACAATATCGTCCAAATAAACGAATACGTACGGTTCCAGGTCACATCCGAGAACTGTGTCAATCAATCTCTGCCAAGTTGCTGGTGCATTGGTCACACCAAAAGGCATTCTGGTGAATTGATATAATCCACGACCGGGGATGGTGAAAGCAGTAATTTCCCGACTTTCTGGCTTGACTGGAATCTGCCAGTAGGCGGATTTAATATCGAGTGAACTGATATATTTAGCTCCACGTAATCTATCTAAAATAGCTGACACATATGGTATAGGGTAAGCATTCTTTTTTGTGACTTTATTAACGCGTCTAAAGTCTACGCAAAAACGATAAGTTCCGTCTTTCTTTGGTACCATCAATATAGGTGATGACCATGGGCTCGTAGATGGCTCTATGATACCGTCCTTTAACATGTTGTCTAATTCGTTATTGATGTGCTGCTGTATTACTGGAGAAACGGGATAATACCGTTGTTTGATCGGCGGGGAGTCTACCAAGATTTCATGTGAAACCAGGTGCGTACATCCTAACGAAGAACCCATAACTTTCCATTTTTCTTCCAGAAAATTGTCCAATATTACTTGTTGTTCTAATGTCAAACTACATGAAGGTGGAGTTTCCGAAATCGAGCAGACAGGTTCACTGGCCGAAAAGTACCATACATCTCGTTTCAAATCCGGGACGATTCCCATAATTCGCCAGAAATCTAATCCTAAAATTAAAGTATGATTTACGGAAGGAACGACAAGAAAATCTACTAAATTAATTTTGTCCAGCAAACGTACTGGTGCTGTCAACGAACCGATGCTTGAACATGACTCTCCGTTAGCCACAAGACAATCCGGTGTATCTCTTATATCTAAATCTAAATTAAATTCCTTAATAATTTCCCATCCTTTACCACCAATAATAGAACGAGATGCCCCTGAATCTAATAAACCAATGAAGTCTGTGCCGAAAATAGATACTTTCAGGTATGGCCTTTCGTCATGACCTAAATGCGAAAAAATATAGTCCAGAATTACTGACGTGTGTTGAAAGATTGGCGTTTCGGACTGGTTGAGTGTTGAGTTGGCCGCTTTCACGGAAAGAGACTTTACGCGACCGGTTAATGCCTCCTGTTTCCGTTTCCCTGACACTTAGGACAATTACGTGAGATTACTCCTACTTCTCCACATTTATAACAATATACTCTACGCGATTCTCGACAATCGACCGCTTTATGTCCACGAGAGCGACAGTTCCAACAAAGTAAGTCATTTCGGTTATTTGCGCGTGCATCCGATACTTCGGTTGCTGAAATACGAGAACGTGGTCGTTGATACGCGAGATCCGTCTCTAATGATTGATTGACCGTCGGTGGCGCTTTAAACTGTTGAGTTCTTGTATTTATGGATTCCAGTTGACTGCACATGGTGTCCAATTCCTCAACTGATTCTACTGTATGCAGACCTAATCCTACCTGTAAATAGGGTAATAAATTTCGACGAATATACACAATGCGCTCTGTATCCTTAGGACGTTTTCGTAGCCGCTTAAACAGACCTTCCATATTTGCAATAAACACTGATACCTTTTCCTCATTGCCTTGAGTTCTGTTTCTAATTTCATCCCAAAGGTTGTATTCGTAGTCGCAGGGCAGAAAAGTATCCCTTAACGATTGTACTAAGGCATCCCAATCGTAGAGGTTGTCACGTTTCGCTCTAAACCAGGTGAGTGCTTTCCCTGTAAATAATTCTACAGCTGACTGAAATAATTGCTCTTTCTTTACAGCACGAGCTATACGCAGCTCTTCAACACGCTCGAGAAAATTTGAAACCTTAGACTCTCCATCATAAGTCACATTCCACTTATGGACCGGATAATAAGAATTGTTAACGTCATTTCGGGAGGTTTGTGGAGTCAAAACAGATGTCAAACGATCCAACACTTGTGCTAACTGATTATATTCTGGGACAGTAGGTACCGTAGCTTGAGTTTCAGGAGATTCCTCCAGTAAACTTGAGTGATGCGGGACTTGTGGTTCTTCTTCTGGTTCATGCATCGATTTGTCATGCTCAGCCATCAAGATTGCCGATGCTTGTGCCGAAAATTTACATTTTGCGTCAAACAAATATTTCTCAACTCGCTTAATTAGTGAATCTACAGTTTTCTTATGATCTGGATCACGTATACGTTTTAATCGCAGTAAAACATGGGTCAAACGCGTACTTAGTTTAGCATACTCGTTCTGGTAATTTTCCGTATTGAAGTTATCTATCGCTATCCCTAATTCGTTTAATTTCTTTTCACAGATACTGACTTCTTTGGCCGATTCCAATGGCAGTTCGTAGGATTCTGTATCGATACTATTGGCATATTCAGTCCGAAAAATTTCTCGAAGTTTCGCTCGTTTATCAGACACGTTACCTGCATGGGGAATGTTGCGAAGCAATAACTCATATGAGAGTTCATCAGAAAGTAGACGATGGGCATCCATTCTAACTTCCATTGTATATAATATATGATAAAAAAAAACTAACTTCCCTAAATATATCCTAACACAACTAAGTACAATACTAATTTCTCTAAATAAATATCCACCAAATAATTCATAAAACAAATAAAGGTAGCAAGAGTGAATGAGAGAGAGAGAAAAGAATATTCACGAATGTAATACTATGAAAACAAAAGTTACTCGCGAAATAAAACAACTTGCAGATGTTAAAGCTACAATGCCAAATTCTATACGTACGATAGTGCAATGCGAAATATGTGATATAAGGCCTCACGTTCGAAAAAAATTTGCTACGTGGCCCCACGCGTTGGGTGCCAAAATTTTAAATGCTACGTGTTTGCACTCGGCGTGCCAACGTTGCTATATCGAACCCGGGATCTTAAGGGTTGAACCTCGGCTAAACTCAGTGAAGATGGGGTGAGTCGGGGAATGTTATTATTGAGGGCGCCAGTCGGCCAGAGCCTCAAGCGGTCCAACCTAATTTCGTTGACCGACGAATAAATCGAGCTCGGATTAGGAAGGGGTGAGAAAATGGCAATCAAAATAATATTACGCATTCACGAGTAAACTTGACAGCTATATTAATTTAAAGAAAAGGCAAGGTAAATGTACAGAACATTAAACAAACTATTAAACTTTTCCGTAACGAATCTAGTCAAGAGGAAATTTAATGTAGAAAAAAAAACAAAAGAAAGTAAACTAAAGCAGTGGGTCGTTGTGTTTCAGTAGTGTCTAGGACGGCTAAGTTGGCGTAGTTGCCTAGATGAACAAAAGGCGCTAATAACAAAATCACGGCGGCTCGGTGGTACCAGCGAACGCGACGCGAGCGCAGAATTAGAGCAAGCGTAGCCCTAATCACTAGCACGACGCACGAACAACACACTAACCGTGCATCAACGCACAAACAAATTTGATCTAGTGAATCAATATGAAACACTTGACTAGACCTAACAGTCAGTGAGTAAATTAACATAAAATAATTAACGTAATAAACTGTCAATGGACGCTGAGCGTCAAACATAAATAATAATAAACAGTTCGAAATAAATGAGAAAATAAAATGGTTCGCTTAGCTGAGCTGAGATCCAGACGTTGACAGTGAACAGCGCTACGGTCGACGAGGCTGAAGGCCAGTTGGCGGATGAGCTCGAAGCTTCCCGAAGTGGCAATCCGCTGACGAATGATTTCCAAGATGGCGCAAGGCTCGTAGCGATGGAACGATGCTCGAATCGAGGTGACGTCATTCGCAAGATGGACAATAGAATTATTCGTACTCGTCAAGGTTGAGTTGAATACGAATTCACGATGTAGAATAGATGAACCATATGAGTTTCAACGGAAACTCAAAGTGTAACCAAACACAAAAATAAACGTAAAACGTAACGTAAATTAAAAAACCTGAAAATAAATTTGTAATTAGGTCAATGTAAAAAGGCGGGTCTTCGCAGCAAAACGGGTTTTTAAATTAATTTACCTGAGATCTTGTGCGGTTTTAAAGCGTAGAGAGTTATCTTGCTCGAAATTTAATCCGGATAAATCCGTAGAATTATTCAAAATACTCAAACAAATTCCAAATGGTGGTGCTACTTCGAATCCCAACAATGGTTTTCAAAATTTACGCAAACTGATTGCAAATCACAAAATTGAATTCTCAAAAAAATAGCACTACTTTCGAGGTTGAAAGTACTCAAAACAATGGCTGATAAAAACCGTTAAACATAATTACTTGAAAGAAAATCTAGTTTTGTCATGCATTTTACTAATTAAATTTAATAGGTTTGCATCAAATTGCTGCGTCGAACCAAGGGCTTTTTTACATTATAACCCAATCACGAAGAATGAAATGTATCCCGGTAGGAAGGGTTTCTTCAATTTGGGCGGAATAAACGAAGAAAACGAATTCAGAAAATAAATACAAACACAACAATCGATGATTGTAATATTCACAACTTCAGGGAAATAGGATAGGGTAATGGATAAATGCAACTACTTATAATGTAAAACTAATATCTTGACCAAATGTTATTTTAAATAAATATCGCTACAGTACGTGGCGCGCTCAAACAGCAACGGTAAAACAAGGAACCAAATTAAATTAACAAATGTCAACAACAAAATTAATTACAAACAAAGAATTAAGTAAGTGAAGTTAAATTATAAAAATTACAAAATGAAATGACGTGATGGTGAAAGAGGAAACAAAACTAAGGTAGGTGTTATTTTAATTGTGAAATACTACTGATTTTATTTTACTAAGTTAAACTATATTTTTAGGTTAGAATGAAAAGATTGAAGGAAAGGATAATATTCTAGGATTTTGAAAATAGGATCAAAGGACGAAATTGGAACGTTACAAATCCCCCCTTCGCTCCCGTGAGGTGAAATTTCCAATTTAACCTCAACAACTACAACTACAACAAAATAAATAGCTACTCGTTATCCGTATCGTCGGCAGGTGGTCCGTTCTTTAAATCTTTTATATGCCAAGTACCCCGGTCTCTTCCTTCTGCATCAACAAGCTTATAAATCAAATCCGAGAACTTTTGTTGTACTGTAAATGGTCCGACATACTTTGGAGCGAGTTTATGAGCAAAATAATCGGCTGCGTTTGATAGCTGAAAATTTTTTCGCCAAACTTTATCTCCTTCATGAAACTGGGCTGGACGGCGTCGAAGATTATATTGCGCACTATTACGCATATATGCCTGGTCCAAACGTTTCCTGATCTCGACATAAATTTTCTTAAAACCATCAGGCCGTATTTCTTTAACATTTTCGCGCGAATATTCGACTTTTCCGTCGTCTTGAATTGCGGCACGCGAATATTCCTCGCCAGAAAGAATGTGTTCACGTCCAAAGTTCACAAAAAAGGGCGTGAAGCCTGTGACGTCATGACTCAGAGTACGTACAGCGTAAGTGATACGAGCTAAATATTTTCCCCAGGTTCGATGGTTATCCTTCACGTACGAAGCTAACATACACTTAATTACACGATTAACTCGTTCGGTGGGATTATTCTGCGGGTGGTAAAGTGCATTATAAAGTATTTTTGTTTTGTAACTGCTACAGAGGTTACGAAACTCCTTGCTGCGACATTGTACACCATTATCACAGATAATAGACTGTGGTACACCATACATCAAAAATAGATCATTCTCAACATGTTTGACTATTGCCTGTGCGGTGGATTTTCTCAAAGGAAAGGTAAGTACATACTTACTATAGTAATCACATATTACTAATATAAAACGATGACCGTTAGATGATGGAGGTAATGGTCCCATTATATCCATACTAACCAACTGAAAAGGTCGGTAAACCCGTGGCTTAGCAGACCCCATAAGACCTGGTGGTGCTTTTTGCACTGCTTTACATTCAATACATGTGACGCACTTCCGTATGTAAGCTGAAACATCAGCGCGCATTTTCGGCCAATAATATTTGTGACACAACTTCTTGTATGTTTTTGATACTCCAGGATGTCCAGAAGTAGGTGCATCATGAGCTTCAGCTAAAATTGCTTGACGTTTTTCTTTTGGCACTACTAATTTCCAGCGATCCTCCTCGTCGCTAAGTTCAGGTACAGACGATTTTATATATTTGTACAACATTTTATCATTTTCATTTACACACCATGACTGATATTTTTTGCGTTGTTTTAGGACTTTCTCCTTCATAGAGTTATACCATTTATCCGTGGAATCTGTGCAAAGAGGGCTAACTAACGTAATATCAGCTACAGGAACTGAACGAGATAAACAGTCAGGTACTAGGTGATCTTTTCCTTTCCGATGTACTAGCATAAAATCAAATTGTTGCAGACGAATTGCCCAGCGACACAACTTGCCTGTCGACTGGTTAAAGTTCATCAACCATTGCAAAGAATGGTGATCGGTAATTACAGTAAATCTCATGCCTTCTAAATATGGACGTAATTTTTCTAGGGCCCAAACCACTGCGAGACATTCACGTTCTGTAGTATGATAATTTTGCTCCTGTTTTGAAAGTGAGCGACTCAAATAACATATGACACGTTCTTCTCCACCTAAAGTTTGTGTCAACACCGCGCCTAAACCATACGCACTGGCGTCAGTTTGCACAACAAAGGGTTGACTAAAATCTGGGCAAGTTAAAATTGGAGCTGAGACCAAACATTTTTTAAGCTTATTAAAGGAAAGCTGACATTCTTCTGTCCATGAAAATTTTTGACCTTTTCTCATTAATCGACATATGGGTGAAACTACTGTGGAAAAATTCGGTACGAAACGCCTGTACCAAGATGCCATTCCTAGAAAACTTCTAACATTTTTAACTGTTTTAGGACTTGGTATATTCAAGATTGCCTCCACTTTTTCCGGATCTACTCTTAATCCTAAATGATCAACAATATAACCTAAGTACTTTATCTGGGGACGACAAAAATGACTTTTCTCACGACTAACAGTTAAGCCTGCATTTATCAACCGATCAAAGATTTTTCCTAGAATTTCCAAGTGAGTAGAAAATGATTCAGATACGACGACAATATCGTCCAAATAAACGAATACGTACGGTTCCAGGTCACATCCGAGAACTGTGTCAATCAATCTCTGCCAAGTTGCTGGTGCATTGGTCACACCAAAAGGCATTCTGGTGAATTGATATAATCCACGACCGGGGATGGTGAAAGCAGTAATTTCCCGACTTTCTGGCTTGACTGGAATCTGCCAGTAGGCGGATTTAATATCGAGTGAACTGATATATTTAGCTCCACGTAATCTATCTAAAATAGCTGACACATATGGTATAGGGTAAGCATTCTTTTTTGTGACTTTATTAACGCGTCTAAAGTCTACGCAAAAACGATAAGTTCCGTCTTTCTTTGGTACCATCAATATAGGTGATGACCATGGGCTCGTAGATGGCTCTATGATACCGTCCTTTAACATGTTGTCTAATTCGTTATTGATGTGCTGCTGTATTACTGGAGAAACGGGATAATACCGTTGTTTGATCGGCGGGGAGTCTACCAAGATTTCATGTGAAACCAGGTGCGTACATCCTAACGAAGAACCCATAACTTTCCATTTTTCTTCCAGAAAATTGTCCAATATTACTTGTTGTTCTAATGTCAAACTACATGAAGGTGGAGTTTCCGAAATCGAGCAGACAGGTTCACTGGCCGAAAAGTACCATACATCTCGTTTCAAATCCGGGACGATTCCCATAATTCGCCAGAAATCTAATCCTAAAATTAAAGTATGATTTACGGAAGGAACGACAAGAAAATCTACTAAATTAATTTTGTCCAGCAAACGTACTGGTGCTGTCAACGAACCGATGCTTGAACATGACTCTCCGTTAGCCACAAGACAATCCGGTGTATCTCTTATATCTAAATCTAAATTAAATTCCTTAATAATTTCCCATCCTTTACCACCAATAATAGAACGAGATGCCCCTGAATCTAATAAACCAATGAAGTCTGTGCCGAAAATAGATACTTTCAGGTATGGCCTTTCGTCATGACCTAAATGCGAAAAAATATAGTCCAGAATTACTGACGTGTGTTGAAAGATTGGCGTTTCGGACTGGTTGAGTGTTGAGTTGGCCGCTTTCACGGAAAGAGACTTTACGCGACCGGTTAATGCCTCCTGTTTCCGTTTCCCTGACACTTAGGACAATTACGTGAGATTACTCCTACTTCTCCACATTTATAACAATATACTCTACGCGATTCTCGACAATCGACCGCTTTATGTCCACGAGAGCGACAGTTCCAACAAAGTAAGTCATTTCGGTTATTTGCGCGTGCATCCGATACTTCGGTTGCTGAAATACGAGAACGTGGTCGTTGATACGCGAGATCCGTCTCTAATGATTGATTGACCGTCGGTGGCGCTTTAAACTGTTGAGTTCTTGTATTTATGGATTCCAGTTGACTGCACATGGTGTCCAATTCCTCAACTGATTCTACTGTATGCAGACCTAATCCTACCTGTAAATAGGGTAATAAATTTCGACGAATATACACAATGCGCTCTGTATCCTTAGGACGTTTTCGTAGCCGCTTAAACAGACCTTCCATATTTGCAATAAACACTGATACCTTTTCCTCATTGCCTTGAGTTCTGTTTCTAATTTCATCCCAAAGGTTGTATTCGTAGTCGCAGGGCAGAAAAGTATCCCTTAACGATTGTACTAAGGCATCCCAATCGTAGAGGTTGTCACGTTTCGCTCTAAACCAGGTGAGTGCTTTCCCTGTAAATAATTCTACAGCTGACTGAAATAATTGCTCTTTCTTTACAGCACGAGCTATACGCAGCTCTTCAACACGCTCGAGAAAATTTGAAACCTTAGACTCTCCATCATAAGTCACATTCCACTTATGGACCGGATAATAAGAATTGTTAACGTCATTTCGGGAGGTTTGTGGAGTCAAAACAGATGTCAAACGATCCAACACTTGTGCTAACTGATTATATTCTGGGACAGTAGGTACCGTAGCTTGAGTTTCAGGAGATTCCTCCAGTAAACTTGAGTGATGCGGGACTTGTGGTTCTTCTTCTGGTTCATGCATCGATTTGTCATGCTCAGCCATCAAGATTGCCGATGCTTGTGCCGAAAATTTACATTTTGCGTCAAACAAATATTTCTCAACTCGCTTAATTAGTGAATCTACAGTTTTCTTATGATCTGGATCACGTATACGTTTTAATCGCAGTAAAACATGGGTCAAACGCGTACTTAGTTTAGCATACTCGTTCTGGTAATTTTCCGTATTGAAGTTATCTATCGCTATCCCTAATTCGTTTAATTTCTTTTCACAGATACTGACTTCTTTGGCCGATTCCAATGGCAGTTCGTAGGATTCTGTATCGATACTATTGGCATATTCAGTCCGAAAAATTTCTCGAAGTTTCGCTCGTTTATCAGACACGTTACCTGCATGGGGAATGTTGCGAAGCAATAACTCATATGAGAGTTCATCAGAAAGTAGACGATGGGCATCCATTCTAACTTCCATTGTATATAATATATGATAAAAAAAAACTAACTTCCCTAAATATATCCTAACACAACTAAGTACAATACTAATTTCTCTAAATAAATATCCACCAAATAATTCATAAAACAAATAAAGGTAGCAAGAGTGAATGAGAGAGAGAGAAAAGAATATTCACGAATGTAATACTATGAAAACAAAAGTTACTCGCGAAATAAAACAACTTGCAGATGTTAAAGCTACAATGCCAAATTCTATACGTACGATAGTGCAATGCGAAATATGTGATATAAGGCCTCACGTTCGAAAAAAATTTGCTACGTGGCCCCACGCGTTGGGTGCCAAAATTTTAAATGCTACGTGTTTGCACTCGGCGTGCCAACGTTGCTATATCGAACCCGGGATCTTAAGGGTTGAACCTCGGCTAAACTCAGTGAAGATGGGGTGAGTCGGGGAATGTTATTATTGAGGGCGCCAGTCGGCCAGAGCCTCAAGCGGTCCAACCTAATTTCGTTGACCGACGAATAAATCGAGCTCGGATTAGGAAGGGGTGAGAAAATGGCAATCAAAATAATATTACGCATTCACGAGTAAACTTGACAGCTATATTAATTTAAAGAAAAGGCAAGGTAAATGTACAGAACATTAAACAAACTATTAAACTTTTCCGTAACGAATCTAGTCAAGAGGAAATTTAATGTAGAAAAAAAAACAAAAGAAAGTAAACTAAAGCAGTGGGTCGTTGTGTTTCAGTAGTGTCTAGGACGGCTAAGTTGGCGTAGTTGCCTAGATGAACAAAAGGCGCTAATAACAAAATCACGGCGGCTCGGTGGTACCAGCGAACGCGACGCGAGCGCAGAATTAGAGCAAGCGTAGCCCTAATCACTAGCACGACGCACGAACAACACACTAACCGTGCATCAACGCACAAACAAATTTGATCTAGTGAATCAATATGAAACACTTGACTAGACCTAACAGTCAGTGAGTAAATTAACATAAAATAATTAACGTAATAAACTGTCAATGGACGCTGAGCGTCAAACATAAATAATAATAAACAGTTCGAAATAAATGAGAAAATAAAATGGTTCGCTTAGCTGAGCTGAGATCCAGACGTTGACAGTGAACAGCGCTACGGTCGACGAGGCTGAAGGCCAGTTGGCGGATGAGCTCGAAGCTTCCCGAAGTGGCAATCCGCTGACGAATGATTTCCAAGATGGCGCAAGGCTCGTAGCGATGGAACGATGCTCGAATCGAGGTGACGTCATTCGCAAGATGGACAATAGAATTATTCGTACTCGTCAAGGTTGAGTTGAATACGAATTCACGATGTAGAATAGATGAACCATATGAGTTTCAACGGAAACTCAAAGTGTAACCAAACACAAAAATAAACGTAAAACGTAACGTAAATTAAAAAACCTGAAAATAAATTTGTAATTAGGTCAATGTAAAAAGGCGGGTCTTCGCAGCAAAACGGGTTTTTAAATTAATTTACCTGAGATCTTGTGCGGTTTTAAAGCGTAGAGAGTTATCTTGCTCGAAATTTAATCCGGATAAATCCGTAGAATTATTCAAAATACTCAAACAAATTCCAAATGGTGGTGCTACTTCGAATCCCAACAATGGTTTTCAAAATTTACGCAAACTGATTGCAAATCACAAAATTGAATTCTCAAAAAAATAGCACTACTTTCGAGGTTGAAAGTACTCAAAACAATGGCTGATAAAAACCGTTAAACATAATTACTTGAAAGAAAATCTAGTTTTGTCATGCATTTTACTAATTAAATTTAATAGGTTTGCATCAAATTGCTGCGTCGAACCAAGGGCTTTTTTACATTATAACCCAATCACGAAGAATGAAATGCATCCCGGTAGGAAGGGTTGCTTCAATTTGGGCGGAATAAACGATGAAAACGAATTCAGAAAATAAATACAAACACAACAATCGATGATTGTAATATTCACAACTTCAGGGAAATAGGATAGGGTAATGGATAAATGCAACTACTTAAAATGTAAAACTAATATCTTGACCAAATGTTATTTTAAATAAATATCGCTACAGTACGTGGCGCGCTCAAACAGCAACGGTAAAACAAGGAACCAAATTAAATTAACAAATGTCAACAACAAAATTAATTACAAACAAAGAATTAAGTAAGTGAAGTTAAATTATAAAAATTACAAAATGAAATGACGTGATGGTGAAAGAGGAAACAAAACTAAGGTAGGTGTTATTTTAATTGTGAAATACTACTGATTTTATTTTACTAAGTTAAACTATATTTTTAGGTTAGAATGAAAAGATTGAAGGAAAGGATAATATTCTAGGATTTGGAAAATAGGATCAAAGGACGAAATTGGAACGTTACATATAGTCCACTGTACATGTTTTAACACAACTAAACGAACTAACCATGTTAGAACTAGGGCTGTTCGATTATGGTTTTCAATAATCAATAATCGAAGAAATAATTTTTCGTGAGAAAAACTAAAAATTTAGATGTCCAATATCATTTAATCAGTAAGGGAAACATCAAAGGAGCCGAATATAATTTCCTTTCTGCTTTCAGCAATTACTGTAACTGGCTCTCGGCTCGGCTGTCAGGTAGGTAAATTTTTGCGAGTAGTTCTAGTTTCTATAAATTGTAATGCCGAATTCAAGCAGCCATTTACATTTACATTTATTCTAAATTTATTTTCATTTAAAAAATAAATACATAATATTATCAAAATATAAGTAACCTTGCAATTATTTAATTTATGTTCTTATTTTCATTTAAGTTAATTTATAAGATAACCAATTTTTATCTTTCAAATGAAAATAATAAATTTTGATATTTGTGATTGTAAAGATTATATTTTAAAACAATGAAAATTTAAATTCTTTGCTTACACACTTTTTTGTACGATAAAATAGTTATTTACATTATACGTGCGGTAAATTTAGTTTGACAGTACGAAGTTTTGTATTGAAGCACGACGCGCACGACCCACATAATGTATTACATTTTCTGTCCGACATCTTTTTACTATAATTATTTATATGTATTTTCCATAAATTTTCCTATCTGATATTTATAGTAGGCTGTGCATCAAGACGCTTTGAAATACTGTGGTACGTGAAAATAATTAACAATTTGTATAAAGTGTCATAATCAGAAATAGAACCACTCCCTGATAATATATAAATTACGTTAAGAGATATTTCAAGTTTTTGTAGAGTGGTGTGATGAGAAGAAAGGCAACAATTTCACTGAAAAACTTCCTCTTGGTAATTTCACAGAGATGGTATCGCACAATAAAAAATCTTTGTGGGCAATTGATTAAATTATGATTTGCAAAAACACAGATATTTCGTAATATCCAAAACTACTTGAAAAGAAAGACTTCTAATTATAACCTAAAAATATGACAAATTAATAATTCCCACATAGACTACATGAGCTATTCAAATGTTACCTACCTTTCTCGATATTCTGTATTACAATTAATTTAAATCAGTTTTATCTATTAACATTTTATTAGTTATGAGAAAATTATCAACTGTGAAATATCGGTACTTAGTTAGGATAAGTGTTAAGATATGGCGCTGCTGGCAAATGTCATTTTTATATAATATTTTTAGTTTTATTTATTTCTATGTTACTTTATTTAACGATTTTGGCGGTAACTATAGTTTTTTTTAATCATTCTTTAAAGTTACTTTTTATTTTAATGGCCTCAAAACACTAAAAAATATCGGTGCGCGTTCTCGCATGCACCGCGGTGTTTCAAAAATCATAGAAACTGTGAAATCGTAGTTACCGCAAACGTAAATGACGTGTAATTGTTATGTTTACAGTTCAAGAGGCCAGAAATGACATTTTATTCAAATATGAAGAAGCTCTTTTAATCAGTATGTAGTTACATAGATTTCAATTTCAATAGGTTATTGAAGAAATCTTTTCCCCTGCGGAATCTGTTGGACAAACGACTTAACGTTACTGGGCCTTTATTTCTTCAATCTTATACAATAAAATGATATGATAGAACACATCATCACGGTCAGTATTTATAAAACTCCATATTTGTAAAGCATTTCTAACTATTTATTATTTAATTTATTACCAGATATTAAAATGGCTGCAAAAATTGGGTAAATTCGTAAAATGTTCATAATTTTAATATGTTGCTATTTAATAAATATATTAAGAAAACTATACTCATTCTACAAAAAATATAATTGTGAAATAAGTAAACTATTTGATATCAGTCAATAAATTTATTAAAAATCGGTCTCTACCGGTTTCGGCAATACATGTACATTCTTTAGGAGCAGAATGTGTTAAAAATAGTTTGGTTTTTATATATTTTTTCAAAAATTAAAACGTAATGAAAACAACACATTAGGTCGTCAAACAGTTCCGAAAGAACTTGACAAGTTTACTGGTTGTCATGTAGATTCTCTACTGCATTGAAGAGTAGCTCAAAAAGAAAGAAGAGATGAAATTTATTTAATAAATGACCAAGGAACAAAAAAAGGTTGAATAAAAATAAGGAAACAAATAATATAACTTTTTATCTTAACTCATAACGGTTTTTTTTTATTACAGGTATAAAAATTTAAAATGAAATAGTATACGTAAAAATTGTGATAATGGCCACGGTACTGGCGTCTTTGGAAAGATATTTTTATGCTATTAGTGTTTGAATTATGGTTTCTGAAAGATGGACGCCTTGGCTGGCTCAAATAAAGCACAATCTGGTAGTCTAATTTTCGATCACTTTTTGAAGCAGCTGGGTCTATATATCGGCAATAACGCGACAAATATTGGTTTCCATGTCTTCCATCGTCTCCGGTTTGTCGGCGTAGACTAGTGACTTCAATTATCCCAGCAGAAAATGATCGAAAGGTGTCAAATCACATGATCTTGGAGGCCAATCCTCAGGTTCATTGCGCTATATTATGCACTTATAGAATGTGTCCATCAATAAATCGATTTTGGTGTACGTTGTGTGACATGTTGCGCCGTCTTGTTACAACCACTGCTCTTTCGCATTAATGCCATTCAATTGCAAAACGAAAAAGTTAGTAATCATTGTTCTATACCGATCTCCATTGACTGTAATGTTCTGGCCGGTTTATTTTTGAGCATTTTTGTCTAATTTAAAAGATATTTGTAACCACAAAGTACTTAAAATGAGAAATTAATTATGAAATTTTGTTGGGCCATGTCGACTAACTGTGAAAATACCATTATTCAACTGCATAGTCGAATAACTTTTTTTAAAGTCAAAAAGCCATCCTGACAGTTTTTTACCTTAATATTCAAGTTTTCTCTACAATGTACCTAAATTCAAGCCAAATCTGAGATGGAATATTTGAAAAATGAATTTTTGAAAATAAAGGAATTTTGACCTCTGACCCCTCGCCATTATTACTCAGCGTGCGTTTGAGATCTAATCTATCGAAAAAACTAAAATCAGCATTAAATGGAGCATTCGTATCAATTTTTTGCATGTGCTCTGTAGAGTGGATCATGGCTTGGATATATTTACAATGAACGTTTAAACCTATTGTTATTTCATAACCATTAAAATGAATTCTATTCTATGGAGAACCAGGTACTTTCCTAGGTAAAAGAACAACATACACAACAAACTGACATTTCGATAACATTAATTTATATTCTTGGATATCAATGTAGCCAACGAAGTTTTAAATCGACTTTCGGGATAGGATGTAAGCAGTACGCAACTGGAATTTAACCTAATTGTGAAAACTGATTTCTTTCCCATGAAATTAGCAACTAGCCAATGGAAACTAGTGCCAATGATGAATATGCACTAAAAAATTAACTATGTAAGTATTATGTGAATCCGGAGTTATTTTCCATGAAAGCTATTATTGCGTACTGGCAATTTAATTATAGACTACATATAACATATAGCAACTGGAACGGACATATAATACATTTTCAGTAAAAATTTATCATCCGACTATTGTAATAGTAATTGATTGTGAATACTAATTGTTACTCAAAAGATATTACATATATTAGCAAATTTAAAAAGATGAGATGTAAAGCATGTGGCAAAGGTTTTAGAATTCAATTTAGATTACTTTCATATACGAAATAATCAGGGCCGGCGGAAGGCATGGGTAGTGTGGGTAGCACTACCCACCTGAAATTTTACTGGGTGGGTAGTGGGTAGAATTTTGAAATAATTCTTGCAAATATTGAAAAATGTTTGGGAATTGAAAAAATGAAATTCCAGTTCTATTTCTATTTAAATGGGAACGCATGTTGAAAGACCAAAGAATTATTACGAACTACATGCAATTTATTTTTGTAATTTAATTTATAAATTTGAACGAGGTCATTAAATTAAATATGAAAATTTCAAAATTACTATTTAATAGTGCTTGCCATGGAATAAAACAAAATGACAAACAAATGTGTAATATTTTCCTGTCAAATATTTGGACATTATTTAGTGTTTGCTTGGTTCACGAAGTACTACAT
This sequence comes from Poecilus cupreus, assembly GCA_963942605.1. Taxonomy (NCBI): domain Eukaryota; kingdom Metazoa; phylum Arthropoda; class Insecta; order Coleoptera; family Carabidae; genus Poecilus; species Poecilus cupreus. The sequence continues at coordinate 21,349,314 of OZ012727.1, forward strand.
TAAAGAAAAATTTTGATGTGTGTAAATTTTACATTAAGTGTGTAAGAGAAATTTCATCAGAATTAAATATAAGTTTCATGGCGGAGTACAGAATTAAAATTAGAAAAAAAAAAAACAAGTATATTCCCTACAAAATTCAAAATCACTAACAAATATTTCTGCAAGATTTTGAACGACGCGCAATATTCTGTGAACAATAATGTAGAAGGCAAATAATAGTAGACTTTTGAAAATATATTGTTTACTGATGAATGTACATTTCCATGAATGACGAACCACGACAGTTGTCCTGCACACAACTCAAAGAAAGTTGTTGACTTTTTAAACCTTGCTCCAAACACCTGCATCGGACGACGTAGACCAATAGAATGGCCAGCACGATCGCTGGATTAAAATCCCTGTGATTTTTTGAATGGGTTCACCTAAAATCAAATATTTATTCAAATGTGTATAATTCTTTTGAAGAACTAAAAAATAGAAAAATGCTATAGCACAACAGTGTAGGAAAATAACTAATAGACAATTAGCTAATGTAAGACAATATTTTTACAATAGTTTATGATATTGTTTGGCTCAAAACGGTGCACTTTTTAAACATCTTTTGTGATGTATTTTTGTTTAAAGTTATAAAAATTATTTATTTATTGTAATAATAAATTGGACATTACAAAACTTATTCATTTATTGTTCTTTATGTCATAATGAAATTTCATGCAATGTACTCGTTATATTCCAGTTAGATAAGCGAATTTTAGGTTGCTTAAGATTACGATTATTTAATTATTGTAATCAATACTACTACATTGTTGTAATCAATACAAATACAATGTTCTAATCAATACTTTATTATCATCAATACATTTATAATCTGTGCATTAATGTAATCAATTATTATTCTTACAATTAATTTAAAAATAGTTATAAAATTAGCCGTCCGACCTGCTTCGCAGGTCTGACCCCTAGGCTCCGCTGACACTGAAGAAGAAGTCTCTTTGTTCCTCGTTTCCAAGTCAATAAATTAGCGAAGAAAATACGTCACTTAGTTCTTTGATTTCATTTCAGTACATTGGCGTGGAAAGCTCGTCACTGCGTTCCTCGTTTTCATGTCAGTGTCTCTTAACTTCCCGTTCCTAAAACAGTTTATTTAATACCTTTAAATTAAGTTTCTAGTAATATTCAGAAAAACAATTGCTTATCGTATTTTTTTGAGATAAATAAGGTTCATCACTGCTTTTTCCAACTTCTTGAGCGTGAAACGATACATTCAATACTTAACAAGCTAGGTTTTGGGGAATTTTCAGAAAAGCAATGGGGTATGTGACCAATTTTTTTTTCTGACATTACATGATACTAGATACAAAAATAAAATACCCGTATTTTTTTAAATGAATTAATTGTTTATAGTTAACGAAAATTAATTTTTAAATATTTGGAGAGGGGATGTGAGGCGTCACTGTGTCTTCTGCTAGAAAAAGACCGAGATACTGTAAAGGAAAGAAATAGATATATATCAGCGGGTCAGGCGTACGGCCACAGTGACGTCACATATCCCTTCTCCAAAACACAAAATTGCTAATAACTTTACTATTACAAAATAATTTACAGTTTTTATTGTTGCAATAAGAAACTACAATGAAGAACATTCATATTCTATGGCGTATACATTGAAATTCGATTATGGTCACATACCCCATTGCCAATCGTACTGGTTTATAATAAAGACGGGTCATTACTAAGTTCCTCAATATTTCACTTCTTAAACATTTAACTTGGTACCCCACAGGTCGCATGTTCATGAATTTTAAGGAAAACCAATTGCCCGTCGTAATTGGTTTCCGAAAAAAATAACAAAAAAAAAAACACAATTAATAGATAAGACCAAATGTTTTAATTTCAACCCTTACAAAAGATTTCAAGTGACTTAAAAAAATGACTAGGTATCTGATAACTCCTAAAACATTTAATTTCATACCCTACAAGTTAGATAGCTAAAATTTTTTAAAAAAAGTATAAACAATGGCCGGTCGTAACGGTTTGAGATAAAATTTTTCGTCACTTCAACCTTTATTTCGATAACCAATCATTGATTTTTATAAGAAATTTTAATTAAACACAACTTGCATTAATATTTGATCATATAATAAAGATTTTTTTCTATTTCACGTACACAAAGTCAATTTTGTGACACTGTTTTTCTCAAAAACAATGCTACAAAATTTAATTTTGTGTAACTGTTTTTGGGGAATTTATTATTTGTAAAATTAACACTCTGTCAAACTTGGGGCTGTCATTGCTCACGTAAAATTATTAAATTGGAGGTCCTGCGTCGGGGTTGCGGCCTGGGACCCGATAGGCCCCGCGGGCAAAGCCCCTTGGTGACCAGTGGTGTATTAAACATGCAGTACAATTTTATTATGTGGAATAGGAAAACTAGTATGAACAACTCGTGTTAAATTGCCTAATTGTAACACCAGTTGTTCAATGTGCTACTGTTAATCTGACATTTTTATTGTCTTTTTGGCAATTTAAAAATACCGCCAATAATAATGTATAATAATTTGCATTCCACATTGCCGACAAATTTGGCGGATTTACTTTATTTTTAATAAATTTGATCGTGTAATACCGACTTTTCCTAGTTTAAAATAAAAGTAGCTTCAAAATGAAAAATTTTTATTGGAAATTATTTTATAAATTAAATTTCGCGATTTTTTTAATTTTTATTAAATTTAATTAATTAATTTAATAAAGACTTCTGTCAATCTGACATTTCTATTGTCACATTGTCAATTTAAAAATACCGTCAATAATAATAAACAATAATTTGAATCCTGCATTTTCGACAAATTTGGCGGATTTACTTTATTTTTACTTAATTTGATCGTGTAATACCGACTTTTCTTAGTTTAACGCACGAAACAAGATAGATAGGAAAATCAACTTCCTATTCAAATCCTATAAAGAGCGTGTTACTTTACTGTTCCGTTTATCGAAAAATCCGCAGCGCGGCTCTGCAATCGGGACTCCCGCTTGTGGCTTGTGTCAATTTGTGTTTGGTTATAATTCAACTCGGTCTTTCTATTGTGATTTATTTAAAGATTATTAAGATGGTATCTAGTAAATGCTGTGTACCAAACTGTAAATCAGGTTATAAATCTTACAAAGAAAAAGTGTCGTTATTTCGAATTACATCAAGTCGTCTAGAAGCGTGGTCTAAAGCAATTCCACGGAAAGACAAACTTTTAACGGAGAAAGATGTGGTTTGTGAAAAACATTTTGCTTCAGAGGACATAATTAGAGAATGGACTGCACCAAATAGTAATATTAAAGTAAGTTTAAATAATATCAATGAATATAAAAAATTGTAACAAATATTCTTTTAGATTCCTCTTCGTACCGTAAAACTAACAGATACTGCAATTCCTATCATTTTTCCAAACTGCCCTAATTATTTAACAAAGCTACCAGTTAAACGGAAACCACCAAAAATAAGAATAACACCAGATATGCAAACAAAAAAACAAAAAACAGACTTCGATAATTTACAACCAGATACTATTGTGGAAGAATGTTATAATAATAATTATTCTAATTTAATAACATTTAATACAAATATTAATTTGCCTAATTCAAGTTGGTCTTATTGCTCTGTACGTGCCCATGGAGATGATATGCATGTGTTTACAGAAACATTGTATAATGAATCTTTGAAGAATACATCGACAGGGAAAAAAATTATACTCTTTCGAAATGAATTTCAATTTTATTATCAAGATAAACTGCTCAATATTAATTTATTTCAAAATTCGTTCGATCAGATAATCACTGTTACGGTAATCAACAACATTTTGAAAAGGTTTTCACAATTAAACATATGTAAATGTGGGCCATTATTAAAAGACTACAAAAATGTAAATACATTTTCTTCTGCAAATCATGATCAACTATTATCTCGATGGAGGCACAAAAATTGTAGCATCGTCTTAGAAAATGAATTATGCAAACCTTGTACTTCTTTACATGAATCATTGCGTGCTATATCTAACAAAAATTTAAGAATTCAATATAAAAATCGTATTCGAAAATCAAAAAGTACGGCTCCTTCCGAATGTAAGAAAATACATGTAAAAATTTTAAGAACTCGAAGAAGGTTACTGAAACAGAAAGAAATATTAAAATTAAAGTTAAATAATTTATCCGAAAAATTGAAAGAAGTGTCTGAAATGGATACATTAGACAGGCTTAAAGAATATAACATTCCTGAAAACCAGCACATATTAATTAAAGAATGTATTCGTTTGGGTAAATGTTCATCAAAATTTGGACGTCGGTATAGCACGGATTGGTTATTACATTGCTTATTATTAAATATAAAAAGCCCGGCAGTTTATAATTTACTACGAAACAACGATATACTTCCATTACCTGCTCCGTCTACTATTCGTCGTTATTTGCATTCAATGGACGTCCTATGTGGAATAGATGAAAAATTCTTCAAGGCACTTAAAATAAAAATGTCAAGCCTTCCAGAAACAAAACGACATGGCATATTAATTTTTGACGAGATACAGGTAGATATGAAAATACTTAAATAGTATGTGATATATTATATTATTTTGTAATAGGTCCGTACAAGTTATGATGTAAACGTTAAAAAAATGAAAATTTGTGGTATTGCTGACTTTGGCGACGAAAATGAAGAACAAACACCGAGAACTATCAGTAATGATAGTTTGGCAGATCATGGTCTCGTATTTATGTTCTCTTCACTAGCAGACAAATACTGTCAACCAGTTGCTGTGTATGGTTGTAAAGGGCCAACTGCAGGGCTAATTCTTGCTAAATTAATTCTGCAAGTACTCTGTAAACTTGAAGAAAGTGGAGCAAAAGTACATGGAATTGTCTGTGACGGTGCGTCCACAAACCGAAATATGTGGCGACATTTTGGTGTTTCTGGGCAATATAACAATGTCGTTAATAAATTTAAGAATCCTATGGATGACAATCGGTTTGTATATGTACTTTCCGATGCTCCACACCTTATAAAATGTGTAAGAAACTGTATTTATGGTAAAAATTTAAAGGTCCATCTTCAAGTAGTTATTACGTTTTTATATTTATAAATGCAAGTTGTATTTTTTCAGGTACAGGGAAATGAAATAAAATGGGATCATTACCGTACGCTATTTAATGCAGATTCAAAAGTAATGAATGAATTAAGAGTTTGTCCCAAGTTAACAAATTTGCACTTAGATCCTGGATCAATGTTAAAAATGAGAGTTAAACTTGCAACGCAGGTAATTTATTTTGTGTACATAAATATGTGACTTAAATTCATATCAATATTTAATTGTGCTATAGCTATTCAGTAATTCTGTAGCTGATGGTTTAAAATTTTATAAAAGTAGAGGATTAAATGGTTTAGAAGATTCAGATGGTACTATTGAATTCACAAAAAGATTCAACGATTTGTTTGATGTATTAAACAGGAAAGATGTGCTAGTAATGATTTTCAAGTAAGTATTTTTGTATCACTGTAAGTACATGATTTAATATAATTAGATTATTGTATTGTTTTAGATCATTCAGAAAAATATAGAATTTTTAGATAGCTGGGAAGAAGAAGTCATATCCGGAAAAATTACATCAGACGAATTTTTAACTAAATCTACAGTGAAAGGACTTCGAGTTACATTACAGTCAACAAAAGAATTATCAGAATATTTATTGAAACAGGAACATTTTCATTTTGTTCTTTCTTCCAAAATGAACCAAGATCCATTAGAGGTAAAATAACTATTTTTCGTTATAGTACGAGATTCACATTTAAAAATATAAATTATTGTAATCATACCAGAAAAACGTGAACAAATTAATTGCCGTTTGTTGGAAATTGCTAATTTGTTCTTGTAGTTTTCTGTAGCGATTCTTCGGAATCATTCGTCAAGCCGGCTGCCAGAACGACCATCCTACATTTACAACATTCTTACAATTATATAGAATGCTATCTGTTTATAAATTATTAAAGCCACCAGTATTTGGTAATTGTATTGCAGAAGAAAACAAAAATACGTTACTCTCGCTACAAGAGTTTCAACAAATATTTAAAACTAAACAAGTTAGTTACAGGAAAGGCTATATTGAAGATTTAAAACGTAAACTGGAAGGTTTAATAGAAGAAGGCATCGAATGTGACAGTGTTATAGATCACGATTATGCAATGCCCGAGGTATTGGATTGTATAGTTTATTATATAAGTGGATTTGTCTGCAAAAAATTATTACAAACCACCACATGCCACACATGTCGCACAGGAATAGTATCTAAATATGTTAACAACGAATCTCAATTAACAACAATAAAATCAAGAGGATATTTAATATACTCAAATACAATATTGTATCATTTATTTCAATTAACCGAGCAGATATTAAGTAAAAATTGGCAAAACATTAATTTATACGAAGATACGATTAATGAAGTAATTCAAAATGGAAACTTTGTATTTCCTTGTAATGTACATAAATATGACCTCATATCTTATGCACTTCATTATTATATTTTAATTAGAATGAGACAGTATACAAGAGCTTGCAACAAAAATTCAGCAAGACTCTGTACTAAAAAGAAAAAGTTGTCCAAATTACAAAAATGTTAAGTCTAATTCTTATATTATAACGATGTATAATTTATGTAATGTTATTTTTAATATGTAAATATAATATTTATATATTTCTAATTATTTTCATTTCATTTATGTACCAACATAGTTCTAAATTATCTGTATAATATAAAAATCATCGTTATTTAACAAATGTTTAGCATTATGGTTCATTTGAAATCCGGGAGCAGCGATATTAGCGCCGCTCGGCGGATGTTTTCAGAAACGGAACGCTAAAGTGACACTGAATCTTATAGAAGTCGTACAGCGTGGTTTAACGTCAAAGTAGCATGAAATTGAATAAGATTATTGGAAATAAATTTTACTTGTAAAGTTCGCGGTTTTTCTTTATTTTTATTAAATTTGGTCGTGTAATACCGTCCTTCTTCAGTCTAACGTCAGCTTGACAGTTATACTTTGAAGTACAATTATAGAAAAATATGTATTGGAAATAATTTTATCATTTAAATTTCCGGGTTTTATTTTATTTTCACTAAATTTGATCGTGTAATATAGATTTAGCGTCAACATAACATATAACAAAATGTAGTCAAAATGAAAAAAAATATTAGCTATTATTTTTAATTATTGTAATTGACTTTTAAAATATTTTCGAAATACTAAATATATTTGCTCATTTCTTCTAAACACAGATAAAATTACTACATTTCTTCAAATTGTCTAGAATTAATAGGCGATTTCAAGTGGCACTGGTTACTTCCCGGTTACGTGTTTGGTTGGTTTAAACAATGACGTCACACTTACCGAACGGTTACTAAAAATGTGCGGTAGATTTTGACATTAATAAAATTTGACAGAAAACATAAAAATATGACAACGTACTAGTTTGAAATCATAACAAGTGAAATTCAACAAATCAGAATACTGACCGTTGAACGAATCGAGCCCTCGAGCATGTTACTGATTTGACATACCAAAACTGTCACCGTTTACATAGGGCATCATAAAAGTCTCAGTCGAAATCAATTGGTTACTCTATTTACTAACCTTTCCTGTGACCAAGTACTAACCGATACCAGTAGAAATCGCCTAATGTAATTTGTACTTAAAATTTCAAACAGATCTGTCAAAAATGACACGCACAAAAATTTGTGAAAACTGACAGCTACAATATAATTTTGTTTAATTGACTTTTAAAATATTTACAAAATAGTGCACATGTTTGCTTATTAATTCTAAACACAAATAAATTTACAAAACATCTTCAAGTTGTCTAGAATAAATGTAATTTATACCAAAAGTTTGAAACAGATCTGTCAAAAATGACAAATTGAACACATATTTGTGGAAAATTACAACTACAATACAGTTATTCTTATTAAAATCAACAAAATGCACTTTCATAGCAACGCAGACACTTTGATCCGTAAACCCATTTCCGCCTTATTTATTTAATATCTCGCACCTCATGTGTACTAAACATCTGAAACATACAAAAGTTACTGCTCCACAAAATTCTTTACATACCCAAATAGGTTTCATGCGATTTCATTCAACCATCTAGGCTCTAGAAAGCAGCACATATTGGTTGCTAGATTGGCTAATCTATAGATAAATACTCAAGCCTTTTAGTATATGGGACTAGCGGTCCGACCCCTAGGCTCCGCGTAACTGAAGAAGATTACAACTGAAAATGTAGAGAAATATATTGAGTAGCCTTAAATAACTTCCAATTAATACCAAGCAATTGACGAAGCGAGCTCGTCACTTCGTTCCTCGCTTCCATGGCGATAACATTTATAAAAGAGAATTGACGATCGTCCAATATAATATTTTGATACTTGAGTTTAAATTTCCTTCATGAGACTTTTAACCAAACATGGTAGGATTAAAATAATATTTATAAAAAACAATTAACGATCGTCCAAAACAACTTTTTGACACTTGAGTTTAAATATGATAAGCGAGACCTTTAATTCAATACCAAACACGGTAAGATTTAAATAACATTTATGAAAAACAATTGAAAATCGTCCAAAACTACTTTTTGACACTTGAGTTCAAATCTCCTCCGCGAGACCTTTAATTTGAAACTAAACGCGGCAGGATTAGAAATAGAAAGAATTGATGATTGTTCAAAATAACTTTTTGACAATTCTAGGAATTTAAATTAAAAAGTAATTCTGAAATTGATTATAAATATTTAAGACGATATTTTAATATTAGATAAGTAATTAATTTATTTAAATTTTACCGCCTAAACTACTTAGAAGCATCGAGGTTGTCGAGCAGAGACATGTGTTGTTTTTTGAGACGGAAAAGAAACAATCTAGAAAGTGAAAAATAATTTTCAACTTTTTTGCGTTAGATAAGAAATAACTTATTTGAATTTTACCGCCTAAAATCCTTAAAAGAATCGAGGTTGACGAACAAAGACATCTGTCAGATTTTTTGAATTTGAAAAAAATATAAAAAATATTTTAAAAAATTACAAAATGTACGCTTATTTATTCTAAACACAAATAAAATTTTGTCACTTCGACCATGCTTTCGATACCGAATAAGTGTTTTTTAAAATTAATTTATATTAAATACAACTTGCATTAATATTTGATCATGTAATGAAGACTTTTGTCAATCTGACATTTCTATTGTCTTCTTGGCAATTTAGAAATAACGTCATTAATAATGTATAATAATTTGCATTCCATATTGACAAATTTGGCAGCTATACATTATTTTTACTAAATTTGTTCGTGTAATACCAACCTTATCCGGTCTTACATCAGCTTGTCAGTTACACTTTAAAGTACAATCGAAGCGAAAAAATTCAAACTTGTCCATCGAGATTCTTATTTGATACCAAACACATTTTTCTAATGACTTTTATGAAAACAATCGGCCAGCCTCCATTTTTTATATTATCATTTGTTCAGTCTATTCGACACCTTTCTTTTGGTACCCGCGTCACTAAAGAAGATTAAAACTGTAGGAAAATAAAACGAGTAGTCTTAAATAACTACCATTTAATACCAAACAAACGGCTTAACAAGCTCGTCACTACGTTCCTCGCTTCCATGTCAGTAAATTGACTAAAAAAGCTCGTCACTTCGTTTCTCGATATCATGTCAGTACATCGGCGGAGCAAGCTCATTACTTCGTTCCTCGCTTCCATGATACTACTTTGTGACACTTGAGCTTAAGTATGAAATTTAATTTAATACCAAACAATTGAAAATGAAATGAAAAGCCAAGCACAAAGGCGTCAAAAAACGATTAAATAAAGACGAGAAGGGAAGGACGGACGCGCAAAAAATACATATGCAAGGAAAAGGGACACGAACTGGAGAACTAGTAAATATTGGAAACTGGAACATAAGAGGGTTAAAAGGTTAAGAAAAAGAATTAGCCAAGGAATTTGAAAAGGCTAAGTTGGATATGCTAATAATAACCGAAACAAAAATGGGGTAAATAGCTCCGTGGTAACGTGTCGGACTGTGGATCGTGAGATCCTCAGTTCGAATCCCACTGCCGACAGTTACAAATTTAAATTTACCCCTGTGGTTCCCCCCCACTAACATCCTTGGTGGCTATGATTTGACAACTGGTAACCGCACTTCATACGCAAAAATATATCACTTACCGAGATCTGCGTAAGCAGAGTGCCACACCCGTAATGGGTAAAAGGCGTGATGATATATATATATATATATATGTTACATGGTGAGAACCCCTGACCTCAGCTGCTTCAGCTATCTCCTGACACATCATATTATATTTTACTTAGAGCTGGAATTGTATTTTATAATTCAGTCTTGGAACAATAAAGTACATATTGTAATCCATTATTATTGTAAAGGAAATAAAAATCTTTTTAATAGTGTAATAGAAGAAGCAATAAAATAATTTATATATATTTATTTATTTATAACAAAAATGAAAGGAAAATAATAATTAACATAGGGCCAAATCACATATTAATATATAGTGATATAGAAGAAAAAGACAGAGCAAAAGGAGGAGTAGGATGTATTCTAAAAAATAAATATGGGAGTCAATTAAAAAGTGGCAAGGACATACACACAGAATATTGACACTAAATATAAACAGTGCGCACAAAGAAAAGATGAATATAATTGCAACGTACGGACCGAGTGAAGATGCAACGGCAGAAGAGAAGGATAGTTACTGGGAGCAGCTACAGACTATAGCAGACAGCTACAATGAACCCATAATTTTAATAGGAGATATAAATGCGAGAGTAGGCAATAGAAACGAAGGTATAGAAGAGATTATGGGGAAAAATGGAGAAGAACATATAAATAACAACGGAAGGAGTTTCGTTGACTTTTGCATTATTAATGGTCTCACAATATTGAACACAAATTACATGCATAAAGACATCCACAAGATTACAAGACAGGTACCAGCAAGACAGGAAAAGTCGGTGATCGATTATTTCGTAACAAACTCAACAAACAGAAGTAAGATATTAGACGTCAAAGAAAGCAGAGGTTTTGAAATTGGTAGCGATCATTTCCTAGTTAGAATGAGGCTTAAAACCCGATTCTAAGCCAAAAACAAATCAAAGAGAAGATAAAACTATATAAACTAATAAAACCGGAGATAAAGGAAAAATACCAAAGAATACTAGAAGAGGAATTTTCAAAAATAAACAAGCCCAATACTTATAACACAGAACAAATATGGGCATCATTTAAAAGGATAATTATGGAAGCAGCTAAGAAATCATGCGGAATATATAGAGAGAATACAAACTTTAAACAAACAGCATGGTGGAGTAAAGAAATTAGCAAGGTAATAAAAAAGAAAAATGGAAGAAATACCTCAGCACGAAAAGTCAAGCAGATTACGAAAATTATAAAGAAGCAAGGAAGATAGTCAAAGAAATGGTTAAGAAAGAAAAACAGGTAACATGGGAAGAGTTCGGGAAGAAAATGGAAATAAATAGAAAAGAAAACCAAAAATTGTTTTACAAGGTTATTTAAAATCAAAGAGTGGAAAAAATAGCCGACATGCCACAAATCAAGAATAAAGAAGGAAAGATACTAACAGATCCACAGGAAATTATGGAAAGATGGAAAATGTACTTTGAGGGACTACTAGAAGCACAAACAGAAAATATAGCATATGCCGAGAAGACGCAACAAATAAAAGATGACGGAAACGAAAAAGAAGAGGAAGAGATAATAGAAGAAGAAATACAAACAGCGATGAATAGATTAAAGAGCGGAAAAGCGGCAGGGCAGGACGGAATTAAAGAGGAACAATTAAAATGTATGGGAGAGTCTAGAGAAATAATGCTAAAAATATTGCTAAATAGCGTATGGAAAACTGGAATCATCCCAAAAGACTGGAAAATTGCCATCATCATGTCAATACACAAAAAAGGTGATAAGAGAGAATGTTCCAACTATAGAGGTATATCGCTGTTAAGCGTGGTAGAAAAACTCTATGAAATGATCCTGGAAAATCGGTTACGGCAAAAAATAATAAAAGACAAGGAAACATCATAGAGTGGCTTCAGGAAAGGACATTCTACGAACGATCATATCTTTACAATCCAGCAGCTCATTGAAAGAATGAACAAAATAAATAAAGAGATATATCTATGTTTTGTAGACTTGAAGAAGGCGTTCGATATGGTGGCGAGGAACTATATCTGGAAAGTACTGGAAGAAAGGAAAATAGGGAATAAACTACTACAGGCGATACAAAATATATATAAAGGAACTATAAATTATGTAAAAACACGAGGAAGAAAATCAAAAGGATTTATAACTGTTTTATTTCTGTTTGTAACTGTGCTAGATGAAGTACTTAAAAAGATAAAACCTAACCTGAAGAAACTTCATGTTGGATATAATAATTTAAAACCGATATACATAACAGAATGTAGCTTTGCGGATAATCTTGTGATCTTCGGATTTACAGTATAACCTGACACTATGGAATAATGAGCTAAAAGAAGCGAACTTAGAGATAAATATTTCAAAAACAAAAATTATGATCACAACGAGAAATGACAAACACTGTAATATTAAAATAGACGGCACAAAAATAGAGCAGGTTAAATAATACAAATATCTAGGAGTTATCATAACACAAGAAGGTAAAATAGAGGAAGAGTTGAACAACAAATTAAGAGCAGCGAACAAAACCCTACATACAGTCAACAAAGTTATACTACAAAACAAAATAGTAAAGCAAGAAACAAGGATGACAGTGTATAAGACAATATATTTACCAACCCTAATATATGGAAGCGAAATGTGGGTGTTAAACAAAAGACAAAAGCAAAAAATCCAAACAGCAGAAATGAAATATCTTAAGAGAGCTAAGGGGATAACCAAATTGGATAAAATAAGAAATGAACAAATAAGAACAGAATTGAATGCAAAAGAAACAAACAAGACCATAGAGGAAAGAAAGCTTAATTGGTACGGATATTTAATCAGAATGGATAATAAGAAACAAGTGAAGACAATCTGGCAATCAAGGATACAAGGAAAACAGAAAGTAGGGAGACCACAAATGACATGGGATCAGTCGATAGACAAAATACTGCAGAGTAAAGAAATCACAAAAAAAGAAGCGGACAAGAAAGCTGTGAACAGAGAAGAATGGAAAAAATTTACTGCAGGCTAGCGAGAGCCTGCATATCCTACACCAGAAATGGTAGAAAGGATGCTTCATCCTTACTACCATTTCTTGAAGTTCATTTATAACTTTAAATAATTTCAAATCATCAGCATATAGAAGAGTATTTGAAAACTCTAAACATTTAGTAATATCATAAATAAATTAAACAAAGAGAAGAGGGCCCAAATTAGAACCCTGAGGAACGCCAGAGTGAGGAGTAACAATATGAGATTTGTGGTTATCGTACTGAACAAATTGTTTATGATCAGTAATATAGGAACGTATTAATTGAAGCAAGTCTGGCGAGAAATCAAACTGATGCTCCAGTTTAAACAATAATAAATCATGATTTATCGTGTCAAAAGCCTTGGCAAAATCTGTATAGACATCAACTTGTGAGTTTTCACTGAAAGCATTTATAGTGAATTCAGTAAATTGACTAAGATTTGTTGCAGTTGATTTGCCCTTAATAAAACCATGTTGTGCAGTTGTTATTTATTATATATATATATATATATATATATATATATATATATATATATATATATATATATATACAGGATTTTTTCGAAGCATTTAGAAATGTAAGAAATAATAGAAATGGGTCTATAATTAGAAATAACAGTTGTGTCACCAGATTTAAAAATTAGGCAAATTAAAGATTCCTTCAAGGTTTCGGGGAATTTATTGGTTTCTAAAATTAAATTAAATAAAATAAAGATTGGTTTGATAAAGATTTCACAGCAACTTTTTAAAATGTAAGAAGGAATAGAATCAGGACCAGGAGAACGTGACACTTTTAAGGATTTAATAGAAGCTGATATATCATCTTCTGATATTTCTTTTATTTCTAAAAAGTTATTTGTAGTAATTGGTTTATATATTTTAGAGAAATATGTAACATTAATTTGCGAATAGACACTGGAGAAGTAATCAGCAAAGCCTTGGACAGCAGACTTAGTATCATTATAATTGATATCACCCCAATGCATGTTTCCAGGAATTCGTGAGCAATTCTTCTTTTTGTTAATAAAACTCCAGAATTTTCTTGGTTCACTAGCAATCATATTTTCAGACCTGTGAACAAAGCCTTTGTACTCAATCTTAACATTATATACAATTGACGATCGTGCATAATAACTTTTTGATACTTAAGTTTAAATCCGCTCTATGAGACATTTAATTTAATATCAAACACGGTAGGATTAAAATAACATTTACACAAAACAATTGATAAACGCCGAAAACAACTGTTTGACACTTGAGTTCGGACCTCCTCTGCGAGTCCTTTAATTTGATTCCAAACGCTGTAGGATTTAAATAACATTTATAAAAACAATTAACGTTCGTCCAAAATAACTTTTTAACACTTAAGTTTAAATCTCATGAGGGAGACCTTTAATTCAAGACATTTGAGATCACACCTCCTCTGCGAGACCTTTAATTTGATTCCAAACGCTATAGGATTTAAAAAACATTTATAAAAAACAATTAACGTTCGTCCAAAATGACTTTTTGACCCTTGAGTTTAAATCTGATGAGTGAGAACTTCAATTTAATACCAAACACGGCAGGATTTAAATAGTATTTAGAAAAAACAATTAACGATCGTGTAAAATAACTTTATGACATTTGATTTTAAATCTGTGCTGTAAAACTTCTAATTTAGTACCAAACACGGCAGGATTAGATATAAAAAACAACTAATGATTGTTAAAAATAAGTATTTAGATTGAAAAAAATTCTGAAATTATTTATAAATATTTAAAACGATCTTTTTATATTAGAAAAGTAATAAACTTATTTAAATTTTACCGCCAAAAATACTTAGAAGCATCGATGTTGTCGATCAGAGACATCTGTTGTATTTTTTGAGAAGAAAAAGAAACCATGTATGAAGTGAAAAGTAATTTTCAATTTTTATGTGTTAGATAAGAAGTTGAATTTTACGCCTAAAATCCTTAAAAGAATCGAGGTTGGCTAACAAAGACATCTTTCATATTTCCATTCAAATTCAATTCTAATTTCAAATAATTACATAATTATAACAATGTTTGCTTATTTATTCTAAACGCAAATAAATTACCAAACTTGTCTAAATGAACTACAATTAAAGTAATTTATATTTAAAATTTCAGACTGAAATGTCCAAAATAACTAGTTGCACAAAAATTTGTGAAAAGTGACAGCTACAATTTATATTTTTTTAATTGACTTTTAAAATATTTACAAAATAGTACACATGTTTGTTCATTAATTCTAAACACAGATAAATTTACAAAACATCTTTAAGTTGTCTAGAATATATGTAATTTATCCATAATTTTTTAAACAGATCTGTCAGAAATGACAAATTGAACATAAATTTTTGTAAAGTTATAATCAGAATCAACAAACTCCACTTTCATAGCACCCGAACACTTTGATCCATAAACCTTATTTATTTAATGTCTCGCAAATCATGTGAAAAAAAATGTGAATTCATAAAAAGGTCTATTCCCAACCAATCTCTAACTTTCGGTAAAGGTTTCACTGAAATCCGTCAAAACGTCTAGGCTCTAGAGCTGCGCACAAATTTGTTTACTAGGCAGATGAAAGTATATATAGAAAGTGAATAAGCCTTTTAGTATATTGCACTTGCGGTCCGACCTGCTTCGCAGGTCTGACCCCTAGGCTCCGCGATACTGATGTAGATAGCAGTCTCTTTGTTCCTTGCTTCCAAGTCAGTAAACTGGCGAAGAAAGCACGTCACTTCTTTCCTCGCTTTCATGTCAGTATATTGGCGAGGAAAGCTCGGCACTTCGTTCCTCGCTTTCATGTTAATACTTAAGCGAGAAAAGCTCGTCACTGCGTTCCTCGCTTTCATGTCTGTGTCTCTTAACTTCCCCTCCCCAAAACAGCTCATTAAATACCCTTAAGTTATGTTTCTAGTAATTTCCACAAAAACAATTGCTGATCGTAATTATTTGTGATAAAGAAGGTTCATCACTACTTTTTCTAACTTTTTGAGCCTGAAACGTTACATACAATACTTCACAAGCTAGGTTGGGCGGAATTTTCAGAAAAGCAATTGCCAGTCGTACTGATTTATAATAAAGATGGGTCATTACTAAATTCCTCAATATTTCACTTCTAAAACATTTTACTTGGTACCCCGCCGGTCGCATATTTATGAATTTTAAGGAAAAATAATTGCCGATCGTAACTGGTATAAAAAAAAAAAATTACAACAAACATAATTAACAGATTTTCCGCGGATATTACCATTAATTTTTACCCCTGCAACAGATTTCAAGTGACTTAAAAAAAAATGACAATCTGCCAATTCCTAAAACATTTCATTTCATACCTAATTTTTTTAAAATTATAAACAATAGGCTATCATAACGATTTGAGTTAAAAATATTTCACTTCGACCTTTTTTTCGATAACCAATCAATGATTTTTAAAAGAAACTTAAATTAAACAACTTGCATTGCATATTCGATCATACAATAAAGATTTTTGCTAATCTGATAATGCTATTGCCTTGTTGGTAATTTAAAAATATCGGCAATAATGAAAAATGTTATTGGAATTTTTTTTTTTTTGTAAAGTTCGCGGTTTCCTTTATTTTCATTAAATTTGGTCGTGTAATACCGCCCTTCTTTAGTCTAACCTCTAACGTCAGCTTGACAGTTTGAAGTATACTGTATAATCATAGCAAAGAAATTTATTGGAAATAATTTTTTATTTAAATTTCCCGGTTTTATTTTATGTTCACTAAATTTGACCATGTAAATCAGATTTAGCGTCACCATAACATAAATACTTCAAAATCTCACTGCGCGAACCTCGTCAAGTACAGTTCGACCTTGATAGGTGTATTAAACAGTGACAGTTCTACTTTTATACCAACTTAAATGCGAGTTCTGCCCACCACTGAAGACAGCCATACAAACATCGCTGCAGACAGGTAAGGTAGAGCTCATCCCGGAATCCTGGATTCCCAAATAACCCATATATTAACCCAAACATAACTAACCTCATTTAACACATGGCATCCTCCTAATATAAACCGAGGCCATCTATCAAACAGTAGAATAAACAAACACACAACAAAACAAACAAATACAGGTCACTTCTGACTACAGGAGTGAACCATACCAAAACTAACATGTCAACACAAACGCTAACTGTCGCCTCAGACATGACAACACCATCTACATCTACGTATCCAACGCAAAATAACCAAAAAAATATGACATTCGCAAACGTAACAAAAGGTAATGAATCTTTCCCAAATAAAGAGCAAGCCATAGTACTACCATCAATCGAAGGAATCAAAATAAGAGAATATATCGTAACAATCGGAAACCTAGTAGAACCTAAAAACGTAATATTCGCCTCTCGTATATCAAACAATAGAATATGTATATATCTAAAATCAAAAGCAATACTGGACAAACTGTTAGATAAACATAAACTTATTCAAATAAATAACAATAATATTGAAATACGGCGACTAATAACACCTGCTAAACGGCTAATATTCTCAAATGTTTGTCCAACTATCCCACACCACAAAATTGAACACGAAATAAAACAACTAGGCATCAAAAAAACTGCACCAATTACTTTCCTCAGAGTAGGGATGACTGAAGCTGAATATTCTCATGTACTCAGTTTCCGGAGACAAACATATATCTCCCGATAATAATATCAAAATACCTGACTCCGTACTTATCTCCCACGACGAAACCGAATACAGAATATTCATAACCGAAGACCAAATAACATGCTTTCTATGCAAAAAACCGGGTCATAGCAGTACCCAATGCAAAAACACCGACACAGAAACCATGACTGTCCTGACACCAGGTGCACAAAATAGTAAAAGAACAGCATCACAAATCGCATCGTCAGAAACAGATCAAGCACAAACAACAAAGAAAACAGCTATAAATAAAGCAAACCGCGAAGAAACGTCAACACAAGACAAGCCAACACCGAGAAAAAAGAGAACACTAAGTCCACAGGAAGAACTCCCACTAGAAACACTTCTGGAACCAATTAAAGCAGAGATGACAAACAATAGGACAAAATATATACTGTCGTATGAAGAAATGAAAATACTTCTGGAAAATATGTATGGAAATCCCGAACAACTAACAGTAGCACGAGAATTTACCAACGATATCCCAACCCTCCTGCAAAACATCTCAGAACTACATTCACTCCTACAACACAGATCAATTAAAAGTAGATTCACCCGAATTATGACTAGAATCAGGCGACAACTACTAACCGAATTAGGAAAAGGCAATAACATACTCTCAAGCCAAGAATCTCTATCAGAACTAGAATGATAATAGAGTGGAACTGTAACGGTTTCCACTCGCACAAGGCTGAAATACAAAAAATAATAACCGATTACGATCCACATTACATTTGTCTACAGGAAACCAGGCTAAAAGAACATCAGAAAGCTAACCTAAAAAACTTCACCATGTACCGAAAAGACAGGAAAACAGATCAAATAGCTAGTGGAGGAGTTGCTATCTTAGCAAAAAACAACCACTACACAGAAGAAATTCAACTTAATACAAACTTAGAAGCGATCGCTATAAAAACATATGTACCATTAAAAATGACTATCTGCAATATCTATCTGCCACCAAATACAAATTTTCAGGAATCAGAACTCACAAATATTATCTCTCAGTTACCCCACCCATTTATAATTCTAGGTGACTTTAACGCACATAATCTAGCTTGGTGCTCAAATACAACAGATACTAGAGGCAGAATGATAGAAAAAATAATTAATGATCTCCAGCTAATTATTCTGAATGATGGATCCCCGACCCACTTAAATAGTAGATCCGGGAGCTTTACAGCAATCGACCTCACACTTTGTGAACCAACTATTGCACCAAAACTAACCTGGGAAACAATACCATATTTATTTACAACAAATCACTTCCCTATAAATATCACGTTTAACAAACAAGAACCGCATAAAATACACGAGGCATACAACAAATGGAAAACAAAAAACGCAAACTGGGAAATGTTTAAAGAAAATACAAAAATGGACAATAAAATCTTGGACAAAAATGCAAACATAAATTTAACAGTCGAAAACTTCACCAAACTCATAATAACAGCAGCAAATAAACCAATGGGTGAAAGAAAACAAACACTAAGAAAACGAACAGTGCCATGGTGGAATAAAAAGTGTGAAATTGCCATAAAAAATAACAAAAAAGCATTATACACTTACCGAAAAAACAAAACATTAGACAACTACATAGAATTAAAAAAGTCACAAGCAATAGCCCGAAGAACTATCTTACAGAGCAAAACAGAATTGTGGGAAAAATTTACATCATCCATTTCCCCCCAAACACCAACAACCAAAGTGTGGGAGAAAATAAGGAAAATAGAAGGATGCAAACCATGCCAATCATCTATACTCAAAATTAATAATAACATCATAACTAATCCGAAGAATATAGTTAATGCATTAGCAGAATCTTTCCAAAGAAACTCAATGGATGAAAACTATAGCAACGAATTTAAAATCCATAAATCAAATGAAGAACAAATACGTATACATCCCGAAGAAAATATCAACGACCCTCTAAACACACGGTTTTCCCGAGAAGAGATGAACGACGCTATAAAAGAAACGAACGGAAACAGCAGCCCAGGCCCAGACGGCATCCCATACACGTTTATAAAAAATCTGTCAGAAGAAGCACTGGAATATCTACTCCAAATATATAACACGATATGGACAACAAAACAATATCCAGAAAAATGGAAACTAGTTTTAACAATACCCATCCTCAAGCCCAACACAAATAAAACAAACCCTGACAATTACAGGCCGATTTCTCTGTCTAATACAATGAGCAAACTACTCCAAAGAATGGCCAATAAACGACTAGTATGGTTTCTAGAAACAACCGGGAAACTAAAAGAAACACAAAGCGGTTTCAGGAGAGGAAGATCCACCATCGATCAGCCACTAGCACTATCAGCAGAAATACATAACGGCTTTAAATACAAACAGCATCTCATCGCTATTTTCTTTGACTTAAAAAAAGCCTACGATACTACTTGGAAATACTACATTTTGCAATCAATCCACCAAATGAGAATAAACGGCAATATGTACCACTACATAGAAAACTTCTTGAATGACCGAAAATTCTACGTAAAATCACATAATAACATCTCAGAAGAAAAAGTGCAGCGAAATGGCGTACCGCAAGGAGAAATCCTTAGTGTGACACTGTTCTTGATTGCGATAAATAGAATCAATGAAACTATACCTGCCCATATCAAAACTTCCCTCTACGCTGATGACCTAGTAATTTATTTTAAAAGCAAAAACATAAACACAGTACAACACCAGATACAAGAAGCCATAAACAAAATCCAAACATGGACAAGAACAACAGGATTTAAATTCTCGGAACTTAAAACAAAAGCAATGCATTTTTGCAAGTTACGAAAATGTCACACACACCCAAAAATAAAACTACAAAATACAGAAATACCATATGTACAAAATACTAAATTTCTAGGAATCATCTTCGATACAAAACTTACTTGGGTCAACCACATAAACTATATTAAAAAAGAATGTACACAAAGACTAAATATCCTAAAAATACTGGCCCACCGTAAATGGGGCGCAAACAGACAATCAATTCTCAACGTATACAAAAGTTTGATAAGATCCAAACTGGACTACGGAAGCATAGTTTTCTCAAGTGCAAAAAAGAACAAGCTACAAATACTAGAACGTATTCAAAATGAAGCCATAAGAACAGCCACAGGAGCATACCGGACTAGTCCAATTGACAGGCTGCTTTGCGAAGCCGGAGAATCACCGCTTCATCTCAGGAGAAAAGCTCTCAGAATGAGATACATTATCAACCTTGCTAACAATCCAAAGATCCCAGTCTTTAAACAAATCTTCCACGAAACAGAAAACAAAATAACCCTTCAAAATAAAACACCACTACAACAGTCCATATACAATGACCTGAAACACCTTCAACCCTCATTACAAAAAATCCAAAATAGAACATTGCAAATAATACCACCCTGGACCATCCAAATTCAACAGCCAAACCTGTCTCTGACCGCCCTTAACAAAAACAATACACCTAAAGAGCTCTACCAAAACCTTGTCAAACAGCACCAAGAAGAGCATAAAGAGTACGAGAAAATCTTCACAGACGGATCACACACAAATAACGAGACAGCTTCAGCATTCATATTACATGATAAGATGTTCGATTTTCACCTTCCAAAACACACAACAATTTTCACAGCAGAAACACACAGTATCTTAAAAGCTACGGAACAAATCTTCAAAGAAAACCACAAATACAAAAAATATTATATTTACACAGACTCACTAAGCTGTCTCCAAGAAATAACAAACACAAACTCAAAACATCACCTGATACAGAAAATTCAAGCGAACATAGAAAATATAAGAAGAAACCACCAAAGCATAATAAAATTTATGTGGATCCCATCCCACGTAGATATAAAAGAAAATTAAGAAGTGGACAAAGCAGCTAAAAAAGCGACAGCTAAAACAGAAATTGAGGATGTTAACATACCACCCGAAGATCTAAAAGCCGTAGTTAAACGTCAAATAAAAGAAGAATGGAAAAACTATTGGTTAGGAAAATCGAACAACAAACTCAGACTAATAAAAGAAGAAATTGAAGCATGGCAAACACCAACAGAATGAAAACATCAAACTGTTATATCCAGACTGAGAATCGGACACACTAAATACACACACGAACACATCCTTAAAAAACAGAACCCAAAATTTGTGAAGATTGCCTTACCACAGTCACCGTCAAGCATATCATTGAAGAATGCACAAAATACACAGTCCAGAGAAGAAAACATAAAATACCGAGCACAATAAAGGAAGCACTGAGTAACAACTCCGAGAATACAGACAATATCATCCGAGGGGTCAACCACTAGTGGAAATCACTGTACATTTTTATGGAAATACATGGAAATACTTCGGAAATACTTGGAAATACTTAGAAATACTTGGAAATACTTGGAAGTACTTAGAAATACTGCGGAAATACTTGGAAGTACTTAGAAATACTTGGAAATACTTGCAATATTTCGGAAATAATTGGAAATACTCATGCGTTTGATGAGTAATTTGAGTTCAGTGTATGTTACAAAACTATTTTATTAGTTTAATAAAACAATACATTTCTGTCAATAAATCTGCAAAACTAATTTTATTTTGAAATATTTTCCGTAGATCAAATATTTTGTATACTATATGTATACAGATTGTTTCATTTAAGTATGTCAGCATTACTATTTCGAAAACTACAAGAGGTGTGAAGATGGTCCAATTATGTAACACTTTCTAACTAATAAGACTGTTTTTTTAACCGAAGACTATTAGCAGTCTGTAAAGTATCACCTTTATTGTCAATTGGCAAAAATTATATTTTTTGCTCATAGTAAAAGTCTTGTTAAATAGCTATTGTTGTATAATATAATAAAATATTTATATCTTATAGTTCTCAATGTAGCAATGATGGTACACTTAAAGAAAACACCATATATAAAATGACTGAAATAAAATCTTTAGACGATATTGTCAAATACTCAATATGATATTAACATTCTTAATTAGTTAATAAAACTTTTAAAAATACTGGTTATAGACAAAATATAAAACAGTGACATTGCTTCTACGGAGGTATTTGCTCGTAAGGAATTACCTCAATTAATAGAAAAGAGCAAAAAAGATCATTTAATTTTTTGTTATCTATTTTAAAAATATTGTGTCGAAGAAAAATTAGAGTTCTATAAAAAATTACAACAAAAATTAAATGCAGTATGAAGAATGATATTTTCTTTAAGAATATAAAAGACAAAATAATAAAGAGGCTAATAATAATAAAATATACAACAAAGAGGGCAGTGCTAATAAAATATTAAGATCTGCTGAAACGGGTACAGAAGAATATATAAGTATTAATAAAGATGCTCCTAAACAATGAGAATATTAGTAAAATATAATAATAACTAATATTGTTTAATTAACCCAGGTTTACATGATACAGATGGAGAAACAATGATAATTTAAATGTACGAATAAATCTTAATGTGCTGAAAATATTAAATAATTTATTTACATCTTTATGAATAAAATAAATGAATCCTAAAATATCAGACACGATCTGATTACAGTTAAAAATAATCATAATAATGAAGGTAAGTTTCTTTTTTGTTTTCCGGTTGTCAATTAAATAATATACGGCAAAATCAACTTGTTAAATGAATTTTTAGCTACTTGACATTAAAGGCAGAGCAAGAAACAAAAAAATTTCGGTTAAAGGTTAACCGAAATTGGGAACGAATTTTTTTATCGGTTTTCGATCAAAAACCGGTTAACTAACTATAAACCGGTTTTTAGTGAACCTGTTAATTAAACCGTTTTAAAAACCGGTTTATTGAAACGGTTTGAAAAACATATAAGAAGACCGCCATAAACGAGTATAGACTGGTGTTTACTGAGTGTTCTACATAGTAACCAGTAGAGGACAAAAGGCTAGTCTGCGATATACGTTCAAACTACATAGCCAAATAATGAACTAAATTAACCGGTTTCAAGAACCGGTTTCGTAATTTTTTGATTAATGGTTACCGGTTTTTTATGAAATATAAATATCGGTTTCGAGTTTGGTTAAAAATATCATTTTTGAGACATACATAACGGTTAATCGGTTTTTTAAACCGGTTTCTTGCCCTGATTAAAAGGACACAAATTGCTAACAGTCTGTAATGTGGCATTTTTTCTGCCTAGGCTGTAAAAATATTTGACATAGCAACCGCTGATCAAACGCATATTAACTGGTAACAAATTCATAGCAACCGTTCAATAAACGTATGTCAATGTAATATGCGTAAATTGCTATTCTTTTGTATTTTTCTATAAAATTATACATTGAAATGTTCAAAAAAGTTTGTCAAACCGTATTTTTAACTCAACTCAATTTTCAATATGAATTCCTTTGCCGATCTCGGTGGCGTACTGGCTATGTCACTAGCCTAGCACGCCAGATATCGTGGGTTCGAATCCCACTGAAGAGCATGGTCGTTTGTGTTCACCTAAATTCATTATCATTCATTCATGAGGCGGCATATGACCATAGCAGTTAGTCCGCCTCTCATCTTCGTAATAAAAAAAAATTGAATTCCAAATCGACAAAAAAATGTTTTCAACTCGGCACTAAACACAGATTTATAACTAAATCTGGTATTTTGGTGCCTATTTAACTATTACATTGTTCGATATTTAGAAAATATTATGTATTACAGTAATACAAATTTATATTATTTAAAATTAATTCGTGTATTATTTGCGTATTGTGAAAGTTTATATTTATTTACACAGTCAAGTTTAATATTTTTACATAGATAGGCAGGAAAAATTACTTTTGTACTTTGGAAATACTAAGGAAATACATAAAGTATTCCGGAAATACTGGAAATACGCTAGACATACATATTTATTGCGGAAATAATATGGAAATACACTAGAAATACAAAAGTATTTCGGAAATATTGTAGGAAGTATGGAAATACTGGAAATAAATTGAAAAGTATTTCCAATTTTGGAAATCACTGTACAAATTTTAGGGTAGTGGTTGACCCCTCGATATCATCCAATTCCTAACAGACATAAAATTAATAAATCAAATATAAACAAATAGACTAAGAACACAATGTATAAAATCCACATGTATACGGATTAGTGGTCCTAAGACCGAAATCCAAAACTTAAATAAATAAATACTTCAAAATGCATTCAAAATGAAAAAGTTTATTAGCCATTATTTTTAATTATTTTAATTGACTTTTAAAATATTTACGAAATAATGAATATATTTGCTTATTTGTTCTAAACATAAATAAATTTACTACATTTCTTCAACATAATTTGTACTTATAATTTCACACAGATCTGTCAAAAATGGCAAGTTGCTCAAAAATTTGAGAAAAGTGACAGCTACAATATCAATTTTTGATTACAATAATGAAAATACTTGAATACAATAAATGAAAGTATTTGGTT
Source organism: Poecilus cupreus (assembly GCA_963942605.1). Taxonomy (NCBI): domain Eukaryota; kingdom Metazoa; phylum Arthropoda; class Insecta; order Coleoptera; family Carabidae; genus Poecilus; species Poecilus cupreus. Next base: position 21,374,741 of record OZ012727.1, read on the forward strand.
ACAATAATTAAAATCTTTAGTTACAATAAATGAATTTTTTTAAAACAATAAAAGTATTATTTTCACACTAGAAATTATTATTCTAATCTCCATACCAATATTTTTAAACGGATCTTGGTCAAAATGTGTTCGTATAAATAGCTGCCGAAAAAATATTTCCTCACGGAGTATTAGCAGGTTGCTGACAGGGTAGAGCAGCATAGTCTTTCTCATGAATAAGATAACTTTCATCATCTACTGTTTGAGTTTGAAATAAGTACGTAAGATAATTGAATTGAATTTAATAAGAAAACTGTGTTGACACATTTACTGTAATCTTCCTCTTCAAGAATTTATCTTATATTATATAATACCGCTAATTCTATATTGCTTCATTAGTATTTATTAATTTTGCGCGTAATTCTATAGTTGATGTCTTGTAAATACAAAAAATTTCATTTTATCATTTATGCTTGAGTTATTCGTATGTTTTTCTCTGCAACATATAAAATTAAAAAATACCTTCTTACCATGAATTATATTTAATTTCACTATTTATAAATGAAGAATCAACTTTTTTAACGATTCCGTTGCACTTTTAAATAATACCTTTTACTCGGTGATTGAGGGCTTACACACGCACGATATGCCGTGAAATGACAAAATTTTCACAGATTCAGGAATACATTATGTTTTCACTTTGATATCCCTAATACATCCAATACAATTAATTTCATTGGCATTTAATCATTTCGTGCGTAATTCTATAGTATTTCATAAATTCATTCGTCAAAATATAATCAAACTTTTAGTTGATTTTTTTTATGGAATTTTTGAAATATGCGTTTCCTGCAATATAATCGGAAAAATGTATATTCTACAATTAAATTATACACATTTACCATGAATTTCTTTAATTTCAATGTATTTGTAAGTGAAAATCAACTTTTCTAAGGATGATCTGGTACATTTTTTGAATAAATAAATAAATTAATTAATATATCATCACGCCTTCTACCCATTAAGGGTGTGGCACTCTGCTTACGCAGATCTCGGTAGGTGATATATTTTTGCGTATGAAATTCGGTTACCAGCCGTCAAGTCATAGCCCCCAAAGTTGTTAGTGGAGGGGGAACCACAGGGGTAAATTTAAATGGGAATGATCGGCGGTCATGTAGTGAAACTGTGGCGCCACAACTGCAATCTTTTTTGACGCGATTATGAAAAAATCTTTGCACACTTAGCCTAACGCAAGCTAGCGTAAACCATGAACTTTAGAGAATCTGGGGCAAATTTTGACATTTGGTCGTTTGTGTTATCGTGCATTTTATATGTATTGTGTGGTTCATCGAATTAAAAATGCCGTTTTGTTGTATATGCAAAAATAAAATAACCCTGCACAAGTTTCCAGAAGGTGAAGTGAAAAAAAAAACTTGTGGATTCAAGAATTAAACTTTCCATTCATTTTTTATAATTATTAATTTCCACAAATGATAAATTTTTTTATATTTAACAAACAACACGGTCTTCGTGTCCTATCTGTCACTTCGCACTCTTCGCAGTCATTTTAAATTTCTAATGATTCTGTCATGCGCAGTGCGAATATCATAAAATTGCAGTGGTGCTGCCATCTGCAATTAGCTTTGCCCGATCATTCCCATTGGCAACTGTCGGTACTGGGATTCGAACTGAGGATCTCACGATCCATAGTCCGATACGTTACCACTGAGCTATTTACCCCATACATTTTTTGAAACTTATCAATTCATCTAAATTGGTAAACTAAGCACATCACTGCGTTCCTCGCTTTCATATCACTTCATTTTAGAACTAAAATTGATTGTTACACTCTACATTACATGTTTAGATTCTTTTCTTAGAATGAAATAGTTAAATTATAAATTTAGGACGTGACTCAGTCAATTTTTCATTAAATACTGACGAAACTGTCAAAATATGTTAATTATTTCAACTACTTTCAAAAACATTACAAAATATTAATCATGTTCGCTTATTTATTCTAAACACAAATAAATTTTCCAAACTTATCTAACTTGTCCACAATTAAAGTAATGTATAATTAAAATTTCAAAATGAACTGTCAAAAATGAAAGTTGTAGTTCATTTATTTCTTTATTGAAATTTACAGGTACAATCAATGCGAAAAATTTTATTTGTAATTATTTTCTTATTTTTAAATTGACATTTACATTTTTTTATAAAGTATTAAACATATACGCTCATTTCTTCTAGACACAAATAAATTATCCAAATTTATCTAACTTGTCTACAATGAAAGTAATGTATGATTAAAATTTCAAATTGAACTGTCAAAAATGACAAGTTGTCTTCTTTTTGTCAAAAAAATTAAAGATAAAGGGAATTGACAGTTCACTTCGAAATTTCAAAAATATATTATTTTATTTGTAGACAAGTTAGATAAGTATGGTAAATTTATTTGTGTTTAGAATAAATGAAAGTACATGTTTAATATTTTGTAAAACATCAATTAAAAATAAAAAAATTAATTTCAAAGTGATCTGTCAATTCCCTTTATCTTTGAATTTTTAACAGTAGTAGCAACGCGTGTTATTTAACAAAAGCTACACGGAACACTAGATGTACCTTATTTATTAAATATCTCGCACATCATGTGTAATAAAAATATGACGCCGATCTCGGTGGCGTAGTGGCTATGTCACTAGCCTAGCACGCCAGGGGTCGTGGGTTCGAATCCTACTGAAGAGCATGGTCGTTTGTGTTGTTCAGATACTTTCATAATCATCCAGTCATGAGGCGGCATATGACCATAGTAGTTAGTCCGCCTCTCATCTTCATAAATTAAAAAAAAAATGAAATAATAAAAAGGCCCTATTCCCAATCAAACTCTAAATGCCTGTAAAGGTTTCACTCAAATCGATCTAACCGTGTAGGCTGTAGAGCTGCGCACAAATGGTTGCTAGACATGCAAAAATTTAAGCTGAATAGTATATTGGACTAGCGGTCCGACCTGCTTCGCAGGTCTGACCCCTAGGCTCCGCGACAGTGAAGAAGATAGCAACTAAAAAAATTAAAAACATATTGCAAGTTTTCTCAAATACCTTTTTGTTAGCAAGCAATTATCGAAGAAAGTTTGTCTCTTTATTCCCCGCTTCCTTGTTAGTTATTCTGACATTTCTATTGTCTTCTTGCCAATTTAGAAATACCGTCAATAATAATTTATAATAATTTGCATTCCATATCGACAAATTTGGCAGATATACATTATTTTTACTAAATTTGTTCGTGTAATACCAACCTTATCCAGTCTTACGTCAGCATTTCAGTTACACTTCAAAGTACAATTGAAGCGAAAAAATTAAAACTTGTCTATCAAGATTCTTATGAAACACATTTTTCTAATGACTTTTATGAAAACAATCGGCCAACCTCCAATTTTTTATATTATCATTCGTTCAGTCTATTCGACACCTTTCATTTGATATCCGCGTCACTAAAGAAGATTACAACTATAGAAAAATAAAATGAGTAGTCTAGAATAACTTCAATTTAATACCAAACAAATGGCGAAGCAAGCTCGTCTCTACGTTCCTCGCTTCCATGTCAGTAAATTATCGAAGAAAGTTTGTCACTTCGTTCCTCGCTTCCATGTCAGTACATCGGCGAAAGCAAGCTCGTCACTTCGTTCCTCGCTTCCATAATACTACTTTATGACACTTGAGTTTAAGTATAAACTTTAATTCAATACCAAACAACTGACGCTGGTGGAAAATAACTTTTTAAAATCCGCTCCGTGAGACTTAATTTAATATCAAACACGGTAGAATTAAAATAACATTTATACAAAACAATTGATAAACGCCCAAAACAACTTTTTGACACTTGAGTTCAAACCTCCTTTGCGAGACCTTTAATTTGATTCCAAACACTGTAGAATTTAAATTACATTTACAAAAAACAATTGACGTTCGTCCAAAATAAATTTTTGACAGTTGAGTTTAAATCTCACGAGTGAGACCTTTAATCCTTTATACTAATCGGTTAGAGTATAATTCTGTATATAGATTCATCTGCTTAGTAACCAAATATGTGGGCAGCTATAGAGCCTAGCCGGTTTAACGGATTTCAGTGAAACCTTTAAAGGCCTATAGAGATTTTTTTAGAATTCGTGCTTTTTATGAATTCACATTTTTAGTACACATGATGTGCGAGATATTAAATAAATAAGGCGAAAATGCGTTTACGGATCAAAGTGTGTGTGTTGCTATGAAAGTGGAGTTTGTTGATTCTAGTTGTAACTTTTAAAAAATTTGTGTTCTATTTGTCATTTTTGACATATCTGTTTCAAACTTTAAGTATAAACTACATTTATTGTAGACAACTTGAAGATGTTTTGTAAATTTAATTGTTTGGAATTAATAAGCAAACATGTGTACTATTTTGTAAATATTTAAGTCAATATAAAAAATATGATGTGGGCAGCACATAACCTCCCGCTCAATACTACTCTTAAACGGTACAAAATAGTATTTGATGATACCTTCTTATTTGTTTATTTTCTATTTATATTTGAGAAATTTAATTTTATTTCGTATTTTTATTTAATTTTTTGACAAATATTTTACAAATAAAGCAGCTTCACAATCAAAATTTCGTGTGTCACATTTCGTAAAAAATTGAATATTTTTAAGTGTTTCCTTGGTGTACATGGAATGCAAGATTTATGAGACCTAATAATTTATATTTTATTATCTCTGAATCTAATAAAAATTAATAAAATTAGTGTAATCAAAACACATGTAAATTAACTATTATTAGCGTTATGTCAACCGATGACTAAACAAAACCGTTATTTTTTTGTCTTCGAACGAAGAATGCACTTATAAACGAAAATGATAACTTACACTCCCGTGCGAAGCGCAATCGTATCGCCACCAAGACGCTGAATTGTTCCTAGGGCTGTTTACCTGAAATCGAACGGTACGTGAGCAATGGAGCTCAGCGAATTCAAGGTATACAATATACATAAGGAGATACATATCGATGATAAATACGTCAGTACGCTTAACGTTCGTCCATAACGTGGCCTGGTATCATATAATTCGTTCGAACAATCGTTCGTGCCCTCGCCCGCTCGCACGCTTGCACGCACGCTCGCTGGCACGCTCGCTCGCACGCTAACTTGCACGCTTGCACGCTCGCCTGCACGCACGCACGCATCGCTCGCATCAGATAAACAACATAGTAGTTGAAGGAGACCTGCATGGTCTTACGTCACAGTCACCAGAGGCCCGCTTGACCTCGAGATCCGCATGATCTCATATCACAATCGCCGGAGGCCCGCATGACCTCGAGATCCGTATGATCTCATATCACAATCGCCGGAGGCCCGCATGACCTCGAGATCCGTATGATCTCATATCACAATCGCCGGAGGCCCGCATGACCTCAAGATCCGTATGATCTCATATCACAATCGCCGGAGGCCCGCATGGCCTCGAGATCCGCATGATCTCATATCACAATCGCCGAAGGCCCGCATGGCCTCGAGATCCGCATGATCTCGTATTGTGATGTTAGGGATCCGCATGATCCCGTCGTACGTAGCGTAATAGTCGTTCCAGTTTTCATATAATGAATATAGATGATCGCTGTATCACAGCGTAATCGCTCGCTAAATCACTAACCAAAATGATAACAATACCATAATACAATCACGCACGCCTATAACATCGCCTGATACAAATAAAATGCACAGCCATAATAAATATCATTAAACTAATAAACGTAATATCCTTGAGGACTCACCTTCTGAATAATTATCCAGGAGACCTAAATACACACACCAACACGCACAATAACTCTCCGGCTCTACAAATGTCGTCCGATCACACCAGAAGCCGTCAACCAGCCCCCGGCAACAAGATAGGCCAGCTTGAAAACAAGTTTTTACTTTTATCTATTTTGCTAGATGTCTCTGACAGCACAAAATATGTCGAGTGTTCGCGATAGATGGCTCCGACAGCATTTTACTGTCCAGTTTGGTGAACATAATTTCTACTTTATCGTCCTTGTTCATTTTGCCTGCACGACATCTTGTAAGTTTATGTTAGTGAGTGACAATCTGAATTTGCATTCTATTTTAATCAAAATGCCCCTGTGTTGTATACTGAACTGCCGTAATTATACCGGGCACAGGCACGGTACAAGAAATATCAAATATTTTACTTTCCCAAAGAATGAAGAGATGCTAGAAAAATGGCTGCAACTAGTTTGTCAAAGGCAATTCAAATATATTTTGAGACTTCTAAGTATAATATAATTACACAACTCATATGCTCTTGAAATTAAAAATAATTATGTTATGTTAATTTTTGAACAGGAATCTGTGAGAGCATGTCAAAGTAAAATGCTTTGAAATGAAACGGATCACGGATTAAACTTATAAAGCTTCCACACAAAATATAAATCTTCCTGCTAAAATTTTTAAATATTATAAAAACTATTTTATACAATTATTTTTTAAATACATGCAACTTTTTAGATCAGCATTTATTGTTCCTACATACGAAGAAATATTGGATTTGACAGAGCAATCTCAAGTACAATTACATTTCTGTTTTCAAGAAAATGAAACTTTATAAAAAGGGAATGAAAATTTAGGGAAAAAGAGTGTAAATTTAAGGAACGTGAATGAAAATTTAAGGAAAGTAAATGTAGAATATAAATCGCAACTTTCAACGCAGAAGAAAGTCAATACAATCGAACGAGATTTTACGATAAAAATATTAAGCAGATATTTTAAACCAGGTTAAATGAAGCATCTTTTGCAAGAAAACAATATTCGTAGACACTGGACAGCAGAAGATATATCATCGGGAATTTCACTTCGTACACTATTCTTCTAGTATATATTTATAATATGTGACCAGGTACAATATTGTATTATTTTACCTTTCTACTGCAAAGATAAAAGTGTTCACGTACAATATTATATTAGCATCTTTACCCTTCTAATGTAAAAAAAAATATTAGAATATGTATAATTAAAGCAATTTTGTCGTGGAAAAAAAATATTTCGAAAGGTTCCTCTTCTCTTAAGATACGAATTATTGCATTATAGATACACGTATTTATAGCATATTTGTTTACACTTTATAATTTAAAATACGTTTTACGAGCATAAATGTAAAATTGTGTATTATAGCACTTGTTTATTACAATTTTTTCCATACACATATTAATTATAATTTAAATTGCGTTCTGCGAGCATAAAGATGTTAAATATCATTTGTTTATAAGAAAAATTCTTACATATGTTATAATTCAAATAGCGTTTTGTGAACATAAACATGTAAAATAGTATATTTTTTATAACAAATTTTCTTAAACGTATTATAACTTGGACTGTTGTAAAAGCATTAATACATGCTGAATATTGTTGTGTATTAATAATTATACAATAAACAGTATAGGTACTTACTTTTGTACATTATTTGTTTTATTTACTTTTAAAAATTAATTCCAATAATAATCCTATAGAATACCTACCCCCGTGCCGCGCGCCTCGTCTCTCGTGTAAAGCTTTCTATCTATGCGGTAAGGTGACGCTGAAACTTACTATCACAGCGAAGCATTGCAGATAGTCATCTTGTTCTTACTTTATCGATGCCGTCAACTCACTAACTGGCAATAGGTAATATCAGCATCGGAGAGGGTTGTGTAATTGTATGAAACAAATTACTAGTATATTGCGTCGCACTAATAAATTTATTAACCAAATTAAATAATACAGAATAAATTAAAATCATAATGAATCGAAACTATTGCTAACACTATTCTACAACTTACAAAATAACATAATTGGTTGAAAAAGGAAATTTAAACGTGTTTTTCACGAAAAACTGTTAAGGGCTTGAAGTAAACTGCTACTTCCGGTTGACCAATTTTATCCAAAATCTAATCAGCTCTTCATTTAAATATAAGAAGCAAAAATTCACAAAATTGTATTTTTGGTATTATATTATTTGAGTTATGCAAGACGAAAAAATTGCCACAGACTACACACACACACATACATTCATACATACATACATGCATACAGACATCATCGCAAAAATAGTAGAATCGTATTGTAGGGACCCTAAAACGTGTTTATTCATTGAAAACTCACTACCCAATTTTTTGACCAAAAACAATACCTCCCTTACCTAGAGGTAGGCGGGAGGTAAAAATTTATATTATAGCTGTCACTTTTCACAAATTTTTGTACAACATGTCATTTTTGACAGATTTGTTTGAAATTTTAAACATAAATTACTTTAATTGTAGTCTAGTTACACAAGTTTAGTAATTTAATTGAGTTTAGAATACATGTTCAAACATGATTACTATTTTGTAATTTTTTTAAATGTGTGTTTTTTTTAATTTAAAGTAAATATGACAGATGTCTTTCTTCGTCAACCTGGATTCTTTAAAGGATTCCAGGCGGTAAAATTCAAATGAGTTAATTTCTTATCTAAACACAAAAAGTTGAAAATTATTTTTCACTTCATATATAGTTTATTTCCTTCTAAAAAAATACAACAGATGTCTCTGCTCGACAACCTAGATGCTTCTAAGTATTTTAGGCTGTAAAATTTTAATAAGTTAATTACTTATCTAATATAAAAGATTGTTTTAAATATTTATAATCAATTTCAGAATTTTTTTTAAATATAAATTAGTAGAATTGTCAAAAAGTTATTTTGAACAATCATTAATTGTTTTTTATTACTAATCCTGCCGTGTTTATACTAAATAAAAATTTCGCGTAAGAGATTTTAAATCATGTGTCATCAAGTTATTTTGGACGATTGATTGTTTTCTATAAATGTTATTTAAATCCTACTGTGTTTGGTGTAAAATTGAAGGTCTCACTCATCAGATTTAAACTCAAGTGTCAAATATTTTTTTTGGACAATCGTCATTTGTTTTTTATAAATGTAATTTAAATCCCATCGTGTTTGGTATTGATTGAAAGGTCTTACTTTTGAGATTTGAACTCAAGTGTCAAAAAGTTGTTTTCGACGATCGTTAATTGTTTTTTGTAAATGTTATTTAAATCCTACCGTTTTTGGTATCAAATTAAAGGACTCGCGGAGGAGATTTGAACTCAAGTGTCAAAAGTTATGTTGGATGATTGTCAATGGTTTTTTATAAATATTATTTAAATCCTACCATGTTTGGTATCAACCTAAATTTCTCGCAGAGGAAATTTGAACTCAACTGTCACAAAATAGTAACATTGAAGCGAGGAACATAGTGACGAGTTTGCTTCGCCGATGTACTGACATGGAAGCGAGGAACGAAGTGACGAGCTTTCTTCGTCAATGTACTGACATGGAAGCGAGGAACGAAGTGATGAGCTTGCTTCGCCAATTGTTTTCAAATGAAAAGTATTTAAGCCTATTCAATATATTTTATATATTTTCAGTTGTAATCTTCTTCAGGGTTGCGAAGCCTAGGGGTCAGACCTGCGAAGCAGGACGGACCGCTAGTCCTATATACTAATCGTTGATGTATTTCTCTATACTTTCATCTGCTTAGTAACCAAATATGTGTCGCCCTCTAGAGCCTAGATGGTTTTATGGAATCGCGTGAAACCTATTTGGGGATGTAAAGAATTTTGTGGAGCAGTGCCTTTTGGGTGTTTCAGATTTTTAGTACACATGATGTGCGAGATATTAAATAAATAAGGCGGAAATCAGAGTGGGCGAGTGTAACTATGAATGTGAAAATTGTTGATTTCAAAATGAATAACTGTATAGTAGTTGTAACTTTTCACAAATTTGTGTTCATCTTGTCATTTTTGACAGATGTGATGGAAAAATTAAGTACAAATTCCATTAATTCTAGACAAGTTGCAGAAGTTTTGTAAATTTATCTGTTTTTAGAGTAAATGATTGAGCATGCATGTGTACTATTTTGTAAATATTTTAAAAGTCAATATAAAAATTAAAATTGTAGCTGTCACTTTTCACAAATTTGTGTGCCCTTGTCATTTTTGACAGATCATTTTGAAATTTTAAGTATAAGTATAACAGATGTTTCTGCCCGTAAACATTGAAGCTTTTAAGCATTTTAGGCATAAAATTAAAATTAGTTAATTATTTTGTCTAATACAAAATGGATGAAAATTTTTTTCCAGATCGTTTTACATATTCATAATGAATTGCAGAATTTTCTTTTTAATCAAAATTCGTAGACAAACATCTATTTTGTACGATTGTCAATTGTTTTTTATAAATGTTTTTTTATCTTACCCTGTTTGGTACCAAACTAATGGTTTCACGGAGAAGATTTAAACTCCAGTGGCAAAAAGTTATTTTGGGCAATTGTCATTTGGTTTTTCATAAAGGTTATTTAAATCCCAACGTGTTTGGTATCATATTAAAAGTCTCACGAAGAAGATTTAAACTCAAGTGTCAAAAAGTTGTTTTGGATAATTGTCAATTGTTTCTTTTTTTTATAAATGTTTAAATCCTGTTTGGTATCAAATTAAAAGTCTGACGTAGGCGATATAAACAATTTGGACGATTGTCAATTGTTTTTTATAAATGTTATGCAAATCCTACTGTGTTTGGTATCAAATTAAAGATCTCACGCAGGAGATTTGATCTCAAGTGCCAGAAAGTTGTTTTGGATGATTGTCAATTGATTTTTATAAATGTTTTAAATCCTACCGTGTTTGATATCAGAATAAAGGTCCCATAAAGGAGATTTAAACTAAATTATCAAAAAGTTTTTTCGGTCGTTTGTCAATTGTTTTTTATAAATGATATTTAAATTATACCGTGTTTGGTATGAAATTAAAGGTCTCACGAAGGAGATTTAAAATCTAAAAGTACTAACATGGAAGCGAAGAACGAAGTGATGAGCTTGATTCGCCGATGTACTGACATGTATGCGAGGAACGAAGTGACGAGCATACTTCGCTAATGTACTGACTTGGAAGCGAGGAACGAAGAGACTACTTAATTTATTTCTCTATATTTTAGTAGTAATATTCTTCAGGGTCGCGGAGCCTAGGGGTCAGGTCGGACCACTAGTCCCATATACTAAAAGGCAAAATTCATTCTCTCTCTCTATATATATATATATATATATATATATATATATATATATATATATATATATATATATATATATATATATATATATATATATATATATATATATTTTCATCTGCCTAGTAACCATTTGTGCGCAGCTCTAGAGCATAGACGCTTTGGCAGATTTCAGTGAAACCTTTACCGGTACTTAGAGATTTTTTGGGAATAGCGCCTTTTCATGAATTCACATTTTTCTTACACATGATGTGCGAGATATTAAATAAATAAGGTTATGGATCAAAGTGTGCGGGTTGCTACGAAAGTGGAGTTTGTTGATTATGGTTGTAACTTTACAAAAATTTATGTTCAAATTGTCAATTCTGACAGGTCTATTTCAAAAATTAAGTATAAATTACATATATTCTAGACAACTTGAAGATGTTTTGTAAATTAATATGTGTTTTGAATAAATGAGCAAACATGTGTACTATTTTGAAAATATTTTAAAAGTCAGTTAAAAAAATTAAAATTGTAGCTGTCACATTTCACAAATTTTTGTGCAACTAGTTATTTTTGACATTTCTGTCTGAAATGTTAAATATAAATTACGAGTACTTTAATTGTAGTCTATTTAGACAAGTTTGGTAATTCATTTGTGTTTAGAATAAATGAGGAACCTTATTAATATTTTGTAATTTTTTTTTTAATTTAAAATAAATGTGACTGATGTCTTTGTTCGTCAACCTCGATTCTTTTAAGGATTTTAGGCGGTAAAATTCAATTGAGTTAACTTCTTATCTAATAATAAAAAGTTGAAAACTATTTTTCACTTTATAGCTGGATTCTTTTTCTTTTAAAAAAATACAACAGATGTCTCTGCTCGACAACATCGATGATACTGAGTATTTTAGGCGGTAAAATTTAAACAAGTTAATTACTTATCTAATATAAAAAAGTTCGTTTTAATATTTATAATAAATTTCAGATTTTTTTTATCTAAATTCGTAGAATTGTCAAAAAGGTATTTTAAACAATCATCAGTTGTTTTTATTTCTAATCAAGTGTCACAACATTATTTTACACGATCGTTAATTGTTTTTTCTAAATGTTATTTAAATCCTGCCGTGTTTGGCATTAAATTGAAGGTCTCACTCATCAGATTTAAACTCAAGTGTCAAAAAATTATTTTTTGACGATCGTCATTTGTTTTTTATAAATGTTATTTAAACCTACCGTGTTTGGTATTGAAATTAATGTCTCAATCATGAGATTTAAACTCAAGTGTCAAAAATTTATTTTGGATGATCATTAATTGTTTTTATAAATTTTATTTAAATCCTACCGTGTTTGGAATAAAATTGCAGGTCTCGGAGAAGAGGTTTGAACTCAAGTGTCAAAAAGTTGTTTTGGGTGATTGTCAATTGTTTTGTATAAATGTTATTTAAATCCTACCGTGTTTGGTTTTGAATTAAAGGTCTCGCTCATGAGATTTAAACTCAAGTGTCAAAAAGTTATTTTGGACGAACGTCAATTGTTTTTTATAAATGTTATTAAAATCCTACAGTATTTGGAATCAAATTAAAGGTCTCGCAAAAGAGGTTTGAACTCAGGTGTCAAAAAGTTGTTTTGGGCGATAGTCAATTGTTTTGTATAAATGTTATTTAAATCCTACAATGTTTGGAATCAAATTAAAGGTCTCGCAGAGGAGGTTTGAACTAAAATGTCAAAAAGTTGTTTTGGGCGTTTTTCAATTGTTTTGTGTAAATGTTATTTTTATCCTACCGTCTCATGGAGCGGATTTAAACTTAAGTATCAAAAAGTTATTTTGCACGATCGTCAATTGTTTGGTAATTAATTAAGTGTCACAAATTAGTATCATGGAAGCGAGGAACGAAGTGACGAGCTTGCTTCGCCGATGTACTGACATGGAAGCGAGGAACGAAGTGACGAGCTTTCTTCGGCAATTTACTGACTTGGAAGCGAGGAACGTAGCGATGAGCTTGCTTCGCAATTTGTTTGGTATTAAATGGTAGTTATTTAAGACTACTCATTTTATTTTTCTACCGTTGTAACCTTCTTTAGTGACGCGGGTATCAAAAAACCGGTGTCGAATGTTATAATAATATGTATGTAGGCTATGAATTGGTAGTTATGTGATTCGTTGTTATAACAAGTTAGTCAATTATTATATAAAATAAATAAAGTCATTATTCAGAACAAGTCTCAATAGTTTAATTAAGAAACCCACTCATAACATGGTGTCAGGTGTGTGTTTCTTTTACGATAAAGATGTCTGAAACAGAAACTAAAACTGTAAAGTCAGAATTAAGTCGCACAAGAAATTGTCCCGCAATGCAGTCATTACCACCATTTAATGTGAATGTGCCTAATTTGGCTGATCAGTGGAAAAATTGGTATACACGATTCAATATTTTATTACGAGCAACATCAATGGACAAAGAAGATGATGCCAGAAAAGTAGCAATGTTATTACACTACATGGGTGACCAAGTTATGCCATTATTTTATGCTTCAACCTTCGATTTGGACACAGTGAAATTTGAAGAATTAGTTCAATACTTCAATGATGCTTTCACACCTATTAAAAATGTAGCCATTGAAAGACATAATTTCTTTTCAAGGAAGCAAAAACATGGCGAATCAATTGAAGATTATGTCGTAGCTCTTAAAAATCTTAGCATGTCACGTGATTTAGCTACGCTAAGAGAAGATATAGTTAAAGATGTCATGATATGCGGTTTAATTGAAGAATACGCATATGTCAGAGAAAAATTGCTGAGCGCAGGAGCTATAAAGTTGGACGTGGCGTTAGAATTAATAAAGTCAGTTGTTGCTGCAAGAAAAGGAGTTGAACAGCAAGCGTCGTTTGTGGGAGCCATCCACAAGAAAGCAACAACATTCAAGAAGAATGAGCAGTCTGCCAGAAATCAGTTCCAGTCTCCAGGTTCCAGTCACAAGTCCAAAGGTTTATACAAAAATCAAGAAGTCAGCGCACGCCAGTCCTGCCGCCGCTGTGGTCAGATACATCGTTACAAATGTCCAGCTGAAAACAGTAAATGTTATTACTGCGGTAAGACAGGGCATTTTGCAAAATGTTGTCTATCAAATAAAAACAGATTTGTCAAACAGATAAATAATCAAGACTGTAATGAAAACAAAAGTGACAGTGCTGACAGTATTGACAGCTATCAGTTTTCTATTGATTCTTTATATGTTAATAATAAAAATTTAGCAATTAATTCATTAACATGGGACATCCTACTTAATGTTAATGGTAATAAACTAATGTGTCAACTTGATACTGGTGCTCAAGCTAATGTTATGTCATATAAAACATTTGTAAATTTAAATAATTTATTTAGATGATTTTTTGATTTATGCACCTACAAAACAAGAACATGATGCCACATTACGTAAAGTTTTTGAAAGAGCTAGAAAAATAGGTTTCCGATTCAATGAATCTAAATCAAAATTGTGTCGTGATGAAGTCATTTATTTAGGTCATAAATTCAATAGCGAAGGCATCTCACCAGATATGGCTAAAGTTAAAGCTATAATTGATATGCCAAAACCGACAGATAAATCGTCACTACAAAGATTTCTTGGTATGATAACGTATTTATCACCTTTTATTAAAGATTTATCAAATGAATCATTCAATTTAAGGTCATTATTGAAGAAAAATTCAGAATGGTACTGGCATGAAGTTCATGATGCAGAATTTAATAAATTAAAAAATTTAATAATAAACTCACCAGTTTTAACTTATTATGATCAAACAAAACAACTTGTTTTGTCATGTGACGCGTCTCAGTATGCCATGGGTGCTGTAATGCTTCAGGAATCGAAACCTGTTGCATATGCATCAGCTACTTTAACTGATAGTCAACGTAATTATGCTCAAATTGAAAAAGAGCTTCTTGCTATTACATTTGGATGTACCCGATTTCATCAATATATATATGGGCATAGAGTTATTGTTGAAACGGATTGTAAACCACTTGTAGTCCTATTCGATAAACCACTTTACAAAGTTCCACAACGTTTACAAAGACTGTTACTAAAATTACAAATTTATGATTTGAAAGTAACATATAAAAGTGGTAAAGAAATGTATATTGCAGATACTTTGTCTCGTGCCCCCTTGATTGAAACAGTATTGCATGAAATGGATCAAAATTTAGATTTACATATTAACTTATTAAAATCAAATCTTGCTATATCTGAACATCGATTAAAGTCTATAGTAGAAGCTACTTCTAAAGATTCTACATTAATGAAATTGTCAGAATATTTTTACAAGGGATGGCCCAAAAACAAAAGTTTAGTAGATGTAGAAGCAAGGCCATATTTTACATTTAATGATGAAATACACGTAATAGATGGTTTGCTATTTAAAGGACAAAGTTTAATTATTCCCACTATTTTACGAAAAGAAATTCTTAATCTTATTCATGAAGGACACTTTGGAATAAAACGTTGTATAGATTCTGTAAAGGGATTTATTTATTGGCCAAACATGTACAACGATATTACTAATATTATTTCAAATTGTGAATCATGTATAAAATATAAAAGTAATAATGTTAAAGAACCTCTTAAACCACATGACACTGAATTAGTACCATGGTCAAAAGTAGGCATAGATTTTATGGATTTACGGGGTAAAAATTATTTAGTATGCGTTGATTATTTCTCGAAATATGTAGAAATAGCATTGCTAGATAAAGGTTTCTCCAGTCAGTTAGTAATAAATAAATTAAAATCTATGTTTGCTCGTCATGGCATACCATGTCAATTAATGTCTGACGGAGGTCCGCCTTTTAATTCTAAAGACTTCAAAAACTTTTTATTTAGTTGGGATATTGAACATTTGGTTTCTAGTCCATACTATCCTAAATCTAATGGACTTGTGGAAAGAACTGTAGGCACACTTAAAAAACTACTTCTAAAATCAATAGATTCCAATTCAGATCCATATATAGCCTTATTACAATACAGATCTATGTCTAAAAATGAGCTAAACTCCCCAGCTGAATTATTAATGTCAAGGAAATTACGAACAAAAATTCCTATGCCTACTAAATGCTTAAATCCGAAGCTTATTGACATTGATAAATATAAAGAAATAGTAGAATGTAATAAACAGAGAATGGCAAAATATTATGACAGAGGAGCTAGACCTCTTGAAACCCTTTGCCCAGGGAAAAATATTATATTTAAAAAAAATCCACAAGCAGAATGGATTGAGGGTGAAGTGATTCAAGTAGGACCTGAACCTAGGTCATATATAGTTAAAACACCGAATGGTGATCAATATAGGCGTAATAGATATCATATCAGACCAAATTGCAATAATAATAATAAAGAAAATAAAATTAATCAGTCTCATATGGTACCTGACGAAAATGTAAATAATTCTAAGTTGATTAAAACAAAATCAGGGCGAATTGTTAAACCGCCAAATAGATTACATTATTTAAAGAAATAAAAAAAATAAATTGTTGATTATAAAATTTACACATGTTAATAATGTAATCATTGTTTGTAAATTTATATGTTTTTAATTATTGAAAGGGAGATGTTATAATAATATGTATGTAGGCTATGAATTGGTAGTTATATGATTCGTTGTTATAACAAGTTAGTCAATTATTATATAAAATAAATAAAGTCATTATTCAGAACAAGTCTCAATAGTTTAATTAAGAAACCCACTCATAAATGAATATATAAAAAATGGGGGCTGACCGATTGTTTTCATAAAAGTCATTAGAAAAATGTGTTTGGTATCATATAAGAATCTTGATGGACAAGTTTTAATTTTTTCGCTTCGCTTGTACTTTGAAGTGTAACTGACAAGCTGACGTAAGACTGGATAAGGTTGGTATTACACGAACAAAATTAGTAAAAATAATGTATATCTGCCAAATTTGTCAATATGGAATGCAAATTATTATACATTATTATTGACGGTATTTCTAAATTGCCAAGAAGATAATAGAAATGTCAGATTGACAAAAGTCTTCATTACAAGATCAAATATTAATGCAAGTTGTATTTAATATAAAATTCTTTTAAAAATCACATATACGGTATCGAAAGAAAGGTCGAAGTGACGTAATTTTATCAAAAAATGTTACAATCGACAATTGTTTAAACTTTTTAAAAAAATTTTGTAGATACCTAACTTATAGTTTATCTAACTAAATGTTTCAGGGGTTGGCAGATAGTAATTTTTTAAAAGTAAATTTAAATCTATTGTAGGGGTAAAAATAAAATACTTTATCTTGGTAATGTCCACAAAAAAATCTATTATATTATATGCGACCTGTGGAGTACCAAGTGATATGTATTAGAAGTGAAATATTGAGGAACTTGGAAATGACCCATCTTTATTACAAATCAGTACGATTGGCAATTAATTTACTGAAAATTTCCCTAAACCTAGCTTGTCGAGTATTAAATGCAATGGTTTAGGCTCAAAAAGTAGGAAAAAGTAGTGATGAAACCTCTTTGTCATAAATAATAACGATCAGTAATTGTTTTTGTGGTAATTACTAAAAACCTAACTTAGGGGTATTTAATGCCAATGCACTGACATGAAAGCGAGGAACGAAGTGACGAGCTTTCTTCGCCAATTTACTAACAAGGAAGCGGGGAACAAAGAGACAAATTTTATTCGACAATTGTTTGCTAACAAATTTAAGGTATTTGATTAAACTTCCAATTTATTTTCCTATAGTTTTAGTTGCTATCTTCTTTAGAGTCGCGGAGCCTAGGGGTCAGACCTGCGAAGCTGGTCGGACCGCTAGTTCAATATACTAAAAGGCTTATTCACTTTCTATATATACTTTCATCTGCCTAGTAACCCAATTTGTGCGCAGCTCTAAAGCCTAGACGGTTTGACGGATTTCAGTAAAACCTTTACCAGAAGTTAGAGATTGTTTGGGAGTAGGTCCTTTTTATGAACTCATATTTTTAGTACGCATGATGTGCGAGTTATAAAATAAATAAGGCGGAAATGCGTTACGGATCAAAGTGTGTGGGTTGCTATGAAAGTGAAATTTGTTGATTTTAAAACGAATAACTGTATTGTAGTTGTAACTTTCTACAAATATGTGTTCAATTTGTAATTTTTGACAGATCTGTTTCAAACTTTTGGTATAAATTATATTTATTCTAGACAACTTGAAGATGTTTTGTAAATTTATCTGTGTTTAGAATTAATAAGCAAATATGTGTAATATTTTGTAAAATTTTTATGTCAATTAAAAAAAATATATTGTAGCTGTCAGTTTTCACAAATTTTTGTGCGTGTCATTTTTGACAGATCTGTTTGCAATTTTAAGTACAAACTACATTGGGCGATTTCGACTGGCCTCGGTTAGTACAGGAATGGTTAGTAAATAGAGTAAACAATTGATTTCGACTGAGATTTTTATGATGTCCTATGTAAACGGTGACAATTTTGGTATGTCAAATCAGATTTATTTTATTTTTGAGGTTGAATAAACACGAATTTGTTCAACAGCATTTTCATAATGCAAATTTACTAGGTTTTTGTTGTTTGACTTTCATCAACCCAAACTGTCATATCTATCAAATATCATTGGCGATCCGTAGCTAACGTCACAATTGGCCGTTAACTAAGGTTTTACCAATATCCCTAAAATAAATTAAAAATTTATTTGAAAAATACATTAACATATATTTACCTGGTAATTAATTTTATGATTATTAATTAGCAAATGTACATAGAGTGCTGCTGCGTTAAGGTGCTACGTACTACATGTTGTGGTTCGACTCTATCGGTCGGCAAGTGTGTAGTTCCAGATTGTAATTTTGACTTCAGCAGTACGAATTATATTGGGACTGTCAAGAGAATGTGCGCGTTCGGCGGTCTCACAGCGGTCTCAGCGGCTACAGCGCTGCCAAATGTCAAGCGTTCAGCGGACCGCTGTTTGTAGCGCTTTTTGATAGCGGCTGCTATAGCGTTCGCATCGTAAACAAACTACAATTTCTTTACACAGCGTATATCTATCCTTGTCTATAATTGTCATTATGTTTACAATATTTTCTGTATCTCTATACAGCTTTATAAAATTATTATTAATATAATCTAAATCCATTATTATATTGATTTAATTATTGCAATAAATTGTTTAAATAAATAAACTTTGACAATTTACTTGAACTCTTAACGTTTGAAAATAATACGTGGAAATTGCGTTCAGCGAATTCACAGCGGCTGTTATAGCATGTTCAAATTTGCCTGGCGATTGATTCCATTTGTGTTTCTCAGCAGGTATTCTATAAGAGGATTAAAGAAATTTATGAGGGACTACTTTACAGGGTTGTACTGGATAATATTTTCAAATCAGTTTTACACAGACACTAGTAATATCAAAATATAAAAAATTTTAATAAAATTAAATATGAATACAGTATTGTCACTGTCGTTTAGTAAATATAAATATATAATGATTAAAAAAAACTTATTTTTTATTTTACGTCTATGTTGTTTTACTTAGGTGATTAGTCTATAACAATATCATCATTAGTGTCGTCACTTGACTGTCCAACATTTATAATAAATTCATCAATAATATTATTGAAATTTAAGAAACTGTTTTCTATGTCTATCACATGCCGAACACTACTAGCCCAATTTAAGTCACTAATATTATTTATTTCACTTTTAATTAATTCCACATTAGCGCACACGGTTGGTGTAACATTTTTTCGTCTAATACTTGTTTTTACTTGTCCCCAAATTAGTTCTATACTATAGGATTTAATATACAGTTATACGGAGGCAGTCTTAATACAGTATGACCAAATTTTTGTGGCATTGTATCGCACACGTACATTCTTTTAACAAGTTTTGTTTGTGCTACTTCCAATAATTCACTTTTACTGTACGATTCTTCAAAAAATATATCATGATGATACAAATATTCTTTAATTTCTGTTTTACTACTAGATTTAGTGGGTATTTCAATTAATTGCCTGGAATGGTAACTAGCGTTATCCATAACTATTACACTATTTGCTGGAATATTTGGTAATAATTGACCGCCAAACCAATCCTCAAAAATATTAGATGTCATATTATCATGGTAATCCAGAGTTTCCCATGTTGTGACCCGACAATAATTCAGCACCATTCTCCCATCCTTGCTCACTCCCCGCGTGAAGAATAATTATCCGTTTACCCCGTGAAACTGGAATATTCGCAACACAATTCTCACTACCATCAGTCCATCTTTTAGATTTAGTGTCGTGTGTATCATACCATGTTTCATCTAGGTATATAATCGAGCGTTTCTCCTCACGAAACTTTTTTAAATCTGTCAAGTATTGATGCCGCCATTGACATATTCTCCTACTTTTCAGCAAAACTTGACGTTTATCAATTTTTTTAAACTTGAATTTCATGCTTAGGAGAACACTGCGAAGACTACTAACTGCACATGAAATATCACATTCATCTTTTAATTTTTGATGCAATAATCGATATATATATATATATATATATATATATATATTTTCATTGTAAAGCGAATATATTTTCCGACGAATAACATCATTTTGAAAAACATTCAAGATTCTCGATTTTCCAGCATCACTTCTTTGTTTTTTAATCAGTTTACCTTCTTTTATTATTCTTCTTACTGTAGTATATGGCACTTGAGTCATTTCAGCAGTTTTTGATATTGGAGCATTTTCGTAATTATCACTTTTTAAAAAGTTAAACACATTCAGAACTATTTCTTTTGCGTCGTTTGATAAATATTTTTGTGTTGGCTTCGCGACCGTGGTAATTTCTTCAAAATCTTCGTATTCAACTTGCAACATTGTGTGCTGAACTAATGAATTTTAAATGTCGTTTTCTGAAGGTATATATGTATAAAATTATCTTACTTAACAGTTTTCGGGAAAAAAATTGAAAAGATAATCGTATTAAAAATTTCGGGGATTTGAAGCATCTATGCCCAAAATTATAATAATCCACTCCTGAACATCAGACAAACTTGCACCCCGCTGGCTAGGGTTGGCTTATCCCATTAGCAAGTCATGTCAATCGCCAGGCAAATTCGAACACGCTATATCAGCTGCTTATTAACGAAAATTATACAGCTGGCACATACGGTTAATGGGTGAAATAGAAAATACATTGGTTCTAGGAGTAGGGAGATAGAAGGTATTGGAATTACGTGTGAAGACAGAAGGAGTACGGAAAGCAAGAAAACTTAAGCAGTTCGGATTGTCAATGTCACCATGAATCAGTTTGTTGAATGTAGTCCTGGTGTGTTTCATAAAAAGGATTCCAAATTAGGGATCAATACTCAAGTTTCGTACGTACAAAAGAATAGTAGAGAGTAAATATATCTGAAATGTTTGAGAAGTGACGGGTGTTGCGGGTAATGAATCCGAGCATGCGGATTGATGCATTGCAAATATTGTTCACATGAGTAGTGAATGTTAATTTGGGATCGTAAGTTACACAAAGATCACGAACAGTGTAACATCGAGAAATGTAAGTTTGTTCAATTGTGTAATTAAATACTATTGGGAATGGTTTTCTTAAGAAAGACATGATGCATTTTTTTAGGTTCAGTGAGAGACTGTTATAAGAACACCAAAGGGATAGAGAATCAAGATCATTCTGGAGAAGGTTACAGTCTGCAAGAGTTGAAATTGGGTGGAATATTTCCAAGTCATCGGCGAACAAAAGGATGTCACATTTTAAAATAATAGTAATGTCATTGATAAATAAAAGGAATAAAAGTAGACCCAAATTAGACTCTTGGGGCACACCTGAAGTTGCAACATGTGAGGTAGATTTCTGACCAGAGAATTGGATGAAAAGAGTACGATTAGAAAGATACGAAGAGAAGAGAGAGATAAGAGATGTTGAGATGGAAAAAGATTGCAGTTTATGAATTAAGATGGCATGATCTAATAATCTACCAAAAGCTTTGGAGAAGTCTGTATAGACACAGTCAAGTTACTTCTTGAGTCGAGTACCGAAGAAGCGACATGAGTAAAATAGCATAAGTTGCTAACTGTTGACCTTCCAGCCATAAATCCATGTTGGCTTGGAGATATTAAATTTTTTATTTTGCAATATATGCTAGTGTATAGTATGCTTTCGAAAATCTCACTGAATTTGGACAGAGCGGCGATAGGTCGGTAGTTGTTAATATTAGAAACATCAGATTTATGAATAGGAGTGATCTTAGTAACTTGCCAAATATCGGGAAAAGTATTAGTGGAAAGGGATAAATTGAAAATGTGAATTTGCGCATTTGAAAGCGGATATGCACAGTCTTTATTAATCAATATAGGATGAGATCAGGACCGCACGAAAGATCAGATTTTAGTTTTTTTTTATAGTATTTTCAATATCCTCAAGTGAAACTTGATTTAATGAATTAATATTGGGTGAGGAAGTATTGACATGAGGAGGAGGATTAGTGGACGGTGCGGAGTATATAGAATTGAAGTATAGAGCAAATGCATTTTCTGTTTCGCCTGGCGAAGAAAAATCATCGTTATTATAAGACATGACATTCGGTACAGAAGATGACTTCCTTTTACAATTAATAAATTGCCAAAATTTGTTTGGGTTCTCTTTGATAGAAGATTCACATTTTTAAACATAGATTGAATAAGCATTTATAATATCAGTTTTTAACTTAGAACGTACAGATTTAAAAGAGATGACAAAAGACGTATTATTTGGATATTTGTTAGATAGTTTTCGCAAGTGCTCTTTTCTTTTTATGTCAGCTTTAATTTCAGTGACTGTGACTGTTGGATTGGGACGCACTGGTCAAAAAATGAATGAAGAGTGTTATACAAAAACTCGCATGCAGAATTGACATTCTTAAAACGAGCAAGGGCATCCCAATCAAACTGACCAATAAGACAATAAAGTTTGTTATAATCTGCTTTCTTAAAGTTATAGGTAAAATTATTAACATTATTTACATTCTTAGAGTAATAAGTACGGTTACCAGCAATTTTAATGTTTAATATGGGGTGTTTATTGTAGTCAGTATCAAATAAAGAGTCAGTAGAATGTGATACAGAGCAATTAACATTAGAAATAATTAAATCGAGGATTTTATTATTAGTATTAAAAATGCTGTTGTGTAGCACAGCATTAAAGAACGCAAGAAAATGATTAAAAATGTTAATTCTAGGAATGCAAATTTATGAGGCTAGTTCGGGTATATTAAAATGACCCATGATGATAAAATCATTGAATTGAAAAAATGGTAAGCTATCAAAAAAATCAATAATGCGATTATAGTTGGACGAGGTCGTTGAAGGTGGAATATTTACTACGAACACACATAAGGGTTTATTGTAGAATATAACTTTCGTACAAACAATATCAATATTGACAGGTAGTCTGATAGGTTCATACTGAAATATGAAAGCCTCCTATTTACCATTAAAAGAACCACTTAATTTACAAGCATTAAAATTGCGATCAGTGCGATAAATTGTATATGTATCATTACATAATTCAGAATTGTTGACAGAACTAGTTATCCAGGTCTCAGTAAATGCAATTATATCATAATTTAAAAATGAGTTTAGAGAAAAAAGTTGTTGAATTTTATTGTTTAAGTTTTGAACGTTTTGATAATAGCATTTTAATTCACTAGTTGAAGACTGAATACTGGACTGTAATTGCTATTTACCGATAATACTCTCTTTGAAATTTTTTAGAGTATCGTTGAAAACGTGACAACTGGAGTCCCAGATATTGTGGTTGGTATCAATGGACGTTTTATTTAATTCATTGAAACGAACGCAGTTAATGCACTTTGTAAAAGTTGACTTGCACTCACTTATTTTATGATTGTCAGCACACTTGGGACAGGCAAGTTGTTTGGAGAAGTGATGAAAACCACAACATTTAAAACAGCGTCTAAGTTCGACGGCGCCGTAAACTGCGCAAATAACATATTATTAATTGATAAATAAATAAATAAATATATCATCACGCCTTTTACCCATTACGGGTGTGGCACTCTGCTTACGCAGATCTCGGTAAGTGATATATTTTTTCGTAAGAAGTGCGGTTACCAGCCGTCAAATCATAGCCCTCAAGGATGTTAGTGGAGGGGGAACCACAGGGGTAAATTTAAATTAGTAACTATCGGCAGTGGGATTCGAACTGAGTATCTCACGATCCATAGTCCGACACGTTACCTCGGAGCTATTTACCCCATATTATTAATTGATCGGACTGAATTATCTTGTTATAGGTGGATTGTTCGACTTGTAATAGAGCCTTATAAATATCCTTATTCTTCTTTAATGGGCGGATGTTAAGGACTTCACAGGTCGAATTTTCACCAAAGCAGGATGGGTTATGCTTCGTAAGGTAGATTAGCAGTATCCTTAGTTAGTTCCTGTGTAAGTCCAACAATTCTTATACGCGAGTTGAGTACTGACAGTTGTTTAACTTCATACTTATCACTGAGTTTTGTGACGAGCTATGGCGGGCTCGGCAGCAAAACGCTGGCGCAGGTTGCTCGGGCGTCAATTGGTCGGACAGCTGTGTCGGAGGTTGTAGGGTAAAGAAAAATAAAACACAGAATATTGCTGAAAATTAAAGTCTGATGCTTTATTGATGTTGTTGCTGATATATAGACCCGGCCGAGACGGCAATGTGAACAGCGAGGCTGGTATGATATCGGGGAAACGGGATATGGGATTTGTCGGAAAACGACGCTGGAAACGCGTTGATCGCGATGTACGCGACGTAGTGGCACGGTGGAGTGTCGGTGGACCCCACGCAAACGTAACGGCCTTTCACTCTATGGAATACTCCGAAATAGAGCGTCGGGCGCTAGTAAGGTCTAGGTACACCAGGTACAAACCCGCATGGAACGAAATAAGAAACAGATTTTTACCTCCACGATCGATGCGCGGTTGTTCGGCTGAGCGGTAAATACGGAGATCGGTCGGCCTGCTTGCGGTGAATTCAAAACGGAGCGGTAAATCTGAACTGACTGAATTGAATCGGAATATACTGAATACACTGGATCGAATCAAAGAACGGAATCGAATGAAAGAACGGAATTGAATAAATATATCGCGAAATCGCGGGTTTATATAGGGCTAAAGAATAGGGCAGGTTTAAGGATGTTAAAAACGGAATTAAACGGTTTTGTGACGTAGATGTCCTGTAGATGTGAGATACGGTGTGATGGTATGGGTGTGAAACGCATTGGGATGCTAAAAAAATGCATTTTGGCGAATGCACTTCGTCACATCCGCGGGTTACTTCGGAAGAAAAATGGAAAAAGGAACGGGATTATCAGGTATTTATTAACACTACTTTTTGCCTAATACTTATAAATTAACTTAACTTATCCTTAACTTACAAAACTTAAATAACATACAACAATAGAAAAAAAAACATGAAACATGTTACGCCCTGGGATTCGTGCTCGTCGACTATAGTTAGGCAAACCAAGTTACCCTCCAGCGCGGCGGTGGCCTGGATGAGCCGCCGTGAGTTTAAGTCGCTGCTTAACCTTGGGCCCGCGGACTTAGCGCTCCAAGGCCAGTGAATCCTTACAGGATTGTGTCCGCCCGCGAGAATCGTCGAATCTTGCTTCTTAATTCAGCCGTTGAAGAAGTTACACGTGTTTAACGTACTGACCGTTATCGAATTTTCGATCCACTTTTGTGGGATTTGCTGCACACTATAACTTAGTGGTATTGTTCCGCCGGATTACTCCGGGAATTGTTTCATGGTCTGGAAGAAATTAAGATTACTTTACAAGCCGCCCACCATCTAAGGCTTTTTGTACCGGACCAGATTGTGGTACAAGACAAGACTTTTGGTACCGGACACGATTTTTGGTACCGGACATGATTTTTGTACCGGACACGATTTACGTGCCGGACGGTATATTTACATACCGAACGATATTTTTGGTACCGGGCAAGTCTTTCTGTTGTACCAGCCAAGACTTTTGTACCGGATCCAGCTACCACGATCCCTAGTGATCTGATTATCGCTGTGGAGCACCTGGTACACCCCTGACGCCATCGAGTAGCTGATCTGGTTCCCGAACATCGAGCCCACCAGCTACGCCACTGGCCGCCGGACATCAGCTGTGAGCCGGCCTGCTCCTGACCCAGATAAGCCGATTCCAACTGTTTATTTAATCATATTGTTGTTTGTCTCTACCTACATGTATTTTTTTGTTAATTGAGTTTAGAACAGTCATGTACATTATTATTACTCACCAGCTTAAGTTCATCGCCTAATTTACACTGTATTGTAGGTTAGCTCATTTATGTTGTCCGCTTGTATTAGCTTTGTTCGCGGAGATCATCCGCAATTAGTTTTCGACAACTACGCTTGCGTCCTTAAATTTCTAACGTTCGCGGTGCGAAATTTCCTGAATATTGGATAATGTGTCACTCGTTCGTGGAGCCTATGCGACTGGTTTCGCACTAGTCACAGACAAGTCAAAACGATCCGGGGATTTTAGCTTGTACTAATTGTCAGACACGTGGGTTTTGTTACTTTTCAATTGTTCGAAGTTTATTTCAGAGTTAGATCATCTTTGCTGGATTGTCTGATAAGTTTAAAATTGAAGTTTTTTATTTTAATTTTTATATTGCGTATTTCCCAGAGTTTGTAAATTGAAAAGTAAGTTACTTGTGGCGTTACTTGCATTGTTATTTCACTTCAGTTACTTATTTTTATAGATGAGTGATCATCTATCATCAAGTGATGAAGATTTGGAAGATATCCTTTATTTAATTGAAGTTCCTAGAAATACTGGGTACTTTGAAGAAACTGTTCCATCGTATGATGAGCAGCAATACAAGGAACATTTTCGAATCAATAAACATATTGCTGTTGATTTAGCAGAGCGATTTGAAAATTCAGAGTACTACAATTATTATCAAGAAGGAAATTCCCCAAAAATCTCAGCATTAAAATCCACAACAGTATTTCTATAGTTTGCTGGAAATGAAGCTGCCAGCTTTCGTGATGTAGCTGACAGATTTGGAATATCAAAAAGCTCGTTATTTAGGATTATTAGAAGAGTGACTTATTTCTTGAGCAATATATCTAGAGAAATAATTAAATGGCCAACAGTAAATGAGAAAGTAGAGCTTGAAAGGCATTTTCGACAAAATAATTTTCCTGGTGTCATAGGAATTATTGATGGGACACACGTAAGGGTTGATAAGCCAGCAGTAGATCCAGATTCATATTTAAATCGCAAACATTATCATTCCATTCAGGTAAGATATTTTGCACGGTTCCACTTGCCACATATGTTTTTTGAATATTTATGTATAGTTAATGAATTTTTTCAAGTAATATAGAAATGAATTATTGCACCCGATGCAGGTTCAAGTTGTTTGTGATCACCAACGAAAAATTCGGGACATCTTCTTGGGATATCCAGGTTCTGTCCATGATAGTAGAGTGTTAAGAACATCTCCATTATATCAAACATCGCCAGAAAAATGTCAAGATTTTTTTTTTCTTGGAGACAGAGGATACCCTTGTCTAAGAAATTTGCTGACTCCTTTTCAAGATAGGGGCCAATTAACAAGACGACAGAGAAATTACAATTATCTTTTGTCAAAAAATCGATACATAATAGAACACACTTTTGGTTTAATGAAACAAAGATTTAGGCAGTTGTACCACTTGAAATTAAAAAGTATTAGAGACATTGTAAATTTTATAAGAGCATGTGCCGTTTTGCACAACATTGCTTTTAATGACGATTTCAACTTTGAAGTAGATGAACCTCAACAAAATGAACAGGAAGTTGCAGAGCATGAGAGACCAGAGGAACTCGAAAATGAAGATGTTGACATGGTATTAGAATTCAAAATATTGTAATGAATAATTTACCATTATAGTTATATTGTTTCTAATAAATTTGTTCTGAACTTATTTATTTTTGGTACTTGATATTTGACAAAAGCATATATAACATTCGTTGCAAATCTGTATGTTTGTAAGTTCTACAAAAATAAACTACTACTTTGGAAACTATCATTTTATTATTGAATATATACATATAAATATATTTCTGAAAATAAATAAACGTACTCATATAATAGTAAACAAACGCAGTACACAGTACTAATACTTATTTTTTTCTTAACAATGAATTAATAAAAAAGTAAAACATTTCTTTGTACATTACTACAAGTCCATTAAAGATTGCAAATTGTTATTAATCATTTGTCTCAACAAGTCATTTCTCTCTTCAAGTATTTTATTTTTCTTCACTTTCTCTTCCAATTTCCTATCCTCTTGCTCTAACCTTCGGCTGTAGTAGTTTTGTCTGTCTTGTCGAATTTGTTTTAATAAATTACATTTTAAATTTTTATTTTTGTAACTATTTTGTTTAGTTACTGATTTTTTTACAGAAGGATTGTCTTCTGTATTCTTTGACTCTGCATATTCCTTTTCGGTAGGCACGTCAACTTCTGCACATACTTCTGAAATTGCGCTCACAGTCTCACTGCTAAGTAATATTTCGGGGGAAATATTTTTCTTCTTGCCAAGGATTTTATTCATTATTTCCGAGTATTCAAAATCTTTTCTTGATGATCCCGTTTTATTATTGTGACTGATAAATTTTTTATATGCCCTCTCAAGAACCCTCCATCTATTTGCACAGTTTCTCGAGCTTATATTTTTGCCAGTTTTTAGTCGCATGTCTTTGGAAATTTCATCAAACATTTTCTTCAAGCTTTTTATTTGTAGTGTTCCTACTTGCTTCCTGTATATTTTGTAGAGATCTAAAAAAATTAGCGTTTCCCCGTGGGTCCACGTGTATGTGTCATCGGCCTCCATACCACCATTAGAATAAGGTACATCAATAAATTCTTGCAATTCTAGAAAAATATATAATTTTAGTTTACAAGGACCAATCTTAACAAACGTATACCTTCTTCTAAATGCAACATTTTTAAATTTAAAGAAACTCCAAAAAATTCTGAAAAACAAAACGATAACAAACGTTAATAACACAATAGGTTAAGATGTTCATCTGTAAAGTTGGATGCGAAAACACGTTCGCGGAGATTTGTCAGTTCTTGATCGGTTCCAAATCGCACATGCGCATAAAAGTTCATGATAATTTATCTCGTACAAGTTACGAACTAGTCACGAATCATATCCGCGAACAAAGCTATTATTATTTCGGTTAAGCTACTTACCAACTTAGACAACGTGCGGAATAATGTCATTTTTATTGTATTTCACTTTTGTTTATGCCGCTAGGGCGTAGTGTATACAGTAGTTTGTAGGGCTGCCTGGTTTACCGTGTTACTTGTTTTTAGCGCACCGTGTACGTTCGTCTGGCATGCAACGCGAAACGCCACGTGACTTGTTCGCGCCATAAATTTGTCGGTACCGCACTCCTCCCCTCTACAAGTTATAAACAACCCCCTCGCCTTGGCGTTATCATCTAACTCAGCTACACTCGTTGTCCGCCGTTGGGCTAGTCGGTAGCGCCAACGGTTTGTTATTTTGGCAACATTTACTGTACCATTTCAACGTAATATTAACCGTCTAAAATACCTACACTTATTTTATTCGAAGCCTCCGGCCGTGGGCAGGGCCTCCACCACTTCGTCCTCGGTGTCGGACGGTATAGGCGACGTGGTGAGGTCAATGGTGTCACCTTCGGGTGTAGGCGACCGGTACGGCCGGATTACGGGCGGTTTGTTAATTGCGCCGGGAACGGGCCGAACCTGGAGACCCTCCTCAGGACCTCATCGGTGTCCCTAGGTTCCCAGGATGTCACCTGCTGGACGGTGGCGGCGGGGGCTGGTGGTGCAGTGGCGGCTGGGCGGATCAGCCAGCTCTCCAGAACGTGGATCCCCGGCCGGATGTTGGGACGGCGCCGCTTCACTCGTCCGGTTCCTGGCAGCGGCAGTGGACCGCTGCCAGCCCTACCTACCACCCTAACGGGTGGCCCCACCCTAACGGGACGGGTTGGACGGCGGATCCACGGTGCGGCTTCCATACCTGGAATACAGAAACAAAGCGTCCGCCGCAAGAACGGCTTTGAGATGTTTCACATGAATGTTCTTCAGGGTCCACCACGTTCGCGGAATGCCTGTTGGCCTCCATCATGGTACATTCCGGGCAGAAGGGTTCTCGGCCGTAGTTGAGGAAGGCGGCCGTGTGGCCGGTGGACTCGTGCTTACTGGTTTTGATCACCATCGTCAGCTCCAGCAGGTGCTCGTCCCAGGTCCACTGGTTCTCCTGGCAGTACTGGGCGATCATGGTCTTCAGCACTCGGTTGACCCGCCCCATGGGATTGCACTGTGGTGAATACGGCGGCGTCTGAAGGTGGCGGATCCCGAATGCCACTAGGGTGTCGCGGAGCAGCCGGTTCGAGAACTCGGTGCCGTTGTCCGTGATCACGGTGCGTGGGCACCCGTGTCGAAAGATCACCAGCTCCTGGATGGCCCTAGTGATGGTGGTGACGGTCCCCCGCCGAAGGGCCCGGCACTCGACCCACTTGGTCATTCGGTCCTGCAGGACCAGCAGATAGCATTGCTCCTTCTTTGAGGCGAGCAGAGGGCCCATGATGTCGGCGGCCACGGTGTCCCAGGAGCCATGGATGCTGGGCGGGTGCATCTGGCCAGCGGCGCCCTGTTGGCAGGTCTTGTACTGCTGGCACTGGCGGCACTGGCACAGGCTGATGTCCCGGAACATTCCGGGCCAATGGTAGCGGGTGCTGATCCGGGCGGCGTTCTTCGTGATACCACCATGTCCGCCGTAGGAACAGCTTTGCATGATAAAGCTGACCATGCATTGGCGGAGCTCGAGCAAGGTGCCCTCGGCGTCCAGGCCGAAGCGAAGGAGTTCCTCCTGGAGGACCTCTTTGGTGAGCTCGTAGACCCAGCCGGTCTTTACAGCTTCTGTATCTGGCATTCTGTGTTTCTATTTTTGTCCCTGTTCGGGCGCCAAATTTTGAGACGAGCTATGGCGGGCTCGGCAGCAAAACGCTGGCGCAGGTTGCTCGGGCGCCAATCGGTCGGACAGCTGTGTCGGAGGTTGTAGGATAAAGAAAAAATAAAACACAGAATATTGCTGTAAACTAAAGTCTGATGCTTTATTGATGTTGCTGATATATAGACCCGGCCGAGACGGCAATATGTACAGCGAAGCTGGTATGATATCGGGAAACGGGATTTGGGATTTGTTGGAAAACGACGCCGGGCGTCGCGACGCTGGAAACGCGGTGATCGCGATGTACGCGACTTAGGGTCACGACGGAGTGCCGGTGGACCCCACAACATTTGTAAAAACCTCGCAGTAAATAACAATGACAGTTAACAGTCAATTTGAAAGTTGGTATAGTTCCTTGCTCTCCGCAAGAGCGTGTTTCGTAGAATTACAAAATGACGTACGTGCTGACGTCACAAGCGAAAAATTTTAAATGGGATTCCAATTTAAAAAAATCGTGTCTTTATACCTAAATGCCTTTTAATATTAAAATTAGTATCTATATTTATAATTTTATTCAAACTTACAGGAAAAAAAATGAAACAGATGTATGACCCAATTATCTCTGAACGGAAAGAATTTGCTCTACGATAGACGTCAGAGCAACTGAAAGAACTGCACGGCTTATATACTCATTTTTGCGTGTTGGGATGATTGATAAAGAGGATAAAAATTTGGAAGGAGATAATGACAGAAACGCGGATGTTGCAGGAATACTGGAGCTTATTATACTTCCAGGAGAAAATGATGTTGAAATTTAAATGCCTAAGAGCCAGTTGCACAAATTAAACTTAAATTTCAAACTTGGATTAATTAGACAAAAGCAAATCGAATGTTTCATAGCAATGTCAATTATTCCATATGAAATGTATCTTTTATTTGCTTGTATTTATTGAAACTTAATTTAAAGTTTAAGCTTGCGTGGTGCAACTGGGAATAAGTTATCTAAAAATACTGTAAAGGAAAGAAAAAAGTTGAAAACGTTCATACACAAGTAGGGTATTTTAATAAGAACACATTGAGTTTTTTTTATCAACTGTTTATTGTAAAGCAAGACACTTGGTTTTATACTACAACTTTATGTAACATTAACAATAATTACTAATAGTCTTAACACTGTAAAAATACTGTAAAGAAAAGAAAAAAGTTGAAAACGTTCATACACAAGTAAAGTATTTTAATAAGAACACATTGAGTTTTGTTTATCAACTGTTTATTGTACAGCAAGACACTTGGTTTTATACTGCAACTTTATATAACATTAACAATAATTACTAATAGTCTTAACACATTAATTAGAAATTGCAGACAAATGTGTTTTAGCCCTCCAGAGACACCAGCCTGCACGGAACGGGAAACCAAGGAACAAGACGACGTCTACACTGGGTAATCGAAATCCAAAATTTAATAACAGGCAGTTTATGAAAAATTGTACTCGTTGCGGTCGAAATCATGACAAAAATAAATGTCCACCATATCAGAAAGAACTGCTGTTTAAAACATTGAATAATTCCTTCGAAAAATTTGAATCAATCACGTTACAGTATTTTCTGAAATTTGACCAATCACAATCGAATATCAGTGAATATTTCCCTTGAAAAATTTCAACCAATTACGTTATAGTATTTTCTAAATTTCGACTAATGGCAATCGAATATCATTGAATATTTTGCATATCGAGTATTTGCACAAGTGTCGCCCGAATATTTATAACAATTGTAAACATATTGGCTGGTAGTATGGTCACGGTTTTACCCCCGGGGGTAAGCTTGAGGATAAAAATCGTAGTATAGTGCAATTTTAACGCGGTTTTAAGTATGTTTGGTTGTATTTACCATAGTAACGCTGTCAAACTTACAACCAAACTTACAACTGGTGCAGGGTGAGTTTATGTTGTGCTATAAATAATAATGACATAATGACAAGTACTGGGGAAATTGTTGATATTATTGAAGAGGGAAATGAAGTACAAGACGTAGCAGAACACCGAATGAGAACAAGAGTTATTTATTCAATATCTGAGTTTGAATTAATTTTCTGTTAAACCTTGAATAGTATTTTTCTGTCACGAAATCTTCTACTATACGTACTAAAATTTTCAATTTGATAATTGATATCACTGCAATAAGATGCATGTAAATAAGAGTGAGAAAAATGTATACCTAAATATACCTATGTATTAAAATAATTTGAGAAAATTTATTAATTAAATACTTTATAGTAAAGCTAAAAGTAGTTTAATAAAGCATCTTGTCCTGACAAAATAAAAATCATTTGATAGTGGAATAATTATAATTTGTTTATTTATTCTACATATCCAGAGCTTTTTTTCAATATGTTATATGTCCATAAGAAGAACCGTAAATGAAGATGCATCTTATTTGAATCTTCCCAGTTACAGGTTCCAATATTCCATTTTCTTAAAATTAAAGTATTAATACAATATTTGAACATATTTTCGAAATTCGATGATGAAATCATCCCGACATTTTCTCCACAAATTTATCTGATGGTGTTGGTGGAGATCCAGCACCAGTTTTCTTTCTTATATTTTGCCACTGTTTTCTCGGCAACACATTTAATCTCTTTCCACAGCTGCTTCAATTTATTAGCATCTCTTATGTAGCCACTCCCTCTAAACCTTTCCTCAATAATCTTCCATGCATTCTTTTTCTTATTTCTAATACTTATGTCAATCTGTTTACTTTCTATTATCAGGTTGTTATTATGTTTTAACGGTGATATTTTAATAAAAAACTGTAAACTGAAAAGAAATATAACAAATCAGATCAATTTATTATTAAATCAACCTCGCTAACTTCACAATTTGAGCATCAGTTGACAGTTGATGTCAATAGTTACACTGTTGCCAAGTCAAATTTATTGTTACTCCGTTGTAGCCTACAACCGGTCTAAAACCGCGACGATACTACGCTTGGTTGTAAGTAAGTTTTAAGACATTGTCATGGTTTTAGTTACAACAGAGTTACCCCCGGTGGTAAAACCGTGACCATACTACCAGCCATTGAGTAATAGTTTAATTTCTTCGTTTAAAAAAAAAGGAATCTTTTATTTTTCAATCAATATTTTCAAAAGAATTACTTTCAAAACGCTGATAACACATTTTTAACGTAATTTGACAAATGACATTTATCAAAATCTGACGTTTATGTAACAGATTAAAATAAGTATATGTTCATCAATTAAATAATGACTGGAATTTTTGTCGAGAAATATTCGTCTAATATATCCCTCGTGTATGGCAAATACAATATTCAGGTATTTGCCATAGTAAAATAGTCAACAGGCGCGTTCAGTTGCATTCAGCAACTAAGTAAGCAACTCAGCAATAGCAAGTAAGCATTTTAGCATAGTGTTGAACGACATGTTGAGTTAGTGATGGAAAATTGAACCAGTCAACTGTCAATATTAGACGTACAATGGTAAGGATGGTAAATTACTTTATATTTCATTTATATTTTCAATATTTATTTTTTGTTTGAGTATTAGAAATCAAGGAAGATTTTAACATAATTGTAAATTACATATAATATGTAAAGTAACACCTAGGTGTACGCCCTTTTGTACACATGTGACTTGTATTTCTGGCGTGATTACAAGAGTGTGATTAAAATCTTCAAATTATCAAGATGAGCTAATGTTCAATAAACAATTTGCTACACATTTACCAATTTAGTATACGAGTATTTCCCGAAACAACTTCATTGTCAGTAAAATATGTATTGGCAAATTGTGGATCTAGTATATAAATAGAAACAAAGCAAAATATGAACATATTCATTCATATTATTTATTATTATAAACATCATTTTCTATTGCTTGACTGGCAAGCAATCTATATAATTTCCATTCAAATTCATGTAAAGTATTATTCAATTTCATTTTTGGCATCTAATCTACTAGAAATCAACACTTGCTGACACAAATCAGCGCGTTTTAAATGCACTGAATTGTTGACTCAGCTGATGACAGTAATCATAGACTCAGCAAATCGTTCAGTTGAGTTTAGCAACATAGCAACTCAGTTGCTGAGTGCTACTGAACGCGCCCAATAATAGGCTTACACGTCAACCATTTTGACCTATCAAAGCAATATATCAGCGAATATACGGGTCCCAGTAGTATATCCCGTTACCATGACAATTTTTTAAATAAATAATTCTTTTCACTTAAACGTAAGTGTCATATTTTCGCAAAATGTGTGATAATTTACGTTTTGGAAGTAGTTCCATTAATAAAAGTAATGCAAATAGTGTATCTTGAATAATCTATCCAATACCACTCGAGGTAAATATTTTTGAAATATGTATACTTGGTAAAAGTGGATGATGCGTTATATCTAATTAAAGAATCTGGACAATTTTATATTTATAAATTCAATTGCTAATAATTTAATTTTTAATTTTTGTCAAACTTAAAATTATTTAACAAATTACTTTGAAAAACTGGTATACATTATTGTATCGTTCTCTGAGTAACGCTTACAATTATTAATTCAATTTTATTTCAATAGAACTTTCATTTCATACACTACTTCAGAAATAAGGAAACATTATAGTGAATTCATCGCCATCATATACTAGTTTTTCAAGTTATGATACTGGACTAACTTTCCACCACGCATTCAGACATTCCCTATAATGTCACAATAATTCATATTCATGCCGTCCTTCGTATCAATACATGAGTAAATCTACGCCATGTAGTGCACGTCTGAATTTATTACATTATTGTAAATTACTACAATTATTATTTACAAGGTTTATTGAAAAATATCTATTGTTTGCCAACTCCGGAATTCATCAAGAATGTTAGAAACGATAACATCATTCTAGAAATCTGGAAAAAGAAATGTTAAATGAAAAGTGGATAGGTATACCTCGACAAACCGATTAAGGTGAACCATACGGGCTGAAGATAGCGCAAGATGAACATGACTTTTTTGAAACAATATATCATTATTATAATAAATGAAACATATAATGTTTTATACCTACGTTTGTAGATAAAAGTCCAAAGTTTTGTAATAAATTTTAAAATGCCAATTTTGTTTACATATTATACATGAACATAATTTTCAAAGTAGTCAAATATATGTCACACATTCCCATGAACGACTACAGTAATACAAATAATGTGTATATTTATAAATATGATCGTCTATAACATACTAAAATTATTTTACATTTGAATTTACAGTTTTTGAGAAACAAATAAAAATATACGAAAAAGTGTGTTTTTTGGTATATTCTTATTTGTTTCTCAAAAACTGTAAATTCAAATGTAAAATAATTTTAGTATTTTATAGACGATTATATTTATAAATATACGAATTATTTTCATTACTGTCGTCGTTCATGGGAATTAGAAATTCAGTATCAAAATTCTAAATTTTTGACCAACTAGACTTCAACGAATATTTTTTATAGTTGAATGTTTCAGTTATCCTTTTCATCCACATATATAAATACTAGAATGTTCAAAGACTTCACAGTAATAATTGTTTTGTTTTTCGATAAGAATAATTGTAAGAAATAATTTATTGAAATTTGAATTTGCAAAACAAAATTCATGGGAGTGAACGAACCCAACAAAAATATGTTCTTCATCTGACATTGCAATGTACAAGTCACTGTAAAAAATCCATGATATTTTGACGAATGGAGGTTGTTGGACCATAAAGAATATGAAAATAAATAAAGAATACAGAATTTGCTGTTTTTGTAAAAAAATAAAGGGTTCGTTCTTTCGACGCGTATGTTTGACCTTAAGACACCGAATTGTGCGGGTTCGGAGGCCGCTAATGTCGCCTGTACAGTCAGTGACAAAAGTTAAATGGTGGTTTAAATTCCACATAATACGATGTAATTAATGCATCAAAGAACACTGGTAAAAAAAAACAATCAACTTATTTTGTATGCCATGGATGAAACATGGCGTGTATGTTATGTAAAATTTCACCAGAAATCAAAAAATGACCTTGGGTTTTCGCTATCATCCAAAACATTGTTTGCTACGAAGTGCTGTGCGTTATATATCAATATCGGTATGTTCTTAATGTTACTTTTACTTTAAAAATTTGTTGTGGATATTTTACGGCGATATTTCGTCTCTGCCGTATCCCGCATTAATGTTCAGTAGTAATCAGCAAGAAAACTAGAACTCCATTTGCTTCGGTATCGTTTTCTTTCATGGTTGCAATGCCTTGGTGAAACCGTTCTCCATGTTCGTCACTTACGGCACCCATATTTTCCAGAAAGAAATCGGCGTTAGCATCCAGAAAGTGAATTCTTAATGACATGTTACATCCCATTTCTTTGAGGACATTAAGTAACTCGTGAGAGGAAGGTACAAATACTCAGGACTGCAATCAAGAAGAATATTTATTTAATCAAAAGCTGTCGTTTCGCTAGCACAATTGGCTTCTTCAGGGTAAACGTTAGTAACGTATTAAAATAATATTAAAATAGATCCACGTAACATAAATGTTAGTCTCGTTAGTTTATATATTTGTTAACTTTTTTAGCCTTAAAAAGTAAAATGTGTTGGCGAAACGTCGGCTTTTGATTAAATAAATTATTTTTGACTGCAGTTATGTTTTTTTATATCTCTCACTTATCCCAGTCAGTCGAAAAATTCTTCATTTTCATAAAGAAATTCAGTCACAAGATCTTTGCAATCCGCATCCTACTAATGCACAATATCTGATTTGGATGCGTATTTCTTGCGTGTAATAAACAGGAATAAATTTGTCTTAACACGGCAAAATTCGTCACTGTTGATACATCACACAAAGTGGGGCAATATTTATTTATTTGTTTAGATAAATCTATCCAATGTTGCATACTCGTACACATACAAATGCTTGTTGCTAAAAATACGTGGATGATAAGTAATTTTTTTTTAATTCGTTTTTAGGGTACCGAAATACATCAGAAACACCTAAAAATTTCCATGACACAAAATGTTAAACACATAATAACTATATAAAACATTTTCATAAATTTATTCTTTACTTTTTCATTTAACACTATAATCCCCGTATTCCCACCATACTGTCAAACTAGCACTTATATTTCTTATATATGAACTGTACATTTCACTGCCGGAGCACAATAAAGTCACGTCATTATGTACTTGCATGTCGTGTATTATATCGGTTTGTCGAGGTTTACTATATGCTCTTACCAGAGTAAATCTATCCAGACTCAAGATAAAGAGGCCTCCCATAGTAATATTGACACATTTACGCGACCGTAAAATAATGAGCTTTAAACTAAATCGTATGTTTTTATCTGGAATGTCCTCCCACTTACTGAAGTACGCTGCATCAGCCACCGAAGTAGTCTGCAAATTATAACTGAGTAAAATACTTCGTTTCCTTGAAATACAGAACATTTATTACCTCATCTTGAATGAGTTGCCCCATGACGCAGTAAATAAATAACTGACTGTGCACAACAATAAATACAAAAATGAAAGTAACTATTTGAATTCTGCAAGAACATCAGTATTTAATGATTCATTATACATAATTAAAATTTGCATACCTGTTATTTCCAATCATACAAAAGTATACTGACAGTACAGCTACGATAATATTTGTGCCAGCTACATGGAGAAGTTCGGTAGAAAATATGTCTTCGATGGTATGCAAATAACTGAAAATTTAGTTACATTCCAAAGGCCTTATATATTTAGAATTAAAAAAAAAATTGGTCATTGGGTTTTTGTTTTACATATTAAGTAAATATTCTTATGTATATTAGCAATTATTTCACATACTTTAAAGATTTAACCTTGTGGTAAAACATATGTATGAAATAAATAAAATAAAATAAATATATTAGTGCGGTTACCAGCCATCAAATCATAGCCCCCAAAGATGTTAGTAGAGGGGGAACCACAGGGGTAAATGTAAATTGGTAACTTTCAGCCGTGGGATTCGAACTGAGGTTCTCACGATCCACAGTCTGACGCGTTACCACGGAGCTATTTACCCCATTCATATGTATGAAAGCGTGTTTAAACTTACAATTAGCTATAATTGCAAGTTTAACCCGCTATCTACCGCAAAAAAAAAAACTTTCATTAACTACCGTCCTGGATCCAATGGAACCGTATACAAATTACGGTTTTTAAATTTATTTTGAACAATATATTTCACATTTTTACAACTAATATCTACATATAACATGTACTCTTATAGTATATACTCTTTCGCGAACAACGAACACTTCTATGACAGAAGCATCTACAACAGTCTAGACTAAACGCGCAACCGATATATAAATGCACTAGCCTACCCAGTGGGCCATTCCGATCCGCTGTTCAGGAAGAATAAAATATACTGGAAATAAATATAACGTTTGCGTAGTGAATATAAGTAGTGTAAATAAATATTTCTTGAATACTCTTAGTTTATTATTGATTAGTCGTTATTTTGTGTTTATTAATAAGTGTTTAAAAATAAATTAGTTGTTCAAATAATTATAAGTGTTATTAAATCTCTTTGTGATTTTTTATAGTTGTCATAATTGTTGATTAATAAACATCACCGAACCCGTCAGTTAGAAACGTAACAATAAAATATAATGTGACATAAATTATTATCAGAAATAGATATTTTACTAATTCGGTTGCATATTGTAAAAGTGAATTTAAAAGAAAAAGTTTTCGAAATCGATACTAAAGTACACGATATTACTACGCGAAGTTAACCAAAATAGTAGCTAGAGTTAAACTTTACAGACTCGTTATGTTAAAATTTTACTTCACAGTCTCTTATGTCAAACTTGAATTACAAACCTAAAATATTGTAACGGGTCAGTACAGCCCTGGACAGGTAGCGCCGAAGATGACTCATCGTTTAGCGCGTTCGCGAACACTTCCATGGCGGAAGCATAGAGTACAGTACAGTGCAGTACAGGCTAATAATATTCGCGTCATGGGAAAGGACACAGAAGCGCGCAGCGAGTCTCTAGAAGCAGTTGTACAACGCATGATGGAAAGGCTACTTCCAGGTTGCCGTAACTACCATGAGTTGGGACATGTACGAAACCATTGCCCTGAAGAAAGGAAAAAAAAAACACCAGTAGGAAAACTAAAGCGGCTTGATGCGATGGAGCGAACGTTAACCCGCCGCCAAGATGCCCCTAAGAATATTAGATTTGTCGCATCTTTACAACACCGAGCGAACAGAATTTTTGTGGATGAATTGATCGACAGGAAGCTACACGCATTGTTGATAGATACGGGTGCGACGAAGACTATCATCAGGCACGACATCATGAAGAAGACACAACCAATAACAGCAACCAGGTGGTGACTCACCATTCACATTGGAAACACGCCAATAAAACATCAGGCAATGGTAGCTGATATTGAAGATGAATTTATTCTCGGAATGGACATCATGGATGTAAATGGATTCGAGCTAAACCTAAAACACGGATTCATGAAGATCAACGGTGAAGAGATTGTTTTACATTGCCAAGGTGAGATACTCTCATGTCGGGTCGAAGTGAGAAGATCCAGAAGACTGATATGAAGCGCAAACTCCCTGAAGAAAGCATCATGATGTTGGAACCCGGAAATGAAGTTAATCGAGGCATAATAGTGGGAAAGTGTCTCGTGAAAACTGAAAAGGTAGTACAAGTGAGAGTGATGAACATGAATTACTATCCAGTAACTTTGAAGAAAGGTAATAATTTGGGTTTCTGTTCAACAGTAACTTTAGTTATTAGATAAACATCGGTTACTCAAGGCCCGTCAAAGAATATATCTGGAGAACTGGCCAACTTGTTATCAACATCTTGCCGAGAATTAAACCCGGACCAGACTACACGAGTGAAGAATTTAATAACTAAATACCAAGACGTTTTCGATACCGGCAACTGTAAGAAGGGTACGACCAACCTACTACAGCGTCAAATAGACACTGATGATGTACGACCTATGTGTCAATCTCCAAGAAGACTACCATTGGCCAAGCGAAAAGAGGCGGATAAAATAATTTGAAGCATGGAAGAAGAGAGAGTCTTCGAAACCTCCAGTAGCCCTGGGCTAGTGTAAAAGAAGGATGGATCAACACGGTCCTGCGTGGATTATCGTCAACTTAACAACGTGACGAAGAAAGAAACAAAAAGTAAAGTCAGTAAAAGAATGGCCAGTACTTAACACGAGTTACGAAGTTTTTTGGGTCTCTGCACGTATTTTCGACGATATGACGCTGGACTTACCAACATCGCTAAACCACTGACACGACTCACGGAAAAAGGTCGGAAATTTACCTGGCAAGACGGTTTCGACAACCTGCAGCGAGCATTAACTACAGCGCAAATCCTAAGTTATCCACTACCTGATGGAAATTTCATACTGAATACAGATGCAAGCAATGTCGGAATAGGAGCTATCCTATCTCAAATTTAAGAAATGGTATCGGCTACTTCAGCAAAACTCTGTCGCAACCGGAGCGTAATTACTGCGTCATCGGACGAACACTACTGGCGGTAGTGAAATCCATTGAGCACTTTTAAAAATACTTGTATGGAAAGAAATTCTTGGTGAGGACGCATCATGCTGCTCTAAAATGGCTCCTACAGTTCAAAAATCTGGAAGGACAGATAGCACGATGATGGATAGGCTACAGGAATATGATTTTGACATCGGGCACAGAGCTGAAATAAGTCCTGGAAATGCCAACGCCTTAGACTGTGAACACTGTACCGCGGTAGAGGAAACATCTGTTCCCATTCTGAGAACTACGGTAGTAAATGATGACTGGGAAATAAGAGAATTACAAAAAGACCAAGAAGACGACCCAATTTGAAACATCTTCTCGGCTGGAAGAAGAAAGGCCGCAAACCAACTTGGGAAACAGTTACACGACACTCTCAGAGTGTAAAATCGTACTGGGCGTAGTAGAATTCCGTTGTTATGGAAGATGGGCTACTCAAGCGTGTTTTGGAAAATCCTGAAGCTACGGAGGATATATTCATGATGGAACTGCTGGAGGACACTTGGGGTAACAAGAACCGTTCAGAAACTGCGAGAAAGATTTTACTGGGTAAATTGCAGAGATGTGAAGCAGTGGTGCAAGAAATGTGTGGTTTTCGCATCCAGTAATGGACCACAGAAGTGTCGGCGGGCTCCAATGCGACAGTACAATGTCGGGAGCCCATTCGAAAGAATAGCAATCGATGTGGCAGGTCCGTTTCTACAATCCGAAGATGGAAATAAGTACATCGTTATCGTCATGGACTACTTCTGCAAGTGGTTTAAAGCCTATGCCTTGCCAAACCAGGAAGCTACCATCGTAGTAGACGCACTTGCCAAAGAGCGGTTCTGCCAATTCGGCGTGGAATTACACTCAGACCATGGCAGAAATTTTGAGTCTGCACTGTTCCAAAAGATCTGCGACATACTAAATATTCGCAAAACGAGAACGTCTGCTTTACATTCGCAGTCAGACGACACGGTCGAACGCATGAACAGGACAATTAACGGACATATTTTCAAAGTGGTCTCCGGGCACCAAAGAGATTGGGATCAATATCTGCACCTATTCCTGTTGGTGTACCGTTCGTCCGTTCATGAAACAACAGAGACGTCGCGGCTTATCACCAAAACTACAGGCATCCTAGGAACGGGTCTATCAAGTAATTAACGACGTCATCTACCGAATCCGAAAAAGGACTACTGGCAAACCGAGAGTGGTCGATTTTTTTTTAATCGATTTACTCCCTTCGCCGACAACAACAGTGATAGTACCACAAATGAAGTACAAGTCCGCCAGATAGAACTGAAGAGCCCGGAAATCACGTTTTCTTGTGTAATATTCCTAGTTTATGATTGAATTGTTGTTATTTCGTGTTTTTTAATATGAGTTTTAAAAATAAATAAACAGTTTAAATAAATATGTGTTAGTAAATAAACTCTTTGTGACTTTAAATAGTTGTTTTAATTGTTGATTAATAAACTTCACCGAAACCGTAAGTTACAAAAGTAACAATAACAAACAAATTATTCTATTCTATTATTGGTGTTTATTTATTATTTACCTTTGTCAATAATTTACCTGTTTTATTCGTAATAAAAAATTATACTTCAGTTTTTTGATAAACAAACAACTATTATTCAATGCAATTGTTACATAATGTTATAGAATGTTCGTCATATATATATTGTTTTCATTTTTGACAAGTTGTTCTAGTATTTTTCTCCTTCTTAGATGAGCAAAGTTTGCATCGTCTTTCCTTTTTTGGTGGTTGAAATCTGCCCGGCTTTAATGGATTATACTGCTTAAAGGGACACTTTGCTCTAAAAGTTACTAGTTGTTCATCTACAGTCATATTCCAGTTTGGAACAAATCCATCTTCTAGATAACCATTCCAAAGTTCAAAGCATTCGCGGATTGGTTGTAGCTGGTCGACTGACCTTCTTTTCCTTCTCTCAGCTGCATTATCAAATTTAAGTACTCATAAAATATTTTGAAACCTAGTGCGTCTTATAATATTATTGAAAATTTTCTTCCATCTTTTTGACTCTGTAACTGGAAAAGTTCCTTGTTCTTTAACTTATAATCCCCAATAAGTATCAGAACTCTTATAAATTTTTGAAATTAATTTTTTCAAGCAGTATTCACTTATTTCCCAATACGTTACTTG
This sequence comes from Poecilus cupreus, assembly GCA_963942605.1. NCBI lineage: Eukaryota > Metazoa > Arthropoda > Insecta > Coleoptera > Carabidae > Poecilus > Poecilus cupreus. Next base: position 21,418,576 of record OZ012727.1, read on the forward strand.
CTTCAATATTTGTCCATTTGAAAATAATTTTTATAAGCGGCTTTTTGAAATAAATCAAGAAAGCAGAAGATATGTTATCAATCTTTCGGTTGGCATAAAATGTAGGTCCTGATTGTTCCTTAAATAAATCGACATGTCTCAACGGGTTCAATGGACCCAGTCGGTAATTTGCGGTAGAAAATTTAAATCACAAAAACGGATGGATATAAAAAAAAAACATTTCAACTTAAAACGACAAAAAATGAGAAAAGGAATAAAGTCAAACATCGAAAAAATCACAAGATTAGTTCAGATAATTGTACAAAATCTACTACGGTCGGGTCCATTGGACCAGCTTGGTAGACAGAGGGTTAAGCTGGTAATTATCCATAATTGCCAGTTTAGATTTTAAGTTAATAAAAATTACCAATTTATTTTTTATAATTAAAGCAGGCTCAACTGCTAAGGTTATATGCCGCCGTGGTTCCTCGTTTTTTATGGTGGGACAACGGCGCGAAGTGTTCGTTGGTATGGTTTTCGCAAAGCGGTCATCCATCCAACTACTAACCGCGGGCAGTATTGCTTAACTTACGTTATCGAGTGAACCGGCCACACCTCCTTCGATTGGCTGAGAATTTAGCTTGAAATTTGAATGCTCCAATTCTAACTTGTGAAACCTGTGTGGACATATTGGTTGCTAACATAACCTATAAGTGAGAGATAGATAGCTGACTTTCTGTTGTTATATTTTGACATAAATCAATAACGGCTAATTAATCATCGTTCGTATAGATGGATAAGTTTGCTGAAGTCATTTTTTAAAATAGATATTGCGCAGCTTCATATAGATGGCAATAGTGCAGATTTCTTGCATTCAGATATTTTAGATACAAATTGGCAACCCATAGCATTGTTAAGGTGAAAATTCAGGTTAGGTTGGCAACCCTGAGCCTTCCAGTCAAGGGTCTTTGCGGTAAAGATACCTGATTGGAAGGCTCTTCTGACCCCGGTTATGAACATGGACACGATTTTGGACACGTTATTGGAATTGTGGAAGATCAAGAAGAACGAACTGGCTACGACACGGACCCTGGCCGTAGGGTTAAAAGGCACCCAACTTGATGAAAGGCGATGCTCAAAAAAATCCCCGGGCGGGTCCTCCTATGGAGGCAATCCCGTCGTCTGCTTCGGCAGACGCTGTCCCATTGGTTACGGGGGGGACAAACATCGCGCGAACGGGTAATACGGAGACGACTATTGGCAAAGAACAAGGATATGAGAACAGAATGGATACAGAGATGAAAGACGCGATAAAAGGAAGAGAAGGAGAGGACGCGACAGAAGAATTAGTGGAGAAAGAAATGACAAGTACTCCAGGAAAAGAACCAGGTGTATTGGAGCAATTCTTTGCCAACATAGACAGGAGGAAAAGCTTAGGTGGCAACCAGGATCCACAAGTATGTAGAGGTGCCGTAGACTGGGGAATAGATATGGAGTCAAATGCCATACTAGATGGGCTCCTTGAGAACACTAGGAGTTCGACCTCGACCTCGAGAAGAGCGCTCTTACGGTCCCCAGTGGCGGACAGGTCGAAGTCGGAAAGTGCAATCGACTGCATAGACCTCACAAGGCCTGATAAAGGGAAGGAACTCAGAGGCAAAAGGAGTAGAGAAGAGTCCCCAGAGATAGAGAGCAAAGAGAAAAGTAAGCGAAGCAAGGGGAAAAACAAAGAGAAACAACAAGGAACCAAAAACATACCCGACATAGCCGACATAATGCTGGAGCTGGACAAATACGTACATGAAACATATACTAACACGGCAAAGGACATAAAACGCACAGTCAAAAAACTAAACGCCGCTTTTGTTGAACACAGAAGGAAAGAAAATATGGAAATAAGGGAACTAAAAGAAAAGATGCTACAACTAGAGAACACTACGAAAGAAATGCAAGAATGGAAGCGGAGCTGCAGGCAACAGGCAGAGGAGGAGCTTCGCATATGCAAACAAATAATGGAAGAAGACAAGAAGAAGGAAATAGAAGAAATAAAGCACAAACTACGAGAAGAAACTGAGGAAAAAGTGAAAATCCTCAAAAAGAAAGTGAGGGAAATGAGCAGACAACCTGCGGAGAATATGAGCTACGCACAGGCTACGAAGGAAGACAGAGAAGAGTTATGGTTGAAGAAACACCTAAGAATTCTAAACGACGAGAACAAATCTTTTGAGACCATCCGGGAACTGCTAGAAGAAACATGGCCAAGACAAGCATATGACCCTATCACGGTAGCTAGGGGAAACCCCCTACTATAAAAAAAAAAAGATAAGGTAATCGTGGTCCACTCAGAAGCCTGCTCAATGGAGGCAGGAGTGTTAAAACATATTAGGGAAAATTACCCTGGAGGAAGATGACTAGTGGAGAGAGATGCCAAAGTAGCGAGCGTGGCAAATCTGAGTGTCTCTACAAACATAGAACTGAGAAGCAGGACGAAAGGAAACGGCTCTACACTATACTGCATAAAACGATTGAGTCGCAGAACAAGACCGAAGTCGCTATAATGGTGACGGACGTCGAGCGAGAGGCAATGGTCAAAAAGATTATTAGATACCTGACAAACACAAGCAAGGCACACATCACATTTTACGAGAATAATAGTCGGAAAAGGAAAGGCAGCCAGGCTGCTCCGGCGACTACAAAGGGCGGGACACAAGGGACGCAGGATATCGGTACAACTGCCCCTGTAGATAGGGATAATGAAGACGGAGGTAAGGCCCCAAGAAGACGCAAGGCTCCATAGACGGATGCGGTTATAGTCACGGCACCAACGGGGAGAAAATATTCTGATATGCTCCAGAAGCAAAAAGCAAGAACTGTTTGACATGAACATTAAAACAGAGGTCGTTAGACAAACGCAGCAAGGAGATATGCTTATTGTTATGAGCAAGGATGCGATAAAATCGCTGAGCTCCGGAAAATAACCAGCACAATAGGAGGAGATGCCAAATCAAAAATCAGACGAGGAGGGCAGAGGATATTGATTATATCGGGAATGGACGAGTTGACCACGAGAGAAGAAGTCGCAGAGGAAATTAAAAAGCTGGTTCCGAGTACTGCAGAGCAGCTTCTAGAAATAGAAGAACTTAGAGAAGCTTTTGGTGGGTAAAAATCAACTACGATAAGGACTAGCATTGACACAGCAAACAAACTATTGAATGTAGGAAGTGTCATGATCGCATATAACCGGTGCATCATCAGGGAGAGAGTCAGCATCCTGCGATGAGGGCAAGAACACAGAATGTGCCAAGAACAGATACAAGGCTTCAAAAATGCACTAAGCCTTGAAATAAGAGAGAGCAAGAAAAGAAAATGGCAAGAGCTGATAGACTCGGCCAAAGAGGATATCTGGGGGAGGCCGTACCAAATAATAGTTAAAAGAACAAAAATGGCAGTGCCACTTGCTCCAACAGGAGAACTAGTAGATAAAATAGTGAAAAAACTATTTCCCAAACATCCAACAGAGGAATGGAAAGGGACACTGAATACAGATTCGCCAAGGGTCACCGAAGCGGAAATCACCCAAGCAGCTTGTAAGATGAAAATCAAGAAGGCACCAGGACCTGACGGGGTTCCCCCAGAAATCATTAAATGGTGGCTCTGCAGAGGCCGGAATGGTTCCTCCCAGTAATGGGGAACATTCAAAGGGAAGGAAAGTTCCCAGAGTTATAGAAGAGGGCAGAGCTGGTCCTTATACCAAAGGTACTAAAGCAACAAATCTGCAGCCACCTGAAGGAGGGAAACTATCTCTCGGAAAATCAGTATGGGTTCCGGGAAGGTAAATCCACAATACAAGCCATGAAAAGGGGAGCGCAACAAGGGGAAGTGTAGAGACTTGTGTGCGCTCGTCACAGTGGACGTCCAGAATGCCTTCAATTCGGTCCCATGGCCGAGGATACTTGAAAGCATGATAGATATGAACTTTCCCAGGTACCTATATAATATCATTGGATCCTGTCTGAACAAGAAATGGATCGAGTACGAGTGCAAAAGATACAAAATGTCATGTGGAGTTCCCTAAGGATCCATCCTGGGACCGGTACTATGGAACGTGTTCTATAATGCTGTCCTGGAACTCCGAGTACCACGTGGAATTCAAACAATAGGCTTTGCAGACGACCTGGCTATAATGGCAGTAGCCTCGGATGAAGAAGAACTGGAAGCCAAAGTTAACATGACCTTGCTGTCTGTGGAAGGCTGGATTGAGCACAAGGGAATGCGCACAGTACGACAAAAATCCGAGGCGGTGTTGCTTATAGGCAGGAAAAGATGCAGGAATGTCGTATTTAAAATCGGTAACTACTCTATAACGCCCAAGAGATCAATTCCGTACCTGGGGGTCTATTTCGATAAGAACATTACATTCCTGCCACCTGTGGAAAAAACTATAGAGAAGGCTGAAGCGACAATAATGGCACTCAGACGCCTATTTCCTAGGGTCTCAGGCCCTACGGAAAGCAAAAGGAGACTGCTAGCGGCCACAGCGCAGAGCGTTATATTGTACGCGGCACCTGTATGGGGGGTCGCGCTACAATACAAGAAATGCCAACAATTACTTGGCAGTCTTAACAGGAGGTTAGCAATAGCCATATGTCGAGGTTATAGGACCATTTCTATTGAGGTAGCTGAACTGGCAAGGCTAACGCCACTGTACATAATAGCTGAGGAAAGAAGGCTGGGGTATGACCTAACTAAGGGAGAGAGGAAGCAAATAAAAGAGGAACTAGTACGGAAGTGGCAGGAGCAGTGGGCACAGGACTCGCGGAACACCTGTACACACACCCTCATATCGGACCCCAAGAAGTGGTTGTTACGGGAACATGGGGAAGTTGGGTATCACCTAACCCAATTCCTCAGTGGACACGGCTGCTTCCAAACCTACTTGTGTAGGATTGGGAAGGCAGTAAACAGTGACTGCCTATATTGCATGCAAAGCGATACGCCGGAACACACGATATTCATATGCCCCAGATGGGAGAGAGAAAGAGCAGAACTAGAGGCAACGCTGGGGAATGCAGTAACACCAAACAACATTATTGCTACCATGGTAGAAAACAACACGGCATGGGAGGCGATAGAAACGTTCATAACCACGTTAATGGAATGTAAACTTCAAGATGAACCAAGATTAGAGAGGGAGGAGGATAGATAAAACTAAATGAAATAAGAATACAGACATCATGCGGAAAGGAAGTAATGCGCGAGCGGTGCCTTTTCCATATTGGCAGAAGGGACGGGAGAGTTTAGTGGGTAGGCTAGGCAAGTGAAGCGAAAGCGGATGTCTAGAGTCCCACACTACCTTTACCCTTCGGGGGGTATGCGCTGCTTCGGCATCATACTAGGTGTGCATGAGCATTCTCTCCTACCCATTAAAAAAAAAACAAAAAAGGTTGGCAACCCATAGCATGGTTAAGGTGAAAATTCAGATATCTTAGGGCCCATTGTTACTGAAGTGATATGCATTGTAAATTTTCACCAAATATCACTTTATCATTTGAAATTATGCTCAATTAAGTAAATGTGATATATTGTGAAATATATCACTCATGTATTTTCACCACGTATTTTATTGATAATATCAGGAAAAATACAAATTAAAAGTGTATGCGGCAGCAAATAAGTTGTAAATAAATAATGTGAAGGAATATCTTACTTCTGGAAGCCGTAGGTAATGATGTACCAAGATTTATTAGGCCACGATTTAATGCTTTCAATTAAATTGAAAAATGATTTGTCAAATTGTTCAATAAAGAACTTGCAAGCATTTTTAATAATTACAATATTGGATCATAATCGTGTTCCTCGTAAAATGTAGGTGTAAACGATGAGACAAAGGTATATACTGTAATATTTAATTGCATTATCGAGTAAAAAAATAACCTTGTTCTACGCTTTTTGTATCTAATGGCTACTGACTATCAGGCAGATGGAAATAATACAAATTTTACAGTTAGTTAAAGTTCTATCAGCAAGTATATAGCGCAAGTGCCCGATGTGCGTTGTTAACAGGATTGGGTGAAGTTTTTAGCAACGGACAAAGATTTAACAAAAATAAAAAATTGTAATTTAAAATGCTTTTTATCAGAAATATTGAAAATTAAAAAAATAAAATTTAAGACACTTTCTGCCACGAAAACCAAATTCCTGGTTTTAAATTAATAAAAACGATACTATTTACATTTCGATACTGTTCAATGAAACCAGTTGGTTTTAATTTTTTATCATAAAATACATAAGTTTTGGGTGAAGGTATCAATATTTTCCTTTTCAAATGTAAATTCACACATCAAACATCACATATTTCACAAACGTCATGCGCCAAGATTGTATTGTATTGTTATTCGCAACAAATTTTGCTAATGTAATAATAATAATAATAATATATTTATTTAGTTAGCACTAGGCTAGATAATTAATACAAAAAATAATATAATATACATTTAGGAAAGTATACAAAATATTGTGCAAAGTATATAAAAAACAAATAGCCAAATTGAATATAAATTATTTAGTAATCGAAGTAATAAAGTAATAATCATGCTAATAGTAATAATTCTTTAAGTTTTTTCTTAAAAATATTAAGTGAACTAATATTTTTAATGTCTTTATCTAAATTATTGTATAAACTAAAACCTTCTACAAAAATAAATCCTTTAGTGTTAACATTCTTATAGTTATTAATGTGCAAGTTATTATTCATTCTTGTGTGGTATGGAAGAATCTCATTATTGAAGGTTATCATCTCATAAAGATATTCAGGCACCTTATGATTTTATAAACAAATATAATACTATTATACCTAGAAATTTATTTATGTCCAACCAATTTAGTGATATGAACATCTCTTCTATTTTAGTGTACCTGTTACATTTTAAAATACACCGCATACATTTATTTTGTAATAACTGAAGTTGAACCAATTGAGACTTGTTACACTGCAGAAGAATTGACCCGCAATAAGTTAGATGAGGAAGCACTATAGTGTTATAAATAATTATTTTAGTCCATTTAGACAAAGTTCTGCCTATCCTGCACAAAAAGATCACTTTTTTTGCAATTTTCTTAATTGTCTTCAGTATGTGATCGGTGAATTTTAATTTATTGTCAATGATAACCCCCCAATTATTTAACATTTGTTACAAAGTCTTTTTCACATCCGTTAATTTTAACCTTTTTGTTCGTATCACTTGTTTTATGTTTATTGTTTTTTGCCTTTAGTAGAATACACTGTGTTTTGGTAGTATTTAATTTAAGTTTATTTGAAATCAACTAATTATTTACAATTTCAAGTTCTGTATTTACTACATTTAATAATGTATCTACATCTTCATTGTCGAAGTATATCAAAGTATCATCGGCGAAGAGATTAATTTTACATTCGCTAAGCACATTAGGAAGGTCGTTGATATAAAGAATAAATAGTAAAGAACCTAACACACTGTCCTGCGACACACCATTGTCGCACGATTGTTTATCGGAGACCGTATCTATGTATTTAGTTCTTTGTACTCTATTTACAAGGTAACTGCTGATACAGTTTAGAACAGTTCCTTCAAAACCGTAGTGTCTTAATTTGTTAAGTAATTTGTTTCGGTCTATAGTTTCAAACGCTCTTTTAAAATTTTGGAAACAGCGCAGGTTGATTTTCCACTATCTAAAGAATCTTTCCAATTTTTTAGAATAAATTGTATAGCATATTAGCAAGAATGTTTTTCTCTAAAGCCTGACTGCCACTTGCTGAGTGCGTTGTTTTCTTCCAAGTACAATTTCACTTGATTGAAAACTATTATTTCTAATAGTTTTTCAAGAGCAGCCAACATGTTGATCGGTCTGTGTTCTTCAACTTTTGAAGTTCCAGGTATTTTTGGAATTGGTACAATCAAAGATTCTTTTAAACTTTCTGGAAATATTCCACTTTCCAATGTGTTAATAATGTTCAAAAGTGGGTATCCTATGACAGGAAACATTTGCCTGATAATTTTAAGGTTTATTCCATCCCAGCTTGTTTTGTTCTGATTCTGGCTAAATACTATTTTTCTAATTGATTTAATGATATTTTATCAAACGTAGTAAAATTTCTGTTGTATGTTTTACTGGTATTGATATCGGAATTGATTACGTCCGAAATTGCTGTTAGTATATCTTCTATGCTATTAATGTAAAACTGATTAAATACATTTGCAATTTCTTTCTCACCAAGAATGTCTTTATCATTATATGTAATTTTGTTCTGTTTATTTGCTGTGTTCTTCCCTAGTAATAAATTTAAGGTTTTCCACATTTCAGATTGATTACCCTCGTTCAGATCAATTTTGTTTTAGTAGTATTTTTTTTATGCTCTCTCACCAAGGCAACGTAATTATTTCGCGACTTTTTGTATAATTCCCAATCGTAATTAGATTCAGTTATTCAAAATTTGCGGTAGTTGTTATCGCGTTCTTTCTTAGCATTTGTAATAGCCACGGTTTGTGAAATGTTTGTTTAGTAACTTTTACCGTACTACACTCAGATTTAATTTTTATAATATTATTGCAGAAAACACCACATAATTTTTAACATCACTAATGTCATACCTCCAGTTACATTCAGCTAGTTTAATTAACATTTGTTCACTGTTTATATCTGTAATCGCCTTATGATTATCATGTTTTGTAAAATTATTTATTACTGGATATATTGCACAAATGTCGTGATCAGAAATCTTCCAATTATTCCACACCTCCGTCTTTATATAAGGATCATATGTGACAACAAGGTCAATTATGGATTTGGAAACATTCGTTATTCTTGTGTATTCAGTAATAATTTGTTTATAACCTGATTCCTCAATACATCTTTTTAGCTGATTAGTGTAATAACTATTATTGTCCGACCAGTTGATATTAAAATCGCCCATCAAGATAATAATATCACTTACAGTTGACATATTAATATTCCAGTTCCGAAACCAATCCAAAAAATTTGAAGAACTGGAACTTGGAGATCGATAGAGAGAACATATAGTATAATATTTACTACTGATTAAAATCCTAACAGATAAATACCATAATTTCTTGTTAATACTGTAGTTTTCAAGAATTTTGTAGCTAATATTGTTTATTATATACAGTACTACTCCTCCGGTAAATCTACTGCTGGAATCACACCTTATGACATTGTAATTATTAATTTCTATTTCATGCTTGTTTATGTCCTGTGTTGTTCTCGCTTCGGTTAAACAGAATAAGATGGGATTCTTCTCAGTAACTAGATGTTCTATTTCATTTTTTCGTGGTATAATACTCTGGATGTTTAGCAGTAATATTGGATTAGTATTTACATGGTTGGGAATTAATGCTATGCGTAGTTAATTTTATTTCGTTGCATATTAAGTTTCTTCTGATAAACAGGACAGTTAATATCAGTTGCCTTGTGATTTGTATCTAGTGTCAATATCAGGTTTTTATTAGCCATTACACAATTAATACATTGCAGATTTTCACTTGTGCAATTCTTAATTAAATGTTCTCCTCCACATTTAAAGCAAGCTAGTTTATTGCGGCAGCCCTCAGCTTTATGATTAAATCCTGCACAATTTTTACACTTTCTGATATTTAAGTTTTCTGCAACGTGCATCTATTCCACCCATGTATGTATGTATGTATGTATGAATGTATAGTATATAAAACATGAAACATTATCGCTTATGTATATTATATCACTTTACCATTGAGAATATCATAATAAGTTGACAAGTGATATGATATAAATTTATCATCATTGTGATTATGATATGAAATGGTAGTTGAGAATCGGACCCATAGATACAAAATGATAACCCGTAGCAGCTGTAACAACTTAAGATCCATACCCATATGTCTAGTATTTATTTAGAATTTTAACTTTCTTTCATCATCTTACTGACTCAATCTGGTTCAAGGTTGCTCATGGCACCGCTCTCCACCTCGATTCTTGGTAAAGATCAATAACGTAGCTCAAAACACATATGTCATATCTCAAAATATATTTTGCGTAGCTAGTTAGTTATGTTTTGATGACGTTAGTGCAGATGTCTGGTATGCAGATATCTTAGATTCAAAATGGCGATCCACAAGAATGGTAACAAGCTAAATAATAATTTAATGTTTATAGTTAAAGTGATATATCACTGTAATAATATACGTTCACAATAGTAAAATAAATAAATGAATGCAGATACTACAATCTCGCCTCAGAATGTTTTACGCTGCTGACGGCTATGTTTAACAGAGTTCGCGTACTTTTATATGACAAGTTGTTATTTATGCTAAAGGTGGCCATTTCTTATCTAATATATTGTAACTGACGCGGCAGCGACAAGTTGAAGCTTGTCGGCCTACGCCGCGCCGCCAAGTGAATGACGCAATGCTAGCGAGTTCGGACAAGTCGTTTGTTCCACAATATAGATTGTTCCAGACCCTTCTAGAAACAAGGAACGTGGTATATAAAAGAGAAATCATCGTCGGATCTTGTGAATATAAATATACCGCTCGGTCATAAATAAATATCGTTCGGCTAATTTATATAAATAATAGTGTTTATTTATAATAGTGATAAGTGTTAGTGTATAAGTTTTTGTATTCGTTATTTTAGTGTTATATACCTTGTGTTAATTAACTTTTACTTTTTATTATCATAATTATTTATTATTTGTTAATATTAATATTTCTTTTCTTTTTAATAAAAAACGTTTTAAACCCACGAACGTTGTAATATCTTAATGTCCACCTTACCTAAGGTTGCCATTTTGTATCTAAGATATCTGATTGCCAGACATCTACATTAATGCCATCTATATCAAGTTAAGCGAACTCTATTTCGTATACATATATATATATATATATATATATATATATATATATATATATATATATATATATATATATATATATATATATATATATATATCATGATACCCGGCGAAGTTTGCTCCTACCGAAGTACGAAACCCATGCTTATACTTCGAGTATTATTACTAAATATTTTATTATAGATAGAAGTCTATAATTTAAATAGTATATCAACATCAATTTAGTAAAAAATTCAATTACATTAATTAAATTTGCATTAGTAGCTCATAATATTAGCATGAAGTTTGGAACCCGGCTCTTGCCAAGAGATGGCGCGCTAAAGCTATTTTTTATGTAAAATTATGAAATTGTCCTGCTGGTTTAAGTTCGCGGATACAATTGTAGATGTCTCTACATGTTAATATTTTGAATGTAGGCTATTTGTGCTACATCTATGTTTAGTTGGATTGGAACATATGCTAATATTGGAGAAATAGGTATAGTCAGTTGAACTTACTTGTTTGAATATAATAAAGAAAATCAAACTAAACTACAAAGAAGAGTATGCATATTTTTACGTTATTATATATAAAATTTCATACTTTTAAACGTATCAGTGTAAAAATTGCCATAATATTATTTTAATAAATTGTTTATTATTTACGGAACAAAAAATCTATGTATATTACAAACATACAAATAATAATAGATTGACTAAATTCATTATGATACAAATCTATGCACAACATAGAAACAAATAAATAATAATAAATTACAATGCATAAGTTTAAATCGGATGCCCGGTTGCATCAACGTTACTTAAATTTTAATCTTGGTTTAAATAAATAATAGCGTATCTAATTTTTGACATCAATGTCAATTATCTATATTTGGTAAGAAATTAAAATTTTTAAGTGTTTCCATGGTGCACATGGAATGCAAGATTTATGAAATTTAATTTCTTTATATTTTATTATTTCTAAATCTAATGAAAATTAATAAAATTAGTGTAATAAAAACATGTAAAATTAAATATTCTACAATTTTCAAAATAAAATAAATTGTTGAAAAATTTTATATAATCATGTTTTTTCACGGAAAACTTTAAGGGCTTCCAGTGAACTGATACTTCCGGTTGACCAATTTTATCCAAAATGTAATCTGCTCTTTATATAAATATAAGAAAAAATCGATAACTATATAGATCTAATTGTCGGAATTATGAAGACAACTGATATTTTTTTAAAAATTTTGATATTTAAATGAATGTAAAGGTGGCATATACTAGCATTTTTTATAATTTGTTTATAATTAATAATAATTAAATAATGGCTATAAAAGTATTAACATTATTTAATAATCAGTAAAATTTTTAAATAAGTAGATAAATTTGAAACATTGTTGCAAACAAGGCTTTAAGCACAAGTATTTCAGCAACACTTACACACTGACATTTTCGTGTGCGACCTTGGGGCAGTACATTTCTGATTCATTAAAAACTGTTACTAATCCGGCCTTCAAGGACACCGCTACCAATACCACTATCGTGATTGCCTCCAACGCCGTGTTTGTTTGCGGAATCATTTTATACGTTTGAAACGATCGATACCTAGCCCGATGAATCGTATTGTGTTCTGAAATCAAATATGGTCGCAGATGATACAAAAGTTATCTAAACCATATCGAGTTTGGCATCAAATTACTCAGTATGACAACAGGTATTAAATGGATCCATGCAATTTGGTGTATGACTTTGAATAGTATATTGTGTTATTAGGAGTAAATGTGATACTTTGGGTGCTGAGCGTGTTAGTTTGAACGACGAGCGATCGAGTCGGACAATTACATGCGGAGCATACAAAGTCACATTTATTCCGAATAACACATGCTCTTTTTTCTTCAAACATAGAAAATAGACATATACAGGCAGATTCAATCATCTGTAGTTTCGTTTCTAAATTATATATTATCAAAATGTGTCAAATTTTGTACTAACCAATCTTGATTATAACCTTAGTTAAAATAATTATGTTCTGAGATTGGAGAATGAAGTTACAAGTAATAATAAAAATGGAGTTAGCGCTAATCCCTTTGATGAATCTGCCTGTAAAACATTAAAAAATGCTCAAAACTTCCACAAATATTCTACCGTATCTAGTATTTCTAGTTGTCACAAAATATGTTATTTTGTTATTTTTGTTTATTTGTTTTATTTTTAACTGTCAAATTATTGAATTACAACCTTACTATTTTGCATGATATTTTACTTCGTCCGCAGCCGGAGTAAATGTGCTGCCAAGGAAACATTTTTACGCCGGCGGCGACAATATTGAACTTCTGCTTGTTGAATATAAATACGTAACAACTTACTTTTATGACGTTTGAAGAAAATAGTAGTTTTCCTGCTGTATCTCTAGAAATAAAAAAGATATCAAGGTCTAGGTTATTGCATTTGAAAGGCCTTTTCTAATAACAACTATTATGTCCTATCAACTTTGTTATCATTGTTTTGTGCAATCCTTTATACAGTATTCGTTTGAAACGATACACAGACAGACAACGCGTCACATAACCTGAGCCTACGCTTTTGCGCGACCTCGCGAGATAGTCATTTAGCAGAAGATTTATTTTGTCGCGCTTATTACTACAACGGAAAACGTAGCACAACACTCTAATCTATCATTCAGCGTTTTTAGAAATAAGATTAAAAACTTTTAGTTGAATTAGTTGAAAAACATATTTGAGCCTATAGCTTAAAAAAAAAGACACCCGATATGATGTTACTTTGTTGATATAAGTTATATTGTTTTTTATGATTTTATTTTAAAATAGAATTTAATTAAGTAAAATTTAATGGAATCTAATCTAGAATCTTATGTGTCAAACGATAACACTCCGTCGCAGAGCTATGACTGCTTGCTTTAATGTTTAAAAGCTGCTTGAATGGCTTCGTAATAATGTTCTTGGTTTTGTATTTTTGCTAATGTGTAAAATATGTAAAACATATTACATAAAATTATGTGTTAAGGATTTTCTAACCATGGATTTGTCTCATTTGAATTTTGCTTGACATTTTTTTCTAGTGAATCTTGTTAACGTATTTTTTTATATACCAATTAAGAAAGAATGCAGAAAATATATAAAATGCATTCCACGCTTACATTAAATTATGTAGGTACCTATTAAGGGTTTTCATTCCATGAATTTATTCCAATTGAATATATTTCGAATGTTTTTCAGTGATCTTCAGATATAATAAATACTTATGAATACTTATTCCAAATTTGTTTATGTATATTCTATGTGAATTGATTAAAATTTCTCAGATTTTAATAATATTATCGCTAAAAAATCAATTTTATTCAGGAGTGCATAAACCAAGTGTCCCTTACCTTGGAGGTAATAGATTGAAGGAAAAATTTTATAACATTCTGTATCTAGGGTATTTATTGTAGATGAGTATGTGTTTAAAAAAATAAAAAGGACAACAAAAAATCGCAGTTTGGGTAAAGGCGGCAAAATATATTCAAATATAAATAGACTTAAATCTGTTTTATTTGATGTAATAAATATATATTTAAATGTTAATCAGTTTGGAGTTATTATAGGAGAAAAGTCCTGTAAAACAACTGGACTTTTTGCGATTTTTGTAAGGCTAACAAACATTTGGGTTCAGGGAAGTATAATAAGAAGTAAGCTAAGCAAGTAGTAAGACAAAATAAAATTTTTACAGCACTAAAAATAAATGCTGTTGCCGTTTTTTACACGGATGGTTTATTGTGATATATTTAATAAATACATGGCTCAGAAAGGTAATAACAGCATATTAATATCATTGTTTTGACATTATTATGCAATAAATTGTATTAAATTTGATCCAAAATATGTTGTTGCAGATTTAATACATAATGAAATTTCTTGGCATAATTTTTCTTCAATATATTTCCCGAGTTCTCCTTCCTATTTTATACAAAAAAAGAAATATTTTTTTGATCAATTGTAGAAAATCGCGCAGTGAAGGATTAAATTTGCGGCAAAGTTCTACTGAGCGTATATTAAAGAAATCATTTTCTAGTATATTACTCCGAGATAAAAAAAAGAAATTTAATATTTTCTGTTTGTTTTTCAAACAATTCACCTAAAAGTTTTTAATCAGATCTTTAAAAATGCTGAATTATACATCAGAGTCGTGTTTCGGTTTTCGTTGTAGTAATTTGCACCATAAAATAAATTTTCTAGTTCCGTTTATGGCCTAGTCACCGCCAACACACCGTTTCAAACGTTGCCGATCTTCCCAGATCACATTCACAAATATCAGTGCGTGGGCGATGTTAAAGCCTTGTTTGTGACAATGTTTCAAATTTAGCTACTTATTTTAAAATCTATTGTTAATAATAATTCCATTCTAGCCAGAAATGTAAATCTAACACTAATAAATTTTATTTTTTAACATTATAATTATTATTTTATAATTATTATAAACAAATTATTGAATATTCTAGAATATGCTATCTTTATATTCATTTAATTGTCAATACCTTTCAAAAAAATCAGTTGTTTTGATAATTCCGAAGATTTGGCTGTCTGTGTCATTGATATATTGCAGGCCGAATATGTAATATTTTTTCATAGAGGTGATTCATCGGTCGGTCATTTTTTACTGTGTCATTATAAACAAATTATTGACTTTGCTAGTATTATGCTACCTTTACATTTATTTAAATATCAATACTTGTAAAAAATATCACTTGTTTAGATTATTTTGATAATTTAACTCCAATATAAAGTAAGCCATAAAGAAAACACAATTTTATCGTTTTGAAAGCGGGTAAATAGGAAGGTGACTTTTGTAAGTGATAAAACGTTATTTACTTTTCTCCCAGCAACCCGATCAAAACACTATCTACATTAATACCATTTGCATTATTTGTCAAAAATATGTTATATAATAATTGTATTTTCACCAATTACACTTAAATAAACCATTTCATAAATAATGTTAAATTATCTCGCCGATTTACATTCTAAAACTGTTGAAAAAATTAAAATCACGAGACCGTATGTGGAGCGATTTTATTAAAACAGTTTTCTTGTCAAATTGCTAGGTAACAAGGTTTCGTAACATACAGAAATTTATCCGGCAAAATAAAAAGCTCTTGTGTAATTACAGTTGACAATTATATTTATATACAGATCTATTGTAGGATGGATATGTTATATCTTTTTATACAGGCTGATTCATAGGTCGGTTCTTTTTTATTGTGTATTTTTTACTGTGTTATTTTGAATGCATAAAGAAAAACTCTCGAACAAATTTTGTATGTCTATCTACGTACCACATTCCTTTGTATATAGGCTGTTCCATTTGAGCGCAATAATATACAAATTTCTTTCTATTCGTGGAATTGCACAATATTTGTAATAGTAACAATATGGGTGTTTATTATTATTAATACATATTTGTACATCTCTTAAGAATGTAAATACAAAATTTAAAGCGAGTAGGGCTAATTATTAAATAATAAAATTAAAAACAAATTTTCTAGAACTCTTTCTTTTGGTGGAATTTGACAAAATTTGTTATAATAACAATAACAATACTTCTCTTTAGAATGTAAGTGCAAAATTTAAAACAAATTGGGCATATTAATAAATAATTAAATTGAAAATAAATTTTGTAGAACTATCTCATATCGGGAAAGATGCGATTATTTACGTTTATTTTTGAACATATGTACATTGTAGAACATATTTTTAGAATGTTAATTGAAAATAGGTATTTAGGGAAGTTTTTTTTTAACGAAGATGGGAGGCGGACTAACTACAAAGGTCATATGTCGCCTCATGTGTTTATTATGATGAATTTATATGAACACAAACGATCATGCTCTTAAGTGGCATTCCAAACCACGACCTCTGGCGTGCCAGGCAAGTGACAGCCCCTACGCCACCGAAATCGGCTTAAGGGAATTTTATATAGTCCTTTATCTAATTAATGAAGAAAGTGCGATATTAAAATCAGCTATATTCGTATAAGAGTATTTATAGCAAACGGATAAATTATTTTTGATTAATAGTTATATTTAACTATTGTCTAAGATTTGAAAATAAGTGAATTTAAAATCTAATTTCTTCATTGTTGGCCATTTAACCTTGGGAGACCCGATCAATACTATTAACGCCTACAGTGCGCGCTGAGTAACTTAGCATACCGAAAGAATGTAATGCTAACCAGTTTGCTTACGTAGCGTTATGTTAAATTTAAACTTTTTCTAGTTGCCGCACTGCTTGAAATAGTGAGTCCAAGTTTTACAACTTGTAGGTACGAACTAAGAAGATGCGTGCGGCAGAGGAAAAGTAGCAGAAAATACATTTTAGTTTCTCTGTCCATTGGCGTAGTCAATATAAAAATATTTTACGTAGAAATGTAATTTTACAATAAAATTTAAGCCATAAAAATGATTTTTTGTATTAATATATTTAAATTAAGTTTCTTCCGTACATATGTAACTTAAACCTTTTTGAATTAGCATGGGCAGGAATCAGGGTCGGGCGGAACACACGGAGATGCCGAGAAATTTCTTGGTGAGCTCCAGCCTTCTTTTGGGCCCTTGGGTGGGACGATTTTTTAAAAATAAATTTTATTTAAAATAATTCAATATTAAATTATAAATGTCATTCTTTTGTTTGCCCTATATACTTTTGTGTTTGTATTTTTGTAGATTTGTTGGCTGACGAATAAGTTCGTAATTATAGTTTAAATTTTAAATCCCGCGCAGGTTAATAGAAAAATGAAATACAAAGAATGATTGATAATTTTGATAAAGTTAAAGAACGTACAGATAATTTTGTTAAATAAAATATTTAAGAGATCTTGAATCACTCATTGGTATTGAAATCGAGCAGAATATTCTGTTTTTAGGACACGAAGATTAAATATGAGTCATTCGCCTAGTACGCCTGAGGTCGTGAGTTTGAATCCCACTGAAGAGTAAGGTCGTTTGTGTTGTTCATAAAATTCATCCACTCTTCATTCCCTCTTCATATAAAAAAATAAGGTATGAAAAAAACTAAAATATTTTTTTTCTATTTTGTTCCTTGAAATTTTTCCAGTATTAAAGAATTATTCAAAAATCAGGAAAATAAAGAAATTTTTAGGTTTATTGCAAAACGTATTAAAGTTATCTGCAAAATGAATGATTAAATTTAAGCGAAAATTATTCCCACATGGGATTGACTGTCTGAACACTCATGATGATAATTCCTGTAAATGCTGCAATCATTATACTTTCAATGTAATTCGCAAATATATCATGAATATTTGTTCTTATTCTAATTTATATTTGGCATACAAATATCGAAATATCTTTTTCATGTACGAAAGTGACTTGTGAGTATGTGTTTTTAATTTTAAATATATATAATAAAATCACGTTTACGCTCCAATATAGGGGAAGATATAAAGCAAGCTTTGATTGTGTTGAACGTTGAGACCTATTGGACAATATCACCTTAATAAAATTATCGATACCCTTGCCTCATCCAGTACTGACACAAAAATAAGCTATAATTAGAATTATTTATTTAAACTTTATTTAAATTATTCATTTATTGATTCCGTGCAATGTTATTGTAAACTATAAATTACAATAAAAAGTTACCAGTAAAGCGATCTTATTAATTATTTTTGCTGTACCTATGAGTTTGAACCCAAGTAAAGCCATTCGTTATAGGTACAGAATAGGGCCCTCAACTCTATTTTTCTCGGTGGGACTTTTTTTCTTCAGTACGACCCTGGCAGGAATGAAAAGATACACACGCAAAAATAACGATTTAAATCTTGTAAATTTAAAAAGAATTACTCCATAAGCAATTGTAAGCATCTCTGATGAATATTTGAAATGTACGTAAAACATACGACGGCAATAAAAAATGAATATTGGCAAACTGATGAACCAACCAAGTTAATTCTTGAATCATTTATTATAAATTATAAATGTTGGCGGTGATTCTAATGAAGTATTTGAATTTAGTTTTGATGAAGAGACTGTGGTCTGTTAGCAAAATGATGTTTAATTACTTTTCATTCTTTTTTAATATTTTTTATGATTTACTGATTTAAACTTATACAGTGTAATTTATTATTATTTATGTGTTTGTATGTTGTACATAGATTTTTATCTATATATAATGAATTTAGTCAATTTTTTTATTAATTATATGTTAGTATATTGTACGTAGATTTTTGTTCCTTAAATAATAAATAAAATTATTTTATGTCCTGTAGTTACATTAAAAAAAATTTTTTTTGGTACACCTATGGTTTTTGTTGATTTTTCGTCCATAATTCCTAACCGTTTACTGCCCATCTATGCCAAATTATCCCGCGTTCACTATACATTCGCGCTACACTCTCCACATATTTTAAACTTGAAGCTGTTAAGGACCATTTTACATGTTCCGGTAAAACCAATATCGCATGTTTCAAAATTATATTAAAATACACTAGCATTGGTTCTTACGTTGTGTTGTTGACACTGCATCATTTATTAAGAGTTTAACCTATATTCCAAATTAATATTTATTTTACGAAACTTCTTCAGGAAGGGACATATTACTCCATACGGCTTGTAATCGCACGGTAGAAATAAATATCAATACCGTCCACATAAGATGCAACTATTACATTAAAAAATTATTTGTTTATGTTGTAAATGCTACTAGAATGTCTACTTCGTCGGTGACTTCTGACAGTCGTTAGTATCGATCCTCGGGGCTAACTCAACTTCCACGCTCGGCGTCGGGGTTGGAGTATATTAAGCGGAGAACCACCCTGATGGTGTCCTCGGGCACCGGTTCCACGGAGGAATTGCTGGTACTGCGTAACGCGGTTAAATGCGGAGATGACGTCACATCGGGTGACGTCACAGTACGCCTGGTGATTTCGCGGTGTCGGGTGGGTACCGGGCCGGCGTCGTGGTCTAGGTATTACCTCTCGAGGTGCTAACCCCAGAGGCCACTCTAGACCACAAGGCGGACGTAAAAACTGGTTGCGGGCGACGACGTCGCCGTAGCTTATGTTTGCTACCGTAGAGATTGCGAATGCCAGCTCCAGCGGTGTCGCGCTAAGCCAAATCGTCGGTATGACTCGGAAACTCACATTTGTGTACTAGGTATTACCCTTTGAGGCTGCAAATGCCAACAGTATCCTGAGCTTATTGTTAAATAATAAATGTGAAAACAAATTTACTGGAACCCTTTCTCATAGAGGAATTTGTTAATATTTGTCGATAATATAACAAAATGAGTAATTATGATCATAATACATATTAGTACATCTAATGAGATAATGAGAATGTAAATAAAAAATTTAAAGCGAATTGTGCTTGTTGTTAAATAATAAAAGTGAAATCAAAAGTAGAACTTTTTTACTTTGTGGAATTAGTTAATATTTGGATTTATAATTATAAATACATATTTGTACATTTCTTGAGACTGTAAATACAAAATTTAAAGCAAGTTGGGCTTATCGTTCAATAATAAAATTGAAAATAGTTTAGTAAAATTATATATCTCTTACTGGGGAAGATAGCGATTATTTGCATGTATTTTTAAACATATGTACAGTGTACATCTTTTGAGAATGTTAATCTAAAATAGGTATTTAGGGAAGCTTATATAGTCCTTTTTTTTATTTAATGAAGAAAGTGCGTTAATGAAATCAGCTTTATTCGTGTCAAAGTATTTATAGCCCGATAAATACTTTTAACGCCTACACTACATTCGCGCCATTTCACATGTCCCGATAAAGTCTATAACGCATGTATCATAATTACATTAAAATACACAACATTGGTTCACACATTGTGAAGTTGTGATATTGGTTTATTTTCTAACATTGTTCACACTATGCGTCACTTACTTTCATTTTAACCTGTATTAAAAATTACTGTTTCTTTCTATGTCCAACTTATAAATATTACCAGCAAATACCTATGTTCTATCCATATATTTCTTTATGTACACGTCATAATGTAATTTTCAAATAAATGTGAGAAAGTAGAAACTTAATAAATATTAATGAAAGAATTACTTTAAAAAGTGTTAAACAAAATCGCAATGGCATGTGACAATGTGAGTAATTATAATTATTAATACAAATTTCCCTTCAATTGAGAACATAAATCCCAAAATGTTAAGCAAATTGGACTTATTGTTAAATTAAAAAAGTGAAAATAAATTTCATAAGACTATTATTTTCGAAATGATAGTTTGAAAATGTTATAACAATAATAGAATTCATATGAATTAATACACATCAGTTTATTCTTCGAAAAAGCAAATCAAACATTTACACATTTCCGCGATAATGTTTTATGCATTAAATAACCCTGTATTTTATGCAACCTGCAATATAGTCATCTATTGACCAGAAGACGTATTAAATTTATATGTCATCGTAGTTCTTCAAAAAAGTCGTTCAGAGGACTCAATGGTAGGATTATTTGGAACCCTCGGGTTCCAAATATTGAAAATGAAATAACTCCTATATGCAACATTATTACATAATGACAGTTTATACAGTTCATTTTGATAGAATAGTACTTTATGTCACCAAATTTGTATTTGGATAATTTAACTAGAAATAGGCGATAAATCACTTGAAAACTTTGACTTTTGGAACCCGGGTTCCGAATCTCAAACGGGGCCCAAACATCATTGACTTCTTCCCACTTCGGGTTCTAAACTCACTTATATACCAACTTATATATATATATATATATATATATATATATATATATATATATATATATATATATATATATATATAAGTCCTAAATCAGCAAAATAAGTGTCACAAGTAAACACTATCTGACGGCTAGTTACACATCTTTTGTGTAGATGGCGGTAGTATGCTGAGGAAATAGAATTCGCTTAGCTTGATATAGATGGCATTAATGTAGATGTCTGGCAATCAGATATATATATATATATATATATATATATATATATATATATATATATATATAAGTGGTATAAGTGGTCTTTATAAAATTGGTTGTTAAACAATAATTAATATATGCTTAAAGTAATATCATACAAAAACAAATGTTTGAAGGAAAAAAGAAATTATATGAACAATGCTAAGTCATTTTGTTTTTTATAAACTTGTATAACTTAATACTTTTCTGTAAGTATTTATGAGCATGGCTTGTTTTTTAACTAATGTAACTAATGATAACTTATGTATTTTTATTATGTGTTCGACAGATTCCCTGATGAAGGACACAATTGCTGTCCGAAATATTGGAATTCTTTGAAATAAAATTAAGTAAAAAAACAACTGTATACTCTGCCCTGACCGTTTCCCAAGAATTTTACTATCCTCTATATATATATATATATAAGTCCTAAATCAGCAAAATAAGTGTCACAAGTAAACACTATCTGACGGCTAGTTACACATCTTTTATGTAGATGGCGGTAGTATGCTGACGAAATAGAATTCGCTTAGCTTGATATAGATGGCATTAATGTAGATGTCTGGCAATCAGATATATATATATATATATATATATATATATATATATATATATATATATATATATATATATAAGTGGTATAAGTGGTAATTGTACGGTAAGAAGTAAGTAAGTACAGTAGAGTAGAGATGAGCAGACCCGTTCGCGTAGCTGATCCGATTCTTTTGAATCGATTCACCAAAAAGATTCGTTCAGTGCGACTCGTTCACTGATTCATTTAAAATGAACAGAACTGTTGTACTCAAAGATTTTATCTTGCACTGGGTAAAACTGAATCATCATACGACGTAACCGTTCGGTCAGTTAAAGGTTCTGTTTAGGATTGAAGCTAAACTATTAATTTAATTCTTTAAATTTTTAAAATATAATTAAGAAGAAAAAT
The DNA here is from genome assembly GCA_963942605.1 of Poecilus cupreus. Classification (NCBI taxonomy): domain Eukaryota; kingdom Metazoa; phylum Arthropoda; class Insecta; order Coleoptera; family Carabidae; genus Poecilus; species Poecilus cupreus. The sequence goes on from OZ012727.1 coordinate 21,441,342, forward strand.
AACATTTGTAATTTAATCGATTAAATGATTTTTGCAAAATAATCGATTGTTTAATCATTGAACGATTATTTTATTATTCAAATCTTAGATTTATAGAAAAAATTTGTTTAAATGAATAATGAATTAAAATTATTTTTAGAAATATATTGAATATTCCAATTACGCAGCTTTATACATACAGCTTTTATGAACCACAAGTAATCTGGAGGAAGAACATCCTGTTTTATTTGTTGGAATATATATGAAATGGAAAGTAAAAAATTAATATTAAGCATTTAGTTATTTAAATTTATCAACAAATTGAATAATGTTACAAAGATTCTTTCATAAAGAGATATTCATGCTATTTGCCTAACGGTACATTTTAGATCACTGACTAGAAGAGAGCTGCTGGCTGTAGTCAAAGCCATTGAACATTACTACAAATATCTATATGACCGACGGTTCCTGATAAGAACGGACCATGTCGCACTAAAATGGCTTCTGCCAGATGGATCGAAAGACTACAGGAGTACGATTTCGAAATTGAACATCGAGCTGGAACTAGACATCGTAATGCCGATGCGCTGTCAAGAAGACCTTGCTCGTTAGATTGCACTCACTGCAGTCGCGTAGAAGAAAAATCTGGACTTCTTCTACGAACATCTGTTATTGGTGTCCAATGGCAGTTGAAGGACATTGAAGATTATCAAAATCAAGATCCTGATTTAAGTTGGGAATAAATATCACCACTGTTACCCAGCGTGAAGACATATTGAGCGCAGAGGAATTCTATAAAAATGGATGTTTGCCTCTTGAAGCGAGTATTAGAAAATGAAGATGGCACCCAGGAGAGAAAAATAATTCCAGAAGTATTGAAACAGTTGCATGACGGTGTATCTGGTGGACACCTAGGAGTTAAGAAAACCTTGGAGAAAGTGCACGAAAGGTTTTATTGGGTGAACTGCAAAGAAGATGTAAAAGATTCGTGTCGAAAATGCACCATATGTGCCACAAGCAATGACCGCACAGACGAAGAAAGGTTTCTATGCGTCAGTACGATGTAGGAAGTCCTTTTAAAATAATCGTCATCGATGCAGCCGGGCCATTTTTTTTTAACAGACAATAGTAATAAGTACATCCCGGTTGCTATGGATTATTTTCGTAAATGGGTCGAGGCTTATGCACTTCCAAATCAAGAAGCAACTACAGTTGCGGAGGTGCTAGTAAAAGAACTAATTAGTAGATTTGGAGTACCCATGGAACTGTATTCCGACCAAGGACGTAACTTCGAGTCCGCTGTATTCCAGAATATCTGCACACTGCTTGACATTCGGAAAACTAGAACAACTACATTACATCCGCAGTCATACGGAATGGTAGAAAGGATGAACAGAACAGTGGGAAAATATTTATCAAAGGTTGTCTCTAACCATCAGAGAGACTGGGACCAATACATTCACCTGTTCTTGTTGGCTTATCGTTCATCAGCACACGAAACTACCGGACAGTCGCCTGCTAGTGTCGTCTTTGGACGAGAAATGAGATTACCATGTGATCTGAAATTCGGTTGCAAACCTGGTGAAGAAATAGCTGAGGAAGATTTCGTTAGCAATCTACTCCAGAAGATGAACGACATTCACCAACAAGTTCGTTCAAACATCCAAGACGCAAGTAACCGGATGAAAGAAAACTCTGACATCAAGGCGGAAGAAGGTGGCTACCAAGCTGGAGACTTAGTGTGGCTTTACAATCCACAACGTCGCCAAGGCTACTCGCCAAAACTTCAGAAGTCCTGGGACGGTCCATACGAAGTTATAAAAAGGATTAACGATCTTATATATCGTGTAAGGAAGAATCCCAATGGAAACCAAAAGTAGTACACTTTAATCGTTTGGCTCCATTCGCCGGAAGAAACCCAGAAGGAAACGTCCGCGTATGTAATGCGGAGAACAGGGAACCATCCTTTGAGAAATTCATGCAGCAGTACGCAACGAAAAAAAAAACGTATCTCAACGTCGCGAACAAGGTTCAAGAAGACTTATTTAGAATTTCAAAAGAATATTCGTTGGCTCACTGCGTAGCTAAAGACCTAACGATGTCCAGAGGAATTGCGGTTATCTTCCGGGAGAAGTTTGGCAGAGTGGAAGAGCTTCGGAAACAACAATCAGCTGTTGGAAAAGTTTTGCAGTTACACCACCAAGGGCGTACTTGGTGACAAAAGAGACTTCCCATCACAATCCTTCTTATAAAGCTCTATGGAACTGCCATCCGGATGAGTTGCTTTGGCAGGATGTGAAGAAGCTAGCTATGCCAAAGATAGGCTATGGTCTTGACGGACTCAACTGGAGGGTCGTACGAAGCATGATCGAGGTGATCTTCCGGTATACAAGAATCCACGTTCTAAATATTTAATTATATGATATACTCAAACAAAATGCTATCTCTCTTCAATATATATGCTTGTAGCAAAAAAACAAGATCTAACAATCTTTTTTCAGTTTCTTTTTCTAACACCAATAACTTTAAAAACTCACCTTCCAATAGAATTATGTGTACCTATAACACTAAATTTATGCATATTGAATTGTTCTACCTTTCTTTTGATAATTTTAAACAAGCTATTAAAATGACTTTATCATAAATTTGCTTGTTATATTATGTTAGTAATTAAGAATTTTGTACGTACGTCTTGCAAATTTTTTACATTTTGTATATTTTGTTAATTGTAATATGTGAGAACCTGTTATTGGTATTTGTGTACTGTTGGTTCTCCTATTCTTTATAAATAAATAAATATGCAATTACTGTTATTCAATATTTGTATGAATATATTTTTTATTTTCTAAATCTGACATACATCAAAAAATCTTTATTTTTTATTTTTTAACAACAACTGTTTTTCCTTTTTTTTTTGTCATAGCTTACATAATATTAATACATAACAATATCTGATTTGTTGTCAATCAAAATAAATTAATGTTAAAAATATTAATAACATCCAACAATTCCCCCTTTTAATTAATATTTTTCATGATTTCCGTGTATTATTCCAATTGATGCCAAATGTTTATACATGACTTGCTGCGTTACATCTTTCGTTAAAATGTCAGCTGGTTGTTCTTTAGTTTCAATGTATTCCAAAAGTATGTTTCCATTTTCATATTCCTCTCACACAAAATGATATTTTCTATTGTTATGTTCTGTTCTTGAATTTTGACTAGGATTACGAATCCAATCTATAACTGCCTTGCTGTCTGTATTGACAGTTATCTGCTTTATAAATTTAGTTTCGTTCAATTCTTCTATGAAATTCTGAATCCATTTTGCCTCGCAAGCTCCTTCGCAAACTGCTAGAAGTTCAGCTTCCATCGTCGATAGAGTAACCAATTTTTGCTTTGAGCTTCTCCAGTTAATTAAAATATCGCCCATTTTTGTCCTAAATCCATGAAATGATTTGCTGTTTTTCGTTGTACACCATCCAGAATCAGTATAAATTTTTATATCAAAATTAGTGGAATTCATTCTTAAAGTTTTATTCTTGGTATCTTGTAAATATCTTAATAATCTTTTCACTGCACACCAATGTCCATATTTTGGATCTCTAGAAAATTGTGACAGTTTGCTAACAGAATATGCAATATCTGGCCTTGTTCCTCTTGCCAAGTATAATAGTTGTCCAATTACCTCTTGATATTTTGTTTGATTAAATGTTCTATTGTCCAAATCATCTAAATTATTCCCTATCGTTCCTGGAGTTTTAACAGGTTTGCATTCATTCATTTCAAATTTTTTAAGATTTTATTCAGATAATTCTTCTGTGATAAATATAATTCATTTTTCTCTTCTATTATTTCTGTTCCCAAAAATTTTCTCTTTTCTGTGACTTCTTTTACTTGAATTTTATTTTTAATATTTTTCATGTATTCTTCGATTGTTTCATGACTGTCTGCCACTGTCAAAATGTCATCAACATATACGCCAATATACATATATCTTTCCTTTTCTCTTCTCATGTAGATACATAAATCAGAATTTAATCTTGTAAATCCTGCGTTTATAAGAACTTCATTAATTTTTTTATTCCAACATCTTCCTGACTGAGAGAGTCCATAAATACTCTTCTGAAGTAAAAGAGCTGTATTTTTATCTTCATTGTAGCCAGGTGGTTGTTCCACATATACTTGTTCTTTTAAATTTACGTTTAGATATGCAGATTTAACATCGTAGAATCTTCTGACGGACTTTTTAATGACTGACAGTGCCAGTAATGCTCTTACAGATTCCCATTTTATTACTGGACTATAAGATTCATCATAATCTATTCCTATTTTGTGTCCTGCTCCAACCGCTACTAATCGAGCCTTGTAACTTTTAATATTATTAATTTGGTCGTATTTAATTCTGTAAACTTATCGACTTCTAATAACTTTTTTATTATTTGGCCTTTCAACCTTCTTCCATACTTTATATTGATTCATAGATTCCATTTTTTCATTCATTGCAATTATCCATTTATCCGAATTCTTTGAATTTACAGCTTCTTCAAAAGATCTTGGTTCATTTTCTTCAGTGTGCTTTATATTTCTTTCATACTCTTCCGATTTATTTTTTGATATGTCTCTTGCTTTACTTTTTCTAAAAATATTTCATTTTCATTATTATTTTGCTTACTGTTTTTTGTGAAATTACATTTTATTTCTGTTTTATTTTTTAATAGTATTAAACCTGGAGTTGTTTCTTCAAATTTTACGTGAATTTTTTCATGAATTATCTCTTCTTTAGGATCATAAATTCTGTATGCTTTTCTTTCTTGCGAATAACCTACAAAAATTCCTTCTTTTGCTTTTGGTTCTAATTTTAATCTTTTTGGATTTTCGTTTTTATAGTAGCACATACATCCGTATATTTTTAAGTGTTTGACCGATGGTTTTATATCTTTTCCTCTCCAAAGTTCGTATGGTGTTTTAAATTCTCTACTTTTTGTGGGAGTTCTGTTATGCAGATAAACAGCAGTTGCCATTGCTTCTCCCCAGAATTGTAAAGTTAAATTACCATCTGCTAATAAACTTCTTGTTACATTTAATAGAGTTCGTATTGCTCTTTCAGCTACGCCGTTACTTCTTGGAGAATAATATGTCGTTTTTCATGTTTTATTCCTTTTTCTTTTAAATAATTTTCCATTGTTTTGTTGACAAATTCTCCACCATTGTCGCTTCTTATAATTTTGAGTCTTCTGGTTTGTTCATTTTCTAGTCTTTCTATAATATGTTTCAGTTTAATTTCTGTTTCAATTTTAGTTTTTAGCATTTCAACTATGAAATATCTTGAATAACAATCTACAATGACAAGTGCATATTTACTTCCTCCTAAAGTAGAAATAAATGGCCCACATAAATCGACATGTATTCTTTCTAATGGAGTTGAAGTTGTTTCTTTGTACGTTTCTTCATATTTAATTCTTGTAATTTTCCCTTGCATGCATGATTTACACATTGTTAATTTACCTTGCAATTTTTTTAAATTTCTTACTGATTGATTCATATATAATTTATTTAAATATTCTTCATTAATATGTCCCAAACGTTTATGCCAAATATTTATATTTTCTTCTGTACGAAAACATTCTTCTTTCTTGTTTTCTTGTTGTCTTTTTCTTAGTTTAATACTAAACATATTTTTAGAAAATTTACCTTTGTAAATCATCTGATCATTTTTATCATAGATGAATGCTCCTTCTTTATTTAATATAACAGTATTACCTTCATTAACTAAATTTGGTATTGACAGTAGATTATCTCGAAGTTTTGGTACATAGAGAACATTTTGTAATCGGACATTGTTTATTTCTTCATTCTCATTTTGTACAGAAGCTCTGATAATTCCTCTTGATACAGCTTTTATCTCTCTTCCTTCTTCAGCAACCTTAATCTCTTTTACTTCTGGATAACTGTCTTCTAACCATTCTTCTGCGGACGTCATATGTGATGTACATGCGGAGTCCAAATACCATTTTTGTTTATTTGTGGTCGGTTGTTCTTCATTTATTGTTAATGCAAATTCTTCTGATGTGTTTTCTTCAACTATATTTGCTTGTTCTCTTGGTGTCCATTTCTTTTTATCATACTTGTCGTATTTTTTATATTTATTTTGATCATTAGTATTATTCTTAAGAAACCAGCAATGCTTTCTAATATGACCTGGCTTTTTACAATGATAACAAACTTTTGCCTTTTCATTCATTCTGCAAATGGTTTTAAATGCATTCGTATTTGCCGTTCTTTCTTCTTTTAATTTCTTTTCATAGGTAAGTAACAAATGTCTTAAATGATTGAAGCTAATATTTTTATTAAGCAATAATGGAGTTATTATTCCTTCATATTGTTGTAGTAGACTCTCCGTAATAAATCTTATAAATTCTCTTTCTGTTATAATTTTTCCTAGAATTATAATCTGACTTTGTAAACCTTGTGCTCTTGTAATGTATTCATCAAAGTGTGCGGGGGAAAAGAAGTAGGTGCGTTCCTGTCATCTGGTCTAATTTTTTACTTTTGATTGGGTTTTTCGCCTTCCTCTACTGAGATTTAGTGATATTTGATTTCAGCACCTCAAACATAATAAAGCTAAGTATTATCTTTAATTTATATTCAAGTTTAGGTTAATTTTTATAATTTTGCATAATTATTTGACGTTTTTTCATTTTATTTACATTGGTTACGGGATAGTTACGGGTTTGTCAATGTATATTTGAGTGTATATGTTATAATTTATTACCTTTCTTTCTTTATCAAGGATAGGCCTGGTAAGCTACCTTGACTCCTACTCTTGTACCGAGAGAACCCGTTTCCTTTTCAATCTTTCATTTTGTGAAAATGTAAGAGGTATAAATGGAAAGAAAAATGAATTGATGTCTGCAATGCGTACGTATAATGTGGATGTTTTATGTGTGAGTGAAACGATGCAGAAAGGTTGTGGCGAGGAAGAGGTGGATGGAATGTTTTGTTTATGGTTGGGTGTGTGTGCGAATGCTAGAGCGAAACATGGTGTGGGTATGGTTGTAAGTGAACGAATGAAAGCATGCATTAGAAATTATGGTTGTATTTCGGAGAGAATTTTATGGTGCAGATTAAAGGTAGGCTTTCATAGAATCTTCGTTGTGTCCGTTTACGGCCCAACTGAATCTGAAAGTGATCTTGCAAAGGATCAATTTTGGAATTTGTTAGATAGCGTGATTGATGCGTGTGATCCTGGCGAGAAAGTGATTGTTTGTGGTGATATGAATGGTTGGGTGGGTGTAAAGAGTAGTGTGTCTGGTGGCGTGTTAGGTAAATTTGGGGATTCTAGAGTGAATGATAACGGTAGGAAAATAGTATCTTTTTGTATGGAGCGGAACCTCTTCATTTCCAATTCCATTTTTAAGCATAAGTTAGCTCATATATATACATGGGAGAATGTAAGTACGAATAGACGTAGTGTGATTGGTTTTGTTTTGTATGATGAGCGCTTGAGGAGTTTGGTTGTTGATACGCGTGTGAAAAGAGGGGCAGAGCTTGGAACGAATGACCATTATTTGGTTGTGTCCCGTATACGTCTAGGTAAGTGTTGGAGAATGCGGTTACAAGGTTCTGGGAGCTTGTTTCGTGTGAAATCCAATGTTTTGCAGAATGAGGATGTTCGAGAGTTATTTGCAGAGAAATTGAACGAATCTTTGCCTGAATGTGAGCCTAATTTTGATTGTTGCATAAATGATGTTTGGGTGAAATTTAAGGGCATTGTCCTTCAATGTGCGAAAGAAATTTGTGGTGAATGTAAGTTAGGCTGTCGTTCGAGGAATGCATGGTGGAATGAAGAAGTGAAAGAAGCAATTGAGGAGAAAAAGAGGGCGTATTTGAAATTTTTGAATGTGAAGGATGTACCAGGAACTTTGCGTGATGAATGCCTGATGACAAGAGGAAGAATAAATGTGTCAAGAGAGTCGTAAGAGAAAGTAAGGCACGTTTTGATGAATTGATGAGTGAAAGATTAACGAATGATTTTAGTATGAATAAGAGAATGTTTTGGCAGACTGTAAAGAGATTGAGAGGTGGGAGTACAAGACCAGTGAAAGCAATTAAGAGTGCGAATGGTGATTTGTTGTGGAATGAGTCAGATGTTAGGAATAGTTGGTGTGAGTATTTTAAGGAATTGTATGGTGGTGTAAATGGAGTGAATAATAGAGGAGGAAATGCAAGAAATGCTAGAAAAGTTGAATGGGATATAGATGAAGGTGATGTCAGCTTTGCATTGATGCGTCTAAAGAATGGTAAGGCTCCCGGTTTGGATGGCATAACAAATGAAATGTTGAAATTTGGTGGTGAAAGATTATTTGATTGGTTAGTTTATTTGTTCAGATTTTGTTTGAAACGGTGCGTGGCTCCTGATGATTGGAAACGTGCTGTTATTTGTCCTTTATTTAAAGGCAAAGGCAGTTCGAGTGAATGTACAAATTTTCCAGCGATAAGTTTATTGAGTGTGGTAGGGAAGTTGTATGGAAAAATCTTAATTCATAAGGTGCGAGCCTTTACAATTTCGAAGTTAAGTGATATGCAAGGAGGTTTTCTGCCTGAGAGAGGTTGTGTAGATCAATTGTTTTCTCTTCGAATGATTGTTGAGAAGTCACTTGATAAGAACAAAAAGGTGTTCTGTGGCTTTCTCGATTTGAAGAAAGCGTATGACAGTGTTCTTCGAGAGACTATGTGGGATGTACTTGTAGAGAACGGTGTGGATGGTAATTTGTTGGGAGCGATTCGAGCGTTGTATGAAGGAAGTGAGGCTGCGGTGAGAGTTGATGGCAGATTAAGTGATTGGTTTCGTATAGATGTTGGTGTGAAACAGGGTTGTGGAATGTCTCCTTGGTTGTTTAATTTGTATATGGATGTGTTGTTACGAAAGGCATTGAATGGAACGGATGGTGTACGTATTGGTGGACGTGTAGTGCCTGCGTTAGCTTATGCGGATGATGTTGTTGTGTTGGGTGAAACTAAGGAGCAATTGAGAAGAATGATTGTGAGCATAAATGAAGTAGGGAAAGGTTTAAATCTGCTATTGAATGTCGATAAATGTGAAGTGTTGGGGGTTTGAGAAGAATGATTTGGTGACTGATTGTAATGTTTCAGTGAATGGTGTGAGACTGGAACAAGTGAATGAATTTGTATATTTGGGTAGTATGTTCTCGAGAGATGGACGTATTGACCGGGAGATTGAAAGGCGAGTGTCTGCAGGGTGCAAGGTATTGGGTGCTCTGGGTACATTTGCTCGAAACGTGAATGTATCTAGAGATGCTCGATTGAGTGTTTATAATGGTGTGTTAGTGCCTACATTGATGTATGGTTCTGAATGTTGGGTGTGGATGAAGAAGCATGAACGACGTATAACTGCTGTTGAAATGAGATATTTGAGAGGAGTATTTGGGTATACGAGACGTGATCGTATACGGAATACATTGGTGTATGATGAGTGTGAGATTGAGAAGAATGTTGTTAAGAAAAAGGGAGTGAGTCAGTTGAGGTGGTTTGGACATGTTGAGCGAATGTCGAATGAAAGGTTGGTTAAATATGAGGGTGAGATTAAAGGTGAACGATTGCGCGGGCGTCCGAGGAATAACTGGTTGGGTATGATTGATGGTTTGTTGCGTGAACGAATGATTCCGAGTGTGAAGAATAAACGAGCATGTATGAATCGCACTATGAATGTGGACGAGGCGAAAGTGGTGTGTCAGGATAGGAATGTTTGGAGGAGTTTGATTGTTGGTTGACTGTTTTTCTGGGTTCGTGCTACCCCACTAAGTGGGACATAGCGTGATGTTATGTATGTATGTATGTATGTATGTATGTATGTATGTATGTATAATTCTTTAGCATTTTTTATATTCCTCTGTATACTACAGCTTGTTCTGGAGACATATTGAGGATAATGTAACTGTAAGCTTCTTTGCTCTTTTTTGACCATTCTTTATATTTTTTAAGTCCTGATGTACTGTATGTTTCAATTGGTTCTTCAGCGTCAATAACTTCTTCTATTAATCCTTTGGAGTCCAAGAAAGCTTCCATCTTGATGCTCCATATTCCGTAATTCGACGAAATTAACTGTTCTATTTTCGACGTTAAATTATCCATCGCTCTGCTACCAATTGTTATTCAATATTCAATATTTTTTATTTTCTAAATCTGACATACATCAAAAAATCTTTTTTTTTTATTTTTTAACAACAACTGTTTTTCATTTTTTTCATAGCTTACATAATATTAATACATAACAATATCTGATTTGTTGTCAGTCAAAATAAATTAATGTTAAAAATATTAATAACATCCAACAGTTACAACCCTCCAAAACTGGAGAAAACAAGAAAGACGGTAGATTGTCATTTCTTTTTGACTTCTACATGTGATAAGGGGACAAACTGCAGATATCTCCACAATCCTGAATAGCGGCAGCGACAAGTTGAAGTTTGCCGGCCTACGCCGCGCCGCCGAGTGAATGACGCAACGCTAGCGAGTTCGGACAAGTCGTTTTCTCCATAATAGAGATTGTTCCAGAGCCTTCTAGAAACAAGGAACGTGGTATATAAAAGAGCAAATCAGCGTCGGTAGGGACAGTCGACTCCGCAGCTTGTATGAAGAACTTGTGAATATAAATATACCGCTCGGTCTGAATATAAATATATGGTCATAAATAAATATCGCTCGACTAATTTATATAAATAATAGTGTTTATTTATAGTAGTGATAAGTGTTAGTGTATAAGTTTTTGTATTCGTTATTTTAGTGTTAAATACCTAGTATTAATTAACTTTTGCTTTTTATTATCATAATTATTCATTATTTTTTATTATTAATATTTCTTTTCGTTTTAATAAAAAACGTTTTAAACCCACGAACGTTGCAATATCTTAATGTCCACCTTACCTAAGGTTGCCATTTTATATCTAAGATATATGATTGCTAGACATCTACATTAATGCCATCTATATCAAGCTAAGCAAACTCTATTTCGTCAGCATACTACCGCCATCTACATAAAAGATGTCTAACTAGCCGTTATTGATTTATGTACAAATAAAACGACAAAAAGTCATCTACCTATCTCTTACTTATAAATTATGTCAGAAAATAATATATCTTTTCACAGAGGTTAAGTGAGGAATGGAGCATTCAAATTCCCGCCAAATTGTAAAGCAATCGAAGGTGGTGTGGACTAGATTGGGCTGAATTGGTTTAATTCAAATTTCCCGCCAAATTCCTACCCAATCAAATACCTAAAAAGGGGCTTGATATATTCAAACGTGCATGTTTCATCTTAAAATTATTATAGCTAATTGTACGTTTTTTGCAATTATAATTTCATTTTGATCGGGTCCTTTAGATACCTTCGTACATATGCAATGAAGTTGTTAAAAAAATGTCACGCTGTCCACAGGCTGTATCTGAAATTCGGGAAAAAAATTAAGGGTTTATATCTACTATAAGACGTATTGATCATAGAACAAAAATTAATTTTTTAATGCGCAAAAAATTTTGCAACATTTTGTTAGCCACAGGTTGATATCTATTTTTAATAATACTATTTAATTATTTTACAAGTAATTGTTCACACAATACCAAATAAATGTCCAATGTTCTCTAAGTGTGATGAATTATTATGTAATGTTATATTGAAAATTAATTTCTTTTAAGTTTCTTTCTACATAGTACGTATATAACTCTTGCGACGCAATTATTTTGCCGTAAATTTCGCAGTTGTGTTTTTTCGTGAGTTCGAGAGATTGCAAGGAAGTTGTAGATAGATGGAAGGAGCGAAATAACTGAACATTAGTCTCGATCGGAATAAACGAGATAGACAGAAATTAGTATCTAAACATTAAAAACAGAGTTAAAGGTATCTTTTGATGTTATGATGAAAATTTGTCAAATAGTAGAAAAGAAAATAAGGACACCTGGGAAGATAATATTTACACAACAAAAAATATTAATTTTTTTCTGCTTTAACTCTACATATAATTTAGAAATAGTTTCAGTGATTTGTTTGTTTGGGTGTATTATACTTTATTTTAAGGAGCATCGGAAATTGGGGTCAGGGGGAGCAGTCCGCACCGTCCGTATAAAATGGGGGGGGGGGGGGGGTTATATTGTCCTGATTTTCGCAAGCTAAAATTTTAGCTTTATAAATTTAATACTTTCGCCATAATTCTACTTACAAATTAAGCATTTTTCTACTCACTATTTTTGTTTATTTTGCAAATTATTATTTTTAGTTTAAAGCAATCTGGAAACTCTAGTGATTTAATTTTTATGTCATGCATATAATGACATTGCCCCAAATTGCTTAAAATTATGAAGTTATAGAGGCACAGAAATCATGTTTTACCGGCTTTCAAAGGCGCCCTTAATGGAAGTTAACTATAGGTAAGTTCGCTTCGTTCGTACTTTCTACAAACAAATCCTAAACCTACAAAACTCACGCTCGACAAACTCGAATCAAAGTATTCATTTTTAATGGAAATTATCTGTAGGTAAGCTCACTTCGCTCGCACTTTTAACAAACAAACCCTCAGCCTACACATCTCACGAATGACAAACCTGAATCGCAGTACTGATTTTTAATGGAAATTATCTGTAGACGTAAGCCCACTCCTCTCGCAGTTTTAATAAACACACCCTAAACCTACACTACTCACGCTCCACAAACTCGAATCACAAAACTAATTTTTAATGGAAATTATCTGTTGGAAATCTCGCTTCCTAGTACTTCTAACAAACAAACTCAAAGCTTACAGAACTCAAGCTCGACAAACTCAAACCGCAATACTAATTTTTTTTGAAAAATTTCAAGAATAGAGAAGTATCAAGGAAAAAGTATCTTCGGGCCATTGGCAACAATATTCTATTTTAAATGTATTGTTATGTAAGCAAAGAGCATGTAAATACTGTAAAAAAAAAATAATTTAAAAAGATTATATAAGACAAAAATTAGTAATAAAAAAATGGTCGGTGGAAAAAATGGAAGGGAAATTTTGGAATGGAAAAAATAGCTCACTACCGAATTTTTTAAATATATTTAAAACTATTTTATCTGTCACTATCAGGTTAAGTTAGTAAAAAGTGTATTATTTTTGTGTACACACAGTCCGCAAAAAATAGTCTAGTTAAATCTTTTATATTATTTTATCAAAAAAATTTCTTACAAATTTGATTAACAACTTACCAAAAACTTATTTACTTTAGAGAAATTCGTGAACCTACGACCGGCATTTCAATAGATCGAGAATTTAAATACGCATAGAGTTTATTTAGTATTCGAGTTTCGTTACTGTTAGCTTCGTACAAATTGATAGTGTTATTTTTTCAAATATCAAACAGTACCTTCTCAGAAGTATAAATAATTGTATTGTAGTATTATTTTGTAATTGTATTTTTTTAATCATCATTCAATAATTTATAAACATTTCGCTAGTATGGACACGTATTTTAGTGATTACAATTTTCATGTTTGTCTTAGCAAAATAGTTTTCCACTTCGTATAAAAAGCGTCTCAAATTTGTACTAATCTATAGTTATCTGTGTCTAGACGGCTGGGACCAAGCGTTTATAATATGATACGCTCTGTCCACCATCTATAACGTCCTTATGTAAGTATGAACCAATGGCATTGTAACTAGAGGTAGTTCATCACGTTTATTGTGATGCTGACACATCCTGAATGGGGATAAGGGAATTTTTACATTGTTTGTTTTGGTAATTGCGTATATTGCATTCAAAGAAATGTATACATGGCGAGAAGGCCACTAATTTTAATTTAAAAATAATGGACAGGAAATATAATTATTGTATTTTACAATTAAAATACCTTACGAACTCGCAATAGCTATTTTTTTTCTTAATAATAGGATTAAACAAAATTAACAACGCTAAACTTTTTTCGGTAAGAATCTATCATCCACTTACGCTTTTTATGTTTCAAATAATTTAAGTGGGACGAAACTATACACTTTTCTACTAATCCTAGATAAACAACTTACTCAAAAAGTAAATTATGATGATCAATGCAGTCGATAATTTCTTTTGTATTTTCTTCTACGCTTCTTTTCTCATGTAACACCAATAATTTGCATTTCATTATCTTAAACTGTGCTATCACTAACACAATTAAAACAATATAAATACAGTCAATTGTAATCAATCCGCTTAAAACTGCTATATTTAAATGTATTGCTTGAAATGAAAATATAATATAGTGTCCCATAGTAGACCTATATAAAATAGATTACTACACTGTATATGTTAAATGTTCCGAAAATACATATATTTTTTATGTCTACCTGTTCCAGTCCTTAAGGCTTTCTGTTAGCCAGATGTTAATAACGAGGTTCTCCTTCCCTCGAAAGTAGGCGGTGACGTAATAGCCAAGTACTGCTGTAACAGTACATATAATGTAACTGTTGACAGCCAGTTTAGCAACATTGTACACTCTTTGGATATCTGACCGCTCTGATTGTGGAAGAATATCCAATGACCAGAACTTGTACTCCGTTAAGTTAATTAATTTTATAAAAGATCGATATTTCGCAAGTAGGGTCCATAATTTTATTACTACCTGTAATTTTGAAGAAAAATTTTTGTGTACAAATTTGTTTATTTAGTTGTCAAAAATATTATTTTACTCACCTGCCACGCTCCAACCAACACTGCAATATCAATCATAAGAAATCCGACATCTTTATAAGTATTTGTAAACAAGAATATTCCATTAAGAACAAACATTATAAATAGCACAATCCATATAAAAAATCCAAAAATTATTCTACATTTGGTTCTTTTTCTTGGGTTATAACCGCCCCAATTCATTTGTAATAATATGTTGTTAATTAAGCTCATAGGTTTCACCTAATTATAGAAAATAATATTATCCAATATACTAAAAGGCTTAATTCACTTTCTATATATATATATATATATATATATATATATATATATATATATATATATATATATATATATATATATATATATATATATATATATTCATCTGCCTAGTAACCAAATTTGTGCGCAGCTCTAGAGCCTAGACGGTTTGACGGATTTCAGTGAAACCTTTACCGGCAGTTAGAGATTTTTTTGGAATAGGGCCTTTTCATGAATTCACATTTTTAGTACACATGATGTGCGAGATATTAAATAAAAAAGGTTTATGGATCAAAGTTTGCGGTTGCTATGAAAGTGGAATTTGTTGATTCTGGTTGTAACTTTACAAAAATTTATGTTCAATTTGTCATTTCTGACAGTTCTGTTTCAAAAATTAATTATAAATTAGATATATTCTAGACAAATTGAAGATGTTTTGTAACTTTTTCTGTATTCACAATTAATGAACAAATATGTGTACTATTTTGTAAATATTTTAAAGGTCAATTAAAAAAATAAAAATTGTAGCTGTCACTTTTCACAAATTTTTGTGCAACTTGTTATTTTTGACATTTCAGTCTGAAATTTCAAAAAAAAATCCTTTAATTGTAGTTCAGTTAGACGAATTTGGTAATTTATTTGTGTTTAGAATAAATTAACCAACATGATTATTATTTTGAAATTTTTTTAAATATGAATTTTTTTCCATATTATTTCAAAATTTAAAATAAATATGACAGATGTCTTTGTTCGTCAACCTTAATTCTTTCAAGGATTTTAGGCGGTAAAATTCAAATGAGTTAACTTTTAATCTTACACAAATAAGTTGAAAATTATTTTTCACTTCATAGATGGTTTCTTTTTCTTCTCAAAAAATACAACAGATGTCTCTGCTTGACAACATCTAAGTATTTTAGGCGGTAAAATTTAAATAAGTTAATTAGTTATCTAACATAAAAAGATCGTTTTAAATATTTATAATCAATTTCAGAATTATTTTTTTTATCATCAGTTGTTTTTTATTTCTAATCCTGCCGTGTTTGGTACTAAATTAAAAGTTTCACGTTAGAGATTTAAAATAAAGTATCATAAAGGTATTTTGGACGATTGTCAATTGTTTTTTATAAATATTATTTAAATCCTACCGTGTTTGGTATTGAATTAAAGATCTCGCAGTGGAGATTTGAACTTAAATGTCAAAAAGTTAATTTGGACGATCGTTAATTGTTTTGTATAAATGTTATTTAATTCCTACCGAGTTTGGTATCAAATTAAAGGCCTCGCGGAGGAAATTTGAACATAAGTGCCAAAAAGTTGTTTTGGACGATTGTCAATTGTTTTTTAAAAATATTATTTAAATTCTACCGTGATTGGTGTCAAATTAAAGGCCTAGCGGAGGAGATTCTAACTCAAGTGTCAAAAAGTTGTTTTGGATGATTGTCAATTGTTTTTTATAAATATTATTCAAATCCTACCGTGTTTGGTATCAAATTAAAGGCCTCGCGGAGGAGATTTGAACTCAAGTGGTCAAAAAGTTATTTTGAACGTTTGTCAATTGTTTTGTATAATTGTTATTTAATTCCTACCGTGTTTGGTATCAAATTAAAGGCCTCGCGAAGGACATTTAAACTCAAGTGTCAAAACGTTGTTTTGGACAATTGTCAATTGTTTTTAATAAATATTATTTAAATCCTACCGTGTTTTGTATCAAATTAAAAGTCTCATGAAGGATATTTCAACTCAAGTGTCAAAAAGTTATTTTGGTATATCGTCAATTGTTTTTTAATAAATGTTATTTAAATCCTATAGTGTTTGGTATTGAATTAAATATCTCACGGAAGAGATTTAAACTAAAGTGCCATATAGTAGTAAAATAAAAGCGAGAAACGAAGTGATGAGCTTGCTTCGCCATGCACTGACTTGAAAGCGAGGAACGAAGTGACGAGCTTTCTTCGTTAATGTACTGACATAGAAACGAGGAACATAGTGATGAGCTTGCTTCGCCGATGCACTGTTTTGAAAGCGAGGAACGAAGGCACAAGCTTGCTTCGCCAATGTACTGACATGGAAGCGAGGAACGTAGTGACGAGCTTGCTTCGTCGATGCACTTACATGGAAGCGAGGAACGAAGTGACGAGCTTTCTTCGTCAATGTACTGACATCGGAGCGAGGAACGTAGTGACGAGCTTGCTTCGTCGATGCACTAACATGGAAGCGAGGAACGAAGTGACGAGCTTTCTTCGTCAATGTACTGACATCGAAGCGAGGAACTTAGTGACGAGCTTGCTTCGCCAATTGTTTGGTATAAATTGGAAATTATTTAAGACTACCCAATTTATTTTTCTATATTTTCAGTTGTAATCTTCTTCAGTGTCGCGGAGCCTAGGGGACAGACCTGCGAAGCAGGTCGGGCCGCTAGTCTCATATACTAAAAGGCTTGAGTGGTTCTCTATATATAGATTCATCTGCCTAGTAACCAAAAATGTGCGCAGCTCTGGAGCCTAGGCCGTTTAACGGATTTAAGTGAAACTTTTACAGGCATATAGAGATTGTTTTGGAATAGGTCCTTTTTATGAATTCACATTTTTAGTACACATGATGTGCGAGATATTAAATAAATAAGGCGGAAATGCGTTTACGGATCAGAGTGTGCGGGTTGCTATCAAAGTGGAGTTTGTTGATTCTGGTTGTAACTTTACAAAAATTTATGTTCAATTTGTCATTTCTGACAGATCTGTTTCAAAAATTAAGTATAAATTACATTTATTCTAGACAACTTGAAGATGTTTTGTAAATTTATATGTGTTTATAATTAATAAGCAAACATATGAACTATTTTATAAATATTTTTAAAGTCAATTTAAAAAAAATTTAAATTATAGCTGTCACTTTTCAAAAATTTGCGTGCAACGTATCATTTTTGACAGATCTGTTTGAAATTTTAAATATAAATTACATTAATTGTAGTCTATTTAGACAAGTTTGGTAATTTATTTGTGTTTAGAATAAATGAGCGAACATGATTATTATTATGTAATTTTTTTTTAATTTGAAATTTTTTTTATATTTTTTTCAATTTTAAAATAAATTAGACAGATGTCTTTGTTCGTCAACCTCGATTATTTTAAGGATTTTAGGCGGTAAAATTCAAATGAATTAACTTCTTATCTAACACAATAAAATTAAAAATTATTTTTCACTTAATAGACAGTTTCTTTTTCTTCTCAAAAAAAACAGATGTCTCTGCTCGACAACTTAGGTGGCTCTTTTTGGCGGTAAAATTTAATTAAGTTAATTACTTATCTAATATAAAAAGATTGTTTTTAATATTTATAATCAATATCAGATTTTTTTAAAATCTAAGTTCGTAGAATTATCAACAATCAATTGTTTTTTATTTCTAATCCTTTCGTGTTTGGTACTAAATTAAAAGTTTCACAGCAGACATTTAAAATCAAGTGTCAAAAAGTTATTTTGGACGATCGTTAACTGTTTTTTCTAAATGCTATTTATATTCTACCGTATTTGGTATCAAATTAAAGGTCTCGTAAAGGAGGTTTGAACTCAAGTGTCAAAAAGTTGTTTTGCACGATTGTCAATTGTTCTGTATAAATGTAATTTAAATCCTACCGTGTCTGGAATCAAATTAAAGGTCTAGCAGAGGAGGTTTGAACTCACTTATCAAAAAGTTGTTTTGGACGATCGCCAATTGTTGGAATCAAATAAAAATATTTCAGTGATTAACAAACAACCTCCTCCAATAGGAAACACATAACTTCCCTCAATGGAAAACATACAACTTTTGTCAGTGGGAAACACACAACTACCCTCATTGGAAAACATACAACTTTCGTCAGTGATAAACACACAACTTCCCTCAATGAAAAATATACAAATATTATCAGTGGTTAGCACACAACTTCCCTTAACGAAAAACATATAATTTTATCAGTAGGTAACACACAACTTTCCTCAATAAAAAAACTTACAACTTTCGTCAGTGGTTAACACACAACTTTACTCAATGAAAATCATACTTCTTCTGTGAGTGATAAAAACACAAATATCCACAATAAAAAACATACAGCTTTCGTCAGTGGTTAACACACAACTTTCCTCAATGAAAAACATACAACTTTCGACAGTGGGAAACACACAACCGTGTACTGACATATAAGCGAGGAACAATGCGACGAGCTTGCTTCTTCTATGCACTGACATGGAAGTGAGGAACGAAGTGACGAGCTTGCTTCGCCAAGGTACTAGACAGTTGTTGGAATCAATTGAGAATATTTCAGTGATGAACAAACTTCCCTCAATAGAAAACACATAACTTCCCTTAATGGAAAACATACAACTTTCCTCAGTGGTAAACACAAAACTTTCCTCAATAAAAAACGTACAACTTGAGTCAATGGTAAGCACACAACTTCCCTCAATGAAAAACATACATTTTGTCAGTGGTTAACACAGAACTTCTCTTAATGAAAACAAGAAAACTCCTCTGAAAACTTCAACTACTGAAATGGAAGCGAGGAACGAAGTGACGAGCTTGCTTCGCTAATGTACTGACATGGAAGCGAGGAACGAAGTGACGAGCTTTCTTCGTAAATTTACTGACATGGATGCGAGGAACGTAGTGATGACCTTTCTGCGCGATTTGTTTGGTACTAAATGGTACTTATTTAAGAATACTCATTTTATTATTAAAAATTTTATTATATATTCATTTATTTTATAGCTTGGTATTTAGGGATGTAAAAATTTGCGGTACTTTGGAGTACACTTCGCCAATTTATTAACAAGGAAGCGAGGAACAAAGCGACAAACTTTCTTCGACAATTGCTTGCTAACAAATTTAAGGTATTTGAGAGATCACTTGCAATTTATTGTCCTATAGCTTTAGTTGCTATCTTCTTCATTGTTGCGGAGCCTAGGGGTCAGACCTGCGAAGCAGGTCGGAGCGCTAGTCCAATATACTAAAAGGCTTAATTCACTTTCTACATATCTATATATATTTTCATCTGCCTAGTAACCAAAATTTGTGCGCAGCTCTAGAGCCTAGGCGGTTTGATGGATTTCAGTGAAACCTTTACTGGAAGATAGAGATTGTTTTGGAATAGGTCCTTTTCGTGAATTCACATTTTTAGTACACATGATGTGCGAGATATTAAATAAATAAGGCGGAAATGCGTTTACGGATCAAAGTGTGCGGGTTGCTATCAAAGTGGAGTTTGTTGATTCTGGTTCTAACTTTACAAAAATTTATGTTCAATTTGTCATTTCTGACAGATCTGTTTTAAAATTTAAGTATAAATTACATATATTCTAGACAACTTGAAGATTTTTTGTAAATTTATCTGTGTTTAGAATTAATGAACAAACATGTGTACTATTTTGTAAATATTTTAAAAAGTCAATTAAAAAAATAGAAATTGTAGCTCTCACTTTTCACAAATTTTTGTGCAACTAGTTATTTTGACATTTCAGTCTGAAATTTTAAATATAAATTACTTTAATTGTAGTTCAGTAAGACCTGTTTGGTAATTTATTTGTGTTGAGAATTAATATGCAAACATTATTATTATTTTGTAATTATTTTAAATTAGAATTTTTTTTTTCATATTTTTTTTCAAATTTAAAATAAATATGACAGATGTCATTGTTCGTCAATCTTGATTCTTTTAATGATTTTAGGCGGTAAAATTCAAATGAGTTAACTTCTTATCTAACATAAAAAAGTTGAAAATTATTTTTCGCTTCATAGATGGTTTCTTTTTCTTCTCAAAAAATAAATACAACAGATGTCTCTGCTCGACAATATCGATGCTTCTAAGTATTTTAGGTGGTAAAATTTAAACAAGTTAATTATTTATCTAATATATAAAGTTCGTTTAAAATATTTATAATCATTTTTAGATTTTTTTTTATCCTATTTCGTAGAATTATCAAAAAGTTATATTAAACAATCAGTTGTTTTTATTTCTAATCAAGTGTCACAAAATTATTTTACACGATCGTTAATTGTTTTTTATAAATGTTATTTAAAACCTACCGTGTTTGGTATTGAATTAAAAGTCTCAATCATGAGATTTAAACTCAAGTATCAAACATTTATTTTGGACGATCGTTAATTGTTTTTATAAATGTTATTTAAATCCTATCTTGTTTGGAATCAAATTAAAGGTCTCGCAAAAGAGGTTTGAACTCAAGTGGCAAAAAGTTGTTTTGGGCGATGGTCAATTGTTTTGTATAAATGTTATTTAAATCCTTCCGTGTTTGGTATTGATTTAAAGGTCTCACTCATTAGATTTAAACTCAAGTGTCAAAAAGTTATTTTGGACGAACGTCAATTGTTTTTTATAAATGTTATTTAAATCCTACGGTGTTTGGAATCAAATTAAAGGTCTCGCAGAGGAGGTTTAATCTAAAGTGTCAAAAAGTTGTTTTGGGCGTTTATCAATTGTTTTGTGTAAATGTTATTTTTATCCTACCGTATTTGTTATTAAATTAAAAGTCTCATGGAGCGGATTTAAACTTAAGTGTCAAAAAGTTATTTTGCACGATCGTCAATTGTTTGGTATTAAATTAAAATCCATATTTAAACTCAAGTGTCACAAAGTAGTATCATGGAAGCGAGGAACGAAGTGACGAGCTTACTTTGTAGACGTTCTGACATGGAAGCGAGGAACGAAGTGACGAGCTTTCTTCGTCAATATACTGACATGGAAGCAAGGAACGTAGTGATGAGCTTGCTTCGCCATTTGTTTGTTATTAAATGGTAGTTATTTAAGACTATTAATACAATTTTTCTACAGTTGTAATCTTCTTTAGTGACGCGGGTATCAAAAGGAAGGTGTTAAATAGACTGGACAAATGATAATATAAAAAATGGAGGATGGCCGATTGTTTTCATAAAAGTCATTATAAAAATGTGTTTGGTATCAAATAAGAATCTTGATGGACAAGTTTTAATTTTTTCGTTTCGATTGTACTTTGAAGTGTAACTGACAAGCTGACGTAAGACTAGATAAGGTTGGCATTGCACGAACAAATTTAGTAAAAATAATATATATCTGCCAAATTTTTCAATATGGAATGCAAATTATTATACATTATTATTGACGGTATTTCTAAATTGCCAATAAGACAATACAAATGTCAGACTGACAAAAGTCTTCATTACATGATCAAATATTAATGCAAGTTGTATTTAATATCAAGTTCTTATAAAAATCACTTATTCGGTATCGAACGAAAGGTCGAAGTGACGAAATTTTATCTCAAATCGTTACGATCGACAATTGTTTAAACTTTTTTTAATAATTTTTGTAGATACCCAACTTGTAATTTATGTAACTAAATGTTTTATTAGTTGGCAGATAGTTATTTTTTTATAGTCAATTGAAATCTATTGTAGGAGTAAAAATTAAAACACTTTATCTTGGTTATGTCCACGAAAAATCTATTGTATTTGTTGTAATTTTTCCGAAAACCAATTACGATCGGCAATTTTTGTTCTTTAAAATTCATGAATAAGCGACCTGTGGATTACCAAGTGCAATGTTTTAGAAGTGAAATATTGAGGAAATTAAAAATGACCCATCTTTATTACAAATCAGTACGATTGGCAATTGCTTTTCTGATAATTCCCCTAAGCCTAGCTTGTGGAGTATTGAATGCAATGTTTTAGGCTCAAGAAGTAGGAAAAAGTAGTGATGAATCTTCTTTATCATAAATAAGAACGATAAGCAATTGTTTTTGTGGAAATTACTAGAAACCTAACTTAGGGGTATTTATTGCCAATGCACTGACATGAAAGCGAGGAACGAAGTGACGAGCTTTCTTCGCCATTTTACTAACAAGGAAGCGGGGAACAAAGAGCCAACTTTCTTCGACAATTGCTTGCTAACAAATTTGAGAAAACTTGCAATTTATTTTCATATAGTTTTAGTTGCCACCTTCTTCAGTGTCGCGGAGCCTAGGGGTCAGACCTGCGAAGCAGGTCGGACCGCTAGTCCAATATACTATTCAGTTAAAATTTTTGCCTACCTAGAAACCATTTGTGCGCAGCTCTAGAGCCTACACGGTTTGATATATTCGAGTGAAACCTTTACAGGCATCTACAGTTTGGCTGGGAATAGGGCCTTTTCATTATTTCACATTTTTATTACACATGATGTGCGAGATATTAAGTAAATAAACTAATTTTTTTGTTTCGTGTACCTTTTGTTAAATAACACGCGTTGCTACTACTGTTAAAAATTCAAAGATAAAGGGTATTGACAGTTCACTTTCAAATTAATTTTTTTATTTTTAAATTGGTGTTTTAAAATTTTACAAAGTTTAAGCATTTATTCTAAACAGAAATAAATTTACCATACTTGTCTAACTTGTCTAGAATTAAAGTAATTTATTTTTAAAATTTCAAAGTGAACTGTCAATACACTTTATCTTTAATTTTTTGAAAAAAAGAATGACAACTTGTCATTATTGACAGTTCAGTTCGAAATTTTAATTATACATTACTTTAATTGTAGACAAGTTAGATAAATTCGGCAAATTTATTTGTGTTTAGAATAAATGTACGTACATTGTTTACTATTTTTTAATTTATTTAAATATGAATTTTTTTTCATATTTTTTCTAATGGAGGGTTATGATTTTGACGTCACAGGCAAGAAAGAGAAAGATGAGGTAAAAGTTAAGATGGAAGTTCATAACACAAACATCCATGTTTTGACGTTTGATATGGTGTTTTAACAAGGTTATGTTTTTATTTTTGAAGTTTATTATTTAAGTAACTTAATAAATTTAACACTTGCCATATACCTTTATAGTAATAAAGGGAGTTACTATGCACAAACCATACACAAACTTTATTTTTTATATTTAGCATCATTTTAAGAACTGTCATTTTGACAGCGTTTTGTTTGTGTTTCGCCCATGTGAATTTCATAGTAGTTCAATGATTTGCTTCTGTATAACCCTCCATTCAAAATAATTATGACAGATGTCTTTGGTCGTCAACCTCGATTCTTTTAAGGAATTTGGGCGGTAAAATTCAAATTAGTTAATTTCTTATTTAACACAAAAAAGTTGAAAATTATTTTGCACTTCATATATGGTTTCTTTTCCTTCTCAAAATATACACAGATGCCTCCGCTCGACAACCTTGATGCTTATAAGTATTTTAGGCGGTAAAATTTAAATAAGTTAATTACATATCTAATATAGAAAGATCGTTTTAAATATTTATAATCAATTTCAGAATTTTTTTTATCATGAGTTGTTTTTTATTTCTAATCCGGCCGTGTTTGGTACTAAATTAAAAGTTTCACATTAGATATTTAAAATAAAGTGTCATAAAGTTATTTTCGACGATTGTCAATTGTTTTTTATAAATATCATTTATACCCTACCGTGTTTGGTATCAAATTAAAGGCCTCGCGAAGGAGATTTGAACTCAAGTGTCAAAAAGTTATTTTGGACGATTGCCAATTGTTTTTTATAAATATTATTTAAATTATGCAGTGTTTGGTATCAAATTAAAAGTCTCAAGGATTAGATTTGAACTCAAGTGTCAAAAAGTTGTCTTGGATGATCGTTAATTGTTTTGTATAAATGATATTTAATTCCTACCGTGTTTGGTATCAAATTAAAGGCCTTGCGGAGGAGATTTGAGCTCAAGTGTCAAAAAGTTGTTTTGGACGACTGTCAAATGTTTTTTATAAATATTATTTAAATCCTACCGTGTTTGGTATTGAATTAAAGGTCTCGCAGAGGAGATTTGAACTCAAGTGTCAAAAAGTTGTTTTGGACGATTGTCAATTATTTTTTCTAAATATTATTTCAATCCTACCGAGTTTGGTATCAAATTAAAGGTCCCAAGGAGGAGATTTGAACTCAAGTATCAAAAAATTGTTTCGGATGATCGTAAATGGTTTGTATAAATGATATTTAATTTTTACCGTGTTTGGTATTAAATTAAAGGCCTTGCGGAGGAGACTTAAACTCAAGTGTCAAAAAGTTGTTTTGGAGCATTGTCAATTGTTTTTTATAAATATTATTTAAATCTTACCGTGTTTGGTATCAAATTAAAAGTCTCATGAAGGATATTTTTACTCAAGTGTCAAAAAACGAGTTTGGTATTGAATTAAATATCTTACGGAAGAGATTTAAACTTAAGTGCCAAATATTAGTAACATGGAAGCGAGAAACGAAGTGACGAGCTTGCTTCGCCTATGCACTGACTTGAAAGCGAGGAACGAAGTGACGAGCTTTCTTCGTTAATTTACGGACATGGAAATGAGGAACGTAGTGATGAGCTTGCTTCGCCGATGCACTGACTTGAAAGCGAGGAACGAAGTGACGAGCTTTCTTCGTGTAGTACTGACATGGAAGTGAGGAACGTAGTGACGAGCTTCCTTCGCCGATGTACTAACATGGAAACGAAGAACGAAGTAACGAGCTTTCTTCGTCAATGTACTGACATGGAAGCGAGGAACGTAGTGACGAGCTTGCTTCGCTAATTGTTTGGTATAAATTTACAGTTATTTAAGTCTACTCAATTTATTTTTCTACATTTTCAGTTGTAATCTTCTTCAGTGACGCGGAGCCTAGGGGACAGACCTGCGAAGCAGGTCGGGCCGCTAGTCCAATATACTAAAAGGCTTAATTCATTCTCTATATATCTATATATATTTTCATCTGCCTAGTAACCAAAATTGTGCGCAGCTCTAGAGCCTAGACGGTTTGACGGATTTCAGTGAAACCTTTACTGGAAGTTAGAGATTGTTTTGGAATAGGTCCTTTTCGTGAATTCACATTTTTAGTACACATGATGTGCGAGATATTAAATAAATAAGGCTAAAATGCGTTTAAGGATCAGAGTGTGTGTGTTGCTATGAAAGTGGAGTTTGTTGATTCTGGTTGTAACTTTACAAAAATGTATGTTCAATTTGTCATTTCTGACAGATCTGTTTCAAAATTTAATTATAAATTACATATATTCTAAACAACTTGAAGATGTTTTGTAAATTTATCTGTGTTTAGAATTAATGAACAAACATGTGTACTATTTTGTAAGTATTTTAAAAGTCAATTAAAAAAATAGAAATTGTAGCTGTTACTTTTCACAAATTTTTGTGCAACTAGTTATTTTGACATTTCAGTCGGAAATTTTAAATATAAATTACTTTAATTGCAGTTCAGTTAGACAAGTTTGGTTATTTATTTGTGTTTAGAATAAATGAGCAAACACTATTATTATTTTTTAATTTATTTATATTTGAATTTTTTTTTTTCATTCTTTTTTCAAATTTAAAATAAATATATGAATGTCTTTGTTCGTCAACCTCGATTCTTTTAAGGATTTTAGGCGGTAAAATTCAAATGAGTTAAATTCTTATTTAACACAAAAAAGTGGAATATTATTTTTTTTTCACGACATGGTAGGAAACCCCACCGTTCTTCTCCCGAAATAGTGAGGAAAATGTCTTGTTCCTCTCTAGAGAGGAAAATATAGAAGTGTTACCAATATGAATGTTATTCACAAAAAAATTATTATAAAAATTGTCTTACAATTATGTCTTATATTTTTCGTTTTCTTATTAAATCACAATTTGACAACTAATTAAAGATATTTAAGATTTGTTCATTGGCAACACTGCTACACCGCATTGTGTCTGATAACCTAACTTTTAACGTGTCAGTCTGTCACTTGTGTTCTCAAAGTGTATTTTAGGTTCGAGCAAATCGTTTTTAGAAACATGTCGTGAAAAAAATGTTGTGTCTAACACGAGAGGAAAGCGCTTTCCTCTCTAGTTTGACAAATAACTATTCACTTCATAGATGGTTTCTTTTTCTTCTCAAAAAATACAACAGATGTCTCTACTTGACAACCTCTAAGTATTTTAGGCGGTAAAATTTAAATAAGTTAATTACTTATTTAATATAAAAAGATCGTTTTAAATACATATAATCAATTACAGAATTTTTTTTATCAAAATTAGTAGAATTGTCAAAACGTTATTTTGAACAATCATCAGTTGTTTTTTAATTCTAATCCTGCCGTGTTTGGTACTAAGTTAAAAGTTTTGCGGCACAGATTTAAAATCGTGTCATAAAGTTATTTTACACGATCGTTAATTGTTTTATGTAAATGTTATTTAAAACCTACCATGTTTGGTATTAAATTAAAGGTCTCAATCATGAGATTTAAACTAAATATCAAAATTTTATTTTGGACGACCGTTAATTGTTTTTATAAATGTTATTTAAATCCTACCGTGTTTGGCATTGTATTAAAGGTCTCACTCATGAAATTTAAACTCAAGTGCCAAAAATTTATTTTAAACGAACGTCAATTGTTTTTTATAAATTTTATTTAAAAACTACAGTGTTTGGAATCAAATTAAAGGTCTCGCAGGGGAGGTTTGAACTCAAGTGTTAAAAAGTTGTTTTGGGCGTTAATCAATTGTTTTGTGTAAATGTTATTTTAATCCTGCCGTGTTTGGTATCAAATTAAAGAATTCGCGGAGGAGATTTAAACTTGTGTCAAAAAATTGTTTTCGACGATCGTCAATTGTTAATTATAAATTTATTCTATCATACTTAATATGAAATTAATGTTCTTATGGAGGGGAATTAAACTCAAGTGACAAAAAGTTATTTTGGATAAACGTCAATTTTTTTTTAAATGTTATTTAATTCCTACTGTGTTTGGTATTAAATTAAAGGTCGCACTCATCAGATTTAAACTCAAGTGTCATTAAAAATTATTTTAGATCATCGTCAATTGTTCTTTATAAATGTTATTTAAATCTTACCGTGTTTGGAATTGAATTAAAGGTCTCACTCATGAGATTGAAACTCAAGTGTCAAAAAGATATTTTGGACGATCGTTAATTGTTTTTCATAAATTATATATATATATATATATATATATATATATATATATATATATCCTACGGTGTTTGGTATCAAATTAAAGGTCTCGCGGAGGTGATTTGAACTCAAGTGTCAAAAAGTTGTTTTGGACGATTGTCAATTGGTTTTTAGAAATGTTATTTAAATCCAACCGTGTATGGTATTGAATTTAAGGTCTCACTCATGAGATTTAAACCTAAGTGTCATAAAGTTATTTTGGACGATCGTTAATTGTTTTTTATAAATGTTATTTGAATCCTACCGTGTTTGGAATCAAATTAATGGTCTCGCGGATGAGATTTAAAGTCAAGTGTCAAAACGTTATTATGGACGATTGTAAATTGTTTTTTATAAATTTTATTTAAAACATACCATGGTTGGTATCAAGATAAAAATTTCACAAAGTAGATTTAAACTCAAGTGTCGGAAAATTATTTTGGGCGATCGTTTGTTGTTTTTCATAAATATACAATTTAAATCCTACCGTCTTTGGTATCAAATTAAAGGTCTCGCGGAGAAGATTTGAAATCAAGTGTAAATATAAATATATAAATGTTATTTTATTTCTGCCATATTTGGCATCAAAGGTCTAATGGGGGCGATTTAAACTCAAGTGTTAAAAAGTACTAACATGGAAGTGAGGAACGAAGTGACAAGCTTGCTGCACCGATGTACTCACATAGATGCGAGGAACGAAGTGACGAGCATTCTTCGTCAATGTACTGACTTAGAAGCAAGGAACGAAGAGACTAACTCAAGTTATTTTTGTATATTTTTAGTTGCAATCTTCTTCAGTTTCGCAGAGCCTAGGGGTTAGACATGCCATCCCTTATACTAAAAGGCATCAGTTATTCTCTATATATACTTTCATCTGCCTAGTAACCAATTTGTGCGCAGCTCTAGAGCCTAGACGGTTTGACCGATTTAAGTGAAACCTTTACTGGAAGTTAGAGATTTTTTGGGAATACGTGCTTTTTATGAATTCACATTTTTAGTACACATGATGTGCGAGATAATTAATAAATAAGGTTTATGGATCAAAGTGTGCGGTTGCTATGAAAGTGGAGTTTGTTGATTTTAAAATGAATAACAGTTTGAATTTCAGCTTTGACGTTTCAATTTGTATGTATTTAATGAAGTTTGACAACATTTCGGGAGGTATTGAAAGTAATTTAGACTATTGTCAAATGTGAAAAAGATAGCGAAAATATTTGAATAAAAAATTTCAAGAAATTTAAGAATTTGAAATGGTTTACATATTTTGACAGTTGCAACTGATTGAATTTTTTTAGTATGTGATACCTGTCAATTATAAAATCGTAAAAAATCTAAATTCTGATCGTAAAAACAAATCAAAGAAATTATGTCTTTGATTTCTATTCATATTAAAAGAAATTGAACCAGTTACGGATTGCCGAGTCACAAAAAAAGGTAAATATTTGTTGTACTGTGTTCTATATCATACACGTAAGTGGAATAGTTATTTAAATTATACGTGCGGTAAGTTTAGTTTTACAGCGCGAAGTTTTGTATTGAAGCACGACTTAACGCACACAATGCATTACATTTCCTGGCCGACATACCTTTTTACTATATTTATTCATATGTATTTTCCTAATTGATATTTATAGTAAGCTGTGCATCGAGACGCTTTGAAAAACGGTGGAACGTGAAAATAATCAACAATTTGTTTAAAGTGTCATTATCAAAAGTAGAATCACGCCGTGAAATTATAAATTACGTTACGAGATATTTCAAGTTTTTGTGGTTTGGTGTGACGAGAAGAAAGGCAACAATTTCACTGAAAAACATCCTCTTGGCATATTTCACAGAGCTGGTATCGCAAAATAAAAAATCTTTGTGGGCAATTTATTCAATTATGATTTGCAAAAATACAGATATTTCGTAATATCTAAAACTACTTGAAAAGGAAAACTTCCAATTATAACCTAAAAATATGACAATTTAATAATTCCGGCATAGACTACATGATCGATTCAAATGTTACCTACCTTTCTCGATATTCTGTATTACAATTCATTTAATATAATTAAAATAAAATAAATCACCAATTATCATCAATCCATCAATCAGTTTTATCTTTTGACATTTTATTGGTTATGTGGCAATTACCAACTGTGAAACATCCATACTTAGTTAGGATAAGTGTTAAGAGATGGCGCTGCTGGCAAATGTAATTTTTATATAAAATTTTTTGTTTTATTTATTTCTATGTTACTTTATTTAACGGCGGTAACTAGAGTTTTTTTAATAATTCTTTATTATTAAAAAGTTACTTTTTATTTTAATGGCCTCAAAAAGCTAAAAAATATCGGTGCGCGTTCTCGCACCGCGGTGTTTCAAAAATTATGGAAACTGTAAAATCGTAGTTACCGCAAACATAAATGATGTGTGATTGTTATGTTTACAGTTCAGGAGGCCAGAAAATAGTTTCTAATAATATATTTCCGTATTATTACTGCGTAGTTCGATTTTACAGAATTCCAAGAAATAAATTTTTATAGATATGATACTTGGAACCAAAATGGCGGACAAGATACCTTAATGGCCGGTTGCATAATTGTTCATCAAATTTCTCATCAACTAATGGATCATCAAATCATTAAATCAAAGTTGGGTTGCAGGAAAGAAATAAAATCTCTAATCAAACTCAAGTTACGTGATGTGTACGTGATGTTCGATTGATTACAAATCAACGTCGCAATAAAGATCTCTGCGGCTGCGCACGCCGCATATACTAACCCAAGTGTCAAACAGTCAATTCTTAGGGAAGAATTGTGTAATAACAAGTGTAATTTTGTCTATATAAAGCATGTGTAAGTATTTAATATACATCGTAATAAGCTCTATTAAGGTTAAACCTAAACTGTTTTTAGAAAAATGAAAAAGAAAAGAAATTTTTGCGAAACTGAAAAACAGTTACTGATGTCCCTTGTAGGCAAGTGAGTATTTGTGTTTAACATTAATCACCGACACATACTTTGGTTAGCATATTTCTCATATTGTTTACCATTCCATTACATAATTCTCTAACATTCTTTCTTTCATTGTTACTTCCATTCCGATATATAACAGTAATTGAAAATAAATCGATCAAGCATCTTTATGTCGACAAAAAGAATGAAACTTGGGCTGCAATCGCATAAAATTTTAACTCCTCTGCAGAATTGGGACCACGATCTGTAAAACAATTAAAAATTTTCTACAACATGAAAAGGGATATAAGAAGAAATTTTCCTGCGGAACACGTTTGTATAATATTTTTTGGGCAAAGAAAAAGAGATACTTTTAGGTGCTTTTAGTAGAATTGCAGGAGCGAATTCAGCCCCTTGAAATTATGTTTGACAGTGCAGCCGAATATATGAGTAACATTTATTTTTGTTGTTAAATTTATTTCATTAATGAAATTATTTAATAATAGTTGAAGATATTCCTGTGATTATCGACTCAAATATCCGGACCCAATTCTACCCAAGTCAATTGCTCCATCAAATCCTGGATCTGGACCCTCTCAAACAATCGAAGAATCATCTCATCGTGAATCCTCCCATGCAAAAATACCATCCCAAAGAAAAGTTCAATTAAGAAAACCCAAAAAAAAATTAAATAAGAAACTTCTATCTGCTGAACATAATAGTAAACTATATTTCAGGCAAAAATATATAAATGGTTTGGAAGAGCGAAAAGAACACAAAGTTATATCAAATTCATAAAAAAATTACAATTATAAATTAAAAAGTTATAACAGAAATTTGTCAAAAAAATACTTTGAAATTCAATAAATGAAACAGTAATGTGTTGTTTTTTTTGAGTTATATTAAAATTAACTGCATGTAAATAGTTATTAACGTCATTAGGCCGATATGAAGCAAATAACGGATTCGTCTGACATTTGTAAACCGAGGCGATAGCCGTGGTTTAAAATCAGCCGAGTCCGTTATTTGAATATCGGCCGTGTGGCGTTCAAAATTTTTCGTAATAACATAAAATTTAGATATTTAGAAACAATTTATTTATTTGTTCTTACAATAATATACATGAAAGTTAATGTAACAATATAATTTATATTTTTTAAGGATAATTTATTTACTGGTGTCACAATGTATATGAAAATTAATGTTACAATTTGTATTATTTTCAATTTTAATTGAATAAAATGGAAAACCTATACCTACATCGCTACTTGAAATTGCAGCCGTTTGATTTGTTAATGTAACTGGTTCATTTTGTGGTTTAAACAGTTGTTTTGTTTTTTTCATTCTTTTGGAGACGGAGTTCTCAATATAAGTTTCTGGAACTGTCGATGAGTTCCAACCTCCAAGTTCTTTTAGTGATAAGTCACCACCATTTTCTACGAGCATAGTAGCTGATGACCTCCTAAACGAATGCCGCGTATAAAGTTCCGGGTTCTTTAATTTTAAGAAGTTGGCAACTTTCTTCGGGACATCTCCAATAGAATGAATTCCTACAACTTGCTTTACATATTTGCATTTCTGTAACCAATAAAAAAGCGTCGCGTTTGCAGATCAGGCGGACGCAGATCAACATAATTTTTGTACAAATTATATGCATCATATTCTTTTTGGTACCTTTCTTTCGTTTTCTCTGGCAGCAGATTTGCACATGTCGCAGAAGTTCTTCTAATATTGCAACAGGAATATCTTCCATAAATTCCTCTTCTGACATATAGAACATTTTTGTTTGTGTTTTGTATAATTTACAAATTGTCAATTCTCGCTGACAGCTGGACATATCATATCTACCAAACATCATTGGCGATCCGTAGCTAACATCACTTTTGGCCGTAAACTACAGTTTTACCTTGTTTCGTGCTTTTACCCAAAAATATTTCACCTTATAACGCTATTGAAAAACAAACAAGTTTTATTTTCTGTCTTGTTAGTAATAATCGGCACCCGTAAATTCCATTTTGACATTTCAAATATACGAATTGATCCGAAGAGTTCTGAACTGCGATAGTGGCGCCATCTATATTTGCTAGATTGAACTAAAACTTATGGAAGCAGGCGTACATTTAACTATCTCCTCGCTGCTATTGATGATCCTTTGACGAGCCGTTAACAACTGATTAACGAATCTTCAACGGACAATCATATTTGTATTAACCTTTGTGCAACCGGCCATAAATCGCATTGCTCCTCATTTGCAGTTCATAATTTTACCACCAGGTGACAACGGGTTCATTTAGCGAATAGGTAGTCAGAGTTTACATAGAAAAATGTGAAATGAAAATTGTCTTGGCAACAAACAAATAACTGCATTGTTTACTATTCGTAAAGAAGCAGTAATTTTTCATTGTGCTCTGTAAATTACTGTAGTTTATTGAAAAGTAATTAATTTCGTTATTGATTCATAGTTGTGTGTGTGTGTGTTTAGAATATTTTGGACAGTATTTACCTATTCTAACCACCCCTAGAGACCTGTAGCCATTAGTGCAATATTCAAGGACAATTAAATTTGCAAATCTTCATTTAGCAACACGAGTCTCTCCCATATTATGCAATTGCAGTAAAGGTAAATATAATTTTATCTATTTAATTTTTTTAAAGTTATTATATATTACTTTGATAAGTTTCAATTCACGACCACCAAATACATTGCTGTAGAGCGAATCAGATTTAAATTTTTAACTCATGAAATATAAGGTCCCGATTTATTTCATGTCTGTATTTATTTTTAACTAAATCAAATCCCTTTTGTATTTTTAGATTTGAACAACATAAATATATTATTACGTCATTTACCAATTTCGGGTGTGGCACTCTGCTTTTGTAGATCTCGGCAAGTGATATATTTGTACCCGTTCATTTGAATTGTAATCAACCAACCTGATTGATCTGGAGCAAAGTTTCTGTACGGCAAAGTATAATACAGAGCAGTCAGTGACAAATCCAGTTTTATCTGAGATTCCGGTGCTGGAGGTATTTATTAAATAAATAACAGTAAAACAAAGAACTCTTAAACCTGTAAGTACTAAAAAAAATTCTGACAATATTTACTGCAATTTAAATATAACTATATTATAATTGTTAATAAAAATAATTCAAAATGCCGTCTAAGGATCAAATTAAACGTAAGAATAGAATCAAAAGATATCAAAATCAGGCAGAAGAAAAACCGAAATCCGTAGTTGTCAAACCAACAGTTAAAATTGATTATGTGAAACCTCCGAATATAATTGATGTTAAAGCGATAGAAATTCAAAATGACAGAGACGCTTTGTTAGGTACTTTATCGAATGATGACATTAACACGGTACTAAATTCGAGCGGATATTTGGAAGATATTCATATAGATAATTTCTTTTCTTTGGTTCGCGCAATATCACAATTTGTTCCACAGCCCACTGTTTATTTATATGCTCCCGACCGTATACAACCAATTTTACAAGGCGCGAAACATATTCAAATTATGTACGAAAGACTTAAGGGAAAAATCGGTCACTGGTCTAGTTTATATTACGATGGGGCGACCGTAACAATTTATGATAGCATGAATAAAGGTTTCGTTCATGATGACGTGAAGACGTATATATCACGTTTGTTTCCCTTCCAACCACCAATTAGAATAGCGCAAGTTCAAAGGCAGACAAATGGGTATGATTGTGGGTTATTTGCGATTGCTTTCTGTACGAGTATTTTGTTTAATCGAAATCCCGAACACGAAACTTTCGATATATCCCGTCTTAGACCGCACGCAGCGGAAATATTCAGGTCGCGACAAGTAACGCTCTTTCCAGTCGTTCGTCAAGTACAGTTGAGCCAAAACTATCAGAAAAGAAAAGCGGTAGAAACAAAAGAACAAAATGAGCAACGCTTAAAAAGACAAAAACAGTATGACTCTGTACGTATAACAAAAGAAACAGATGATGAAAGGAAACATAGGTTGAGTAGATTAAAAGTAAACTTAAAAAAACATATTTCAAATGAAACAAATGATGAAAGGGAACTAAGGTTAAGTAAATTAAAAGCAAATTTTGAAAAGCTAATTTTAAATGAAACAACAGTTGAAAAAAACGAGCGGTTAAAAAGATATAGGGAGGAAAAGAAAAATTTCCTTGATAATGAAACATTCGACCACAAACAAAAGAGACTCAAACTAAATAATGACGTTAAAAAACAAAAAGCAATTAACAAAAAAACTATTTCTAAAAGCTCTTATAAATTAGCAACTAATAACTGCGACAATGTTATTGAACAACATAGCTTAGGTGACATGAATGTCATTTGCGTGAGATGCAAATCGAGAAATTTCGCATTTGAGAAACCGGCAGATGGCAAATTTAGCCATTGCTGTCGCAAGGGAAAGCTGATCCCTGATCAACTGACAGACTATCCTGAATACATGAAAGATTTAATGATGGGAAATGATTCAGATAGCAAAAATTTCAAAGCAAATATCCGAAAGTACAACAGTGCACTCGCGTTTGCATCTATGGGTGCCCAGATAGCTCCGCCCCCAGGCCAAGGCCCCTATACATTCCGTATTCACGGTCAAATATATCATAGTACCACTTCTTTATATCCCACCAACGGGGAATCAGAGAAGTACGCTCAATTGTACATTGTAGATACAGCTGACGCGTTAAACAAGCGAATGAACGTTGAAAATAACAAAAAGTGTAAAGCAGACATTATGCTAAAATTGGATTTAATAATTCGAGAAATAAATCCATATTATGAGGCGTTCAAAATGTTGAAAGAGGTCGAAACTCTTGAAATTGCTAAAGCCGGTCAAAATAATCAAACCGTACCGGAAATACAGCTGTGGTTAGTAAATGATCGAACAAAAGACAAGCGAACGTACAATGTTCCCACTTGCAATGAAGTCGCTGTTGTGTTTAGTTCAAATAACGGCGAACCGCCATGTCAACGTGATATTGCCATTCATCCTAGGGGTCAAAATAGCGTTCGAATTAACCAGTACAGTGAAAACTGTGACCCAATGTGCTACCCGCTATTGTTTCCACGAGGCAACGCTGGTTGGGGAATGCATTTGCGTCAAGCTGACGGTATTAAAAAAATGACACCACTTCAATTTTATACAAATCGTTTAGCTGACCGGGGTGTGTTTAATCCGTGCCTACAGGCCGGCAAATTGACACAACAATATATTGTTGATGCTTACGTGAAAATTGAAAGCGAACGATTAACGTACATTCGTCTTAATCAACCTACCTTCAGAGTAGAGTTGTATAGTGGGTTAATGGATCATATAAATAATTTAGCAAGTCTAGAAGGTGCAAAGCCTGGCACAATGATCATTTTGCCATCAACATTCCAAGGGGGCAGTAGATTTATGCAAAAAATGTATCAAAATTCAATGGCAATAGTTCGTGAATTTGGCAAACCAGATTTGTTTGTTACTGCAACATGTAACCCAAAATGGCCCGAAATTACCGCGCAATTACATGAAGGTCAAACAGCATCAGATAGGCCCGACATTGTTACACGTGTTTTTTATGGTAAAATTAAAAGTATGCTAAACGAATTTCTCCACGGAGATATTGTCGGTAAAGTATTGGCCTACATGTACGTAATCGAGTTTCAAAAACGCGGTTTACCACACATGCATTTGTTGCTTACACTCGATGAAAAAAGTAAGATTCGCAACAAAGATGACATCGATACCATCGTAAGTGCAGAAATACCAGACGAAGACTTAGAGCCAGAATTGTACCAAATTGTCAAGTCACACATGATACACGGTCCTTGCGGTATTTTCAATAAAAATTCGCCTTGCATGGCCGACAATAAGTGCACGAAAAAATATCCGAAAGATTTCCGGAATGAAACGTATGAAAACATAAATGGATATCCGCTTTACAAACGCCGTGACAATAATGCAAAAATGTACATTTTGTTTAGAAATGGTACAATCAAGTATACAGTAGATAACCGTTGGATCATTCCATTCAATCCTTACTTGTTAAAAAAATATCGTACCCACATCAATGTCGAGATTTGTTCATCGGTTAAAAGTATTAAATACATTTGTAAATACTTTTGTAAAGGTCACGATTGCGCTTCGGTCAAACTTGGCCAAGTAGATAAAAGTAAAACTGTCCAGTGGGATGAAATAAACGGGTATTTAAATACACGGTACGTTTCCCCTCCAGAAAGTATCTGGCGATTGCTCGAGTATCCATTGCACGACAAGTCCCACACGATTTTCGAACTCGCTGTTCATTTACAAAACCAGCAAGCTGTAGTGTTCGCCCCAGGGCAAGTTATACAGGCAGTTGAACGCGCGGGAAAACGAAATACCACACTCACTGCGTGGTTCTTACTAAATCAAACAGATATTACTGCTCAACAATATCGGTACATGGATATACCTAAATATTACGTGTTTACGAGCAAGAATACATGGCAGGCGCGAAAAAAAGAAACAAAACCGCCCATTGGCAGAATGATTTCGGTGAGTCCGAAAGACATTGAGCGATTCCACTTACGAATGCTCTTAGTTAATGCTTCCGGTGCAACAAGTTTCGATCACTTACGCACAGTAGATGGAAAATTATATAATACATATTTAGAAGCAGCTCGAGCAAAAGGGTTATTAGCAAAAGACGATGAGTGTCTCAATTGTATGCAAGAAGCAGTAGTTGATAAATTCCCAAAACAATTGCGTGAATTGTTTGCATATTTAATTTGTTTCCACACGTCCATCAATGCAGTTGCATTGTGGGATAAATTCAAAGATGACATGATGGAAGATTATCTGTTACATTACTCGAGGCAAACGTCACAAAATAAATGCCTGAGAAACATTCAGGAAATTCTAATCATGCAAAGGTTCCAGTTAAAAGACTTTGGTCTCCCAGAACCAGATCAAACTAATGATGATGTAGACGATCAAATTGACCGCGACGCTGAACAACGCGAAGGCGAAAAAAATGTTGCTTTATTCAATACTGAACAAAATGAAATATTACAGCAAATTTTGAATGCGGTAAACGACCCAACATGTACAAATAGATATTTCTTTGTTGACGGTCCAGGTGGAACTGGCAAAACCTTTTTATACAACACACTCATTAGCATAATGAGGGGTCAAGGTCACACTGTTATTTCAGTTGCTTGGACTGGAATAGCAGCAACTTTGCTAAAGGGTGGCCAAACGGTACACTCTGTGTTCAAACTCCCCGTTCCAATAAACGAAAATAGTGTATGTAAAATAAATGCTAACAGTAACGCTGGTAAATTAATTAAAAAATCATCTATCATTATTTGGGACGAAATTACCATGGCACCGTGGCATGCACTTAAAGCAATCAATTTAGTACTAAAAGATTTGCAAAATAATTCAGTTCCTTTCGGTGGGAAAGTTGTAATATTAGGCGGAGACTTCCGTCAATGTTTACCGATTGTAAAACATACGAACCATAGAACGGCAATTATTGAAATGTCCATGACGCAAAGCCCACTGTGGCCATTGTTTAAAAA
Organism: Poecilus cupreus; assembly: GCA_963942605.1. Taxonomy (NCBI): domain Eukaryota; kingdom Metazoa; phylum Arthropoda; class Insecta; order Coleoptera; family Carabidae; genus Poecilus; species Poecilus cupreus. Next base: position 21,479,680 of record OZ012727.1, read on the forward strand.
GTTTTCATTAAAACAAAATATGCGTGTCAATAACAATGAACAAGAATTTTCCGCGTACTTACTCCAAGTTGGCAATGGTTTAAGCGACATTATTACAATTCCATCAAAATCTTTAAGTAAAGGTTCTTTAGCCGATGATATATTCGGTACAAATGCTATCATGCCACAAGATGTGTACACTTTTGTAAATCGTGCGATTCTATCGCCTAAAAATGACGACACAATGAAACTAAATGACCTAGTGTTAGATAAAATTGCCGGACCCACGAGAATTTATTACAGTGCGGACACAGCTGAATGCGATGAGTCAAATCAATTAAATTACCCAACTGAAATATTAAATAAAGAAACTCCTAGCGGAATGCCGCGGCACAAGTTGTCGTTAAAAATCGGCGCGATAGTCATGTTATTACGAAACATGAACCCGAAACGCGGTCTCTGTAATGGCACCAGATTAATTGTAAAACAGATGCATAACAATTACCTAGACCTAGAAGTAGTTACTGGTCAAAGTAGGGGGCAACGTATTTTCCTTCCTCGCATAGATCTCGCACCGACAGACAGTAACTTGCCATACATTTTAAAACGTAGACAATTTCCTATAAGATTAGCATTTTCAATGACAATAAATAAATCACAAGGCCAAACATTTGATTTCGTGGGTATTAATTTAGAAAAACCTGTATTTACACATGGCCAATTGTACGTTGCAATGTCACGCGTACGATCATTTGAAAATTTGAAAATCAAATTACCTTACATTAACATAGATGAGGCAAAAGAGGAAGGATACACGCCCAACATTGTTTTTAGGGAAATTTTAAATAAATAAACAAATAATTATCAACAAGTGCCATAAAAATTAAATAATTTCCCATAAACATAAAATTATTCCTTCTAAAAATATAAATTTGGAAAATGAAATAGTCATGTTAATTCTAAAACCAATGAAAAATTTTAAAAAAAGATATTAAAAATTTTAATATTTTCAAACAGCTATTATAGAAATTCGATCATAACAAGTTGGAAAATAATCAAATACTATTAATACCCAATACTGATCGAAAATATTTAAACATTAACATGAATAAATCTTTAAATAAACACAAAATAATAATACAATCTCCTGCAAATTTGATACTGATTTAATATTATTTATAAAGGGTTCAGTGCATTTAGTGAAAATGGCGGAATATTTCGTCCACTACTGCTGAACTTAAAATCTGCGTTGCTGGGCCGTTCGTCCTTTTATAAATAGTATTAATTAATATCAGTATCAAAATTACTTTGCAGCTGAGATAGGAGCGGTACCGGCTTCGCAGGTTTTAGGTTCAATAGCGGTGGTGGATCGAAATATTTCGCCACACTCACAAATTATGTTTATTTCAATAAAACCATGTGCACTTGTAGTTTATTCAATTTTTTAAATGAAAAGTAAATACCATTTTAAATGATAAAATATGCAATATATATATATAATTATAGCAAAGAAATATATAGATATATACACATAAAGAATTGAAGTCCCGCTAAAACATGTTTCTCCTGCAAATTTGGTACTGAATAATATTTATAAAAGGTTAACTATATTCTTGTAGCCCTAGCAAATGTGACGCTAAATTTCGTCCACTACTGCTGAATTTAAAATCTGCGTTGCTGGGCCTTTGCACCTTATATAAATATTATTAATTAACGTGATTGGTTACCGCTGCATTTTATATATTATTTCTACCTTTTTCGAGGCAGAATTAATTTTTTCATTGATAAAATGTATTTTCGTTCATCACAAAAATATATTGTTTAACTAAATATACACATTTAAAATGTATTAATACAATATTATGCGAAACATTAACAGAAATTATTAGTGACATGCAAATAAGCAGTCTAATGTGAATTGCTCAAGTTAATACTTTTTTGCTTACGGTATAACTTTCATTTTAATAACAGTACCATGTTTAATTTGCAGTTGAGGCAAAGGTCTGGCTCGCAGATTTTAAATTCGATAGCGGTGGTGGTTCGAAATTTTTCGCCACATTTGCAATAATAAATATTCAGATTCATAAAATTAATTTTACTAATTATTTTAAATTTAAATTAACTGTGCACCTTAATTTATTAAAGCATGAAGTATTACAAAACATCATATAACAAAGGGCATTACCGTAATACAAAATATTATAAAACAAAATAACAAAAATGATAAATGAATCAAACATGCTAATAGCAAAATGGCAACAAAAAACCAATTGCGCCATGTATGACTGAGAGTGTGAATGAGATGTGAATCATGTTCATTGATATACGAGATCAAAGAAATGTGTAAGTAGTATTACCAAGTTTTTTTTATTTCATTTAACTATTTTTTAATAAAATAACTAATATTTAGGAAAAATTCAAGCAGTTCACAGACGCTACTACTACCATGATCATTGGATAAAACATCAGTTCAATAAATATGATAATAAAGTCATATAGATCTGCTCTCTAGAACATTGATTCTCAAAACTCAAAACGTGAAATTCCTAAATTTAATTCAAGAGCTTTATATTTACAATCTACTTCGAACAAGTTTATAGATTTTTATCAGATTCTTAAGTGAAATTTAATGCTACTGGAATTAAAATAAAAACTGAACATTTTTATCAAGAAATATTGAAATTAATAGTTTTCTACAATTTTAATTGAATAAGAAATAATGGTAAGGTTGATTAATATAAATTTTGTTTTTATTTAATTACTTTATATTTTTGTACTTTGTAGATACGTTCTGTGTACAATAATTGTAACCACAGATGAATTATTGGGCGCGTTCGACAGGCCAAAGCCGATGTGCAGCCGATATAAAAGTGCTGCGTGACGTCATCAAGCTGATGGGTAACAGCCGCTGTGTATTTGTTGAAGTTCAAGTAAATTGCCAAAGATGTTTATTTACATAAAGTAAACAATTTATTGCAATAATTAAATCAATATAATAATGGATTTAGATGATATTAATAATAATTTTATAAAGCTGTATAGAGTTACAGAAAATATTGTAAAAATAATGACAATTTTAGACAAGGATATATGCTGTGTAAAGAAATCGTAGTTTACGCTGCGAACGCTGTAGCAGCCGCTGTCGAAAAGCATTGCAAACAGCGGTACGCTGGACGCTTGACATTTGGCAGCGCTGCAGCCTGCAGCCGCTGCGAGCTCGCCGAACTCTCCCATTCTCTTGACAGTCCCAATATAATTCGTACTGCTGAAATCAAAATCCCAATCTGGACCTGCACACTTGCCGACCGATAGAGTCGAACCACATGTTGTACGTAGCACTTTAGCGCAGCAGCACTCTATGTACATTTGCTAATTAATAATCATCAAATTAATTACCGGGTAAATATATGTTAATGTATTTTTCAAATAAATTTTTAATATATTTTAGGGATATTTCATGCAAGCTAACTCGTTATACTGAATTCAACTTTTTGTCAAGAAACAATTACGATTTGAAATAGGATTTCAGTAATTATTTTGAAAAGTTTCTGATTAGAATTATCAGACATCAGACCTAATATTTCTGATAAATTTTAGAAGTATATATTTTTTGGATAATATAATCTCAATCAACTGATTGTAAAGAGAAAAAGACGAATTTATCATGTTGTCACCTTGTTCGAAAAAATCGATAGATAGACGAACCTACCAATGTCATAAAGTGAAGTTGTGAGGTTAAGTTGTGTGTTTTGATTATTAAATTAGTCAATCAGTAAATAATATCTAAGAAAAGTCATATCATTATGATCGCAAATGATTGAATTTTAATGCGTAAGAAGAGAGCCTTTGAAAAATGAACATTAGAGATTTAAGGTGTTAATTATTTTTTATCTAAACTATTCATAAGTAAGTTTCTAGGTTTGAATAATTTAAAGAAAAACAGTTCTATATTTCAGAGAATAAATAAGCACTTCTGATAAAATTGAGCAAGTTCTGGATTAACAGATTTTAAGTGCTGTTATTCAATATTTAATTTGATGAAGCCAGAAAGTTGTACATCATATATAGCGCATATAGGAGGAACATTTTTTGAAAAAATATAGCTATGAGTAAATCACGTATAGCCGATAAAAAGGCTGGAGATATCAGGGGTAGCATATCTTGAAGAAATAAAATTTTGTGTGGAAAAAACGATGTGATTATCTCTGTGCAAATATATTAATACATATTTATTTATTTAGGAAGGAATCACATGCTAACAAAAAAAAATTCAGAATTATTGTGGCGCAGATGGTAAAGAAAAGTTTGAAAAGATTTATAACAAGTAATTCGTTCTGGTAGTCAGAGTCTCAGTCGAAACGATAACCTTTGATTGCTAATGTAACTAAAACATCAGAGATTTGATTGTAATCAAAACTGCATTTAAGATGAACAAGTGGTTAACATTTATCTTTCGTATGTGATTAAGTATATGGTATTAGATTTTAACCAATCGGTAGATTCGACTCTAAGTAAACTTTATCGCGCATGGGAATCTCACCGACTTCTATGTAAAAATAATATTTAACTATCATCACATTACTTACTAGGTAAATAGTTGTTAATGCATGTTTTAACTGAATTATTAATTTTATTCTGTCTATTTTAGGGATATTTGATACAAATTAACTCATTACATTTAAAATATGACTGCGTCTTTGCCTTGAAACAATTACAATTTGAAATTATCTGATCTAATATATCACATAAATTACATGTTTATATTTTGTGGGTATTATATCTTTTTCGATAACAGCTGTCCTCTCAACAACGGTTAATGTTTTGTACTGAACATACGGCTCAGACATACTCATGAGTCAATCACAGCGTAACCAAGCAGGATATATAATGGCCGTTTTTTATTTACCATTATCCCTGAAATTTTCGAGTAAGAAAAAGCAGAAATTGTCCTAATATAAAAAGAAGGTTCGTCGCTTTTTCACAATTTCTTTAGTGCTCTGAAATATCAACAGTTGATAAAATATATCAGGTAATTTTTACATGTGATATTGATATTTTATTTAATAATAATTATTACAGGTTGTCACAAACGACGAAACTACTCGTATACCAAAGTTAAATGAGTCTACAGGGTGACACATTCTATATTAATAAATAGTTATGTATTTAGAAAGGATTCACAAGGTAATGGAAATATTGGCGGTAATACTATGATGCAGATGATAAATACGGACCGCATATAAACAAAAGTTTGATAAGATTGATAATTGGCCTGAAAATGATTTTAAATTCCTGACATAACAAGTGAATCTAGATTCGTCAACAAAGGGTTGCTAGAAATTGAATGTGCAAGTGTTTAAAAATTTACTACGAGCTAATTAATTTTTTCGGCGCTAGATCCTGGTTCGCTTATTGTCATTAGTAATTCCCTGAAAAAGAACATCGCTATCTGAGATCTTTTAAACAATTTTTTAGACAAAATAAATAAAAAGAACTGGCAGGAGTATATCACACATATCATGGAAGAAAAAAACATTGAAACTAATCAAATAAATATTTCAAGTTTGTCTTCATAAGAAATATTGGTAAGGTTGATTAATATAAATTTTGTATCTGTTTAATTAATTTCTGTTTATTTGTAGATACGTTCTAAAAACAATTCATCTCATTTATGGCTTGACATTCGTTGAATAATTTGTTCTGGTGCAGTCAGAATCTCAATTTGAACGACTGCCTTTAATTACTAATATAACCAAATCATTAGTACGGCCAAAACTGCATTTAAGTTGAGCAAGTTTGCGCTGATTCAGAGATGATTTTGATAAAGTTTTCCAGAAAATTGTGATATTTGGTGCATTCGTCAAGGATAAGTTTGACAAACAATTGTAGACCATAATGCAGTACATATGAGAGGATCGCTTTTGGAAAAAATGTACCTGTAGCCGTTAGAACGCCAACTTGTTCACTTCTTGAAAGAATTACAAATCTGGTTTTTAACCACGACTTAATGCATGGTTTAATTTTACATATATATATTATGTGTTATATCACTTGGATTCTTCTAATAAATAATCAATATCGGAGAAATTGGAGTGACTCCAGTTGGTGAAAATTGTAACATTTTGAATCTTAAAAATAACTTTTATCCACAATTAGTATTACTCGGTAAGTCAAATTAAACTTTAAATAAATCTTGAATTTTTACAAAAATGTGTTTTATGTAGGAGACCGCAAGATATATTCCTCGTTATGTTTATGAATATAGAAGCGAAGATTCCTGATACTGGCATATGCAAGAATGAGAGTTTTCATTAAATTAATTATTATTTCGATAACATGTAATAGAAATTTTACATTAATATTATTTGTCCAAATAAATATAGAAGCTCTTTTGATAATATTTGGTGTGTACAATTATGTAAATCAGGAGTGGGCAACCTTTTGTTTAACAGGGGCCAGATTAAGATTTAAATTTCATACGCGGGCCGTAGTTGGTAATTGACACATTTTTGTTATAATTTTTTTCTGAAAATATAAAAAACAATAATAAAACTAAATTAACTAAGTACTACATTTATTTCTTAATTTAAACTAGACGAATTATATCGAAAATTAAACTGTAAATCTCATTTTTTTCTTTATGTTGGGTTAAACCAAATTTAAAACTTTTGTTTTTGAAAATATTTATTTATTATTTCTTTAAAGATCTCGCGGGCCGGATTGGAACTTTACGCGGGCCGGAGGTTGCGCACCCCTGATGTAAATAATATTATAAAATAAAACAAACTCTTTAAATAATAAATACATATTAACGTAACACAAAAAGATATTTCAATAAATCAAACCACGGTTAAATTTCAGTTTAATGAAAATTACAGCTCCACTCAAAAATTACCTTCTCCACTATGACTTCGGCATGGAAACCAGTGAATGTAAAGAAGTGTTTTAGGTTTGTTATTTTTTCATTTGACATTTGAATATTGCAAGATAATTACTTATTCTTGTGCTTAATTAAATTATACTATTCAATCATACTAGATTGTGTTGGGATAAACGAAATAAATTTATTACCTTTCTCCAATTATATTGTAACTACATACATTTTATAAGATTTTCAGAGATGGCGGAGCCCTAGCTGAGACCCCGCCGAAGGCGGGGTCGACGCTAGTCCCATATACTAATCAGCATGAGTATTTCACTATATTTTAACCAATCTAGCAACCAGTTATTACTCGCTACAGCTTAAACGGCACGTTCGATTGTTGTGAAACTTCTTTAGGGATTTAAAGATTTTTCTGGAGCAGTGCCTTTTGTATATTTCAGATTTTTCCTACACATGATGTGCGATATATTAAAGAAATAAGGCAAAAATTTTTAGAGCAAGTGTGCGACTGTGTTGCGTTTGTTGATTCACCGTTGCTATTACTGCGAAAATTTTGTTGATTATAGTTGTATCTTTTCAAAATTTTGTGTTCAATTAGACATTTTTGTAAGATCTCTGCTCGACAACCTTGATGCTTCTAAGTATTTTAGGCGGTAAAATTTAAATAAGGTAAATACTTATCTAATATAAAAGGTCGTTTTAAATATTTATAATAATTCTGCCGTGTTTGGTACTAAATTAAAAGTTTCACGTTAGAGATTTAAAATAAAGTGACGATTGTCAATTGTTTTTTATAAATATTATTTAAATCCTACCGTGTTTGGTATTGAATCAAAGGTCTCGCAGAGGAAATTTGAACACAAGTGTCAAAAAGTTATTTTGGACGATTGTCAATTGTTTTTTATAAATATTATTTAAATCCTACCGTGTTTGGTATTGAATCAAAGGTCTCGCATAGGAGATTTGAACTCAAGTGTCAAAAAGCTGTTTTGGACGATTGTCAATTGTTTTTTATAAATATTATTTAAATCCTACCGTGTTTGGTATCAAATTAAAGGCCTCGCGGAATAGATTTGAACTCAAGTGTCATAAAGTTGTTTTGGATGATTGTCAATTGTTTTGTATAAATGTTATTTAATTCCTACCGTGTTTGGTTTCAAATTAAAGGCCTCGCGGAGGAGATTTGAACTCAAGTGTCAAAAAGTTGTTTTGGACGATAGTCAATTGTTTTTTATAAATATTATTTAAATCCTACCGTGTTTGGTATCAAATTAAAAGTCTCATGAACGAAATTTAAACTCAATTATAAAAAAGTTATTTTGGATGATCCTCAATTGTTTTTTATAAATGTTATTTAAATCCTAATGTGTTTGGTTTTAATTAAATATCTCACAGAAGAGATTTAAAGTAAAGTGTCAAATAGTAGTAACATGGACGCTAAAAACGAAGTGATGAGCTAGCTTCGCCCATGCACTGACTTGAAAGCGAAGAACGAAGTGACGAGCTTTCTTCACCAATGTACTGACTTTTAAGCGAGGAACGAAGTGACGAGCTTTCTTCGTTTAGTACTGACATGGAAGTGAGGAACGTACTGACGAGCTTGTTCGCCGATGGACTGACTTGAAAGCGAGGATCGAAGTGACGAGCTTCCTTCGTCAATGTACCGACATGGAAGCGAGGAACGTAGTGACGAGCTTGCTTCGCTGATTCACTGACTTTTAAGCGAGGAACGAAGTGACGAGCTTTCTTCGTTTAGTACTGACATGGAAGTGAGGAACGTACTGACGAGCTTGCTTCGCCGATGTACTGATATGGAAGCGAGGAACGTAGTGACGAGCTTTCTTCGCCAATTGTTTGGTATAAATTGGAAGTTATTTAAGACTACTCAATATATTTTTCTACATTTTCAGTTGTAATCTTCTTCAGTGACGCGGAGCCTAGGGGACAGACCAATATACTATTCAGCTAAAAATTTTGCCTACCTAGAAACCATTTGTGCGCAGCTCTAGAGCCTTTACAGGCATCTACAGTTTGGCTGAGAATAGGGCCTTTTCATTATTTCACATTTTTATTACACATGATGTGCGAGATATTAAGTAAATAAACTAATTTTTTGTTTCGTGTAGCGTTTGTTAAATAACACGCGTTGCTATTACTGTTAAAAATTCAAAGATAAAGGGTATTGACAGTTCACTTTCAAATTCAATTTTTTATTTTTAAATTGATGTTTTAAAATTTTACAAAATATTAAGCATGTACGCCCATTTATTCTAAACAGAAATAAATTTACCATACTTGTCTAACTTGTCTAGAATTAAAGTAATTTATTTTTAAAATTTCAAAGTGAACTGTCAATTCACTTTATCTTCAAATTTTTGACCAAATGAAGAACAACTTGTCATTTTTGACAGTTTAGTTTTAAATTTTAATTATACATTACTTTAATTGCAGACAGGTTAGACAAGTTTGGTATATTTATTTGTGTTTAGAATAAAGGAGCGAACATGAGTACTATTTTGTAAATTTTTGAAAGTGGTAGAAATGATTTACATATTTTGACAGTTGCAATGAATTCAAATTGATTTGTAAACGTCAATATATTAGATTGAAGTATCGTGTATTGATTAAAAATGTTGGTTTTTACATAAACAACCAAAAATTAATTTTAATTTATGGTAAGTGTGTATAATTTAATTGTACAATATACATTTTCCCGATTATATTGCAGGGAACTCATATTTCAAGAATTCCATTAAAAAAATCAACCATAAGTTTGGTTATATTTTCACGGAAGAATTTATGAAATACTATACAATTATGTACGAAATGATTAAATACCAATTAAACTAATTTTATTTGATGTATTAGGGCTATCAAAGTGTAAACATAATGTATTCCTGAATTTGTGTAAAATTTTGACATATCACGGTATATCGAGTGAGGGAATCGTTAAAAAAGTTGATTCATCATTTATAAATAGTGAAATTAAATATAATACATAGTAGGAAGATATATTTTTATTTTATGTTGTAGAGAAAAACATATACAAATAAATCAAGCATCAATGATAAAATGAAATTTTGTTGTATTTACAAGATATCAACTATTGTTAGCAATCAACTTGAAAACGCACAAAAAAAAACCCCAAAAACACACAACACTACACTAAACCAACACTATTTAACACCACTCTGAAATCAGGAGAATAAGGTGTAAAACAAACTCCAATACACAGTTTAACCACATTTATTTCAGCTGTTAGCAATAAAGAAAACAATTAGCGGCCATTCACTACAGGCGCCAAGTGAATACTAAACGTAACACTTTTCGACTGCTGGCGGCTAGAATCAACTTACGCAAATTAATTAAAATATAAAAATTAATAACACTTCTAATCAAAATTAAATTATCATTGGATGTAACTTCATTATCAATAAAACGATAAAATAATACTATCCCGAGTGGCGATTTTGGCTGCTAACACGGCCATCCTGCCGGACGCTTCGCTCTCGAAGCGCTGATTCTCACTGGGTGGAAGCGCCACATGAAGTTCTTTCAGTCGCAGTGGAATCATCATCGTCACTAATACTAAAACAATAAAATTTCTGCGTAAGTTCAAATGATTCAAATGTTCAAACATCATAAATACAAAGCGTCAAAGCTTTTAATGTTATGAAACAATAATCCAGATGCAAAGCGTAATAGCTTTCAACATCGCCAATGCAAAGCGTAGTAGCTTTCAACATTGTAAAACAACAATCCAGATGCAAAGCGTAATAGCTTTCAACATCACCAATGCAAAGCGTAGTAGCTTTCAACATTGTAAAACAACAATCCAGATGCAAAGCGTAGTAGCTTTCAACATCGCCAATGCAAAGCGTAGTAGCTTTCAACATTGTAAAACAACAATCCAGATGCAAAGCGTAGTAGCTTTCAACATCGCCAATGCAAAGCGTAGTAGCTTTCAACACCGCCAATGCAAAGCGTAGTAGCTTTCAGCATTGTAAAATCAAATTATTAATAATTCTTTGTACGAACCTTGAGTCGTTATCAAGATATTCTAACAAATCGGGAATGTTCATAGAAAGTGACCAATCACTCGGCCAAAGTCTAAGTTGCTCTTTCGCAGCTTTTGTCACAGTACTTTTCCCCACTCTTCTGAGTTCATAACGTTTTTCGGGAGTTATGCCCAATATTTCGAATGGACCTTGAAACTCATACTGAAGTTTGCTTTTGTGCATCCTTTCATCCCTATGCATCAAAACAAAATCGCCTATCGCAAACTCTTTCGTATCACGTCGTTTTTTATTTATCTGCAGATGTTTGTTTACACTCAGGTCGAGTCGCTCTGCAATTCGTTTACGGTCAAGTTGCAAATTACGTATCGGTTGCAGATCAAGGCTTAAGTTTTTTAGCAAAGATTGAATAAGCGGAGTTCCGCCTTCTATGCCAATTAGAGCTTTCAGAGGCGAGGTTCGAATGGATTTTTGAACGGTTGTGTTCAATACCAATTGTATCTTCCACAATCCGCTCGACCATTCTGACTGAACTTTTGTTTCTACTCTGATTAAATTCATAATGGTGCGCATATATCTCTCGACTTGTCCGTTTGACCGATGTATATCGGGTGTTGTATAATGATAAGTTATACCAAGCGAATCTAAAAACTCGGGTATCTTTAAATTTTTGAAATTTGATCCGGCATCCATTATAAATAATTTGGGAGTACCAAAGAGCGATATGAAAGACTGAAATGCTAATTTAGTTTCGATAGTCTGTACTGTTTTCAATGGTTGTAAAACACAATATTTGGTGAATGCATCGATCAATACAAGAATATGTTTATAACCTTCACTTGTGGGAGTTAGTGGGCCTAAACAATCGGCATGTAGCACATGCATGGGTTGAGAAGGTTTTTCAACATTAGATATAAAACCATGTAATGGACCCGTGCGTGTCTTTTTGATAGCACAGATAAGACAATGTCTAATATAACTTTTCACGAAATGTCGCAAACGAGGAAACCAAAAATGTTTCTGAATTGAATCAATTGTTTTGTCAACACCGATGTGACATTGCTCGTCGTGAAACAGCCGTAAGAATCCAAGTCGACTTTGAGATGGTACAAAGGGTTTTGGGAATCGGCCTTCAGGGGTATTAATGACATAATGCAAAATACCATTACGCACAACATAACGAGATTTATCCAAGCGTCCTTCCTCTGCATCTTTAATTAGTTGGCGGGTTAGAGAATTTCCGCGCTGTTCAACATGCAACCAATTGTGACTAGCAGTGACGCGTCGAACAACAATGGGATTACGACTAAGAAAATCAACGTGAGGCAGCGAGCTACCTTTACGATAAATAATTTTGAAATTAAAGTCTTGCATATACGACCACCACCGTGCAACGCGTGGTAAAATATCCTTTTTAGTGGACGTTGATTTGATAGCGTTACAATCTGTTACCAAAGTGAAATAAATACCAAGAAGGTATATACGAAAATGTTTTAAAGAATTCACAACTGCCAGAGTTTCTAACTCATAAGAGTGGTATTTCTCTTCGACACTATTAGTTCTCTTACTGAAATAGCCAATTACTCTCATTGTATCATCATGTTTTTGAAACAAGATGCCTCCGTAACCAAGTGAACTTGCGTCGGTGTGTAATTCGGTTGGCAGCGAAGGATTAAACACAGATAAAAGTGGTTTTGAAACTAATTGATTAATAACGTAACTCCTGGCTACCTCGTGCTCTTCTGTCCATACAAAGGGTTCATTTGAACGCGTTAGTTTACAAATACAAGCAGTACGTGTAGCAAATTCGGGAATAAATTTACGGAAATAACCGGCAAGACCCATGAATTGCCGTACCTGTTTGACAGAAGAAGGAGTGGGTGCCCTGACAAGAGCGTCTATTTTACGTGCACTTGGGCGAATACCTTCAGCAGAGATTTCGCGTCCTAAATATTCAATCTTTCTCTGAAGAAAATGACACTTGTGAATATTGAGAGAAAAGCCGGCAGACTCTAATGACTTAAGTACTGTATCGAGATACTGTAATCCTTCTTCTACCGTTTTTGAGGGGATGAGGATATCATCCAAATAAACAAGGGCTATCGTATCTTTGAGATTACCTAATGCCTTATTAATGGAACGTTGGAAAACTGCGGGGGCATTAGCCAACCCGAAAGGCATACGAAGATATTCATAGTGGCCATCCGGTGTAATAAATGCAGTTTTATGAATGGATTCCTCGTCTATAGGGATCTGGTGGAAACCGGATGACATGTCTAAAGAGGTAAAATAGTGACCTTGCCCTAGACGATCTAACTGATCATCGATCCGCGGAAGCGGGTATCGATCTTTAATTGTGTGAGCATTGAGTTCACGAAAATCAACACACATTCGGTATGTTCCTTCCTTTTTACGTACAAGGAGAATCGGACTAGCAAATGGAGACTCACTTTCACGAATTATATTATTGGCAGTTAATTCTTTAATGATATTGCGAACGGCTTCGCGTTCATGCTCCGACAAACGGTACGGGGTTCTGTTTACAACAAAATTGTCATGTAGACGGATATGGAGTGTGGCATTATTAACTGCAGGTAAAGCACTATTGTTACTGATTATATTAGGATAACGCGATAAAACAGCTAAAATATCGGAACGATGATTTTCTGGGACATCAATTATTTCGTCCTCAATAGCAGGAAAAACACTTCGAACTTTTGCTATATGCTTACGTACAACACGGGTACCAGAATAATCAGTGATTGATGCAAGTTCAGGGTAATCATACAAATTGCAACCAATTATGAGATCATAATCTAGAAATGAGTCTGGCACAATAACAAACTTAAGATTTGTAACTTCGCCTGAAATTTCTACAACTGCTTGAAACTCTTTATCAACAGAGAAGCTACCAGGGGAAATACCCGTCAATTTTAAATCACAATGTTTGATTTTATGCTGAAACTTGAAGAGATAACGATTAGACATTAAAGAAATATCGGCCCCTGTATCGATAATTCCCACATAATTGAAACCGTCTACTTTAATTTTATTCGGTTTGGCAGATTGTCCAATGCTACAAATGTTAACATTCTTACGAGACTCAATATTTTTACGAATAAAACAATTCTCGGATTTATGACCGGACTTTGCACAAAAAGAGCATACAAGAGGTTTAGCTTCATTATTACTGAAATTTTGAGACTGTTTTGAAGTACTGGGCTCATTCATATTAATGGGCAGGTGTTGTGTACTTTGCAACTTACAATGTCGCCTAACGTGGCCAAATTTACCACAACCGTAGCATTTACTATTTGGGTTATTATTAACAAAATTATCACGTGTATTGCGCGGATTTGGACGAAATCGTTTACGTAAAGGTTCATCACGTTTATAATTGCTTGCATAATATGCTTCGTCGCGTTGCCGTTTCGTAACAGAACTAAGGAAAGAGATTAATTCGGATATCTTTTTAAAATTATGATTATTCGCTGCAGCTTGTACATCACTTTCTTGTATACCGTGTATAATCAACTCAATTAGATCAACTTCCTCCAACTTAGCACGCACGTTTCTAAGCAAAGCGGCTTTCTCGTAAACATACGCATCATATGTACTACATCGACTACTGTTATATTCTGCAGCCTCCGATAGCAATCGCCCAAGATTTTTCCTCTGCGGAAAAGCCTCTAAAAAATCACGTTGGAAAGTCTCCCAGCTTCTGACATCTGGGGACCATATATCAAACCACGTTTTTGCAACTCGAGTTAAAAAGCGACCCAACCTTACCATGACTTGGTGATCACTCCATTCAAATTCATTTTTTAATACTTGCAACCTGTGCAAGCCATTGCCTTGCATCCGTGGTATCTGGTCGAAAAACAGGCAAGTCAACCTGCTCAGGAGCCGTCCTTGATGATTTGATGGCTTTGACCAACTCGGAGACAAGGGCCTCCATCTCGATCCTACGATCGTCAGGATAACTGCTGGTGGTTGCGGATTGTAATCCCACTTCTGATGTTAGCAATCAACTTGAAAACGCACAAAAAAAAACCCCAAAAACACACAACACTACACTAAACCAACACTATTTAACACCACTCTGAAATCAGGAGAATAAGGTGTAAAACAAACTCCAATACACAGTTTAACCACATTTATTTCAGCTGTTAGCAATAAAGAAAACAATTAGCGGCCATTCACTACAGGCGCCAAGTGAATACTAAACGTAACACTTTTCGACTGCTGGCGGCTAGAATCAACTTACGCAAATTAATTAAAATATAAAAATTAATAACACTTCTAATCAAAATTAAATTATCATTGGATGTAACTTCATTATCAATAAAACGATAAAATAATACTATCCCGAGTGGCGATTTTGGCTGCTAACACTATAGAATTACGCATAAAATTATTAAATACTAATGAAGCAATATAGCATTAGCTGTATTATATAATATAAGAAAAATTCATGAAGAGGAAGATTACAGTACATATCTCAACAGTTTTTTTATTAAATGCAATTAAATTATCTTACGTAATTATTTAAATCTCAAACAATAGATGACGAAAGTTGTCATATTCATGATGAAAACTATGCTACTCTACCCTGTCAACAACCTGCTAATATTCCAAGAGCAAATATTTTTCGGCAGCTATTTATACGGACACATTTTGACTAGGATCAGTTTTAAAATATTGGTATGGAGATTAGAATAATAATTTCTAGTGTGAAAATAATATACTTTTATTTTTTTATATAATTATTTATTGTAATGAAAGAGTTTCGTTGTTGTAATCAAGTATTTTCATTATTGTAATCAAATATTTGCATTATTGTTATCAAAAATTTATATTGTAGATGTCACTTCTCACAAATTTTTGTGCAACGTGTTATTTTTGACAGATGTTTGAAATTTTAATTACAAATTACATTAATTCTAGACAAGTCAATTAAAATAATTAAAAATAATGGCTAATAAATTTTTTTTTTTTGATTGCATTTTGAAGTTTATATGTTATGGTGACGCTAAATCTGTATTATACGATCAAATTTACTGAAAATAAAATAAAACCGGGAAATTTAAATTCAAAGTATAATTGTCAAACTGACGTTAGACTGAAGAAGGACGGTATTACACGACCAAATTTTATAAAAATGAAGAAAACTGCGAACTTAACAGGAAAAAATTATTTCGAATAACATTTTTCAATTTGATGCTATTTTGACGTTAAACTAAGAAAAGTCGGTATTACACATTCAAATTAAGTAAAAATAAAGTTAATCCGCCAAATTTATCGAAAATGTAGAATTCTAATTATTGTTTATTATTATTAACGGTATTTTTAAATTGACAAGATAATAATAGAAATGTCAGATTAACAGAATTCTTTATTATATTATCAAATTTAATAAAAATAAAAAAACGCGAAATTTATATGATAAAATAATTTCCAATAAAAAAATTTTCACTTTGATGCAACTTTTATTTAAACTAGGAAAAGTCGGTATTACACGTTCAAATTTATTAAAAATAAAGTAATTGCGTTAAATTAGTCGACAATGTAATATGCAAATTATTATATATTATTATTGACGGTTCTTTTAAATTGACAAGATAATAATAGAAATGTCAGATTGACAGAAGTCTTTATAACATGAACAAATTTAATAAAAAAAATAAAACCTTGAAATTAAAAAAAAAAATTCCAACTTAATTTTTTTTATAGTTAGAATATGTAAAGTTGGTATTACACGATCAAATTTAATAATAATAAAGTGAATCCGCCAAATTTGTTGACAAAAGAGAATGCAAATTATTGTACATTATTATTGATATTTTTAAATTACCAATAGAAATATCACATTGACAAAAGTCTTTATCACATGATCAAATATTAATTAAGTTGTGAAATGTTTGATTTAATTTTTTTTTTTAATCACTTTTTGAGTATCCAAAGAAAGATGTCGAATAGACGGGACAAATGATAATATAGAAAATAGTGGCTGTCGATTGTTTTCATAAAAGACATCAGAAAAATAAAGTGTTTGGTATCAAATGAGAATCTTGAATAGACAAGTTTAAATTTATTCGCTTTAGTTGTACTTTGAAGTGTAACTGACAAGACAACGTAAGACTGGGTAAGGTTGATATTACACGATCAAATTTTATAAAATTTTAAAAAAACCGCGAAATTTAAAGGAAAAAAATTTCCGTTAAAATTTTACGATTTTATTCTTCTTTGACGTTAGATTAGGTAAAGTCGACAATATGGAATGCAAATTATTATACATTATTATTAGCGGTATTTTTAAATTGCTAAGAAGACAACTAACTTGTGGTGTATGAAATGAAATGTTTTAGGAGTTCGCAGATAAGTCACTTGAAATCTATTGCAGGGTAAAAATTAAAACACTTGGTCTTGGTAATATCCACGGAAAATTTATTAATTGTTTGTTGAAATTTTTTTCGCAAACCAATTACGATCGGCAATCATTTTTCCTTAAAATTTATGAATATTTGCGACCTGTTAAGTGTCTAGTAAAATGTTTCAGAAGTGAAATATTGAAGAACTTAGTAATGACCGATCTTTATTATAAATCAGTACGATTGGCAATTGTTTTTCTGAAAATTCCCCCAAACCTAACTTGTGAAGTATTGAATGTAACCTTTCAGGTTCAAAAAGTTGGAAAAAGTAGTGATGAACCTTCTTTATCATAAATAATAACGACCAGCAATTGTTTTTGTGGAAATTACTAGAAACTTAACTTAGGGGTATTAAATGAATTGTTATAGAGACGGGAACTTAAGAGACACTGACATGAAAGCGAGGAACGCAGTGACGAGCTATCTTCGCTAATGTATTGACATGAAAGCGAGGAACGAAGTGACGAGATTTCCTCGCCAATGTACTGACATGAAAGCGAGGAACGAAGTGACGAGATTTCCTCGCCAATGTACTGACATGAAAGTGAGGAATGAAGTGACGTGTTTTCGTCGCCAATTTACTGACTTGGAAGCGAGGAACAAAGAGACTGCTATCTTTTTCAGTGTCGCGGAGCCTAGGGGTCAGACCTGCGAAGCAGGTCGGACCGCTAGTCCCACATACTAATCAGCATGAGTATTTCACTATATTTTAACCAATCTAGCAACCAGTTATTATTCGCTACAGCTTAAACGGCGAGTTCGATTGTTGTGAAACTTATTTAGGGATTTAATGATTTTTCTGGAGCAGTGTCTTTTGTATGTTTCAAATTTTTCATACACATGATGTGCAAGATATTAAAAAATAAGGCAAATTTTTTTAGAGCAAGTGTGCGACTGCGTAGCGTTTGTTGATTCACCGTTGCTATTACTGCGAAAATTTTGTTGATTCTAGTTGTAACTTTTCAAAAATTTGTGGTCAGTTTATCATTTTTGGCAAATTTAAGTATAATTTACATTTATTCTAGACAACTTGAAGATGTTTTGTGAATTTATCTACGTTTAGAAAAAATGAGCAAACATGTAATTTTTTTAAATGTGAATTTCTTTTTCATACATTTTTCAAATTCAAAATAAATATGACAGATATCTTTGTTCGTCAACCTCGATTCTTTTAAGGATTTTACGCGGTAAAATTCGAATGAGTTAATTTCTTATCTCCTTGTATCTAAGGTAAAATTTAAATAAGTTAATTACTTATCTAATATAAAATTATTTTTTTAAATATTTGTAATCAATTTCAGAATTATTTTTTTTATCATCAGTTGTTTTTTATTTCTAATCCTGCCGTGTTTGGTACTTAATAAAAAGTTTCACGTTAGAGATTTAACATAAATTGTCATAAAGTTATTTTGGACGATTGTCAATTGTTTTTTATAAATATTATTTAAATCCTACTGTGTTTGGTATCAAATTAAAGGCCTCGCGGAGGAGATTTGAACTCAAATGTCAAAAAGTTGTTTTGGACGATTGCCAATGGTTTTTTATAAATATTATTTAATTCCTACTGTGTTTGGTATCAAATTAAAGGTCTCGCGGAAGAGATTTGAACTCAAGTGTTAAAAAGTTGTTTTGGAAGATTGTCAATTGTTTTTTTATAAATATTATTTAAATCCTACCGTGTTTGGTATTAAATTAAAGGCCTGGCGGAGGATATTTGAACTCAAGTGTCAAAAAGTTGGTTTGGACGATTGTCAATTGTTTTTTATAAATATTATTTAAATCCTACTGTTTGATATCAAATTAAAGGCCTCGCGGAGGAGATTTGAACTCAAGTGTCAAAAAGTTGTTTTGGACGATTGTCAATTGTTTTTTATAAATATTATTTAAATCCTACTGTGTTTGGCATCAAATTGAAGGTCTCGCAGAAGAGATTTGAACTCAAGTGTTAAAAAGTTGTTTTGGACGATTGTCAATTGTTTTTTATAAATATTATTTAAATCCTACAGTATTTGGTATTAAATTAAAGGTCTCGCGAAGGAGATTTGAACTCAAGTGACAAAAAGTTGTTTTGGACGATTGTCAATTGTTTTTTATAAATATTATTTAAATCCTACTATGTTTGGTATCAAATTAATGGTCTCGCGGAAGAGATTTGAACTCAATTGTTAACAAGTTGTTTTGGACGATTGTCAATTGTTTTTTTTATAAATATTATTTAAATCCTACCTTGTTTGGTACTAAATTAAAGGCCTCGGGGAGGAGATTTGAACTCAAGTGACAAAAAGTTGTTTTGGACGATTGTCAATTGTTTTTTATAAATATTATCTAAATCCTACTGTGTTTGGTATCAAATTAAAGGTCTCGCGGAAGAGATTTGAATTCAAGTGTTAAAAAGTTGTTTTGGACGATTGTCAATTGTTTTTTATAAATATTATTTAAATCAAATGTCAAAAAGTTATTTTGGTAAATCGTCAATTGTGTGAACGTAGTGACGAGCCTTCTTCGTCATGGAAACGAGGAACGTAGTGACGAGCTTGCTTCGCCAATTATTTTGTATAAATTGAAAGTTATTTAAGGTTACTCAATTTATTTTTCTACATTTTCAGTTGTAATCTCCTTCAGTAACGCGGAGCCTAGGGGACAGACCTGCGAAGCAGGTCGGACCGCTAGTCCAATATACTATTCAGCTAAAAATTTTGCCTACCTAGAAACCATTTGTGCGCAGCTCTAGAGCCTACACGGTTTGATATATTCGAGTGAAACCTTTACAGGCATCTACAGTTTGGCTGAGAATAGGGCCTTTTCATTATTTCAAATTTTTATTACACATGATGTGCGAGATATTAAGTAAATAAACTAATTTTTTGTTTCGTGTAGCTTTTGTTAAATAACACGCGTTGCTACTTCTGTTAAAAATTCAAAGATAAAGGGTATTGACAGTCCAAATTCAAATTCATTTTTTTATTTTTAAATTGATGTTTTAAAATTTTACAAAATATTAAGCATATACGCCCATTTATTCTAAACAGAAATAAATATACCATACTTGTCTAACTTGTCTAGAATTAAAGTAATTTATTTTTAAAATTTCAAAGTGAACTGTCAATTCACTTTATCTTTAAATTTTTGACAAAATGAAGAACAACTTGTCATTTTTGACAGTTCAGTTTTAATATACATTACTTTAATTATAGACAGGTTAGATAAGTTTGGTATATTTATTTCTGTTTAGAATAAAGGAGCGAACATGAGTACTATTTTGTAAATTTTTTAAAGTGGTAGAAATGATTTACATATTTTGACAGTTGCAATTAATTCAAATTGATTTGTAAACGTCAATATTTTATGAAAAATAGTTTGGGTTACGTACTAAATTACAAATACACTGAAATTAAATGAAATTCATGGTAAGTGTATAATTTAATTATAGAATATCATTTCTCCTAATAATTTTGCAGGAAATACATTACGAACTTTATTATAAATGTCATATATAAATTAGGTTATATGGACAAAGAACAAATTAAATTTGAAAATACTATAGAATTTCGGAAGAAATTAATAAATACTTATAAAACAAATTATATTGGATGAATTAGGAGCAGTCAAAATGAAAACATACAACTTTTTAATTCAAAATCCTTGTACAGATTGAAGTATCGTGTATTGATTAAAAATGTTGTTTTTTACATAAACAACCAAAAATTAATTATAATTTATGGTAAGTGTGTATAATTTAATTGTACAATATACATTTTCCCGATTATATTGCAGGGAACTCATATTTCAAGAATTCCATAAAAAAAAATCAACCATAAGTTTTTTTATATTTTCACGGAAGAATTTATGAAATACTATACAATTATGTACGAAATGATTAAATACCAATTAAACTAATTTTATTCGATGTATTAGGGCTATCAAAATGTAAACATAATTTATTCCTGAATTTGTGAAAAATTTTGACATTTCACGGTATATCGAGTGAGGGAATCGTTAAAAAAGTTGATTCTTCATTTATAAATAGTGAAATTAAATATAATACATAGTAGGAAGATATATTTTTATTTTATGTTGTAGAGAAAAACATATACAAATAAATCAAGCATCAATGATAAAATGAAATTTTGTTGTATTTACAAGATATCAACTATAGAATTACGCATAAAATTATTAAATACTAATGAAGCAATATAGCATTAGCTGTATTATATAATATAAGAAAAATTCATGAAGAGGAAGATTAAAGTACATATGTCAACAGTTTTCTTATTAAATTCAATTAAATTATCTTACGTAATTATTTAAATCTCAAACAGTTGATGGCGAAAGTTGTCATATTAATGATGAAAACTATGCTACTCTACCCTGTCAACAACCTGCTAATATTCCAAGAGGAAATATTTTTCGGCAGCTATTTATACGGACACATTTTGACCAGGATCAGTTTTAAAATATTGGTATGGAGATTAGAATAATAATTTCTAGTGTGAAAATAATATACTTTTATTGTTTTATATAATTATTTATTGTAATGAAAGAGTTTCATTGCTGTAATCAAGTATTTTCATTATTGTAATCAAATATTTGCATTATTGTAATCAAAAATTTATATTGTAGCTGTCACTTCTCACAAATTTTTGTGCAACGTGTTATTTTTGACAGATGTTTGAAATTTTAATTACAAATTACATTAATTCTAGACAAGTCAATTAAAATAATTAAAAATAATGGCTAATAAAATTTTTTCTTTTGATTGCATTTTGAAGTTTATATGTTATGGTGACGCTAAATCTGTATTATACGATCAAATTTACTGAAAATAAAATAAAACCGGGAAATTTAAATTCAAAGTATAACTGTCAAACTGACGTTCGACTGAAGAAGGACGGTATTACACGACAAAATTTTATAAAAATAAAGAAAACCGTGAACTTAACAGGAAAAAAATATTTCGAATAACATTTTTCAATTTGTTGCTATTTTGACGTTAAACTAAGAAAAGTCGGTATTACACGATCAAATTAAGTAAAAATAAAGTTAATCCGCCAAATTTGTGGAAAATGTAGAATTCTAATTATTGTTTATTATTATTAACGGTATTTTTAAATTGACAAGATAAATATAGAAATGTCAGATTGACAGAATTCTTTATTACATTATCAAATTTAATAAAAATAAAAAAACGCGAAATTTAAATGATAAAATAATTTCCAATAAAAAAAATTTCACTTTGATGCAACTTTTATTTAAACTAGGAAAAGTCGGTATTACACGATCAAATTTATTAAAAATATAGTAATTGCGTTAAATTAGTCGACAATGTAATATGCAAATTATTATATATTATTATTGACGGTTCTTTTAAATTGACAAGATAATAATAGAAATGTCAGATTGACAGAAGTCTTTATAACATGAACAAATTTAATAAAAATAAAATAAAACCTTGAAATTAAAAAAAATCTAACTTAATTTTTTTATAATTAGATTATGTAAAGTTGGTATTACACGGTCAAATTTAATAATAATAAAGTGAATCCGCCAAATTTGTTGACAAAGGAGAATGCAAATTATTGTACATTATTATTGATAATATTTTTAAATTACCAATAGAAGTATCAGATTGACAAAAGTCTTTATCACATGATTAAATATGAATTAAGTTGTTAAATGTTTGATTTAATTTTTTTTTTATCACTATTTGAGTATCCAAAGAAAGATGTCGAATAGACGGGACAAATGATAATATAGAAAATAGTGGCTGTCGATTGTTTTCATAAAAGACATCAGAAAAATAAAGTGTTTGGTATCAAATGAGAATCTTGAATAGACAAGTTTAAATTTATTCGCTTCGATTGTACTTTGAAGTGTAACTGACAAGATAACATAAGACTGGGTAAGGTTGATATTACACGATCAAATTTTATAAAAATTTAAAAAACCGCGAAATTTAAAGGAACAAAATTTGCGTTAAGTACTGACATGAAAGTGAGGAACGAAGTGACGTGTTTTCTTCGCCAATTTACTGCCTTGGAAGCGAGGAACAAAGACACTGCTATGTTCTTCATTGTCGCGGAGCTTAGGGGTCAGACCTGCGAAGCAGGTCGGACCGCTAGTCCTATATACTAAAAGGCTTGAGTGGTTCTCTATATATAGATTCATCTGCCTAGTAACCAAAAATGTGCGCAGCTCTAGAGCCTAGACCGTATAACGGATTTAAGTGAAACTTGTACAGGCATGTATAGATTGTTTTGGAATAGGTCCTTTTTATGAATTCACATTTTTAGTACACATGATGTGCGAGATATTAAATAAATAAGGCGGAAATGCGGTTACGGATCAAAGTATGTGTGTTGCTATGAAAGTGGAGTTTGTTGATTCTGGTTGTAACTTTACAAAAATTTACGTTGAATTTGTCATTTCTGACAGATCTGTTTCGAAATTGAAGTATCAATTGTATATATTCTAGACAACTTAAAGATGTTTTGTAAATTTATCTGTGTTCAGAATTAATGAACACACATGTGTACTATTTTGTAAGTATTTTGAAAGTCAATTAAAAAAATTAAAATTCTAGTTGTTACTTTTTACAAATTTTTGTGCAACTAGTTATTTTGACATTTCAGTCTGAAATTTTAAATATAAATTACTTTAATTGTAGTTCAGTTAGACAAGTTTGGTAATGTATTTGTGTTTAGAATATATATACAAACATTATTATTATTTTATAATTATTTTAAATTTGGATTTTTTAACTCATATTTTTTTCAAATTTAAAATTAATATGACAGATGTCGTTGTTCTTCAACCTCAATTCTTTTAAGGATTTTAGGCGGTAAAATTCAAATGAGTTCTTCTAACATAAAAAAGTTGAGATTTATTTTTCGCTTCATAGATGGTTTCTTTTGCTTCTCAAAAAATACAACAGATATCTCTGCTCAACAACCTCGATGCTTCTAAGTATTTTAGGCGGTAAAATTTAAACAAGTTAATTACTTATCTAATATAAAAAGTTCGTTTTAAATATTTATAATCAATTTCAGATTTTTTTTATATCTAAATTCGTAGAATTGTCAAAAAGTTATTTTAAACAATGATCAGTTGTTTTTTATATCTAATCAAGTGTCACAAAAATATTATACACGATCGTTAATTGTTTTTTCTGAATGTTATTTAAATCCTGCCGTGTTTGGCATTAAATTGAAGGTCTCACTCATTAGATTTAAACTCAAGTGTCAAAAAATTATTTTGGACGATCGTAATTTGTTTTTATAAATGTTATTTAAAACCTACCGTGTTTGGTATTGAATTAAATGTTTCAATCATGAGATTAAAAATGAAGTATCAAAAATTTATTTTGGACGATCGCTAATTGTTTTTATAAATGTTATTTAAATCCTACCGTGTTTGGAATCAAATTACAGTTCTCGGAGAAGAGGTTTGAACTCAAGTGTCAAAAAGTTGGTTTGGGCGATGGTCAATTGTTTTGTATAAATGTTATTTTAATCCTACCGTGTTTGATATTAAATTACAAGTCTCATGGAGCGGATTTAAACTTAAGTATCAAAAAGTTATTTTGCACGATCATACAATTTGGTCAGTGGTTAACACACAACTTTCCTCAATAAAAAAACATGCAACTTTCGTCAGTGGGAAACGCACAACTTCCTTTAAAACTTGTACTGATATGGAAGCAAAGAACGAAGTGACGAGCTAGCTTCGCCTATGTACTGACATGGAAGCGATGAATGGAGTGACGAGCTTGCTTCGCAGATGTACTGACATGGAAGCGAGGAACGCAGTGTCGAGCTTGCTTCGCCAATGTACTGCACATGGAAGCAAGGAGCGAAAAGACGAGCTTGTTTCGCCAATTGTTGGAATCAAATGAAAATATTTCAGTGATGAACAAGCAACTTCCCTCAATGGAAAACGTACAACTTTCCACAATAAAAAAAAAACATGTACCTTTCGTCAGTGGTAACCACACAACTTCGCTCAATGCAAAACATACAATTTTTGTTAGTGGTAGACACACAAATTTCCTCATTGGAAAACATACAAGTTTTGTCAGTGGTTAACACACAACTTCCCGCAATGAAAAACATACAACTATCGTCAGTGGTTAACGCACAATTTCCCTCAATAAAAAACATAAAATAATTAGCAGTGGTAAGCACAAAACTTCCCTTACTGCAAAGCATACAACTTTCGTCAGTGGTTAACACACAACTTCCCTTAATTAAAAAAATACAACTTGTGTTATTGGTAAATACACAAATTCCCTCAATGAAAAACATACTACTTTTGTCAGTGGTAAACACACAACTTGCCTCATTGAAAAACATACAACTTTTGTCAGTAATTAACAAACAACTTTCATCATTGGAAAACATACAACTTTTGTCAGTGATTAATACACAACTACCCTCAATCAAAACATGCAAATTTTGTTAATAGTAAACATACAACTTTTGTCAGTGGTTAACACAGAACTTTGCTTAGTGAAAACATACTACTTTTGTCAGTGGTTAACACGCAACTTCCCTCTAAACTTATACTGACTTTTAAGTGTACAACAAATTGACGAGCTTATTTCGTTAATTGTTGGTTTCAAATGACAGTATTTCTATAGAAAACAAACAACTTCCCTCAATCAAAAACAATGAAAAACATACAACTTTCGTAAGTACTTTACACGCAACTTCCCACAATTCATTGTATTTCAATACATACAACTTTCGTTAGTGGAAAACACAAAAATTCTCTAAAAACTTGAACTGTCAGAAGCGAGGATCGAAGTGACGAACTTGTTTTGCCAATGTACTGACAGTGAAACCTTCACTGACATTTAGAGTTTGATTGGGAATACGTGGTTTTTATGAATTACATTTTTCTTACACATGATGTGCGGGATATTAAATAAATAAGGCGGAAATCAGAGTGTGCGAGCGTTGCTATGAATGTGAAATTTGTTGATTTTAAATGAATAACTGTATTGTAGTCAAAACTTTTCACAAAATTGTGTTATCTTGTCATTTTTGTCAGATCTCTTTGAGAAATTAATTATAAATTATATTAAATTTAGATAAGTTTCAGAAGTTTTGTAAATTTATCTGTGTTTAGAGTAAATCAGCATACTTCTATACTATTTTGTAAATTTTTTAAAAGACAATCAAAAAAATTAAAATTGTAGCTGTCATTTTTCACAAATTTGTGTGCACCGTGTCATTTTTGACAGTTCAGTTTGAAATTTAAGTAAAAGTATAACAGATGTCTCTGCCCGTATACATCGATGCTTTAAAGCATTTTAGGCGGTAAAATTTAAATAAGTTCATTATTTTCTAATACAAAAAGGATGAAAATTATTTTCAGTAATAATATAACAAGAGAGTGAGAATAAATTGAAAATAATTTGACAGATCTTTCGAAAACTTGTTGCCAGACAATAGTCACGAAAGCCCGTAGGGCTTGAGTGGCTATTGCCAAATGGCGACAAGTTTGAGAAAGATATTGGAGAATTATTTTCTAATTTATCGAACTCTCGAGTTGTATTTAATTAGATTATTTTTGATTTCATCATCAGGCACGTCACTATATCTATCTTTTTTGCTCATTTTTACTTGTGTTGATGATAACTATCTGACATCTGACATCTGTCAACAAAAACAAAAAAGCTACAGAGAAAATTGCCGGGAATAATCACAAGAGCATTATTCTCAGTATAATAATGACGAGATTGGTTAAAACCCGGACACGTGACATACAATAAAGCATTTAATTGGTTTAAAGAAACGTCAAAAAATAATCAAGATCATTTTAAATATTCATAATGAATTGCAGAATTTTCTTTTTAATCAAAATTTGTATACAAAAAACTATTTTGAACGGTTGTAATTGTTTTTTTATAAATTTTTTTTTAATCCTACTGTGTTTGGTATCAAATTAATGGTTTCACGGAGGAGATTTAAACACAAAAATGTCAAAATATTATTTTGGGCGATCGTTAATTGTATTTTATAAATGTTATTTAAATCCCAACGTGTTTGATATCATATTAAAGGTTTCATGAAAGAGATTTTAACTCGTGTCAAAAAGGTATTTTTGAATATCGTCAATTGTTTTTTTTTTTAATGTTATTTAAATCCTACGCTGTTTGATATCAAATTAAAGGTTTCATGGAATAAATTTGAACTCAAGTGTCAAAGAGTTATTTTGAACGAACATCAATTGTTTGGAGATTTAAACTCAACTGTTAGAAAGTTATTTAGGATAATCGTCAATTTTTTGTATAAATGTCATAAATCCTACTGTGTTTGATTTCAAATTAAAGGTCTTACGCAGGAGATTTGAACCCAAGTGTCAAAAAATTGTTTGGAATAATTGTCAATTGTTTTTTATTATAAATGTTTTAAATCCTACCGTGTTTGGTATCTAATTAAAGGTCTTCCGAAGGAGATTTGAACTCAAGTGTCAAAAAGTTGTTTCGGACGATTGTCAATTGTTTTTCATATATATTATTAAATCCTACCGTGTTTGGTATCAAATGAAAAGTCTCACGGAGGAGATTTGAACGCAAGTGTCAAAAAGTTGTTATGGATGATTATCAATTGTTTTTTATAAATGTTATTTAAAACATACCGTGTTTGGTTTTAAATTAAAGGTCTCAGGCGTGAAATTTAAACTCAAGTGTTGTTTCGGAAGATCGTCAGTTTTTTTTTTTTTATAAATGTTATTTAAATTCAAACATGTTTGGTATCAAATGAAAGGTCTCAAGGAGGAGATTTATACTATAATGTCAAAAAGTGCAAACATGGAAGTGAGGAACGAAGTGACAAGCTTGCTTCGCCGATGTGCTGACATGGATGCGAGGAACGAAGTGAGGAGCATTCTTCGCCAAAGTACTGCCTTGGAAGCGAGGAACGAAGAGACTACTCAATTTATTTCTCTATGTTTTTAGATGTAATCTTCTTCAGGGTCGCGGAGCCTAGGGGTCAGACCTGCGAAGCAGGTCGGACCGCTAGTCCTATATACTAAAAGGCAAAATTCATTCTCTATATATCTATATTTTCATCTGCCTAGTAACCAAAATTTGTGCGCAGCTCTGGAGCCTAGACGGTTTGACGGATTTCAGTGAAACCTTTACCGGAAGTTAGAGATTTTTTCAGAATAGCGCCTTTTTAATAATTCACATTTTTAGTACACATGATGTGCGAGATATTAAATAAATAAGGCGGAAATGCATTTACGGATCAAAGTGTGCGGGTTGCTATCAAAGTGGAGTTTGTTGATTCTGGTTGTAACTTTACAAAAATTTATGTTCAATTTGGTATTTCTGACAGATCTATTTCAAAAATTAAGTATAAATTACATATATTCTAGACAACTTGAAGATGTTTTGTAAATTTATAAGTGTTTTGAATAAATAAGCAAACATATGTACTACTTTGAAAATATTTTAAAAGTCAATTTAAAAAAATTTAAATAATAGCTGTCACTTTTCATAAATTTGTGTGCAACGTGGCATTTTTGACAAATCTGTTTGAAATTTTAAATATAAATTACTTTAATTGTAGTCTATTTAGACAAGTATGGTAATTTATTTGTGTTTAGAATAAATGAGCGAACATGATTATTATTTTGTAATTTTTTTTTAATTTGAAATTTTTTTTGTGTAATTTAAAATAAATATGACAGATGTCTCTGTTCGTCAACCTCGATTATTTTAAAGATTTTAGGTGGTAAAATTCAAATGAGTTAACTTCTTATCTAACACAATAAAAAATTATTTTTCACTTCATAGACGGTTTCTTTTTCTTCTCAAAAAACAGATGTCTCTGCTGGACAACCTAGATGTCTCTTAGTATTTTTGGCGGTAAAATTTAAATAAGTTAATTACTTATCTAATATAAAAAGATCGTTTTTAATATTTATAATCAATTTCAGATTTTTGTAAAAATCTAAATTCGTAGAATTATCAAAAAGTTATTTTGAACAATAATCAGTTACTTTTTATTTCTAATCCTGCCGTGTTTGGTACTAAATTAAAAGTTTCACGGCAGACATTTAAAATCAAGTGTCAAAAAGTTATTTCGGACGATCGTTAACTGTTTTTTCTAGATGCTATTTAAATCCTACCGTGTTTGGTATCAAATTAAAGATCTCGTAAAGGAGGTTTGAACTCAAGTGTCAAAAAGTTGTTTTGCACGACTGTCAATTGTTCTGTATAAATGTAATTTAAATCCTACCGTGTTTGGAATCAAATTATAGGTCTAGCAGAGCAGGTTTGAACTCAATTATCAAAAAGTTGTTTTAGACGATCGCCAATTGTTGGAATCAAATGAAAATATTTCAGTGATGAACAAACAACTTTTTCAATAGGAAACACATAACTTCCCTCAACGGAAAATATACAACTTTCGTCAGTGGTAAACACACAACTTCCCTCACTGAAAAATATACAAATATTATCAGTGGTTAACACACAACTTCCTTTAATGAAAAACATATAACTTTTATCAGTGGTTAACACAAAACTTTCCTCAATATAAAAACATACAACTTTCGTGAGTGGTTAACCACCACTTTCCTCAATGAAAATCATACTACTTCTGTGAGTGATAAAAACACAAATATCTACAATAAAAAACATACAGCTTTCGTCAGTGGTTAACACACAACTTCCCACAATAAAAGACATACATATTTCTTCAGTGGTTAACACACAATTTCCCTCAATGAAAACCATACAACTTTTGTCAGTGGGAAACACACAACTTCCCTCAAAACTTGTACTGACATGGAAGGGAGGAATGAAGTGACGAGCTAGCTTCGCCTATGTACTGACATGGAAGCGAAGAACGCAGTGACGAGCTTGCTTCGCCAATATACTGCACATGGAAACAAGGAACGAAGAGACAATTGTTGGAATCAAATGAAAATATTTGAGTGATGAACAAACAATTTCCCTCAATGGAAAACATAAAATTTTCGTCAGTGGTTAACACACAACTTCCCTCAATAAAATCATACAATTTTGTCAATGGAAAACACACATCACTCAATAAAAACATACATATTTCGTCAGTGGTTAACACACAATTTCCCTTAGTGAAAACCATACAATTTTCGTCAGTGGGAAACACACAACTTCTCTCAAAAATTGTACTGACATAGAAGCAAGGAACGAAATACCAAACTTGCTTCGCCAATTGTTGGGATTGAATGAAAATATTTCAGTGGTGAACAACCAACTCCCCTCCATGGAAAACACATAACTTCCCTTAATGTAAACGTACAACATTTGTCAGTGGTAACCACACAACTTCCCTCAATAAAAAACATACAACTTAAGTCAGTGGTTAACACACAACTTCCCTCAAAGAAATACATACAACATTCGTCAATGGAAAACACACAACTTCCCTCAATAAAAACATACATCTTTCGTCAGTGGTTAACACACAATTTCCCTCAATGAAAACCATACATTTTTCATCATTGGCAAACACACAACTTGTCTCAAAAATTGTACAACGAAGTGACGAGCTTGCTTCGCCAATTATTGGTATCAGTGTTTAACAAACAACTTCTCCTAATGGAAAACACACAACTTTATGAAAAACATACAACTTTCGTCCATGAACAGCGCACAACTTCCCTCAATAAAAAATATACAATTTTCCTCAGTGGGAAACACACAAATTCTCTTAAAACTTGTGCTGACATGGAAGCGAGGAACGAAGTGACGAGCTTGATTCGCCTATGTACTGACAAGGAAACAATGTCAATCGTATTACTCCTACACTTTTAGTTGCCATCTTCTTCAGTGTCGCAGAGCCTAGGGGTCAGACCGCTAGTGCAATATACTAAAAGACATCATTCAATCTATATATATATATATATATATATATATATATATATATATATATATATATGTAAATATAATATTTAATAATATTATATTTATTTAAGCTATTATAATGTTTGCGAAATAATGTGAAGTGAGTACAATGTCAAACATTTTTTGTATTCACTGATAAACTGAAAATGTAAGGTTATGGAAATTATCTATTATTAACTGACAGATAAATAGATTTTGTTTTAGTAAAATAACAAAGATTCATAAAGAAAGAGATAAAGAAGAATCTTAAATTCAGTTTATTTAGGTATGATAATAATATTATATTGTATTCTAGTATATTACATTTAAAATGTATCTTTTATAACTTTATTTTGATATTAAAATTTTAGTTATTGGACTACTTAAACTCAAGATTTTTCATTTCCTACCCCAGAGATCTGACATTATATAAACTGAATTTTTGGACACTGAACAATCATGAAGGTTAAATTTCTGATTGTTAATGAGATGGGTGAGTTAAAAGTTAAAAGTATCAAGAAAGTAAAAGACAATATAAACTATGCCTTTCCACAAGAGTTACAAACTATTGATAAACATCAACAATTGTTTAGTAAAAGTATTATAAGAAATAGTGTAAATACTTTAAAAAACTTTCGAAATATTGCTATTACATTAGACTCTCAATTGAAAGCTATATATTTAGATGAGGAAGAAAATTTTGTTTTTGAACAAATGTATTTGGACGAAGAGATTATTTTTAAAAATTAGGGCACAACAACAGAGCGGAGCAGTGATGAAGAAAGAATTATTATCAGTTATAAAAGAACTACAACAACAACTGAATATAAATACAACTTTTAAAATATCTGATGCAGAAAAAAAATTTAAGCTAGAAAAATTTACTGGGAAAGAGGAAGCCGTATCCTGGTTAGAAAAATTTTGTACTGAATGCGAACGTTTTAGTTTAAAGGATGAAGAAAAGTTAGAGGTAATGCGTTTATTTTTAATAGATTCTGCTGTAGATTGGTATTTGTCTGTTATTAGACAAGGTGTACAAGACTGGGATGTAATAAAAACATCTTTCAAAGCAGTTTTTGGTACTAAAAATTGGATTTCAGTTAGGTATGCTGTACAATTTAGACATATTAAGGGTAGCTTAACAGACTACCTATTAATAAAACAAAGATTACTATTAGATGTAGAAAAAAGTATGACGCAGACTACCTTAGTAAATTTAATGGTTTTAGGACTCCCAAGATTTATTCAAAATAAATTGAAAAGAGCAGATATAACGTCAGTAAATGTTTTGTTTAAGGAAGTAGCAAACCTTGAGATATCACAAGCACCAGCTAGATTTAAATCTAGGCAGGAAGTACAAAGATTAGAATATGCTCAAAGTAACCAAAATAAATATCAAAAAGAACCTTTAAAAATATGAAAAGTCCATGTAAAATATGTGAAAGTATAAATTTACCTAATAGATTTCATCCATCGGCTGTATGTAGAAACAAAGAGATGGCTAAACTTGGGAAATTTGTTAATGTTACTAAGATGGGTGAGGTAGAGGATGAAGTTTTCCAAATAATGAATGTTAACAATAAAGATTGACTAATAAGCCCGCTCAAGAGTGCCTCAGAAGCATTAATTAAAATTTATGTTAATATAGAAGATAAAGTTTTTGAAGCATTGTATGACAATGGATCTACAGTTTCATTGATTCATCAAGAAGTTTTAGATAGATTAAGTATAAGATTTTTAAAAACTTCTGATGTTTTACATTCTTTATCGGGTAGCACTCTTGGGACTGGAAGGGCAAAAGTGAGATTAAAAATTGGAAATATTGAAGAAGATGTTGAATTTTATGTAATAGATAATAAGAACTTTAAATATAAAATTTTATTAGGATTAGATACAATAAAAAAATTTAAACTTATTCAAGATGAGAATTTAAATATATTTCAGAAAGAACAAAACAGTAAAGATTTGCTGAAAATACATAAGAAAGAAAGATATATTTCAAATGATAATGAAAAGTATAATTGTAATAGTAAAAAAGAAAGATATAATATAAAAGAAAATGCAGACACATTTCAGTTGAAAAAAGTTAAAAAGAATGAATTTATTAAAAATATTGTAAACCAATGTGAGGAGGATTATCACTTGGACAATGAAAAAAAAAAAGAAATAACCAAATTAATTGAAGATAATATAGATTGTTTCGCTGTTAATAAATATGATGTTGGAAATATAGAATCAGGACAAGCATGTATAAAGTTATCAGTGGAAAAATACATATCTCAAAGACCATATAGATGCTCAATGCAAGACAGAGTAGAGATAGAGAAGCAAGTTTCAGAACTATTAAATGTAGGATTAATATCAGAGTCATGTTCTCCATTTGCAGCTCCCGTTACTCTAGCGTATAAAAAAGGTGAGGGGAAAACAAGGTTATGTGTAGATTTCCGACAGTTAAACAAACTAGTAGTTCCAGAAGCTCAGCCATTCCCACGTATTGAAGATATGATAGCAAAATGTTTTGATTGTACCTATTTCAGTGTGCTAGACGCAAATTCGGCTTTCTGGTCTATTCCGGTTCGTATTGAAGATAGAGAAAAATTGGCTTTTATTACGGAAACAGGTCATTATCAATTTAATGTACTTCCATTTGGATTTAAAAATTCGCCAGCAATCTTCCAACGAATTGTTACTAACATTATTAGGAGACATGGTCTGAGTGCATTTACCATAAATTTTATTGATGATATTCTTATATTTTCACACTCATTTGAAGAGCATATGAACCATTTAAAACAATTTTTTGAAGCTATAAAGAAGGAAAAATTTAAGCTAAAACTAACTAAATGTAAATTTGCCCAAAGATCTGTAAAATATCTTGGTCACATTGTAGAGAAAAATAGAATTGTTCCACTAACTGATAACTTACAAGCTATAAAAAATTTTCCTATACCTACAAAAAAGAAAAACGTCAGACAATTCCTAGGAAAAGTAAATTTCTATCATAAATTCATTGAAGATTGTTCTACAAAACTAAGACCATTATTTAATTTATTAAAGAAAGATACAGAATTTAAATGGACAGAAAAATGTCAACAATGTTTTGACATGATAAAAATTTATATGTGTTCACCGCCAGTTCTAGCTATTTTTAATCCAAACAAACAGATATATATATATATATATACACAGATGCAAGTATAGAAGGTTTGGGAGCAATTATGAAACAAGAAATGGAAGATGGTATATTACATCCGGTATATTATTTTTCCAAGAGACTTCCTGATAGTCACAGAAGAAAACCAATAATATATTTAGAATGCTTAGCGATCAAAGAAGCCATAGTGTTTTGGCAACACTTACTCATTGGTAAAGAATTTATAGTTGTTTCAGACCACAAGCCTCTGGAGAACTTGAAAGTTAAATCCAGACCAGATGAAGCTTTAGGAAATTTAATTTTATATCTTACTCAGTATAATTTTAAAATTATATATCAAAAAGGAAAGGAAAATATAGAGGCAGATGCGTTATCGAGAAACCCAATACTAGAGACGTTTGAGGTAGATAATGTTATAAGAATTACAAATGTACTTGATATAGATGAAATAAAACGAGATCAAATAGAGAATATAGAGGAACTAAAATTGAATAAAAAAATTATATCAGATAATGACATAATTTATAAGATAAAGAAGGGAGAAAAGAAAATTTTTATATCGCATCGTTTAACAGAGGACCTGATTGATAGAGTTCACAAAAAATATGGCCATATTGGTTCCAAGAAAATTATAGATACAATACGAAAATTTTATCATTCAAAATATTTAGATCAGAAAGTTATTGAATACTGTGCAAAATGTATTATTTGTGTGAAAAACAAAACTAGAACAAAGAGAAAAATGGGTCTAATATCAAACTTGGGTCCTCCAAAGGAACCATTTGAATTAATGAGTATGGACACTGTAGGAGGTTTTGATAAATCAGGAAAAAAATATTTGCATCTCTTGATAGATCATTTTACAAGATATTGTTGGTATCGAATTTCAACATCACAAACTTCAAATGACTTCAAAGAATTAATAAATAAAGTATCTAAAAATCATGAAATAAAGACAATTTTAGCAGACAGATATCCAGCGATAAATGCTAATGATTTTAGGTCTTTCTTAAAAGAAAGACACATTACTTTAATATTAACAGCAACAGATTGTCCATGGTCAAATGGAATGGTGGAAAGATTAAATCAAACTTTAATAAATACTATTAGATGTTTAATCAATACTCCAGGTGAACTTAGACGATGGCAAACAATAGCAGA
Source organism: Poecilus cupreus (assembly GCA_963942605.1). NCBI lineage: Eukaryota > Metazoa > Arthropoda > Insecta > Coleoptera > Carabidae > Poecilus > Poecilus cupreus. The sequence goes on from OZ012727.1 coordinate 21,515,186, forward strand.
AGAAGTGGTTGAAACTTACAACGAAACTTTGCATTCGGTTACTGGTTTTTCACCAGCATATTTATTATTAGGCCAAGAGATAAATATATGTCCTATCAAAATTTGTGAATCTGATTTACAAGAAGATAGAAAGATAGCTTATGAAAGATCACTGAAATATTTCCAGAGAAATAAACAGCGTACGGATCGCAATAAAAAAGATATAGAGTTAAATGTGGGAGACAAAGTTTTTGTAGATAGGGGTAATAAATTAAATAGAGGGAAATTAGACGAAATTAGAGATGGTCCTTTCAAAATAATTGAAAAAATATCGCCACTTATGTACAAATTAGATACAAATAAGAAAAAAGGATTGTTAAATATTTTTCATAAAGAAAAATTACGTATTGCTTTGTAATGCACAAGTTATAGTTGATATATTTCTATTGTATAATATTTATGATTATGTTTATGGTTAGTTTTAAGATCTATGTTAAATATCACTATATTTTTGTTACCCAAAAATATTATTGAAGTGGGGGGATGTAAATATAATATTTATATATAGTGGCTTATACACCCCCGTGGGGGTAACGCCGCTTCTTAGAAGCTCACTAGATCCATTTTTTGGTGTGGATCAGTCACCATGTTCCTTTTTACTTTATTTATTTTATTTTCTCGCAAATTTCTCTCCATTTTTTTCTATCTTTTGTTTTGTCTTTCCATTTTTTAATTCCTATATTTCTGAGGTCCTCTTCTACTTCGTCTATCCATTTCCTCCTTGGTCTTCCTTTTCTTCTTTTTCCGCCTGGTATCCATTGCATTATTGTTTTTATTGTGTCCTGATCTTTTTTCCGCCATATATGCCCTAACCATTTGACTCTTTGTTGCTTTATTTTTCTTACAATATTTTCCCCATCTATAGCTTGTTCAATTTCATGGTTCATCATTAATCTGTGTTCGTCTTCTGTAACTTTTACTTTTCCCAATATTGTTCTTAGTATTTTCCTTTCTGCTATTCTTAGGTCTTCTTCATCTTTTTTCGTCATTGTCATCGTTTCTGCGGAGTATAATATTATTGGTCTTATTATAGTCCTGTAGATTTTCATTTTAGTTTCCTTTGACAGTGATTTATTTATTAATAGTTTCTTGTGTGCGTGTAGCGCTCTGTTTGTTGTAATTATTTTCTCCCGAATCTCTGTCTCCCGGTCTCCTTTATTAGACATCATTATCCCCAAATACTTAAATTTACCTACTTCTTCAAAAGAGTGTTCCCCAATTTGTATTTTGGTGTTCCCCACTCTTTTTCCTAAACGCATTATTTTTGTTTTATTCGTATTTATTTTTAGTCCAATTTTTTCTCCTTCTTCTACTATCTCATCGAGCATTCCCTCCATTATTTTTCTATTTTTTGTTGCAAGGACTATGTCATCTGCATACGCAACTATCTGACCCCCTCTACTCCTTAGTGTTCCTTTGTTTACCCTTCTTATTACGTATTCTAACGCCAGGTTGAATAAGGTTGCTGATAAACTATCTCCTTGTCTCACTCCTTTGTTGATTTCGAACTCTCTGGTTTCTCCTTTTTGCGTTTTTATATTGGTTGTTGTTTCAAGCATTGTCATCTTTACTAATCTAATCAGTTTTTGATCTATTCCTAGTTCATTTAGGGCTGCCAGCAGTCTTCTCCTATTGATCGAGTCGAAAGCCTGTTTGAAATCAATGAAAAGTAGCTCGATATCTATTTTGTGTTCATGTGATTTTTCAATTATTTGTTTTATTGTGTGTATTGCATCAGTAGTGGATCGTCCTCGGATAAATCCACATTGGTGTTGTCCTATTATGTCTTTTGAAGCTTCTTCCATCCTTCTTTGTATCATTGTCGACATTATTTTATATGTGGTGTTTAGTAGTGTAATTCCTCGATAGTTTTCGCATTTATGCTGGTCTCCTTTTTTGTGTATGGTTATTATTTGACCACTGCGCCATTCTTTCGGCATTCTTTCTTTTCTCCATATTTTTATTATTAAATTATATATATATTCATGTAACTTATTTCCACCATATTTTATTAGTTCTACTTTTATATCGTCCCTTCCTGGTGCCTTTCCATTCCGTCTTGTATTTATTATTTCTTGGACTTCTTCAAATGTAGGTTCTTCTGTTGATCTTTCTACTTGTATCTCATTGTGTATTTCGTTTTCTGTTGTTAGTTGTTGGGGGTCTGTTAATAATTCTTTGAAATAGTCTTCCCATACTTGTTTATATTGGTAATCATTCTCTGTTTTATTGCCTCTGCAGTCTCTCATGTTGTATATTTTTGTTTTGTTTGTTCTATTTTGTTCTCTTACATTTTGGTAGAATTGTTTCGTGTTCTTATTTGTTCTTTCTTTCTCAATATCCTTTATTTTATTTTCTACCCAGTCCTTTTTGCTTTTTCTTATAATTTGATTACATTCTTTTCTTAATCTTTCGTAGTCATCCCTATGTTCTCTTTTGTTAGTTTTCAGCCACTTCAGTCTTGCATTTATTTTCCTTTTTACCATTTCCCGACAGTTTATATCGAACCATGCTTTTTTGTTATTTTCTTTTTCTGTTCCTATCCATTTTTCTGCTGCCTGATTTATAGCTTTCTTTATGTTATTCCATATTACTTCAACATCTTCCTCATTGTTTTGCTCTCCCAGTTGATTCTCGATCTCTTCGACGTATTTCTCTCTTGTGTTCTCGTTGTTGAGCCCTGTTACCTCCCACCTGTTCCGTACCTTTCTTCTTATATTGTTTCTTCTTATTTTTTGCATTATTGTTGCGGTTACCAGATAATGATCTGTGTCTATACAGGGACCTCTGTAGGTTCGTACATCTTTAATTGCTGATTTATGTCTTCCTGAGATCATTACATGGTCTATTTGTGTTTGTGTTCTTTGGTCCGGCGATGTCCATGTTATTTTGTGTAATCTTTGATGTTTGAATTTGGTACTGCTTATTGACATATTTTTACTTGCTGCTATTCTGCACAGTCTTTGCCCATTATCGTTGGTTCTCTCGTGTATGGTATGTTTCCCAGCTACTTCATTTATGTAATCTTCCTTACCTATTTGTGCATTAAAATCCCCTAGTATCATTATTATATCTTCTTTAGGTATATTTTCTATTTCTTCCTCTAGTTTTTCATAGAATTTTATTTTTTGTTCTTTCGTGGCGTTTTCAGTAGGCGCATAAACGTTCAGTAAAGATAATTTGAATGGCTTTGTATCTATCCTTACGTATGCTAGCCGTTCATTTATTGGTGTGAATTCTATTATTTTCTCCCTTAGATCTCCGGTTATTATAAAAGCTACCCCATACTGGCCTTGCGCTTCGTCACCTGAGTATTGCACGGTGTACTTTTCTTTATCTATTATGCCGTTTCCTTTCCATCTTGTTTCTTGTAATGCAACTACATTTATTCTGTATTTTATTATTTCTTCTGCTATTTCTTGCATTTTTCCCGGTTGTAGCATTGTTCTGACATTCCATGTACTTATTTTGATATCTTTTTGTTTCTTCTTATTTCTTAAGTTTCTTTTTTCTTTTTTTGTTTTTTTAAATTTCATCTGAGATACATATTCTTCTATTGTATTGTGCTGAGTTACTTTTGCTTGTCCTTTTTCTTGCCTTGTCGTTATATATTTATTTTCCTCTGCATCATCGTGGTTCAGTTTTTTGACTTTAATTCTTCTTTTTCTTCATCCCACACCCACATTGTTTCATTAATTTTCACCTTATTGTAATATATTTTAACCTGATTTCCTTTTTCTTTTTCTTGTTTTGCAATTTTTCTTATTTCTCTTTGAATTTTACGCTCTTTGAATGTCATGAATTTATCTATGTATATATTTTGACCTTGTAGTTTACTCTTTGCATTAAAAATTTTGTGCACATCCTGTTCATTCTTTACTTTTACTATTGTTATTTGTTTTCCTGTTTCTTGTTTGGTTTTATATGCTTCAGAAATGCCTACTGAAATATTTAATTTATTAGCCATAAAGTCTTCTACTCCTTTTAAAACTTCTTCTCTTATTGTCAGACCTGTTATTACCAATTTGAGTTTGTTCGCTTCCTTCTCTCTTTTATCTTCTTTAATCTCGAGTCTTCTCAGCCTTTCTCCTAATTCATTCTTTTCTTTATCCCATTTTGTTTCTTTACTTTTTATTTGTTCAATTTCTTCGTTAATGTCTTCGATATTTTTTAATATTTTGTTAAAAGATCCCTCCATGTCTTTTCTAATTGCTGCAATTCCTTCCTTTGCTTCTGCTCTTCCGTTTTCTAGCTCAGTTTTTATCTCTTTGTAGTTGTTTGTTAATTGTGTTAGAGCCGCGTTTATTCCTCTCATTATTTCTTCCATCTTTATGTTGTGCTCTGTGCTTTCACCTAAGTATGAAACGCTCTCTGGGTCTTGTTTAAAAACTTCACTTTTCTTTTCTGGGGATTTTTTTATTATTGTGCTGCTCTTGAAAATTTTATTTCGTTCTAATTCTTCTTCGTCTTCCTCTTCTCTTTTCCTTGTCACGCTGTTACTTCTATTTCTATTCTCCTTACTATTATTATACATTCAAACTAAGTATTTATACCTACGATTGATTATTCTTAAATCTATTTCTACTCTTAAAATACTTTCTTATTCTATACCACCTTTACTTAATATTTACTTATACTATTTGCACTTAATTAAGAAAAATTAACTTAAATTAAATCAAAATATTAGATTAAATTATATGTCTCTTCCTATAGCTACTGACGTCTTTTTCTTGCTCTTTCGACTTGATATTTGTTGTTTTAATGCCCACAAAGGTATGTGTTACAACTGCCAGGTGTGTGTTGTACGTAGCGTCTTGGTCTGCGTGTGGGTGTGGCAAGAATGGCTGTAGTTACGAGAATGTATCCAAAAGTGCTATTTTCTAAAAGGATATCTCGGCAAGTCCTTTTCCTTCGCTGTTTCCTTTGGACCCTTCCTTCTTGTTTTGTAGGCCACGTATACTTGCTTTCTCTCGCAGGTTGGTTGATTATGTACATAAAAGAATTCCTAGGTTATTTCCCGAAAGTTTATATTTCACCTTCTTACCGGAATAAAGTCCCAGAAATTTTTAATTCTCTGGGTTCTTTTAGCATTTATTAATCTTTCCTTATCTTTTCCTGGTTTTATTTCTTATTTTTTCTATGTTTTTTCACTTTCTTAATTATTTACTTTGACAGCTCAACGTATTTAATAATATTATATTTATTTAAGCTATTATAATGTTTGCGAAATAATGTGAAGTGAGTACAATGTCAAACATTTTTTGTATTCACTGATAAACTGAAAATGTAAGGTTATGGAAATTATCTATTATTAACTGACAGATAAATAGATTTTGTTTTAGTAAAATAACAAAGATTCATAAAGAAAGAGATAAAGAAGAATCTTAAATTCAGTTTATTTAGGTATGATAATAATATTATATTGTATTCTAGTATATTACATTTAAAATGTATCTTTTATAACTTTATTTTGATATTAAAATTTTAGTTATTGGACTACTTAAACTCAAGATTTTTCATTTCCTACCCCAGAGATCTGACATTATATATATATATATATATATATATATATATATATATATATATATATATATATATATATATATATATATATATATATATATATATACTAACTATTTTAAATACTATTTTAGCCAAGAACAATGCAGAACTTAGATGATATTATAAAGGTTCTTACTAATCATAAGGATCAGTTGCTCTCAGAAAATGGAAAATTGAAACCTCCTTCAGATTCCATATTGACAATTTTGCGTCAAGAGTTACTCGGTACAATTACTAATAAATATTTATACACAATTGTACTATGTGACAGATATAATATTAAGAAATTATTAAATATTGAAAATGATGAAACAGAAAGTTTTAATACAGTAAATGAAGGAAAACAATCTGAAGAAGAAAACAGTTCAAGTAATTGATCCAGTAGTGAAGATAAAGTTATATTAAAATTTGAAATATGTCTGTCACAGGAAGAATATTTAAAAATTATGGCGGTCGAGAAAGTATATAAAGACAAAAAATCATATCGTTCGTATCAAATATTGCCTAGCAATAAATGGACATCAATCATTGCACATCACTTTTGGAAAGAAACTAAATTACCATGTTGTCTTGTCTTTAAAAGAGCAAAAGTAACCCCTTCAGGGGCAAAACATATTGTAATATTTGGTAGATGTAACGAATGCGGTTCTATATTTAACGGCTACGTATCTCAACAATCTGGCAAAATGCAATCTAATATAAAAAATGTTTACGTAGAATGTGTGTATAAACGTGTTTTTGAAGCTGCTCATGTACAAAACAAAAAACGTCAGCTTCGTGCTGAAAATCGGAAAAATGTTGCTAAAAAAATATCAGAAACAAGATTTTCAGCTAGTGCATATAGACGGCTAGAAGTTGATAAATTTGTGGATTTTGAAGATTGTGAACCAAGTATTTTGCCGAACATGGTCACTTTAAGAGTAGCAAAAAGCGAATATATTAATAAGTTGAGATTAAATAAAGAACCTCTACAAGCATTATTATTAGCAAAATATACACCACCTTACTCAAATTTTATCAAAGACCTGGGTTTAGACAGATTTTGCATTCATTACTGGAGTTCGTTTCAAGTGCAAGTTTACAATTCGTATTGTAAAAATGTGCAATTTTCAAAAATTATTATTGACGCAACTGGTGTTGCTGTAAGAAAACTAGAGACCCGGAAGAATTAAATTAAAAGTAATTTTTCTTTACGATGTAGCAGTTCAAGATACAATAACAGATATGCAATACGCTGTGTGCAATATGCTATCAGAACGTCACGATTCGACCAGTATTTATAACTGGTTATCTTTTTGGTTACGTGACGGTGCCATGCTGCCTAAAGAAGTAGTACGGGACATGTCTATTGCCCTTTTATCGGCAATAATAAATACATTTACAGATTTTCCTTCCTTAGAAATGTATTTACATTCAATACATAATTTACTAATAAATAATATTAAAGGTGAATTTCAAGTAAATAGATGCTATATTCGATGTGATGTAGCTCATGTCATGAAATTAATGGCAGGATTTCATTCGTTACGAGGAAAATCAAAAAGAATTCGGCACTTCTATTTAAGATCAGTAGGGCAGGTTATATTATCTACAAATATTGAACAAGCGAAAGAGCTATTAACACATATATTTATCGTTTCATTAAGTGAAATGGAAGGTCAGCATAACAATGATGATTTCCAGAGCACAGCGTGCGAAAATTCAAAAAAAGCTTTAAAAATTGCTATTGCTTATGAAAATTTAGAAATTGAAAAATACGTGGATACCGAATATGTTGAGATACATTTTAATAATTCTAATAATGATACTAATAATGCTGACTGCAATTCAAATTTTTATACTTGGGGCGTTACAATTGTAGAAAATATCAAAAGCAGCATAGTTGAAGGAGATAGAGAAAATTTGAAATACAACAGATTTATTAAGATTAGTAAAGCTATTACCACTGTGGACTAATATATTGAAAAATTATTTTAAAGGATGTAGTTCAGTGGGATCTAGTACAGCTGTAGAGAGCAATATAAATGATATAAAAAACAGAATATTTTCGTCCTACAATTTACCAATGAGAATAGATGACTTTATTTTACTACACATAAACTCTCTCAAAAGTACAATGAAACTGGCCACATCGAATTTTCTTCAAAAGCAAGAAATACAAACATTAGAAAATGAGGCTTGCTTGACACCTGAAAGAGATAAAAGTTGTCCTGAATGTGAGTTAGGCTATTTTCCAACGGAAGTTAATGGATTAAAATGCAATTATTGTAACATACTAATTCACAGTAAACATGGTTGTTCAAAAATTGTAAATGACAATGATTCACACGGAAAAACGCTAATAGTATGTATAAATTGCTCAAAAAAGTCAAATTTAGAAAAAGCTTCAGATATTGAATTCAGCAAAGAAGAAAATTGGAAAGGAAAAAATATTGATACTAAAGGAAGAAAGCGTTCATCGTATCTAAAACCTAATGCGGAATGTAATGAGTTAATAGATTTAAGTCAGTCGACTAATGATATTCCTATTGGATTACTGCGAAACGGTAATTGCACTGGATTAAAACCAATCAAGATAAAAATACAAAAATATGTTTTGTCAAATACGTGTGGATTTGATGCTGTTGCTCAAATATTATATACTTCTTATTGTGATAGTCCAAATAACAAAGCATATATAGAAGAAAATAATAATAACTTAGCTACATTAATTAAAAATATGATAATCATATTAATAATAAATTTTATACTCTCCGGGCTCAAATATTAAAAAAACATTTTTAAACATGATGTATTACCAAATAACATTATACATATATCAACAGATTGCACAATTGAGTATTTATTTAATAAACTCGCTGAAATTAACGAATTTGAACACTATCATTTACATTGAGACATGTCAAGCAAGTAATTGTAAGTTTGATATGGAGCATAGAAATGCAGTGTTAGTTGTAGAATTGAAAAATTTAGACGATATGGCAAATTTCCAAGATATTTTGGAATCAAATATTAAACATTATAACAAAAAAGTTAGAAAATGCAGAGTTTGCGATAATGGCATTATAAAATCTACATATACATTAAATAAAAATATAATTTTTATTGAATTAATATACCAAACTGGCTTCGTTCCAGAAATAAAATTAAGTGCTATACAAAGAAGTATCAGTATCGATAATAATAGATATTATTTACGAGATGCCATTGCTTATGTAGGGAATACATCATCGAGTATTAAATGTCTTGGACATTTTAAAGCCTACTGTCTACGATTTACTAAATGGGAGTTATATGATGATCTTCTAGATAAAAAGCAGATTCTAATACTAATGCAAAAATTCAACCCCATTTAATCATATTTAGTGTTTAATTTGTTTTATTGATATATTATATTTTATTTTGTTTAATTTGAGGATATATTTTATTTTGTTTATTATAATAAAATTATAAAAGCTATTTAAATACCTATCTACTTCTATTTTATTTACAAATTACCCTTTTTGCTAATATATTTTCTTAATGGATGTTTCTATTTCTACCTATTTTTTCAAATTAATATTTGAAAATTAAAATATAATTGTAACATTTTATTTATTAATTACTCTGTCCCAATTCCATTAATTTATATTTATAATTGTACCTATTTCTTATAATAAATATTAAATACATCAAATATAATTATTACCTAAACTTAATGTTCAATACATGAGAAATATTAGGTACATTAAACGAAAAGGGTACCTATTTAACTAGAGCCATTATACCGGATGGTGCACAGCAGGTGCGAACATAGAGATTTAACATTAGTTATTAGTTTTGTTCAATTTCCTGTATTCTTAATTAAAATACGGCACAATATAGCACAAACCGAGCACAAACGTTTGATGAAATAAAATTGTTAAAAAACACATTCGGCGGGCTAAGCGTTAAGTTGGCCTCCTGGTCTTTATTTCATAATAACATATAAACAAAAGTAGCACGAACGAAATAAAATACAGCACAATGTAGCACAAACCGAGCACAAACGATTACTGAAATAAAATTGTTAAAAAACATATTCGGGGGGGCTAAGCGTTAAGTTGGCCCCCCGGACTTTATTTTATAATAACTTATAAACAAAAGTGGCACAAATGTAATAAAATACGGCACAATATAGCACAAACTGAGCACAAACGATTGCTGAAATAAAATTGTCAAAAAACACATTCGGGGGGCTAAGCGTAAAGTTTGCCCCCTGGACTTTATTTTGTAATAACTTTTTAACTAAACCAGCACAAACGAAATAATAAGCGACACAAAATAGCACAATATGAGCACAATCTAACAGATTGCTATAAAATTAAAAAATATTACTTCGGGGGGGCAATTTAACGGACCCATGATCTGTGCGTGTAGTAGTGTATAAACTTGTTATATATCTTGATTAAAAATAGTATATATTAATTAAAAACAACAAAATGGGAACGCGATTTCAAGTTTTTACAGGGAAATTTTCTATCATCGACAAACTTTTCGTTATTAAGAGTTGGACCCTAATATATAGCGACAAAGTTGTTGTACCCATATCAAAGTTGTTTTTTTATTAAAACATTTCTTTTCTAAAATGAACTGGTTCCGAGTAAAACGAATGTAAAGTTGAAGAATGTTAGTGTTGCTGCGCGATACGTGCGGACGTCCTAGCTTAAATGGCAAGCCGAAGTCTTCTTTTGATACTCGATGCACTTTTTAATATAATATAATTTGTAAACTATAAAAATGGAAAAATCCTAAATCTAGTAGAATATTTTTAAAATATACACTTATGCAGCACTCAATGTAGAACTGTACGATACCAGCGCCACCTACTACCTAATTTCGAGAATGTCAAAATGTTTTTGTAAAAAGAGACAAAAAGTGAAATAAATTAAGTATATTAATTAATTTTATTTCTCTAATTTGCAATATTTTTTCGAAAGCCTGTGAACCACCGTTTCTGGTATAATACACCTCCTACGTCTTCAGTGTAATTTAAAATTCAGACCTTAATATCTCGCTTATTTGGAGAAGTTATTAACTCGGATTTTCACATAAGGTCTTATATTTTTATGTACTTCAAGAAAAAATAAAAAAATACTTTTGAATAGCCTATTGGAGAAATTTTATTTTTAGCTATAGTTGTTTACAATTATTTTGTAAATGTAAATTTACTATATAGTAATCTCATTGTTAAATTTGATAAATGTAATGTTCCATCTTTGCAACATATTTTATTTCTACTCAAATTATCAAATTTGATCTATGACTTTCAGGTGCTTGGAATATGATTTTATTTATTATTTGTATTCATTTTTAAATTTTTGTAGGTACTGTAAGAATTACGAGGTATGAAAATCAAATTATTTGGATTATGTACAATAGTAACAAATGTATACCAGTGGCCTTTGTGTGTGTTTCCAATAAGCGGCAGGTTGAACTTCTTCAAACGTTTAATACGACAATAAATACGACATAAAATATATTTATTCTTTGTATCTACCTTTCTACAGACTCTTTAATCTAATTTCATAGAATATGTGATAAATGTAATGTTCCATCTTTGCAACATATTTTATTTCTACTCAAATTATCAAATTTGATCTATGACTTTCAGGTGCTTGGAATATGATTTTATTTATTATTTGTATTCATTTTTACATTTTTATAGATACTGTAAGAATTACGAGGCATGAAAATCAAATTATTTGGATTATGTACAATAGTAACAAATGTATACCAGTGGCCTTTGTGTGTATTTCCAGTAAGCGGCAGGTTGAACTTCTTCAAATACGACATAAAATATACAGACTTTTTAATCTAATTTCATAGAATATGTGATATGTTGTAATTAAATAACATTCCCAAAATTTGAAATGGTACTCGGCAACACCCACTTTTTCTCGAAGATTCGATCCAACTCTCGAGTTCCCTCGCCTATCAGCAACGGGATGCACGGCACTGGCACGGGTGAGGGGGGCAGGGGCGCAAATTTTGATGTTACTGAATTTAGTTTTTCACGCACAATGCGAATCTGCAAAAAAATTTGGAGTTCCGATTTAAAATTTTGATGTCACTTGTTTTTTACGTGGAATGCGAATCTGAAATAAAATTTTGGGGTTCCCATTTAAGATTTCAAACTTATCCCCGCCCCACCCCCCCAGGGTTGGGGTGGGAGGGTTGTATTTGGTGTCATTGGATGTCCCCCTCGAAAATATTTTAGTCGTGTTTTTTGGATTTTTCATCCGATGCTTCGTTTTCGAGATATTCCTAAACGCAACTTAAAACGCCCCACCATGTATATATATATCAAATAATTGTCAAAATAATGTAAGCGCAAGGAACAAGTCATACGTGTTCAATTGGTTTTATTTGTATAAGAAAGTACTGTGGTGCCCACACCAGATTTTTTGTATTTATACTTGTGTGACTTTATGTTTTCGGCGTTTATTTATTGATTATTTGTATAATTATGTATTGTTGGGTTAAAAAGCAGCCAATAATAGGCGTTTATACGTTTTATGATTGTGATTTCTTAAATCATGATTCGCTTAAACATGATTCGTTTAAATCATGATTAAAATGACATATCAAAGAAAAATAAAAATGAATCATGATTTAAATTCAATCCATAACCTCACATATTCCTTACCAGTAGCATTTCCATTGTTTACATAAGGAAATGTGTGATGTTGCATAATAATATTTATATCCTTAAATTGAGCATAAAGCATATTGAAAATTCTTCCCGCCATTTTATTTGCCATTTGAATCATAGAAATCAAGAAAAAAGTAATATTCAGAAGGGAAAGGGAAATGCAGTGCTTGATCACAAAAATGAAAGAGTGGGGATAACGAATAACGAACGAAGAAACATGATTGTTCTTGATCATATTAATTTTGATCACTGTGAATACGAATCATAGTTCAAAGAAACACGCCTAATATACATTATTATTATTATTATTGTTACATTTCTCTGTATTTTTACAGGTATTTATATTTAAACTTACGGCCAAGAGGCAAGTAAGAGAAAATGTTTAATTTAAAATTTGTTTCTACTCCTCTCCCAGAACCCTTCGAACGATGTTACATGTATGTAGAATAATTGCATGTTGTATCAGCATATAAAGTGTTTTTTTTTTCAGCTTTAATGTGTCCAAGCTCTTGAGGAGTTTTTTTGGTATTTCCCCTTTGCATCCCAGAACTATTGGAATTATTTGAACACGCTCCATGTTCCACAATCTTTTAATTTCATCCGCAAGAGGTAGGTATTTATTAATTTTTTCCGTGTACTGTTTATCTGTATTGGCACATAATGGAACAGCTATATCAATAATGTATGTTATTCTCTCTTGCTTGAGTGTAAGTACAATGTCCGGTATGTTGTTGTCTATCGTGTTATCTGCAATTTTTTTTCTATCCCAATATAGTTTTGCATTGTTGTCTTCAGTCACTGGAGTTGGTTCATATAGGTACTATGGAACGTGCTCTTTGAGGTGCATGTATTTTTTTCGTAGTTCTTGGTGGATTATTGCGGCTGCCTTATTATGCCTATCTAAATACTGTTTGGGTGCGAGAACAGAACAGCCTGCTTTAATGTGGTCTAGGGTTTCCTCCTTTTGATTGCACATGCGGTATTTTATGTTGGGGATTGTATCTTTTATAATGCGGGATCTGTAACTTCTTGTTGATATTATTTGATCCTGAATTGCAATTGCGAACCCTTCTGTTTCATTGAACAGAGCACCAGATTGTAGCCATATATTGGATGCCGCTGTGTCTATGGTTTCACATTCTATATTTGCGATGTATTGCCCATGTAAAGCTTTAGAACGCCATTATTCTCTAAGTTGAGTTGTTGTTAGAACATCAGCAGCATGATGCATGTTGGACTCTTGTGCTCTTACATAAAAGTATTCTCATAAGATCTCTATTTGCTTCTTACATTGGTCGTATATCGTAACTGTATGTTAGTATACCCATGGCGTATGCATTTATGGCTTTTGTAATATTCCTCGCAGATAATCCAGATTTTAGTAATGCACGAAGTCTATTGAGATATGTAGTTGCAAGTGTCTTTTTGCATTCCTTTTGTTCAATTCCTTGTTGCAAATATTTATAGCTTTCGTTCTCCTTCATTCCACTGACTTCTCCCTGGTTCATTATTTTATATCCCATATTCTGTTTCCACTTTCCTCTCACTATACTTCTAACTTTACACTTATCGAGTCCAAATGCCATTGAGATGTCGGAGCTGAACTGGCCCACACAATCTAATAGTTTTTTAGATGTTCTTCTTTACTGGAAAAAAGTTTCAAATCATCCATGTACCAAAGGTGGGAGATTTGCTTTCCTAATATGTTATACCCTTTGTTTTGCTTGTTAAGGTAAGTTGTTAAAGGTTTTATTGCTAAGCAAAACCATAGTGGGCTAAGAGCATCTCCCTGAAAGATACCTCTATTAATTTTTATGTGTCCCACTTCATCTCTGCCATCTGTGGTAGTTAATATTAGTGTTGTGCTCCATAATGTTTTAGGAACTCAATTAAGTGATCTTTGATTTTATATAGTTTAAGGGTTTCAAGTAGCCATGAATGCGGTACACTATCAAATGCCTTTTTATAATCTATGTAGGCAATATTGTAACAAGTACTAAGTCAGCACAATATAGATCACGTAATAATTAGGTAATTAGGTCAAATCATATAAATAATATTGTTTACTTGTGACACTTATTTTGCTGACTTAGCACTTGTACAGATATATATATATATATATATATATATATATATATATATAAGTGCTAGTATGTAAGTTAGGTAGTTAGTTAATTCCGGGTTATGCCAAATTAAGTTTTGAGTAGTTCTAAAGGTTAGTGTGTACATTCAATAAGTGCCAGATTGCCGAGTCCGTTTCCAGCTGACCAGAAAGAAGTGTAAAGTCAAATTGTGTGTAAACTGTATGTATTTATTTAAAGTTCGGGCAAATATTGAAGGGTGGACTGACTCCAACACACTAGACCTTGTAAGATTAAAACTAAAAAAAGACGCTTTTGACTTCTACATGGAAAATATAGAACTACACGAAAAAAATATAACATTAAAAAAATTTATAAAAGCGTTCGTAGACAAATTTGGAAAAAAGAGAATTCCCGGTCAGATTTATCAAGAGATTGCGAGTGCGCAACAGAATGTCAGTGAAACGGTGCAATAATTCGCCACGAGATTAAGAGCGTTGAAGAAAGAACTCATGCGAGGAGAAGATATAGATGAGAACACGGCCGCTAAATTAGTCCTGTACCAGTTTAAAGCGGGCTTAAGAAGGAATATTAAAAAATATATACGGGTGATCATGGACACAAAGGAAGATTTAACATTTGATGAAGCAGTGGCTATAGCGGAACGGGAAGAACTGGAATTAAGCCGTGAAGCGTTTGGAAATTTAGAGATCGCGGCAGTGAAAAAAGAACCGAGGCAGAATACGATTAGGAAATGTTTCCGTTGCGGCGCCACTGACCATCTGCAAAGAGATTGCAGGAGAAGCGAAGGTTGCAGGCGTTGTGGGAAAGCAGGACACATCGCTATCGGATGTCGGGAGAAAATAGGAAACACCAGTAATACGTACCAAAACAATGCATACCCGCCAAGGTATCGGAATCCACCACCAAACCGGCGAAAAGAAGAGAATCCAAACAGGTACGCTCAGAACTATCGCTATCAGCCAAACTCACAACATTTAAACCAATAACCCCTCTTGCGTGCGCCCGACCGCAGGAGGTAGTAGTATCAGAAAATAATAACAAAATAATAATCACGCAAATTGATACAAATTCTAAATTAGACGATATTCCAAATTTTGTACTTGCAGTAGTAAATAATAGTATTTTTAAACTTTTAGTAGACACAGGGTCTGCGGTATCATTAATTAAGCATAAATTTATAAAAGGGCAGCAGATTAAGTCAAAAAATGTTGGTACATTAACATCAATATCAGGTTGTGAGCTAGCTAATTTTGCACTAAGCAGTATAAATTTTTATTTTCAAAATTCGCATGTTTCTTTTGATTGCATTGTTTGTTCCGATGACCTAAATTTAGAGGCAGACGGTATTTTGGGTCGCGATTTTTTTAAATATTTTAAAGCAACGATAGATTACAGTAGTGAAGAAATTTTGTTAGGAAACATGCGTATCAAGTTACTGACAAATAGCGATATGAATGAGGTGCTGACAGCAGCAAACATAAACTCAACGACACCGAATGACGCAACGAAACTGGATGACGCAACGGCACGGGATGACGAGATGGCTAACACTAAGGTATCGGATATGGAAGCGGAAATTCGCAATTTGGAAATCGGCACGCTAAATCAACAGAAACCAGTCGCACAAGCCAGTGGATTGGTTAGGTTGAAGAGCACAGCAAAGATTCCTCCAAATTGTGAATTTGTGTGCACAGCTGTTCAGGATCTGATCAACCCTGGACACGATATTCTAGTGGAGCCAGAAGAAATTCACATCCATGGAATCATGGCAGCAAGAGTGATAACGAGAGCCCAGAGAGAGATACCGGTAAGGTTAATAAACATTTCTAATCAGGAAATTACTGTTTGCAAGAGAACAGTAATAGGTAAAGCTGAAGTGCTTAATGAGAGGCATCTGAGTACTGAGTGTACAGAAGCCAGAAATAAGAATTTGCTCACAGGTAATGTTATATGTGAAATACAGAGGACACATATTAACAGAGATTTAGCGCAACAATTCGATATAGATAACTTGGCAGATAATGTGCGAGATAAGCTGTTGAATCTGCTGAGGGAATACGAAGATGTATTTATGTGCGAAAACAGGGAGATACGATGTACACATCATGTAAAACACAAAATTATTACAGGAGATGTTCATCCTATAGCAAAGCCACCGTATCGAGTTCCATTCAGCCAAAAGGAGACGCTGAAAAAGGAGCTAGATAAGATGCTGGAAACAGGTGTTATAGAGCCATCGGATTCTCCATGGTCCGCACCAGTGGTCATTGTACCCAAGAAGGCAGAAAACGGTGAGCGAAAAATTAGAGTATGCATAGACTTTCGAGGGCTTAATAAGGTAACTAAGAAAGATTACTACCCTGTTGCAAATATGCAAGAAACCTTGGACCAATTAGGGAATGCTAACTTATTCAGCACATTAGATTTAGCATCCGGATATTGGCAAGTGCAGGTAGCAGAAGAAGACAAGGAAAAAACAGCATTCACGACCGACGGCGGACATTACCAGTTCACAAAAATGGCGTTCGGTTTAGCAAATGCACCCAGTACATTCCAGAGACTTATGAATAGCGTGTTAGCTGGACTTAGAGGTGAGAGATGTTTAGTTTATCTGGACGATGTAATTGTTTTCAATGGTGGAGGAGTGCAGGAGCATTTAGATCGCTTAAGAGAAGTCTTTAACAGACTTAGGCAGGCAAATTTAAAATTGCAACCAAGTAAATGTAAATTTTTAAAATCAGAAACAAAATATTTAGGCCATGTTATTAACGGTGAAGGCGTAAAACCTGATACCGATAAAATCTCTATTATTCAAAATTATCCTACACCAAAAAATGTAAAAGGTGTTAGAGCCTTTACAGGCCTCGTTGGTTTTTACAGACGTTTCATTCAAAATTTTGCAACAATTTCAAAGCCTTTGACAGAATTAACAAAAAAAGATAAAGTATTTATTAGGAGTGACGAATGTCAACAAGCATTCGACTCATTGAAAAATGCTCTTTGTTCCGATTCAGTACTTGCTCATCCAGATTTTACTAAAGAGTTTATCCTATCAACGGATGCCAGTGGAAAAGCTATCAGCGCTATTCTAAGCCAGAAAGTTGGAGGGTTTGAGAGACCAATCGCATTCGCTAGCCGACAACTCAATAAAGCCGAGATGAACTACACCACATCAGAATGGGAATGTCTAGCCGTATGCTGGGGCGTCAAATACTACCGTTGTTATCTATATGGATGAAAATTTACCATAATTACAGATCATGAGCCTCTAAAATGGTTAATGTCGTTTAAAGGTAACAACTCACGTTTAGCTAGGTGGGCTCTGACATTAAGTGAGCATGAGTTCAACATCATACACAGACCAGGGATAAAGCATATTAATGCCGATGTCTTATCCCGGATACCTATACAAGCGATTGAGGCAGAAAAAATCGTGTACGAGCCAGTATGGGACAGGCACGCAGTACTCGAAAAGCAAATCCAAGATCCAGAACTTCAAAATTTGAAAAACAACACCGAGTATTTCACAGATACGCAAGGGCTACTTTTCAAGGAAAAATCGGGGGAAAACAGGCATCATAGACTGGTGGTACCAGCATCTATGACGTTCCAGGTAATGAATGATTACCACAGCCTACCATTCGCTGGGCATCAAGGATTCGAGAAGACTGCAAAAAGAATAAAAGAAAAATTTTTTTGGAAGAACATGACCAAAGATATTGAAGAATTCTGCAGTAAGTGCCATTCATGCAACGAAAGAAAAACATCTCCTCATCATAAACCAGCACCCCTGCAGAAATTCGTAGAAGTCACAGCACCGTTACAAAGAGAGTCGATGGACGTTGTAGCACGAGGGAGAGGTGTATAAGGTGTGAAGTTAAATAACAAATTTATCCAAAGTCGAACAGCAATAAAATAGTGGTTTTCGGTACTTACCGTTCTTTCCTTCTGACCTGGCTTGGGCTGTGGATCAGCTGACTGGTAACAGGCACACTCACAAGGGTTAACGACCGTCGACCGGGGAAGTTTAGGTAAAGATAACAAGTAAAACCACACTCGTGAAATAGACAAATAAAGATATATTAAAAAAGGTAAAATTAATAGCAAGTAAAAACAAGTAATGCTTAAATTCAAAAAGACACGAAGCTACACAAAGTTGATGAAACAAAATCTTATATCACTGTTACAAATATTACTAAAATGGATCACGACCGATAGCTTCAAGGGCTGGTTACAGAGTGATCTCCAATGTTTCCAAGTTTGAGCAGCATCATCATAGAGTGGAGTTGAGGGGGTTGGAAATGGTTCAGCGAGTCACGTAGCCACATATTAGTTTCTCACAGTTTTTAAGCTGTGAGAAACGCAGACCAGACCTAACACGTGCACTCTAATCTGGGGTCAAATGTCAAGCTAACAGAACTAAATCAGAGGGTGTGTTGCGGAAACATATATAAACTATGAGCCGAAATCTTATATTTAAAAAGGCAAAAGATAAGGGAAGAAACCTATAAATTTGAGAAGTTATGGACGGCGTCGCTGGTTAGGCTCTGTGACACCATGATATTCTTAGAAAGTCTAATTAATTAGATAAATAATTCCAGCTCTGGTTTAGCTCTGTTACAACGTGGTAGGACCTTTCGCAACAAGTATGAAAGGTAACAAATATATTTTAACTTTTCAAGACCAATTCACCAAATACCCGGAGGCATTTGCAATACCAGACCAAAAAGCACATACGATAGCAAAAATTATGGCCCAGGAAATATTTGCGAGGCATGGAGCACCCCGACAACTATTAACCGATTTAGGAACAAATTTTACATCGCAAATATTTTAAGATTTTTAGAGTGGAGAAACTGCAAACCACTGCGTACAGGCCGCAGACGAACGGAGTGATAGAGAGAAGCCACCGTGTATTCAAGGATATTCTGTCGCACTTCGTAAATCGTGATCAGACTGACTGGGACGAGTGGTTGCCGTTCGTGTTACTTGCATACCGTAGCAGTGTACACAGTAGCACCAACGAGACGCCATTTTTCTTGATGCATGGGCGTGACATTGAACTACCTTACGATGACATCACGAGACCACAGACATTACGATATGATTACGATGACAATTACGCAGCAGAACTCGAGCAGCGGCTAAAAATAGCTTTCAACAAAGTACGTCAGCACCTGGCCAAGAGCACTGAAGCAGTACATAAACAATTCAACAAAAATGCAAAGCCTGCGGTTTTCGAGGTAGGAGACGCGGTGTACTTACATGACCCAGCGGTTCAAGTAGGTACATCACGGAAACTACATAAACCATGGACAGGGCCGTACTTAGTGTGTGAAAAAATGGGGCCTGTGAATTATAAAATTCGTAATAGGGAAGGAAAAATTTCAAACGTACATGTTAATCGCATCAAATCGTTCAAGGCACAGGTCGACCAGCAGTTGGTAAGAAATACCCCAATCCACACCCAAAGAACCGAAGAGGGTAAAGAAAAAGCAAACGACGCACTGAAATTTTTAGCAGCCATGCAAGGAATAGCCAAAGAACCAGAGCCAGTACTGCCTAGAACCCCCACAACACCGTATCACACACGGAGCAAGGGTCCAGCACCGGAATATCCGTGGGTACTTACACCTGGGAGACGATAGTTTTTTTATGTTACAGATGTCGCTTGAATATTTGATAGTCATCAGCATCCTCAGCGGAACACAAGCGCTGATTGGGTACGATTGTCGTGGACCGAACACAAACATCACCACCATATCCTTGAAAGACGTAGCGCCGTGTCCGGACCTGGACAAAGGGTATACGGAAATCAAGGCCAACGTGCAGATTCTGCAAGAAGATGAGTTCGGAAGTGTGCAAGTGTATGCTTGCATGGTTGAGGTTACTCGCCTCATCCAACACTGCGGCATGCACAGCCACACTTCATCGGTGCAGCAGGGCCTACTAACCTACATCCACGAAGTAGGGCCCACTGAGTGTCGACTGATGCACAGAACCAGGACGTTCAAGGGGTTGGGAAATGCGGTCATCAATAAACTGATTGTTAATGGGACCACTTCAGCTCCACTAACATTGGCCGGCAAATTAGACATTTCAGGCAAGTGTACCGGAGGCGTGTACGTAGAAGACTCCATTTCATACGAGGGGGTGGCGGTCCAGGCAACAGTCAAAATCACATTAAAAGACTATGCGGCGACAGTAAAGCTGGAATCGGACGAAATAGTATTAAGAGGAGGAATTACTTGTAAGTTTCTTGACGGTTACTGCATGGATACCGAGGTAGGTGAGACTATGTGGGAGCGAATTTCTAGAAGTCAATGCGATGGCAGCAGCATGTCGCTAATTTTTGAAGGAGAAGTTGGGCACGTGATTACAGAGGATTCAAAAATTTGGGGAACAAAAACAATACATTGTTGTAGAACAAGCTGAAAAAGTTTTTGCTGTGAAATTTGTAGAAAAATCAAATAATTGTAATCAAGAAATTTGGCTAACAGAACATCCAAAATTACTAGTTTCATTTAAAAAAGATTTTGGCATTAAATATTTGGTAAATGGGGTACAAAATCCGAAAAATATTAATCTTATGGCTTATTTAAATACAAAATTTTTATATGTAGAACAGGCTTTCAAGAGGGAAATAAGAGACATGTACAGTGACGTAATTCACAGGCAGTGCTTAATTCAGCGGGACATGCTGCGCAATCGACTGTTGCTCGCTCCACTATCACCTAACGCAGTTAGTACTTTAATTAAAATAGGTTAGGGTATGTAGGACGAGTCATGGTTGAGGTCATCCACATCATGCAATGCACACCAAGGGTAGTTCAAATTAGAAGAGCGAAGGAATGTTATAACGAGTTGCCAGTGCTTGCAGATGGGGAAGAATTATTCATGACTCCGCTAACACATATTCTGCAGAACAAAGCTGAGCAGATAGACTGCAGCCACCTTGCTCCAGCCCTGTACTTCGTCGAAAACAGATGGCTTGGCTACAGTCCGCAGTTAGCACAGGGCATCACACCAGAAGTCTTGGAGGTAGAGCAGGAGCCGTCGTTCAACTTCAAGCCCTTATACGACATAGGGAATGCAGGAATCTACTCCAAGACAGAAATAAAATCTGCACAAGATGCCCTAATCTTCGGACTGGAAAGGCAAGCCATAGCCAATATAATAACAAGACGGGTGGTCGGAAGGGACACTGCGGACCAAGGGCTGTCGACGTTAGACCTATTCACTAAAGGTGAATTGAAGAATCTAGCGATGTCTACTGTGAAGCAAATGTGGGGTTGGTTCTCCAGCTTAGGTATGTTTATGTCTGGATTCATCGGAGTTTACGCAATATTCAAAATTATAAAATTTGTATTAGATGCGTTGTTGAACGGATATAACTTATATAGTACAGTAGGGTGTTCTTTTGGAATAGCTGCTTGCTTATGGAATGCGCTGACGCATGTAGTGTTACATAATCACCATCGTAAGATGCGTCAGCCCAACCAGGACCAAGAGATAGAAAAAATTGTCGTAAATTCCGATAGCGAAACAGGAATACCTAGGGTTGTAGCACCCAGTGCACCCTCTGAAGAACCCCCCGGGGTTAAGAATATGTGGAGAGCGTAGGAGCTAGAGAGAAAAGTTATATATTATTTTTGGTTATGTTTTGTAATAGTTTAAGGAGGGCCACCAAATAGTACTGAGGGAATACAAAAAAGGAAAACCAACATTCAAGGGTCACCGAGAGTCAACAAGGCAGGCTGTGGGTCAAGGGTACCGACGGATCATGAATCACCGTGCTACCAGTCGACAACCCGGAGCCAACTCTCAAAGAAGGGAGGATGGCCCACAAAGAAATCCACAGCGCCAAAGAAGACCTACGGGACAACTTGGAAAGAAAACTGAACAGTATAGTGAACTATGTGCAGTGTTCCTCAGTACAAACATTAATGAAAGTGGTCCAGTAGAGACACTAAGTGAATTAGTTTAAGTGAAATTGTGCCCCTTCGGAGCAAATTTCTCAAAGAAGGGAGGAATGTAACAAGTACTAAGTCAGCACAATATAGATCACGTAATAATTAGGTAATTAGGTCAAATCATATAAATAATATTGTTTACTTGTGACACTTATTTTGCTGACTTAGCACTTGTACAGATATATATATAAGTGCTAGTATGTAAGTTAGGTAGTTAGTTAATTCCGGGTTATGCCAAATTAAGTTTTGAGTAGTTCTAAAGGTTAGTGTGTACATTCAATAAATGCCAGATTGCCGAGTCCGTTTCCAGCTGACCAGAAAGAAGTGTAAAGTCAAATTGTGTGTAAACTGTATGTATTTATTTATATTCTTTTAATATATTTTTGTATTACTATTTGTTATTTCGGCCTACTATTTCTATTGACTCCCAGTCTCGACAGGACCCTTTATTATTTTGTACCCCTTTTAGGAGGGTTACAATATTTAGTTCTTCTCGATTCTTCTTCGCAAGATTCATGATAATGGCATCAATCACAAGTTGTTCTTTACTACCTTGTGAGCCCTTCCGACATCCTTTTTGTTCTTCATCGAGTATTTTATTAATTTCCAGGTTTTCAAGAATTTTTTGTGAGATTATCGATGTTAACAATTCATATAGGGTCGGAAGACAGATGAAGGGCCTATATTGCGATGGGTCGGCTGCGTACATTTTTGTTTTAGGGATAAGAAAAGTGCAACCCTTGGTTAGAAAATTTGGCATTTCTTCTGGATTTTTCAGGATATTTGAGATATCTCTGGCATGAGGGAAACTTTTTAATCCAGAAATTTTGCAAATTATCCGGCCCTGGAGCTTTCCAGTTGTGCAGTTTTTTAATGGCTCTCTGTACGTCATTCTGTGTTATTTCCCAATTTAACATTGTCCGCAGACTCGAGTTATTGGGTTTTTCTTCCCTATACCACTTGTTCTGCTTGTGTTGCGCGGGCGTGCTCCAAATTTCGCTCCAATATTGTTTGACATCTGCAAGATTGGGTTTGGTGTTCGTTACATTGTTTTCTGTTTTGTATGATGTTACTTGCTTATAGAAACCTTTTTCATTTACTGCAAATAGATGGTTATTTCGTCTTCTTTTATCACTTTGCATGTGTGTTCGTCTTCGTGATGCCAGAGCTGCTAATTTCTGCTTAATAAAGTCCAGCACTTCAACTGTTGTAGGATTATCTTCGGATTTGTACTTTGTTATTATTTGTTCGGCAGATGTTCTGACCTTGTTACTTGGGTTTCAGTGTTGGCTTTGGGTGAGTATTCCTATTTCTTGCCTTAGTTTAGATATTTTTAGTTCCATTCTTTGTTGCCATGCTGGTGTTGTGCGTTTTGTTTTTTTCTTCCCATCTCTCACTGGTCTTCCTATGACTTGTCCATGTAAAGATTAAGCCGTTGCTGCGCCTACATATAGGAGTGTATGTATTTCCGTTAGCTCTGTTTCGCTAGTTATTCTGCTTTAAATAACTTTATCTATTCCACTTAGTACCTCATTTGTGTTATGGTTTGGTTTTAATTTAGGTAACCGGGGTCGTGAGGTAGGGTTCATATCTTTGTACAGCATGTATTGGGTGATAAATTCTTCTTCTGTATCACTTACTTCTTGCTCCTGTTTTTCGGGGTGCTGTTCTGTTTGGAAAGCTTCATTCATATTAGTTCGAAGTCCTAGTTCCATTGCAACCTCTTAACGGATTTTATTAATTCACTCAGCTGGTAGTCTTTTATTTCTGAAGATGGATCGTCGTTGGCCTATGCGGTTTTGTATTGTTTTTTTCCGCAGTTCAGGGAATTTTTCAAGTACTAGCCTGTGCAGCTCTTTACTGTATGGTTATGTTCGAGTTTCCAATAGAATTAATTTAAAGTAGCATCGAACCACGTACTCATTCTGTTTTGTTGTCCAAGTGGTTCTGTGCTTTGTTCTGGAAGATGTAGTGGGCTGAGTATTTGTCTCAGCAACATCTAGATCCTCGTACGCATGGGGTTGTTGATTGCGCAGTGTAGTTACCTCTCGTTGTCCAGGTTCATTGCTTTGGTTTGTTGCAGGTAAATCTTCAGGGTGCGTCCGATCCGGATCCTGCTGCTCCGGCACACTCGAATATCTATGGCGTCGAGTTCTAACCATGATTTTTACATTTCACCCTGTAAAGAGGTTTTGCATTTTATACCTCCTGCCAGGTTAATAATCAGCCGCTCCTGACATGGAGAACAGACGCTGTCTGGCGTCGCACACCATATCTGGTGGGTGTTCCCCTATCCGCCACCTGGGGAGGCGCCCCGTTTGGGAAAGTAGCGAAAACCCGTCCGGGGTTATTATTATTATTGTTAAAAAAGTTTTATCCTGCCAATTTCTTATTTTACGAATTTGTCAATATTTCTTGATATTTCATTAAGACTTCTGTTCTTAATTATTTGCAAGATTTTGCTCAAGAAAAAAAAACTGATTCATTTACCATGTAAGGCGTATTCAGTCAGTTGCAAAGATGCAAGCACTGTGCGTCTGTGCATGTTTCATTTACAAAAAAAAATAATTTGAATATATTTCAAAGATACATATTCTTCTTCACGTTGCCTGGAAAACAAAAGTGCTGTTTGTAAAAGAATATTCTTTTACAATTGTAGGAAAAATCAATTGTAATATTGGAAAACATACTTTTATTTGAAAAATTAAATACTAAATTTTAAAATAATTACAACTTGTGATACATGCGGTATTTTAAAATTTTAATTACAGTTCACCGTCACATGTGTAATAAAAAACTTTATAGAATATCAAAGAACTTATTAAATTATTCATTAAAAAAAACACTTGCGAATTCTCACTGAAAATAAATATTTTATATTTAGCATATGTAAAAAATGCATCAGATTTTTATTATTGATGTAAAAAAGTACCTGCATATAGAAATCAAATTTTTCTGTGCATTTATGCATTGGAGAAAAATATTTTGGTTATTTTTACCTCCCGCCACATCCAGTAAAGGAGGTATAGGAATCATGCTAAAAATTTGGTTGTGAGTTTTCAGAGAATGAGCACGTTTTAGGGGCTCTAGAAAACAATTTTAATGCTTTCGCGATGATGTCTGTCAGTCTGTCTGTGTTTGTGTGGATCTCTGGAGTTTTTCCTTTTTCCCCTTATATATATATATATATATATATATATATATATATATATATAAAATATAATACTAGATCAATTTAATCTTTAAAAAAAATATTTTATTTTAACTCAAGCAACTACAACGTGTTTATACTTTGATGTACAGAGCAGAATCTTAATCTACAAGTTACATATCTTTCTTTTATGTGCAGAATTTACCTTGCTAAGCTTTTAGTCCCACCTTACAGCGTGAGAAGTTGTCTGCTGTAACATATGTGAATTATTGTGCAATACAGGGCTGGACTCCTATATAACTTATTATACCGGGTGGTCCATCGGTCTGTATTTTTTATTTTATGCGATTATTATAAATGTAACCGAAATTTTTTTAGACAACGTTTATTTTGCATTAAAATGCCTATGCATCTGTAGTATAAGTTTTTATACCGGTTGCTCCATTTTCGCGCAATGGTATGCAACTTAGTATTTTTAAATGGAAAACCCTATACATTTTTATAAAATTTTAAAGATCTTATGTTTCTCTTTAAATAAGTTCTTATTCAATATAGCCTAAAATAATCAATAATCACGCAGAAAATATGCCATAAAATTGTGTGCAAATGTTTAAACAATCAGATTAGTTGATGTCACACAAGTAATAATTAATATTTGCAATTTTCACTTAGTTTAACAAGTTTTTTTTTTGTTATATTTTGTTTAGTAGTTGAACTAATGTTCAATTCGAACATTTTTTATAAATTTATTTATTGTTTTTAGTTTCATGGCATACTTTCTGTGTGTGATTCTTCATTAATAAAAACGTGAATAGTTCTATACTGATCATTTTAGGACTTTAATGAATAAGAACTATTTTAAAGAGAATCAAAACATCTTTCAAATTTTGCAAAAATATATGGAATGTTCCATTTAAAAATAAAAAGTTGTATATCATTGCGAGAAAATGTAACACCCGGTATAAAAACTTAAGAAAATTTAAATGAAGAGTAGGCGAATAGTACTACAACAAAAGCTCCCCAAATAGGCAAGCAGTGGGTTAACACTAATAATAAGCATATATGACAGGTGTGTCATGCAGGTTGCTAATTTATGAAAACTGATTTAAAATTGTTTCGACTATATTAAAATATACTTTAACCTCACAAAAGCTGGTTGGCAACATTGCACTTAAAGAAACTAGCTGACTATTTGTTTGTGATTGAGAAAAATCTCCAAAAATGAACAACATCTGTGATTGTTATTCCCAAAACTGAGCAGAAAGACAGTATAAACTCTCCTCTACAGGACAACATAAAAACCGTAACGTATCGATCAGTTTTAGAGCAGATTTGATGAGTTAAACACATGTACTTAACCCAAGGCCACACTCCCAACGAAGCTAAACGACTCAAGTAATTACTTATAGCTATCGCGCGTGCTCGCAACAGAACCAGCGCTCAGTGTTGCCAACAGTAGCAATAATTAAATATTTACAAATTATTAAAATGGCATCAATTGATGATATTAAAAAACTTCTTGACCCAATGAACCCTAACATCGAATGTATAAAAGACTCGCTTAACAACCTGCATAGTGCAAATGATAAAGTATCTAAAGAAAATAAGCATAAATATGAACACCTTGAGCAGGAATTAAAAATTAAAAACAAACAAATAGAGCAACTAGAACTAAAAACCCGAGAAAAAACTTAATATTTTTCGGAATAAAAGAATCATTAGAAGAGGATTTGGAACAAATAATTCTTAACTTACTGTTAAACGTCTTAAACACGAATAAATTAACCGCGGATAACATTGAAGTAGTACGAAGAATCGGGAGAAAAATAAATAACAAAATAAGACCTGTACTTGTTAAATTTAGCTCAAAAAAAATTAAAATTGAAGTATCGAAACAAGCTAAAATTCTCAGAGGTCAAAAAATTTACGTGGAGGATGATTTTCCTGCCTCTATGCTAGCAGAAAGAAAAATCCTGAAACAACATTTATCTAAAGCCAGAAAAGAAGGCTGCAAAGCTAATTTATACCAAAACATACTCTACGTGAATGGATCAAAATATACAGTTTCAGACTTTGCGGACATTGAAGAAGAAAATTCGCACGAATTCGATCAAGCACATACTAAAAGACTATCCATATCCTTGCAATCTCTACCTACCTACGCAAAGCCTGGCGTAGAGTTGAACCAAGCACAAGATTCTTCAACTGCAATAAACTCAACTATATACGCAAACAAAGGAGAGCAAACATCTACAATCAATACTAAAAATACTAACTCAAATAACATAGCTAATAAAACCCTTAAAACCCAAGAACATACTAAGGCGGAAGCAACTAGGAACAATAATACTGCAGGGCAATCGAATAAAAATACACCAAAGGCAGGGCCTCTAGACCGCCACATACAAACAAGGCTGCGTACTAACTCCTCTTCTTCAAAAAACTCGAACACAATACCATTGACAGAAAATGCACAAACATAATTTTCTGGAACATCCAAGGACTGAAAAACTTGTACAAACTATCCACTCACGAAGAAAACACAATATTACAACATGACGTGATATGCTTAGTCGAAACCTGGTGCAACTATAAATTAAAAGAAAATCCAGCATTTTTAAGTGAATACACCAGATATGAACAGCCGGCAGCTAAAGAAGCTTCCACTGGAAGAGCTATAGGAGGAATAATGCTATTTTCAAAGTTTCCCACCAACAAGATAACAACAATCGAAAAAGAAGCGCACTGGTTATTTATTAATCTCCAAAACAATGTTAAAAATATAATTCTTGGGATAACATACTTTTCACCCTCATATAACTATGTATAATGTTATGCTAGAACTTTTCTCTGATAGCTTGCAGAATATTAATGATCAATTTCCAGACCACGCTCTAATAGTGGGCGGTGACTTCAATGGCCGTATTGGAAATATGAACCAGATCGAACAAGAACTTGTCTCACACTCCTATCTAAACGCTCTAAGAGAAGTATGTGATACTAGACTAAACAAAAAGGGAAGAGATCTGCTCAACATAATGGAGGAACAAAACTTAATAGTTCTCAATGGAAGAACGGTGAGTGATACCCCGGCAAGCTTTACTTACTTAAGCGTACAAGGCAAAAGTATTATAGACTTAGTCTGGATTAATGTGAATGCTATACAACTAATGCTGGACTTAAATGTCAGTGATGAAATAATTATATCTGACCATTTACTATGCTCATTAAAACTTGTTGACATCATGCCCAGCAAAGGAAACCGCCATAAACTGAAACCTACAAAAATTGAAAAAACGATTTGGGATGTCGGTAAAGATGAGTCATATAAAAATGAAATACGGGATTCTGTCACTGATCTCTCTATTAACAACGAATACGATTACAAAAGATCAAAAATTAGGCTTGTATCTAGAAATATAGGAATCATACATACATTTACATTATATGATCAGCATCATCAGAAAACAAATAACAAACCATGGTTTAATGAAACCTGTCTCCAGCTCAAGAGAACCAATAAAAGAACCATAAGAAACTGTAAAAAACATAATTTCTCAGTCGAAACATTCCAAGAACATTTAGAAGCAAAAAATAATTACAAAACTTGTATAAACGAACAAAAGAATAAATACATTAATGACATTAAAGTAACTCTCGAAAATGTAAAAGACCTAAAACAATTTTGGAGAACCATCAAATCTCTAAATCCCTCAAATTATGTCACAAACCCAATAAATATAAATGAGTGGACAAATTATTTTCGAGGCTGGCATAATGACAAATTAGTAAACGAACAAGTATTTTTTGATGTACACCACCCATACCTTGACGACAACATAACAACCTATGAACCAAACATAGCAATACGAAACCTAAAACCAAATAAAAGTCCAGGTACTGACGGCATCCTTAATGAACAGCTACAAAATTTACCAACAGAAACAAAGGAATACCTCAAAAGTACGTTTAATAATTTTTTAAAGAACGAAAACTTGCCAACTGAATTAAAAAGCACAAAAATATCACTCATACATAAAAAAGGTAACCCTCTTGATACGAATAACTACAGACCAATCGCACTTATCAATACAATTACAAAGCTGTTCACGTACATTCTAAATTCCAGAATCCAAACATGGGTTGAAAGTAAAAATTTGTTGCCCGAGGCACAATCAGGCTTCAGGAAGAGGAGATCATGTATTGACAATATATTTGTTCTAAATACAATAATCAAAACAGCCCTCCTAACAAACAAGCAGGGCATATATGGTATATTTATTGACTTTAAAAAAGCCTTTGACTCGGTGTCTCATGAAATCTTATGGCTCAAGTGTTACCAACTAGGACTGAGCGGAAAATTGAGCCGACTATTAAAGAAAATTTATAACGGAGCCACCTTAAAAGTCAGCCTTAATCACAAACTATCGGATGAAATAAAAATAACAAAGGGCATACTGCAAGGTGAGTGCACCAGTCCTCTCCTATTCGCTCTATTTATCTCTGACCTTGAGACATTCATCCGAGGAAGAAATCTAGAGGGGTACTATATTAATCAAAAAACAGACATCTTATCACTCCAATATGCGGATGATCTAGTTCTGCTGGCTCACTCACCTCACGACGCACAAAGAAAACTCGCAGCACTGTCGGACTACTGTGACTCTCTGTAATTAGAAATTAACCCCGAAAAAACCAAGGTTCTTCATTTTCACTTGGGCAGACCTCCTAAACGCAAAATAAGATACATCTGTCAAAATAAGGAAATAGAGTACACAAAAACTTACGCATACCTAGGAACGATGTTTACAACAACCGGACTCTTTAATGAAAACAGCAAAATACTCCTTACAAAAGTATCCAGAGAAACCGGAGCTATCAAAAGTACGCTCGCCAAAACGAAACTGAACTGCTTGAACACCAACATAGAACTCTATAATTCCATAATATCGCCGACACTTTTATATGGAGCAGAAGTATGGGGCTCATCACAGGTGGATAGTAATGAAAAAGGTATGACACACTATTTTAAAAGCATATATTCCATGTCCAGAACAACTCCAAGTTATCTAATACGAAGGGAAACTGGAGAACTAAACCTTGAAATAAAAATGCTTGAAAAAACCCTGAGTTGGTGGTACAAACTACTAATAATGCCGGATGATAGATATCCCAAATTATGCTACAACAAGTTACTGTTATTAAACAAAGAAACTAAATTCACCAAGGAAAAACAGAAAAAGCACAACTGGGTACGTTATCTACAGGAAACGCTTGAAGTAGCTAACTTTGGGTGGGTGTGGGAAAGTCAGAGCTGTACAACGCTAAAAAAAGAATTACATAATATAATATTATCGTACACAGAACTTTTATATGAAACAGATACTAGAAAAATTGTCAACTCTTCATACAATCCAAACTATCAAACATATATCACAAGTTCAAATCTCTTGACTATGGACGTCCCTTTTAATATAGTCAAAATAATCCTGCAACTAAGAACCGCCAACATAAAATACTTTCAAACCTATCAAGACGGATACCAACATAAATTCAACCAAGAAGAACTTTGCAGTATCTGCAATACATTCGAAGCCAACGATCTGTACCATTTCCTATTTAGATGCCCTATATTGGACCCTATGAGAACCACTTACCTCGCCAAATACCTCATCAACCCTGAAAGCAACTATAAAAGCCTATTCTCGGAACTGTCAAAAAAGAAATGTTATGACATATTTCGCTACATCCAAGAATCCCTGAAATCCCTTGATTTTAGTTGTAAGAAAAGCAATGTAGCCACTCCTTTTGTATATTTTTTATAAACAAAATAAATGTATTATTATTATTATTACTAACCTCACAAAAGCTGAATATTTTATCCGAATAACATAATGAACAAAATTAATATATCAAGAACTTTAGTGAACGGACAGCTCATAATAGTTCGGCCGATATTTAATATTGGATTACATCGCCTGGGAATTAATGCGCTACGTTAAAACAAAACATATACTGAACAAATCAACAAATATCTGTCAGTATTAGTTTTATACGTGCTGTGAGACACAATAATAATAATACACTGTGTTTTTAAGTTAATATTTAAGTAAAATGCCTCTTGGTAAATCTTCAAGTAAAGATTTGCGCTTATCCATCATTAATGCTCATAAAAAAGGCATTTCGGTACATCGTATATCTGTTTCGCATTCAGTTCCGCGTTCTACAGTGCAAGATATTATTAATTTGTATAAAAGAACAGGTGAAGTCGAACAAAATCCAAAACCGACAGGCCATAAAAACAAACCGGCGGTCGAAAACTAAAGAAATAACTATGCTATGGAGGGAAAGTATAGCAAAAGAAGTTTCGATGGCCACAACGAAGCGAACTATTCGAAAAATTAAAAAAAGTTCTATAAGGTAATATTTATTGATTTTTTGGACTAAAAATAGTTAACAGCTGATTTGATTTTTTTTTTTCAATAAGCGAAAGAAAAACCTTTATTTACTAAATTACAAAAAAAATAGACTAAAATGGGCTAGAGAACATCTAAACTGGACTCAAAGACAATGGCATAGTATAATTTGGAGTGATGAAAATTTGATGTTTTTGTAGGTGACACGCGAAAACGAGTTTTGCGTAATTCTTCTGAGGCTTATCATAATGATTGTTTGATTAAAAAAAGTCAAGTTTCCAGCTTCTGTTATGGTTTGGGGCTGTATGTCTGCAAGAGGTGTAGGTGAATTTATTTTCCAACAGGACGGTGCACCATACCATACGGCGAAAATTATTCAAGCATGGTTGAAAGATCATGAAATATCAGTATTATAATGGACATCTTCTAGTCCAGATTTATCTCCTATCGAGACCCTTTGGCATAATATGAAGAAAAAACTTCGTAAAAATCCGGCGCGTACTGTTTCCGAACAAAACCTACTTTGCAGAACATATGGGACACCACTCTACTAGAAGAATGTGTAAGGCATGTGAATACAATGCCCAGTAGAATTAAAGCTGTTATTGCTAACAAAGGCTATGTGAAGCAATATTAAATATTGGCCGAACTATTATGAGCTGTCCGTACACTAAAGTTTTTGTTATATTAATTTTGTTCATTATGTTATTCGGATAAAATATTCAGCTTTCGTAAGGTTAAAGTATATATTTTAATATAGTCGAAACAATTTTGTCGAAATGTCTCATCATTTGTGTAAGTTTTATAACTTCTTTAGGCCTCTGCTTGAAAATGTAAGCCGGCCGAACTATTATGAGCCTGGGCTCATAGGTAGGACAGAAATGGAATTAGTGGTAAAAAACGCGGTCGTGGCGTACTGTGTTCAACAGCACAATAATTATAAATCAGTACCCATAAATATGGGTAATTATTATTTATTCTCCTCTCCCTTCTTCTCTAGAACAATTGAAGTATACTTTCGAATGTCTTGAATCATTTCCATTATTGAGTAATAATTTTATAAATGTAGGAGATATTAAAATGACAAAACTTGTAGATTTTACGACACGGGGCAACACTTATAATTTAATTTCTAATCTTGAGAATTTCATGGCAATTTTAAATGCTCGACAGTAACTATGTCACCAATGCAAATGATCGTTTTTTGATGTTGTTAATTCAAAAAAAACTATGTACTGTAATACACGATT
Organism: Poecilus cupreus; assembly: GCA_963942605.1. NCBI lineage: Eukaryota > Metazoa > Arthropoda > Insecta > Coleoptera > Carabidae > Poecilus > Poecilus cupreus. Next base: position 21,548,355 of record OZ012727.1, read on the forward strand.
TGGACTCGAATGTTGATGAGGATCAGCACCATCCAATCCTCTCTATTTCATTCTCTTGCTCTCCCTCTGATAACATTATCCTCTCCACTTTCAATTATATTTCGTACAATTATCGTCAAACTAATTTTGAATTATTATATAGTCTTCTATCGGAAGTTAATTAGAATTTCGTACAATTATCGTCAAACTAATTTTGAATTATTATATAGTCTTCTATCGGAAGTTAATTAGAATTGCTTCTACTCATACGATGATGTGGATTTTGCATTTCATAAATTTTATGATATTTTGTATGATATAATAGATAAATGTATTCCTCATAAGACATACATGCCATTTTAGTTTTCTGTTAATACAATTAACAACAATAAATTAAAATCTAAATGATTAAAATTGTACAAAACATATAACGACCAGCAACAATTTGATAAATTCAAGTGTGTACGAGCTTTAGTAAAAAATTTATAAAAATGGACTATTGCTAAATATTTATCTAATATTGAGAGTAACTTGTCGTTGGGTCCCAGTAAATTATGATCTTTTATCAATAATTAAAAAAAAAACGGTATATCTCGTATTCCTGGTCAAATGCATTTAAATGATTTCAAAAACACTGGTGATATTGTTAAGGGTATTGCTAATTTCTTTGCCAGTGTATATGATCTTAATACTGATGTACCAAAAACAGATCCGGAGGGAACTAGCAACCATGAAATAGTGAAGTTCTCAATCATTTCTGAAGAATAAATATTGTCATCAATTAAAATATTTAAATCAACAAGAAATCTTAGTGCAGATCTTATACCGGCCTATATATAGAGTTTTCCAATAAGGGTGGGTGATGTTGGCAGCCTGTGATGGCCATGTTGTTTTCGTGGCGTCTATCTAAGCTGTTGTATATTATTCTGTCACTGATGCCAAATCACCATGGCAAGTTACACGACTGAGCAGCACGTGGACAATCTGTATAAACGATTTGAGGGTATGGTTATCTCTCACAGAGGTGAAGATAATTGGCCAACAAGATCATACGATTTGACCCCTGCTGACTTTTTCTTGTGGGGTTTCATGAAATCGCAAATCAATACCAATAAGCCGCAATCGACCAATACCCTTAAAGTAAAGATAACCAAGGCCATCGCTCAAATTCAGCCGGATCTATGCGGAAAGTCTTTAAAAAATTTCGTTAATACCTCACACACAGCTTGTTTTATTCTATTTGAAAATTGACCTGCCCTTATTGGAAAACCCTATACTTAAGGGAAGTAGCGAACTATATGTCAAACCCTTTCACATTTTATTCAATTTGTCTCTAGCTGAAAATAAATTTCCTACCATACTAGCAACACCACTCATCACTCCTAAATTGAAATCAGGCGATAAAGCCGGTATTTCCAATTACCATCCGATAGCTATATTGTCTAATACAGTGATGCCCAATGTTTTCATATTCTGGGGCCAAAATTACTACTGATTAATTTTAGAGGGCCTGATAAATAAAGAAGTGAATAGTATAAATAAGCGTTAGAGTAAGAAATGTCATCCTTTTTGCTGTAGAACTTCAAAGTATAAACTGCTAAATAAAGCCTGTATATTAAAATCGAAAAATTCGTTTTTTTATTATATATCGGTCACGATCATATATTTGGCGCACAAATAAAGAAGTCAGTGTGGTGAAAATTCGCCGTAAACCTGTCATCGCTTTATTCAACAATTTCAATTGCTGCATAGTGTGTCCGAACCAAAAAAGCAAAGCAATACCAATAAGCCTTCGCTAACCAACAATCAACCTAAACAGTGGTTGCATCAGAGGTCTATTCGTACGACCCATCAGAGGTCTATTCATACGACCCATCGAATCCACCAGGCCAAGCAGCTCGTAGCTCAAGGTATCCGTCAACTGAACGTCATCAGCCCACTCGCAACAAAGGAGATGTCAACAATACAGATACTCATAATAAGTCTGTAAGTCTCATTGTTTCTTTTTAAACTTATAAATTACATGTCAGATAACCACTGTCCTCTGATACAAATCACGAATTTGAAATATTAAGTAACTTATTAAACAATATTTCTTTACAATCAAATAGAAATGACAACTTACGCAGATATTAAAAATCTTGCTAATGTCATCCCCGAATACAATGGTGATGTAAATAGATTACCAAACTTTATAATTCAAGTAGATTCGTTCTACGAAATAGTGCAATCAACAACAATTAATGCATTGCAAGCCAAATATGCTTTTTCATTAGTGTTAAGTAAATTAACAGATAAAGCAGTAAATTTGATTAACGAAAACACTTTCCAAAACTGGAGAGACCTAAAAAAAAATATTTATCCAAAAATTTCGAAGATAAATTAACTGAAGAAACTATTTTACTAAAAATTTTAAACACCAGAAGCACAAATAAAATACACGACATTTTAATACAATTTAAAAATGGCTTTGCAAAATATAAATCAAAAGTTCATTTATTAAATTATAACACAGCTCAGAAAACTATATTAATAAATGAAATACAAGAATTAGTCATGAAACATTTCATTACATTACTACCAATTCATGTTCGAGGATCTTTTATTACAAATAACCCCACTACATTAGAAATGTGTGATAATTTATTAACAAATGATTATAATTATGTACTCCAAACTTTTTAAAGTCCATTGTTGAGATCAGATAACCCTAAACAATCGCAAAAAACATTTCACAATAATATACCTCCACAAAGATTCCCTATAAATGTCCAACAGAGTTCTGGTAAACAAAGCATGCCTTTTGCTTCTAAACAAAATGCGTATAATGCCGTCAGAACTAGACAACAATTTAAACCTCAACGTCTGGAATAACAAAAAGTACAATCCCAATGAGTACACAAACAATAAAATTAAATTATTCACAAACAAATGTCGAATACGAACCCGAAAATTTGGAAACATATTTCCAAGAAAATCAAAATTTTGACGAATACCCAGATTTTGAAAATTAGTCAAATGATAATTTTTTAGTCCATAGAGCCTCAAAACCAAGAAACATAGTTATGACTTCAGTCACAAACAAAATTCCTGTTATTAATGTATCAAATTATAAAGTATAAATAGATTCAGGATCAGATGTAAATCTTATTAGCGAAAATATGGCAAAATTGTATAAATCAAAAATTGTAAGTGAGAATTTGACTTTTAAAACAGCTAAATCAATAGTACATTGCAAAAATTCTATAACCTTAAAAATTTTTAATCAACCTCAAACAGACGCATCAGGAAAACGAAAAACACGTCTCGTAATAGATTACAGAAAATTAAATGCAAATACTAGAGAAGACAACCCTAATATTGATACACTGTTAGATAAAATTGGTAAACCAAAATTTTTTACTACTCTTGATCTACATTCCGGATTTCATCAAATTTCGGTAGAAAAAGATGATATAGAAAAAACTGCTTTTAGCACCCCATCAAGTCATTACGAATTTGTCAGAATGCCTTTCGGACGTATTAATGCACCAGCAACATTCCAACGAATGATGAACGAAATTTTAGGAGATTTAATTAATAAAATTTGTCTTGTTTATATGGACGATATTATAATTCTTAGTAAAACGGAAGAAGAACATTTACAAAATTTAAAACTTGTTCTTGAAAAATTAAAAAATGCAAATTTACAAATACAAATTGATAAGAGTGAATTCATGAAAACAGAAATAGAATATTTAAGATTTGTTATATAAGAACAAAGTCTCAAACCTAATCTCAAAAAAATAGAAGCCATTGATAAAATTACAATTCCGAAAACACAAAAAGGTATTAAATCATTCTTTGGAAAATTATCTCGTTATAGACGCTTTATACCTAATTTTTTAAATTAACGAAACCTTTTACAGCATGTTTGAAGAAAAATAAAACAATTGATATAACTTATAAAGATTATCAAGAAGCATTTCAAAAATCTAAAGAATTAATTAGTAACCCCCATATACTAAGGTTCCCCGATTTTTCTAAACCATTTATCTTAACAACCGATGCATCAAATAACGCCATGGGTTCAGTACTCTCACAAGTACAAGATAACGTAGAAAAACCTCTAGCATACGCGTCAAAAACTTTTAATAATCACGAACAAAACTACTCTACAGTAGAAAAAGAATTAAAATCTATCATTTGGTCGGTACAAAATTTTAGATCTTACCTATACGGCAGAAAATTTATTATTCGAACGGATCACAGACCTTTAGCTTGGTTATTCAATATGAAAAATGGAAATCAAAAATTAATGAGATGGAAAATTGAATTAAGTGAATATAATTTTGAAATCGAGTATTTACCAGGCAAGACAAACAAAATTGCTGATTATTTATCACGAATAAAAGAACCTTTCAAAATTAATTATATAACTGGAGACGTAACTGAAACAGAAATATTTTGTCATTGTGTTTCTAAAGATAATTATTTTGGCAAAGGATTAGCTTCACAAATAGACGAACAATTTACTAGTAAAAAATACTGTGAGAATAATTATAATAATCAAAATATAATAATTAAAAATTTTAAAAATAAAACTATTCTACATCTGTATACAAAAGACACGTATAAAGAAAATGTTAACGTGAAACAATTAAAATCTTGTCTTATTAGTCTGAGATACTATTTAATTAAAAATGACTTATTTCAAATTAATATGCCATACCTATCATGTGGATTAGATAAATTTAAAAAAGAAAAACTAATTCAATTATTATATAATATTTTTAAAGATACAAATATCCAATTAATATTTACGAATTACCTCAAAATTTCGTAAACTCACAAGAAATTGATAACTTCCTAGAAAACCATTCAAACGAATCGGTAGACAGTTTAATAAATAACGCTGAAGATGTAGAGAGAGAATTAGAAACTTTTATAATTGATACTGTTCATTCCTGACCAGAAGAACCTATAAATGGTTTAAAATTTTTGGAAAATCGAATTAATGTAGCTGATAATCAAATAATAATACAAGAAGGTGAAGAAAATAACGTTGAAATAAAAAGATTATTTAATTGCAAAAAATTAAGAATTATACTTTCATTAGAACCAGAAAATAAAGAAACTCAACTGTTTGAATTTATTTTAAATTATATAGTACCTAAAATACGATATTATTGTATTTGTACAGATGAAATTGCTAATACTTTAAATAAATTAATACAGAGTAAATTCTAATTCGGATCAGTAAACTTAATAAGAGTTAATCAACAAGTTGAAGACGTAGAAAACAAGAATGAACAGGATGAAACAATATTTAATTACCATCACGGAAAGACAAACCACCGCGGCAGAAACATATAATAAATTAAAAACAAAATATTATTGGCCAAAAATGTTAGAAACCATAACTGCATTCATAAATAAATGTTAAACTTGTAAGAAATGTAAATATGACAGACAACCCCCAAAATTAGAAGATCAACTTACACCAACCCCTCAACGACCTTTTGAAATAATAAATTTAGATATATAAACCTTGGATTCAAAATATTATGTAACAATATTTGATCTATTTTCAAAATATGCTCAAATATATTTTATAAAAAAAAAACCTGTAATAATATTATAAACATAGTTTAAAATTTTAATGGAGAAAGATTACAACCACAAACAATCATTTGCGATTCAGGAAAAGAATTTGATAATTTAGCATTTAAAACTTTCTGTCATAATAATCAAATAAATCTACACATTACATCCGTTGGTAATCCAAAATCAAACGCAATAGAAAGACTACATTCCACCATAATAGAACACTTGCGAATTTTATTCCAAAAGTATCCAAATAAAAATTTAGATAAAATACTGACGATAACTATACTAGCTTATAATGACACCATACATTCCATCACGAAATTATCACGGAATGAAATACTATACGGTAGAGATTACTCACACATCCGACCAAGAATGACCTTAACAGACGAACAGCAAATAGAAATATTTCATAAAAATAAACAAAATGAACATGATAAATTACGAAATAAAATTGTGAACGAAAAATTAAAACGCCATAAACCAAATAAAACTTATACAAAATTTCAAAATGCCTCTCAGGCTTTTCTTAAACAAAATCCCAGACTGATAACAAAATTAAAAAAACCATTGTTTAAAAAAGTAAAAACTGATAATTATAATGATAAGAATCATACCATTGAAGTAAAAGGAAAACTTCATAAAAGAAGAGTAAAAATTAATAAATCAAAATTATAATTTGTTACAGATTAATATCCTTATCTCACGGTCAATTCCTTCAAGATATTTCCGATAACAACGGATACAAATTACTAGAATTAGGTAAAACTTATATTAATGAATATGATATTTACGCTTATTTTAATTATGACTTACAACCCCTATTTTCAAATTTCCAAACTATTATTAATATAATTAAAACTTTTAACAACAATTCTAAACCATTGCAAGAACAAAATATTGACACATTAAATGTAATGAATATAACTTATGAAAATACAGAAAATTAAATTAATAAATTAAAGATTCATAAAAGAAACAAACGAGGATTAATAAATGGATTGGGTACAGTTATAAAATCCATTTCTGGAAATTTAGATCAAAGTGACGCAGTACATTATGAACAATTATTTAAACAAATTAAAGATAATGAAGAAAATTTAGAAGGAGAAATAAAAAATAATTTACATTTTTGAAAGATTTTACTAATCATTTTAACGAACAAATTAATAAAGTAAATATTAATGAAAAGGAACTTTTTGATCAAATTCAATATTTAAAAGAACAAATTATTAAACGAGATAATAAAGACGCATTAATCTTATTTAATTCAAAATTAAAGTTAATAATTTCCATGTTAAATCATATTCAAATGATTATTTCTCAAATAAACGAAAGTATTAATTTTTGTTCCTTGCACACTTTCGATGTAGTCTAATATCTTTTGAAAATCTACAACAAATGTTACCTATGTATGATATAGCTGAAATTTCAAAATTATTAACAGTTAATTGTAACCATGACAAAAATAAAATATATTTTATAATAACTATCCCTATTATGTCAGAGAAGGCTTATGATCTGTATCAAATGACAATGATTCCCTTTAAACAAAATAACATGTATTATTTATATGATCAAGAGACAACAATATATATTGACAACAATGTTAAGGTTGATGATTGCCTAATTAATTAAATAATTAAATAATAAGTATTATTATTGTAAAACTAATAACGTAAAAATAAGTGAATGTATTAACCAATTGTTGTATGGCAATAATAGTAAATGTGAAATTAAACAAATAACATCTCATAATAATATAATTCATATACCAAATTCTAATGAATTAATTATATTTAGCCCTGATAAACAGGATGCTGAAATTGATTGTGAAAACATTAAAGAAATAAAAAGTATACAAGGAATATTCCAGATTTCTAGCACAAATCAATGTAAAATTAATAAATATGTCTTTAAACCTTTTGTAAATGATTATAAAGAAATTAAACTTCAGTCTCCACAATCAATCATGTCGGAAATAAAATTAAATAAAAATGAAATATTGCAAAATTTAGAAGAATTTACAGAAACTATTCCCACCATAAAACCATTGAAAGAGTTAAATATTAACCATGAAACACACTTTACTATTTTGTATGTACTGTTAATTATTATAATTTTAATCTTTATATGTTATAAATTAATAATTAAATATAAGAGTAAAATATGTAAAGGAAAGACATCTGATGGAATAAAAACTCAATCACCACACTTAAGTAATGAAGTAGAACATCAAATTTCTTTTCCATCCATTATTTCTTAGCCATCATCTAGAAGGGGAGGTATTATGTAGCCCTATAAGATGCTGACTTAATAAATATGAGATGAATCTCTGAGAGAATATCTCACGTAGTAATAAGAAACCTTTATGATAAGAAATAGTATAAATAAGCGTTAGATTAAGAAATGTCATCCTTTTTGCTGTAGAACTTCAAAGTATAAACTGCTAAATAAAGCCTGTATATTAAAATCGAAAAATTAGTTTTTTTTTTATTATATATTCGGTCATATATATATATATATATATATATATATATATATATATATATATATATATATATATTAATGAATTTTATTTATAACTAAGTTAGTAGAAATAAAATTGAAAAGGGATAAAATCAGGATTATACAACTTGTAAACCAGGATAGCAGTCGGGATTCAATCTAGACTACTGGCTTGGTTAAGTTTAACGGGCCGGTTTATATTTGATGACGGGCCGGATGCAGCCCGCGGGCTGTAGGTTGGCCATTATTGGTCTAATACATAGTTGTTCAACAGCACGGTTTGTCCAGCGGTAAATCAACGACTATTAATCTTATGCACTTTACTGAATTTTCACTAAGGCCAAGTGGTATACACCGATTATTCGAAAGCATTCGATCGTATAAATAATTCTGTTCTTCTAAATAAACTTACTTACAAATCTAACCCTTGCATTGCTATATCTGGTGTCCCTCAGAGGTACTTGTTTTGTTTATTAATGATATTGTAAAAACAATCACAAACTTCGAAGTATTGCTGTACGCTGATGTGAAATTATTTAGTACTATTAACTGTGCTCGGGACTGTGCTCTGTTAAAGAAAGACATAGATAATATTTTAGGTTGGGCACGATCCTCTAACATTTTTTAAATTTTAGTAAGTGCAAAATAATGAGCTATTTTGTTAAAAAAAATTGTTTATACTTTTCCATATCATATGGAAAATATTTTTCTTGATAGAGTAAAGCAGTTTAAAGACCTTGGCGTAGTGTTTAATGAAAAACTATCTTTTAGTGCCCAAATTAACCACATTATAAAAGCACCGTACAGAAATCTTGGGTTCATAATTCGTAGCACGCAATCGTTTCATAAAATATCAAGAATAAAAAATACTTAATACGCATTTGTGAGGTCCAAGCTAGAATATTGTTTACAAGTTTGGAATCTTTTATGTTAAATATTCAATAAAAATTGAAGCAATACAAAAAAAAATTCATCAAATATTGTTACTTTAAACTCCATGGTCACTGTCCTTATAACTCTAATAATTATAACTATTCAAGTTTTCTGTCTGAATTATGTATGTTGTAGTTAGTTTCGCGTCGAAAAATACAATCTTGTGTCTATCTCTATAAAATAATACACTTCTTGATTGACGACAGTTTTAATCTTTGAAATCTACCATTGAATGTATCACGCACATCTTCCAGAAACAAGCTAGTTTTTAATTGTAAGATTGCGAAAAACAATTATGAACTGGGATCACCTATAACACACATCTGTAATACCTTTAACAACTTGACATGTAACACAGATATATTTCTGATTCAATTAAAAAATATAAAATGGCTTTATATAAACATTTTACTGTTAACTTAACAATTATTGTTCCATCAAAATATTTTTATTTTTTTTTTAATTTTTTTTTTCAGTTTCCTGTTACAATATTATTTTTACAGCTCAGTTCTGTCACGGTGTTCATTATTTTTGCTGATGTAATTCTGTACATACATATGTAGAATGCCACAATTTCTGTTTTTCTTTTGTCTATTATATTACATATTATTTTGTGTAATAGTCCAGTAATTGGGATCTTAAATCCAGTTGGATAGAATTTTGATAAATAAAAAATTATCCGTATAATCACCAACAATTATGAAATTACTCTCAAATAATGGCAAAAAAGAAGTAAGAGTTTCGAAGATGTAAATCTGTTGCTCAACTGAGATAGGAGGTGGACAGTATATGACAAATAAATAGATAAAGAAACTGTTAGAAAGAAAAATTTTAGCACCGACAAGACCAGAGAAAGAATAAGGATGAAGAGTAACATTTATGGGCGTGGATTTAAATTTATTGTTCACAGTGTATAGAACACCGCTACCCCCGGATTTGTCACAGGTAGTTGTTTCTCTGTCCGATATGTATACTATGAAATGTGATATATATACACAAACAGTTCAGAATTGCGTACACTATAATTTAACCAAATCTCAGATAGGCAAATAACATCATAGTTAAATGAGCAACAATTATTATAAAAGATATCCACTTTGATATTTAGACCTCTGATATTTTGGCAATAAGTAGTTGTGACTGGAAAAAAGTAATCTTTAATTTAAATTTGAAACTAAATGAACAGGTGAATACTAAAAATTAAATAAAATAATTGTTTTATAAGCAAACAAAAATACATCAGTGATTGTTGACGCTCCGGATAATAAAACTAAACAGGTGTGATTCGTATAATAAACTTAAAGTTAAACCTGTGGCAATTGAATAACCCAAGTGCGAAACTCTCTTAATACGTCCATTAGTTTTTGTAAAAATGATACCATCATTAGACCACAAATTACGAAAATCGTATTTGGAGCACTCAAGTTTGAATAGTTAAAGTCTAGGTTTAGTTAAATCTTCCATGATGGTGGTTTTTTTAGCAATAAAACATTTGCAGTTTTTGATAATATTCAAGCAAGTTTTTATGTTGAAAATTTAAGTATTATGGGCCGCGGTTTGGAATTAGATTTTTTTTAACCTGTACGACGGCATCTGTCAATCTGATCAGGCTTCACATTTAGTTTAAGTTTGCAAGTAAACACAGCACACACAGCTACTTCTGTGTTTTCGTTCGCGGTCTAGGGAATTCCCAACATTTAGATGCAGTTACGGCAGGAGTACTACTCCTACTGGTCGAGACGCTCTTCCAGAACCTTGTAGTCGGTGATGTGATCGGAAATAATGCCCTCATAATAATTCTTTTGCTCCTCGAGCTTCTGATCCAGGCGAAGGAAGACTTTATCAACAAGTTTGTTGACAAATTCTTTATTTAGGGGCAAGTGGTAACAGGCTCCTTAATTATGGTGTTGAGGTGACGTGTAGCCGTTGTAAATATCAATGATTTTTGTTGGAAATCACAAAAAAATAACAAAGAAATAACGATAGCGGAGCGCAAACTAAACACGTATATGACTTCCATATGAAGAATAAAAGTTGATACCAGTACCATTCATTCACCATTTTAAAGTGTACTCGTATTATGTCATAAGTTATAAGCAAAAAAAAAAAAAATTGCTAAATTTACATTTTATCCAATATCTAGTGACATAGGTAATCAATTGGAAAAACAAACATATGGTCATACTGCCCTGCTAATAAGGCAACTTTCGTCTAATTTAACCAACCTCGTAACTCTTACGGTTCTCGACATCCCAATGCATTCGTACCTTAAATAAGACACAAGATACAATAGTAAAAATATTATGCAAAAAACATGAATGAAATTTTATTAGATTTAAAAAATATTAATAATATATTATCCGGCTATTCCATTTTAATTCACCAATTAACATTTTGTAGAAAAATGTTAATAATTAAAATTCATAAAGCAATCAGTATGTTGGAATAAGCTATTTGTTACTAATGCCACACATTCTGTCAGCAAAAATTTAGGATTAGAATGTGCTTCTTTATATAGTTTTTATAATTTAATAAAAATGGTACGCCACAATCTGCGCACACTTACTCTAATTTTTCTAATAAGGCGAACCTTGAGGTTATAAATAATTTTTACATGTATAAGTTTGTCAGAGTTTCTGCGCAACAAGCAATCGAGAATCGAGAGTGGCTCCGATTCCAGTTGCAGCTCAGCGACGTGGCAGTGACAATGCTGCAGGGACTGTGTGTTGAAGTAGACCAATAAGTTATTATCATTTTGTTGTCATGTGTTTAGAGTAATAGAATAGTTCTTTGTGTTTGGTTACGTGTTTACTGCAACAATTATTTTTTTAAATATATTTCAATAAAGTTTTGTTATAGGACTGGGTATTGAACTCAAATTACGTAAAATTAAAAACATGAAAGAACAAGAAGAGCCTGTAAGTATTTTTATAGAATGTAAAGCGTAAGATCAACAAAATTTAGTTTAAATTGTTACCAAAAATCTGCTAAATATGCTTTATGTACGGAAAATTCCTGTTTTATAATAAAACAAATTGGTTGGCACAATACATTTTTGTAATTGAAATGTTATTTCTGTTTGTTTCTATATTCTTGTATATATGTAAGTTATATTGGTGAAACTCAATTTTACGTTTTTAAAAAACTTTTATTTGCACAAAGGGCTTACGATCTTTACACTGGTAGATATAGAATGAGAATTACCCCTAAGTTACTACACTATTCTATTTATGCTAAGATTATCTTAAAGTACGTGTTTCTGAATTTAATTCCTCTCTTCAAGGATGAGAAACTCATCTTTGCAAACCAAGTTAAATTTGGATAATGCAATATTTATATAACAGGGTGTCGCTATATAACTCCTCCACCCTTAAGAATTAGAAATTAGATTTCTAAATCTAAATTTTTATTTTCAGCTTTCTTATTAATTTTTAAAATTGTTCCCTTTAAAATAATCTTTGCATTTACAATTTCTTATATTACATAAAATAATCAAAATTATTATTATAACTATCATAATATAAATGAGTATATAATGAACATTATTATTATCTTTATTCTTATATAAAGAATTCAAGTGAATATCATTGTCCGTCTTAATTTTCAATCCAGTTATATTCTTTATTTCATTTTTTATATGTTCAATTTGTAAGCTTGTAATATTATTTAATTCCAGTAAATTTATAAAATCAATTTTAGTACTAACGATACAGTTTTCGGTGTAATAAATTCCATGTAATTGTTGTATTTCTATTTTATTATTACAGGCATATTTAGTCTGTTTCTTTTGAGGGAAGAATAAATAGTTTAATTTTGAATTTTTTATATCAATAACTAAATTCATATGGGATATTATGCTATTATTTATTTATTTTATTTACAACCTCCCAACAGGATACAAAGAATCCCAATAACAGGGGGGGTTGGATACAACAATACATCACAATAACAACATGAATAGACATACATTATGCAACAATATACATTCTATACCATAAAAGAAAACAACCAAGTACAACAACAAAAGTAAATATTAAATTCAGTACATTACAATAAATTTGTATATAAAATATTTTTGAATTGCCAGTAGCTAAGACAGAAAATATCAGACATAATCGTCTAACTGGGTTTCTAGTTTCATAATTTTTTCTACATAGTCTAGTGCAAAACGTTATATACGACCTAGATGCCAACCGAGGAATATTTATTTGAATAAGACTCATTGAATTAACGTCATATATAACATTTTGTAGTAACCCATGTAAATATAGGCAAGACCGAATCTTACGTCTAGAATCCAATGTTTGCATATTTAATTTTAATAATGTCGCGGAGTAACTTTATGTAAATGAACAAAAAAAGGAGAAGATTTGATCGCGCAATATCGTACAAACTATCTTTGTACCCATTCAATTTTGTTATTATGAGTATCATACATGGGATTCCAGATAATCAGGCAGTACTCAAGCTTGGATCTAACTAGAGAATAGATAAGCATTTGAGAGTTGTGATATTAGTGAAGTTACGTGAATTTCTAATAATGAAACCTAATGTGAAACGAAATGTGATCTAGAATCAAATATACTATGTAAATAGTTGAGAGAGAGAATCGATCAGACGTGTTCGTTTTTACTTAAGCCAATTTTGCCTTTTTTGAGTGTCTAGTTTGTTCTAAATACCTGAAATTTGTGTGAACTTTACTTAACTGGGTTCAGTATATAAATTATGTGTTTGGTGCTGAAGAAACAGTAAGTGTGCTACAGTTTTCAAATTAAATCATTTGTCTTAAGTACAAAAGTTTAAACTCACTTTGAAGCCACTTAATTAATCGTTACTGTGCGCGTGAGTAATATTCACTGCTATCGTTTTACCGTTACAACAAATTTCTTACCATGTCCATATGCGCAACTTGTACGAAGAAATTTGACACCTCGGCCTCAGTTATTTGTGCTGGGTGCTCTGTACTCTTTCACTCTGAATGCGTTCAAGTGACACAATCCGACTGTCGAATGCTACGTTCCAGGAAAAATTTGAAATGGTTCTGTAATCCATGTGAATCTACTGCAGTAACTAAAAATGCTGAGTTCTCTGAACTCAAAAAATTGATTTTAACTTTACAAAATGAGGTACGCGATATAACTAATGAATTAAAATCTATTAAAAAAACCAAATTTGAAGAATATGATGAATTCGAAAATATTATTTCTGAAATCAACGATCGAAACGCCCGGAAATCCAACTTTATAGTTTATAATCTTCCGGAATCAAATTTGTCGTCAGAGTCTTCTGTTACCGATACCACAGTCGTTTCAGAAATTATCCTAACGTGCTCCCAGGAAAACATACCTCCAGCAGACATCAAAATATTCCGTTTAGGAAAGAAAAATAATTCAAATCCACGTCCAGTTAAAGTGATTTTAAAAAATTCTGCTACTGTCTTATCTGTTCTGAAGAATGCTAAAAAACTAAATAATTCGAAATTCAATAAAGTAAAAATTGGTAGCGATAAAACTCTCAAACAGAGAAAATATTTTGAGGAGCTCAAAGGCGAACTACAGAGACGCATCAACAACGGTGAGAATAATTTGCGCATCAAATATATTAATGATGTGCCGCGTATCGTTGAGTCAAAAAACTGAATTGTGCTTCAACATCTCAATCCCTGAGCCTATACTACCAAAATGTGCGTGGTGTCAACACTAAACTAACAGAACTTTATTTAAGTGTGTTAACTATAAATTACGACGTCCTTGTCTTAACTGAAACATGGCTCACCGAGAATACATCTAGTGGCGAATTGATGGACTCCCGTTTCAGTATTTTTCGCTGCGACAGGAATCAATCAGCAACGGGTAAAGTGCGCGGTGGCGGAGTGTTAGTGGCAGTCAATGACGTTTTAAATCCAAACATTGTACCAATCAGCTGTGAATCTAATAACATTGACTTTATTTGTGTCAAACTTCGTTACAATTTAGAGACTGTTTACATTCTTGCCATTTACATACCACCTGATTTAAGCTCCTCCGAATACACCTATTTCTATGATTTTATTAGTTCATTGCCTTTCATATACACTGCGAAAATCTTAATTGTAGGTGACTTTAATGTAACAAATTTGAACAATTTTTACCTTAACGGTACTATATGTAGCAGTGTCAGTAAATTTAATAACTTTGTATCCTTATTAAACATGGAGCAGATGAATAGATTACCGAATAATAACAACAATATTTTGGACGTCTTAATTACTAATATAAATGATTGTAGTGTAGAGAAATGTATTTTTAGTTTATTGCCAGAAGACAAACATCACCCTGCTTTACTCATTGATTGTACATTTCAAATAAAAAGTTTGCATTCCAATTTAAATGAAAATAGAAATGTTTCATTTAATTTTAGTAAGGGTGATTTTGGTCTTTTATATAGTAAATTAAGAGAAACTAATTGGCAATTGCTGGAAACCTGTACCGATATTAACAGTGCTGTCGATTGTTTTTATTCAGTATTGTACGATATTTTTGATGTTTGTTTCCCTAAATATGTAAAACGTAGCAACAAATATCCTATATGGTTCAGTAAAGAAATCAAATTTTATCTAAAACAAAAAGAACATTACAGAAGAATGCATAAAAAATATGGTTCCATTGTTTATCTCCAAAAATACAGAACTATAAGGTCCACTGTTAAAAATTTAATCAAAAATTCATACGAATTATACTTAAGCTCTGTACAGGATAGTATTGCAACAGATCCAAAGAATTTTTGGAGTTTTATAAACTCAAAAAAAGATGCCAAGAAAATACCATCTACTATGTACCACAATAATAATTCACTCGAAACGGGTCCCGAAATTGTAAATGCCTTTGCAAATTTTTATAAATCTGTATTCAATGATGATATCTGTAACATAGACTTTTCGAATTTCTCTATCAATCCATCTATTTGTGATAATATTACTATTCCAGAAATCACATTGAATGAAATTTCTAATGCTATTGCTGCTCAGAAAAACACCAAATCTGTAGGACCTGATGGTATACCTATTTATATTTACAAGGGCTGCTCAGACTTATTGATTTACCCTTTACAGTGCATTTTTAACTTGAGTTTAAAAACTAATACATTTCCAGACCAATGGAAATTATCTAAAGTAGTCCCTATCTACAAATCAGGAGACAGACATCAAATTTCTAATTACCGTCCTGTGTCATGTTTAGATTGGCCTTCAAAATTTTATGAATACATTTTGCATCGGCATATTCAATCTCAAACCAGCTACTATATTAGTAAATTTCAGCATGGTTTTGTGAGCCGAAGGTCAACTACCACTAATTTAATTACCTTTGTTCAATTTTTATTTGATGCACTAGATGATAAACAACAAGTGGATGCTATTTATACCGATTTTTCGAAAGCATTCGATACAGTTGATCATAAAATATTGTTATACAAATTATTAATGATTGGGTTCTCACGAAATTTGTACTTGTTATGTGAATCATATTTAAGTAACCGTATACAGTACGTCTATTGTAATGGTTTTTCATCTGCTCGTTTTCTTGTTTCCTCGGGGGTCCCTCAAGGGTCAATATTAGGGCCTTTACTTTTCATATTATTTATAAATGATATTACAGAGGTCCTAGAATCATCTAAATGTTTGATGTATGCAGACGATTTGAAAATCTACCGCATTATTTCATGTACTGAGGATTGCTATTTGTTGCAGTCTGATCTCAACAAGTTATACCTATGGTCTGTTCAAAATCGGCTTCGTTTTAACATCAACAAATGTCAAATTATTAGTTTTACAAGGAAAAATAATTGTATTCATTTTAATTATAACATTGATAATTTAATTCTAAGTCGTGGAATTGTTGTACGTGATCTTGGATTGTTCCTTGACACAAAATTGAATTTCTTGTACCATACCGAAATTACAATTAGTAAGTGTTATAAGATCTTAGGATTTATTTTGCGTGTTACGCATAATTTCAATAATATTAAATGCTATGTAACTTTATTCACTAGCTTAGTTTTGAGTAAACTCGATTATGTTCGCATTATTTGGAACCCTTCGCAACTATACTTAACAAATGCAATTGAGGGTATCCAAAAAAAATTTGTTAAAACTGTTCATTACAGATTGTTCCATTATTGGCCTCATAATGAATATGAAAATTTGTTACCAATTTTTGGTTTGAAGCCATTAACAAACAGATGTTTTATACAACAAATTCTTTTCATTTATAAATTAATAAACAATCTTATTGATGACTCAAATTTGTTAGGGCGATTAAATTTCTATGTCAATAATTGTAACACCAGAGGTGAACAATCATTTATTTGTAACTTTTCTAGAACAGGATATCATTTTAACTCTGTTCTCAATACCATGTGTCGTGTTTATAATTTGCATTGTACAGCTTTAGATTCATCACTTAGTTTAAGGGTATTTAAAGATAAATTGAATGAGATATTGTAGGATACTTATTATTAGAGATTTTCTTTCTTTCATGTATAATTGTTTATTTATATTATTCTGTAATTGGGCTTGTCCTGTTGAATAATAAATATTATTATTATTATTATTATTATTATAACTACCAAGTAGTATGCTTCATTGAGTAAGACTGTGACGAAGCTTCTCTTCGTCACTATTTTTGTAACACCCAGTATAGTGTTCTTTAACATTACCGAGATACGACTGTAATTGTAACTGTGATTATTCTTTCTACCTCTTATGAGATACTTGTAAACCTGAAAACATGTTTTGTACACGTATTGCTCTAGATAATAAATTTTTGCTCCAATTTCGATTGTTTGGTCTAAATAACTACGCTACCGGTTATCCGATCAACTTAAATTTATATTTGCCGTATTCCGTTTTTCGAGGGCTCGTGAATGAAATTAGTGTCGGCCGCGTTAATACATTCACAACCCCTTTTCCATTTTAAACCACCACTGCCAATTTAAAATACACGTAGCGACGGCGAAGATCAAGTTTATTTCCGAAAAATTAGTAAAAAGAGTATATAAATCGAGGTAAAATCACAATTGACACACTTGATTTCCGATCATCAGCTCGTCTTCAAGATTGCTTCCGATACCGATTCAGCCGTTTTTCGATTCTGTGGTGAGTTTCCGTTTATTTTTTCCTGTTTTCCGTCTTGCAAAATAGCGCGACTCGTTGAGCTGGCTTTTAGCATCCTCGGCGAGTAAACCTAGCTTGCGAGAAACCATCACGTCCGTTTCCATCCATTTTCCGCCTTGCAAAGTAGTGCGTAGTAGTTACCGTCCGCCACCATCCTTCCCCGTCCGTTAAAGCCTTTTTGGCTACCGTTCCGGCTTGCAAAATAGTGCGACTCGTGAAGTTGGCTTTTAGCACCCTCGGCGAGTAAACCTAATTTGCAAGTCACCGTTACCATCCGTCACCATCCCTCCCCGTCCGTTAAAGCCTTTTTGGCTACCGTTCCGGCTTGCAAAATAGTGCGACTCGTGGAGTTGGCTTTTAGCACCCTCGGCGAGTAAACCTAATTTGCAAGTCACCGTTACCGTCCGTCACCATCCGTCCCCGCACGTTAAAGCCCTTCAGGCCACCGTTTACTTCCTGCGAAGTAGTGCGACTCGTGGAGTTGGCTGTTAGCATCCTCGGCGAGTATACCTATTTTGCAAGATACCGTTACCGTCCGTCACCGTCCGTCCCCATCTCGTTAAAGCCCTTCAGGCTACCGTTTTACCGAGTCATCTTGTGCAGTAGCGCGACCTGCTGAGTTGGCTTTTAGCATCCTCAAAGGGTACACCTAGTGCACAAGCGTGAGTTTCAATAAGTACCGTGATGTCACCCGGTGTGACGTCATCTCCGCATTTATCTGCGTTACGCCTTACCAACGCATCCTCCGTGGGTACGGCTTTCGCGAACACCATCAGGGTGGTCCCCCGCGTAATATACTCCTACCCCACTGCCGCGACGCCGGGCGTCGAAGTTGAGTTAGGCCCGGGGGTCGATACTAACGACTGTCAGGAGTCACCGACGACGATCGCCATCGGGACGCCGAGCGTCGTTTTTGAGTTATCGGACGTTTTACATTTCACTACTCGGGAATCGACTCTAACGGCCATTACCGGGTGTTCACACCGACTGACGTCGCGACGCCACGCGTCCTTCTGGTCGAAGACGACTTTTCACCGCAAAAATACTAGGGACGCTTCGGGGACCTCAGATAACGTCTCCGGACCACCGACGACCGATTTTTGACAAACCGGCGCCAGGCGAAACGCCTGTTCCGAAGTTAGGGAGGCTGGGGAAGTCGTCCCCGAGTATTGACCGATATCTCCGGCCGTCACAGACCGCAAATCTAGACAGCGTGACCGTAACTGCACCGAAACTTCGCTTTTACTACAATTGTAGGGAAGTTAGGGACCTGTTACACATCCTCATTGTGCTTCGCATCTGTAAACGACAAAATATAAATAAATAAATATATCATCACGCCTTTTACCCATTATGGGTGTGGCACGCTGCTTACGCAGATCTCGGTAAGTGATATATTTTTTCGTATGAAGTGCGGTTACCAGCCGTCAACTCATAGCCCCCAAAGATGTAAGTGGAGGACATGCAATACTCATATTTGCAATTTTTTAGTTAGAACAAAGTTTTCTTGAATTCATCTCCAATGATTTTCAAACGTGTATGTAGTAATGGCTGCAATCGAAAATACTAAGTTGTATGCAGGTGCAATGTCATTTTCATCATTACTTGTAATTGTATTTGTCACATCAAACACATTTGTGATTTCAGCGTTATATTTTTAGAATGAACAACAAACCACGTAAAACTTTTTTACCGCAGCCATTTTGTCGAAATAATTTGTATAGGAAGTTATAATATTCTTTTACATACCAAAAAAAATTGGTATGAACTGTTATAAAATATATCAAATAAGTTACTTACAAATTGGTGTTTAATTTCTTGGTAATACAATCAATGGGGAAGACACTCCTGTTGTAGATTTGTAAATTAAATTGTTTGAAATGCCTACGGGCCTCTAGGTGTTATTGGAATATTATGTAAATATGTTCCAAAAGAATCTAAACAAATGCACACAACAGTAATATCACAACAGAAATAATATCTTGCAAGAAATTTGTAATAACGTAGCAAAGTGAAAAAATGCTGTTTTTCACCTAAGTAAATAAAGCAGTTGTTTGTATGTTGGTTGTCATGGCAATTGAGATGAATCCTGATTGTAGATGGCGGGTCGGACAGTGACAATATTACACGAATACAATTTGCTTAATATAACAATAAATAACATACATATACTTGTAAATTTGAAACTAATTCTATTGAGTTAATAAATTAATTTTAATGTAGGTAAGACAGGAATCTTTTGCCACTCATCTAGTTGTCTAGTTTATGCATCTACCGCAAGATGTCAGTTATTTAGATTTTTTCCCCAATTATTTTTTCTTTTGATTTAATAAATTTTATAACAAATTTTATTTCAAATCGGATAACTTTTATATATCTTTTATTTATTAAATATTTATTTATGAATGTTTCTCTAGGTTTCTCTTATTTTATTTATATCTAGTTACTTTTTGATTTGTTGTATGTAATTTAGTTACATTCCTGTCAAAATATTGAAGATTATCGATTATGTTATAAACATTGAGGTCTGTAAAAACAAATAGCTTTCGAAAAGAAAAAGCGACAGAAAACGGAAATGTTTGTAAAAAAGAACTAATCTAGATATAAAAAATAGAATACAAAGAACTTTATAAAAATAAAAAAGCTGACATGTATAACAAAGTCAAGGAAAAAACATGAAATTTAATGTTGTGTTAGCGAACAGAGTGTATTGATCTATAGAATCATAATCCTGCATTAACATCTAAAAGTGAAGTGAGCAAAGTGAATTAATTATTGATAATATGAAATAAGTTTTAATACAACTTCGTAATATTAGAATAATTTGTTGCAAGGTATTCACATCGGTTTTCCTCTCACAAATGAACAAAAAACTTGTGATGAACCATGCCAAAAACATTTGTAAAGTGGACGAAGGATTTGAACTGGGAATGAAAATTATAAAACGTCAACCAAACTAAATAATTGAACATGCATTTTAAAATATTCGACTATGTTGTGCTCTATTTTAAAATCTTTTTGTGTAATATCAACATGAATTTATTAGTTAAAGAGTGTGTGTTATTTTATATTTTTTACATTTTACAGAAATATTGTAAACAATACGTATAAAAAAGGGAAAATTGCAGAATAGTGCACCACAATTTATTGAAGTTGGCATAACTGAAAGAAAGTGACAAGTTAATAACAGAGACTCCAAAAATATCATAGAAAATATTCGCAATAAAAAAGAACTAAATTAATTCACTGGTTTCTCTGAGGATGTCTTAGTGGTAGGGGTATTTTCCGACGAGAGCTGTCAATTGGTGCACTATACTGCAATTTGCACATTTTAATATATTATTTTACAAGCCTGGGGTTTCATACAATAATGTAAATCCTTTTGTTATCTATTACTAATACAATACACTAAACAAATTTCACTCTGCTATTTCTGTATCAGAACATCTGTCAAAATTAATCTTAAAATTTTTGTTGAAAATCTGTAATAAATGTGCTTTTAATAAACTATCTAGATACATAAATAAATATTTACCCTATAATCATTATTGTACAAGTTTGCCTGAATATATTTAAATTTGATAAATAAATGTTATTTCATTTCTTATTATAACTGACATAAAATTTTAAGTAAAATGTAATTTATATATTGTAGTAATTTTACGTACGTGGAGTTTCGTACAACATTTATTTTTTTAAAGCATTACCTGTCACTATGTTATTATACCTAAAGATCTGTATCTGTTAAATTATTCAAGCTTGGAAATTAACCTTTGATAAGTTTAGATTTAAAATAATTATCATTGTCACAATAAGTAACACCTCGTATATAATTTTTCAATCATTTGCCCACGCAATGATCTGGATTTTCTTAAGTATTGTTTACTGATCAATTAATATTATCAATCAAAGGAAATATAAACTTACAACACTGTAGTATAAAAAATGACATTTTGGGTGCATTCTATCGTTCAGCATTCCTCAATTTTTACATTTTGGTATTATTAAACATGTACAGCGTTTATTCATTTTAAAATAGAATTATAAAATATAATACATACAAAAAGGATTTATTTAAGGTTATGTAAACATAAATTGATATTTTGTGTATGCAATCAATAAATATTAATTGCATTATTGTTTCTTGTAATTATAAGACATATGTATACAGCAAACATACATTTTAATTTGCTTATATACTGTTGATTTTATTTTGCGGCATAAATATATTCAACCTAAAACATTGAAAAAGTAAAACACTTTAAAAATTTAATTTTCTTCAAACTAATTGCAAAAATATATTACCATCATAATTTATTACATTAAATGTTCAAATACTTAAAATATTTTAAATAAAAACGGAAAATTTTTAATAAACTTGCACACAAATTTGTGAAAAGTGGCAGCTACAATTAAAATTGTTTAATTGACTTTTAAAATATATACAAAATAATATATATGTTTGCTCATTTATTCTAGTACGGTAGGATTTAAATAATATTTATAAAAAACAATTAACGATCGTCCAAAATAAATTTTTACACTTGAGTTTAAATCTCTTCCGCGAGACCATTAATTTGACTCCAAACACCGTAGGATTTAAATAACCTTTATAAAAAACAATTAACGATCGTCCAAAATAAATTTTTGACATTTTAGTTTAAATCTCATTAGTAACACCTTTAATTCAATACCAAACACGGTAAGATTTAAATAACATTTATAAAAAACAATGAACGATCGTCCAAAATAACTTGATGACCTCCGTGAAACTTTTAATTTGGTCCCTTTTAGTATATAGGCTCCGCGTCACTGAAGAAGATTACAACTGAAAATGTAGAAAAAGTAAATTGAGTAGACTTAAATAACTTCAATTTTATACCAAACAATTGGCGAAGCAAGCTCGTCACTACGTTCCTCGCGTCCATGTTAGTACATTGACGAAGAAAGCTCGTTACTTCGTACTTCGCTTCCATGTTAGTACATCGGTGAAGGAAGCTCGTCACTACGTTCCTCGCTTCCATGTCAGTACTAGACGAAGAAAGCTTTCAAGTCAGCGCATAGGCGAAGCAAGCTCGTCACTTCGTTTCTCGCTTCCATGTTACTAATATTTTGCACTTTAGTTTAAATCTCTTCCGTGAGATATTTAATTCAATACCAAACACGTTTTTTGAAACTTGAGTTAAAATATCCTTCATGAGACTTTTAATTTGATACCAAACACGGTAGGATTTAAATAATATTTATAAAAAACAATTGACAATGCTCCAAATCAACTTTTTGACACTTGAGTTTAAATCTACTCCGCAAGGCCTTTAATTTAATACCAAACACGGTAAAAATTAAATATCATTTATACAAAACAATTAACGATCATCCAAAACAATTTTTTGACACTTGAGTTCAAATCTCCTCTTTGAGACCTTTAATTTGATACCAAACTCGGTAGGATTGAAATAATATTTATAAAAAATTATTGACAATCGTCCAAAACAACTTTTTGACACTTCAGTTCAAATCTCCTCTGCGAGACCTTTAATTCAATACCAAACACGGTAGGATTTAAATAATATTTATAAAAAACATTTGACAGTCGTCCAAAACAACTTTTTGATACTTGAGTTTAAATCACCTCCGCAAGGCCTTTAATTTGATACCAAACACGGTAGGAATTAAATATCATTTATACAAAACAATTAACGATCATCCAAAACAACTTTTTGACACTTGAGTTCAAATCTCCTCCTTGAGACTTTTAATTTGATACCAAACACTGCATAATTTAAATAATATTTATAAAAAACAATTAAAAATCGTCCAAAATAACTTTTTGACACTTGAGTTCAAATCTCCTTCGCGAGGCCTTTAATTTGATACCAAACACGGTAGGATTTAAATAATATTTATAAAAAAACAATTGACAATCGCCCAAAACAACTTCTTGACACTTGAGTTCAAATCTCCGCCGCCAGGCCTTAAATTTAATACCAAACACGGTGGGAATTAAATAACATTTATACAAAATAATTAACGATCGTCCAAAACAACTTTTTGACACTTGAGTTCAAATCTCCTCCGCGAGACCTTTAACTCAATACCAAACACGGTAGGATTTAAATAATATTTATAAAAAACAATTGACAATCGCCCAAAACAACTTCTTGACACTTGAGTTCAAATCTCCGCCGCCAGGCCTTTAATTTGATACCAAACACGGTGGGAATTAAATAACATTTATACAAAACAATTAACGATCGTGCAAAACAACTTTTTGACACTTGAGTTCAAATCTCCTCCGCGAGACCTTTAATTCAATACCAAACAATTGACAATCGTCGAAAATAACTTTATGACACTTTATTTTAAATCTCAAATGTGAAACTTTTAATTTAGTACCAAACACGGCAGGATTAGAAATAAAAAACAACTCATGATAAAAACAATTCTGAAATTGATTATACATATTTAAAACGATCTTTCTATATTATATATGTAATTAACTTATTTAAATTTTACCGCCTAAAATACTTATAAGCATCAAGGTTGTCGAGCGGAGACATCTGTGTATTTTTTGAGAAGGAAAAGAAAGCATATATGCAGTGCAAAATAATTTTCAACTTTTTTTGTGTTAAATAAGAAATTAACTCATTTTAATTTTACCGCCTAAATTCCTTAAAAGAATCGAGGTTGACGAATAAAGACATCTGTCATAATTATTTTGAATGGAGGGTTATACAGAAGCAAATTTTCGTGCTGCCATCTATTGATGTTTTCATTGAACTACTATGAAATTCACATGGGCGAAACACAAACAAAACGCTGTCAAAATGACAGTTCTTAAAATGATGCTAAATATAAAAAATATAGTTTGTGTATGGTTTGTGCATAGTAACTCCCTATATTACTATAAAGGTATATGGCAAGTGTTAAATTTATTAAGTTACTTAAATAATAAACTTCAAAAATAAAAACATTACCTTGTTAAAACACCATATCAAACGTCAAAACATGGATGTTTGTGCTATGAACTTCCATCTCAACTTTTACCTCATCTTTCTCTTTCTTGCCTGTGACGTCAAAATCATAACCCTCCATTAGAAAAAATATGAAAAAAAAATCATATTTAAATAAATTAAAAAATAGTAAGGAGTGAGTACGGACCTGGTGAGGTGTTAACGTGAGTTTAGAGCGGCTCCAATAATTCAACCCAAATAAGGGAAATATTGAGTCAATTTAGACAAATTTAACATAGTGTATAATACGCGGTGAGATCTCACAGTGGAAGTAAAGATTTCATAGTGCTCGCAAATAAATAATAAAAACTGTGGTTAAAACAATTTACAATAAGTGTGAAACGTTAATTAACAGCTGTGACGCGCCTAAGGCTAAAAGTTCGCACTTTGCAAGCGCACAGCAGCACTGTACAGAGCGCGCTGCTAGCGCGCTGCCTGGCAAATCTAACAGGGGCGTATCAAAGGAGAGTGTAGAGAAGCAATAAATGAGTGATAATTTCAGAGGGAGATCCAATTCTGAACCCAAAAGAAGAAGGGAAGCTGAGGAACTAGATGAAATTTTTAAAAGAAGTAAATTAACTCCAAGATTACCAAGAAATAGTAATAAAAAGGAAGAAAAAACGAACTCAGAGTTTAACATGGAAGAAATCCAAGCTATGCTAAATAAAATGTCTAAAGCCTGTTTTACATTATACTTTTTTCGTCTATTTCCATACTTTTTTTGTCTAGATTTATATCCGAGTTTCATACTAGAAGAATCTAGCCAAATTTAGACAAAAAAAGTATAATGTAAATCAGCAGATTTCTCGGATGGAAATAGACGTTTCTAGTATAGAAATATGAGTTCGGCTCCATTTTTCTATTCGATTTTCATACTAGATACATTGTGCGCATGCGTTACATGATATACCAACATACATTTATTTGTGTTTGGTTGAGGTTAGTTTTGTCAGCTCGTTCGTCGTTCGTGTTTATTGTTTTAAGTACAATTACTTTAAACAAAAATATAAATATGGCACAAAAAAAAAATGGTGCTACGAACTGCAACTTATTTTGTATCAACTAAGTAGATTATTAAATTATTTTATTTCAAATACATGTCAGTGTTGCCGATTGTACGATAATTATTCTTTGAAATTGAGACAAATACCATAATTTTGAGTGTTCTTTACGATAACATGTCAAGAACTGTCACTTGCTTTTGAACCGTTGATTGACTTAAATTTACCTTTAGTGGGCAACATGAATTGATATCGTATTATTTCGGCATAAAACGAAGTAATCCGATTACAACACAAAAAAAGTATGAAAATAGACGAAACTCGGATGGAATTAGACAAAAAAAGTATAGACAAAAAAAGTATCAAAATAGACGAAAAAAGTATAATGTAAAACAGGCTTAACAAAATAATGCAGGAAATAAAAGATAATAAAGAAGAGTTACAACAGCATATTACCGAAACTAACAAATTAGTATTAAAACTACAACAAGAGATTCAGGAAAAAGAGGAAAAATGGGAGAAGGAAAAGACGCATTTAAAGGAGCGGTTAGCAAAGGTAGAAGAAGTACTGGAAATTGTAAATAAAAAAGAGAGGAAAAATAATATTGTAATCAAAGGATTACAGCTGAAGAACGGAAATGAAGAGAACCTGAAGGAGATTAAAACTTTCCTAAAGAATGAACTGAACCAAGAACCGGACATAAAAGAAGCGTATGCTATCAAAACTACTAGTAAACTTACAATGGCAGTGGTGAAATTAAATAACTGGCAGGACAAAACAATGATAATGAAAAACAAAAACAAACTTGGACAAAAAAAGATATACATAGAAGATGATCTAACCAAGGAGGCACAGCAGATTCAAGCAGAATTACGTAAAAGGGCTAGAGAAGAAAAAGAGAAAGGAAATAGAGTGAAAATTAGCTTTATGAAAATATTTATTAACGAAGAACGCTACGATTGGAACAAGGCCACGAACAGCCTAAATGAAAAGCCAAGCACAAAGGCTTCAAAAAACGATTAAATAAAGACGAGAAGGGAAGGACGGACGCGCAAAAAATACATATGCAAGGAAAAGGGACACGAACTGGAGAACTGGTAAATATTGGAAACTGGAACATAAGAGGGTTAAAAGGTAAAGAAAAATAATTAATCAAGGAATTTGAAAAGGCTAAGTTGGATATGCTAATAATAACCGAAACAAAAATGAAATGAAAAGGAATAATTAACATAGGGCCAAATCACATATTAATATATAGTGGAGTAGAAGAAAAAGACAGAGCAAAAGGAGGAGTTGGATGTATTCTAAAAAATAAATATGGGAGTCAATTAACAAAGTGGCAAGGGCATACACACATAATATTGTCACTAAATATAAACAGTGCGCACAAAGAAAAGATGAATATAATTGCAACGTACGGACCGAGTGAAGATGCAACGGCAAAAGAGAAGGATAGTTACTGGGAGCAGCTACAGACTATAGCAGACAGCTACAATGACCCCATATTTATAATAGGAAATATAAATGCGAGAGTAGGCAATAAAAACAAAGGTATAGAAGAGGTTATGGGGAAAAATGGAGAAGAACACATAAATAACAACGGAAGGAGGTTCATTGATTTCTGCATTATTAATGACCTCACAATATTGAACACAAATTACATGCATAAAGACATCCACAAGATTACAAGACAGGAACCAGCAAGACAGGAAAAATCGGTGATCGATTATTTCGTAACAAACTCAACAAACAGAAGTAAGATATTAGACGTCAAAGTAAGCAGAGGTTTCGAAATTGGTAGCGATCATTTCCTGGTTAGAATGAGAATAAAAATGAAGAATGGAGAAGAATAAAACCCGATTCTAGGCCAAAAACAAATCAAAGAGAAGATAAAACTATATAAACTAATTAAACCGGAGATAAAGGAAAAATACCAAAGAATACTGGAAGAGGAATTTTCAAAAATAATCAAGCCCAATACACATAACTCAGAACAAATATGGGCAACATTTAAAAGGATAATTATGGAAGCAGCTAAGAAATCATGCGGAATATATAGAGAGAATACAAACTTTAAACAAACAGCATGGTGGAGTAAAGAAATTAGCAAGGCAATAAAAAAGAAAAAAGAAAAAATGGAAGAAATACCTCAGCACGAAAAGTCAAGCAGATTACGGAAATTATAAAGAAGCAAGGAAGATAGCCAAAGAAATGGTTAAGAAAGAAAAACGGGTAACATGGGAACAGTTCGGGAAGAAAATGGAAACAAATAGAAAAGAAAACCAAAAATTGTTTTACAAGGTTATTAAAAATCAAAGAGTGGAAAAAATAGCCGACATGCCACAAATCAAGAATAAAGAAGGAAAGATACTAACAGATCAACAGGAAATTATGGAAAGATGGAAAATGTACTTTGAGGAACTACTAGAAGCACAAACAGAAAATATAGCATATACCGAGGAGACGCAACAAATAGAAGATGACGGAAACGAAAAAGAAGAGGAAGAGATAACAGAAGAAGAAATACAAACAGCGATGAATAGATTAAAGATCGGAAAAGCGGCAGGGCATGACGGAATTAAAGCGGAACAATTAAAATGTATGGGAAAGTCTGGAGAAAAAATGCTAAAAATATTGCTAAATAGCGTATGGAAAACTGGAATCATCCCAAAAGACTGGAAATTTGCCATCATCATGCCAATACACAAAAAAGGTGATAAGAGAGAATGTTCCAACTATAGAGGCATATCGCTGTTCAGCGTGGTAGAAAAACTCTATGAAATGATCCTGGAAAACCGGTTACGGCAAAAAATAGAAAAAGACATGGAAACATCACAGAGTGGATTCAGGAAAGGACATTCTACGAACGATCATATCTTTACAATCCAGCAGCTCATTGAAAGAATGAACAAAATAAATAAAGAGATGTATCTATGTTTTGTAGACTTGAAGAAGGCGTTCGATTGGTGGCGAGGAGCTATATCTGGAAAGTACTGGAAGAAAGGAAAATAGGGAATAAACTACTACAGGCGTTACAAAATATATTTAAAGAAACTATAAATTATGTAAGAACACGGGGAGGAAAATCAAAAGAATTTATAACTGTTAATGGACTACGACAAGGAGGCTGCCTGAGCCCATTTCTGTTTGTAACTGTGCTAGATGAAGTACTGAAAAAGATAAAACCTAACCTAAAGAAACTACATGTTGGATATAATAATTTAAAACCGATATACATAACAGAATGTAGCTTTGCGGATGATCTTGTGATCTTCGGAAAAACAGAAAGTGATTTACAGTATAACCTGACAGTATGGAATAATGAGCTAAAAGAAGCGAACTTAGAGATAAATATTTCAAAAACAAAAATCATGATCACGACGAGAAATGACAAACACTGTAATATTAAAATAGACGGCATAAAAATAGAGCAGGTTAAAGAATACAAATATCTAGGAGTTATCATAACGCAAGAAGGTAAAATAGAGGAAGAGTTGAATAACAGATTAAGAGCAGCGAACAAAACCCTACATGCAGTCAACAAAGTTATACTACAAAACAAAATGGTAAAACAAGAAACGTGGATGACAGTGTTTAAGACAATATATTTACCAACCCTAATATATGGGAGCAAAATGTGGGTGTTAAACAAAAGACAAAAGCAAAAAATCCAAACAGCAGAAATGAAATATTTAAGGAGAGCTAAGGGGATAACCAAATTGGATAAAATTAGAAATGAACAAATAAGAACAGAATTGAATGCAAAAGTAGCAAACAAGACCATAGAGGAAAGAAAGCTAAATTGGTACGGACATTTAATCAGAATGGATAATAAGAAACAAGTGAAGACAATCTGGCAATCACGGATACAAGGAAAACAGAAAGTAGGGAGACCACAAATGACATGGGACCAGTCGATAGACAAAATATTGCAGAGTAAAGAAATCACAAAAAACGAAGCGGACAAGAAAGCCGTGAACAGAGAAGAATGGAAAAAATTTACTGTAGGCTAGCGAGCCTGCATATCCTACACCAGAAATGGTAGAAAGGATGAAGATAATATATATAAAAAATCTGATGTGTCCAGCACATAACCTCCCGCCCAATACTACTCTTAAACGGTACAAAATAGTATTTGAAACATACCTTCTTATTTGTTTATTATCTTTATATTTGAGAATTTTAATTTTCTTTTGTATATTATTTAATTTTATGACATATATTTCACTAAGAAAACAGCTTCACAATCACAATGACATGTGTCACATTTCGTGAAAAATTGAA
Source organism: Poecilus cupreus (assembly GCA_963942605.1). Classification (NCBI taxonomy): domain Eukaryota; kingdom Metazoa; phylum Arthropoda; class Insecta; order Coleoptera; family Carabidae; genus Poecilus; species Poecilus cupreus. The sequence goes on from OZ012727.1 coordinate 21,578,814, forward strand.
AATTTTTAAATGTTTTCATGGTGTACTAGGAATGCAAAATTTGTAAAAACGAATTTCTTTATATTTTATTATCTCTAAATCTAATGAAAATTAATAAAATTAGTGTAATCAAAAAACATGTAAAATTAAATATTCTACAACTTTCAAAATAACATAAATTGTTGAAAAAGGAAATTTAACCGTGTTTTTCACGAAAAACTGTTAAGGGCTTCAAGCAAACTGCTACTTCCGGTTGACCAATTTTATCCAAAATCTAATCAGCTCTTCATTTAAATATAAGAAGCAATAATTCACAAAATTGTATTTTTTGGTATTATAGTATTTGAGTTATGCGAGACGAAAAAATTGCCACAGACTACACACACACACACATACATACATACATACATACATACATACATACATACATACATACATACAGACATCATCGCGAAAATAGTAAAATCGTATTTTAGGGACCCTAAAACGTGCTTATTCATTGAAAACTCACTACCCAATTTTTTGACCAAAAACAATACCTCCCTTACCTAGAGGTAGGCGGGAGGTAAAAATAGTAAACAATGTACGTACATTTATTCTAAACACAAATAAATTTTAAGAATTTATGTAACTTGTCCACAATTAAAGTAATGTATAATTAAAATTTCGAACTGAACTGTCAAAAATGACAAGCTGTCCTTCTTTTTTTCAAAAAATTAAAGATAAAGTGTATTGACAGTTCACTTTGAAATTTTAAAAATAAATTACTTTAATTCTAGACAAGTTAGACAAGTATAGTAAATTTATTTCTGTTTAGAATAAATGGGCGTACATGCTTAATACTTTGTAAAATTTTAAAACATCAGTTTAAAAATAAAAAAATGAATTTGAAAGTGAACTGTCAATACCCTTTATCTTTGAATTTTTAACAGTAGTAGCAACGCGTGTTATTTAACAAAAGCTACACGAAACAAAAAATTAGTTTATTTACTTAATATCTCGCACATCATGTGTAATAAAAATGTGAATTCATAAAAAGCACGTATTTCCAATAATTCTCTAAATGCCTGTAAAGCTTTCACCCGAATCCATAGCACCGTTTAGGCTGTAGCGATTCATACCTATGGTTTCTAGGGAGGCAAAAATTATTGTCGAATAGTATATTGGACTAGCGGTCCGACCTGCTTCGCAGGTCTGACCCCTAGGCTCCGCGACTCTGAATAAGATAGCAACTAAAACTATAGGAAAATAAATAAAGTTTAATCAAATACCTTAAATTTGTTAGCAAGCAATTGTCGAAGAAAATTCGTCTCTTTATTCCCGCTTTCTTGTTAGTAAATTGGCGAAAAAAGCTCGTCACTTCGTTCCTCGCTTTCATGTCAGTGATTAATTGCCAGTCGTACTGATTTGTAATAACGATGGGTCATTTCTAAGTTCCTCAATATTTCACTTGTACAACATTTAACTTTATTTAACAGGTCGCATATTCATAAATTTTAATGAAAAACAATTGCCGATCTCAATTGGTTTGCGGAAAAAATTACAACAAATACAATAGATTTTTCATGGACATTACCAAGATAAAGTGTTTTAATGTTTGCCCCTTCAATAGATTTCAATTGCCTTCAAAAAAATAACTATCTGCCAACTCCCAAAACATTTAGTTAGATAAACTACAAGTTAGGTATCTACAAAAAATTTTAAAAAAAGTTTAAACAATTGGTATCATAACAATTTTTGATAAATTTATGTCACTTCGACCTATCTTTCGATACCGAATAAATGATTTTTAAAAGAAATTTATATTAAGTACAACTTGCATTAATATTTGATCATGTAATGAAACTTTTGTTAATCTGACATTCTTGGCAATTTAGAAATACCGTCAATAATAATGTATAATAATTTGCATTCCATATTGACAAATTTGGCATATATACATTATTTTTACTAAATTTGTTCGTGTAATACCAACCTTATCCAGTCTTACGTCAGCTTGTCAGTTACACTTCAAAGTACAATCGAAGCGAAAAAATTAAAACTTGTCCATCAATATTCTTATATGATACCAAACACATTTATCTAATGACTTTTATGAAAACAATTGGCCAGCCTCCATTTTTTATATTATCATTTGTTCAGTCTATTCGACACCGTTCTTTTAAAACCGCGTCACTAAAAAAGATTACAACGGTCGAAAAATAAAATGAGTAGTCTTAAATAACTACCATTTAATACCAAACAAATAGCGAAGCAAGCTCATAACTACGTTCCTCGCTTCCATATCAGTGCATCGGCGAAGCAAGCTCGTCACTTCGTTCCTCGCTTCCATGATACTACTTTGTGACACTTAATATATTGCCAAACAATTGACTATCGTGCAAAATAACTTTTTGATACTTAAGTTTAAATCCGCACCATGAGACTTGTAATTTAATATCAAACACGGTAGGATAAAAATAACTTTTACACAAAACAATTGATAAACGCCCAAAACAACTTTTTGACACTTTAGTTCAAACCTCCTCTGCGAGACCTTTAATTTGATTCCAAACACTGCAGGATTTAAATAACATTTATAAAAAACAACTGACGTTCGTCCAAAATAACTTTTTGACACCTGAGTTTAAATCTCATGAGTGAGACCTTTAATTCAATACCAAACACGGTTGGATTTAAATAACATTTATACAAAACAATTGTCAATCGCCCAAAACAACGTTTTGCTACTTGAGTTCTAACCTCTTTTGCGAGACCTTTAATTTGATTCCAAACACTGTAGGATTTAAATAACATTTATAAAAAATAATTGACGTTCGCTCAAAATAACTTTTTGACACTTGAGTTTAAATCTCATGTGCGAGACCTTTAATTCAATATCAAACACGGTAGGATTTAAATAACATTTATACAAAACAATTGACAATCACCTAAAACAACATTATAACATTTGAGTTCAAACCTCTTCTCTGAGACCTGAAATTTGATTCCAAACACGGCAGGATTTAAATAACATTTGAAAAAAAAAAACAATTAACGATCGTGTAAAATAATTTTGTAAAAACAACTGATGATTGTGTAAAATAACTTTTTGATAATTCTAGAAATTTAGATTTTTAAAAAATCTGAAATTGATTATAAGTATTTAAAACGAACTTTTTATATTAGATAAGTAATTAATTTGTTTAAATTTACCGCCTAAAATACTTAGAAGCATCGATGTTGTCGAGCAGAGACATCTGTTGTATTTTTTGAGAAGAAAATGAAGCCATCTGTGAAGCGAAAAATAATTCTCAACTTTTTTATGTTAGATAAGAAGTAAACTCATTTGAATTTTACCGCATAAAATCCTTAAAAGAATCGAGGTTGACGAACAACGACATATGTCATATTTATTTTAAATTTGAAAAAAAAAAAAAATTCTAATTTAAAATAATTACAAAATAATAATAATGTTTGCATATTTATTCTAAACACAAATAAATTACCAAACTTGTCTAACTGTACTACAATTAAAGTAATTTATATTTAAAATTTCAGAGTGAAATGTCAAAATAACTAGTTGCACAAAATTTGTGAAAAGTTACAGCTACAATTTTTATTTTTTTAATTGACTTTTATAATACTTACAAAATAGTACACATGTTTTTTCATTAATTCAAAACAGATAAATTTACAAAACATCTTCAAGTTGTCTAGAATATATGTAACTTATACTTAAATTTTGAAACAGATCTGTCAGAAATGACAAATTGAACATAAATATTTGTAAAGTACCAGAATCAACAAACTTCACTTTCATAGCAACACACACACTTCGATCCGTAAACGCATTTTCACCTTATTTATTTAATATCTCGCACATCATGCGTACTAAAAATGTGAATTCATGAAAAGGCGCTATTCTGAAAAACTCTCTAACTTCCGGTAAAGGTTTTACTAAAATCTGTCAAACCGTCTAGGCTCTAGAGCTGCGCACAAATTTTGGTTCCTAGGCAGATGAAAATATAGATATAGATATATGTATATATATATATATATATATATATATATATATATATATATATATATAATATAATATATGGGGTAAATAGCTCCGAGGTAACGTGTCGGACTGTGGATCGTGAGATCCTCAGTTCGAATCCCACTGCCGACAGTTACAAATTTAAATTTACCCCTGTGGTTCCCCCTATACTAACATCCTTGGGGGCTATGATTTGACGGCTGGTAACCGCACTTCATACGAAAAAATATATCACTTACCGAGATCTGCGTAAGCAGAGTGCCACACCCGTAATGGGTAAAAGGCGTGATGATATATTTAATATTTATTTATAATATAATAATAATAATAATCATTTATTTGTGAACAGGCTTAGCCTATACAAAAGAGTGGATAATATTTGCATACACATGAATATAAATACATAAATATTAACAATAACAAGGCATTATACATATTTCATTACGCATAAAGTTTTTTTTTTATTATTTTTTTTTAACAGTATCAAACTTCAAATTACTCATTTATGGCAAATATTCTGATTTGGAGGGCTGCGATTGTGAAATTATATATATCAAACATTTGACTTTTTGATTGAAAATTAAAGAGGGCGGTATGATGGCTGTCTTCTGCTACTCCCTGTAGGTATTTGGCAATGTAGTGTGTTCTCAGTGGGGTGTAGAATGGACACGTTACGAAGAAATGGCGAAAGTTGTCGATCTCTAGAGAATTACAGATAGTACAAATATTAGTGTTATCAAATTTGTGAACTTTGCCGTTGATATAGATCTGAGCAGTATCTCGTGTTGAGGCAACTCGTATCTGACTTATGATTTTAGTTATATTGAAACTGACTTCTGCTCTTAAGTAGTTGAATCCTTCCACGGGCAGCGTTATATCCTTGAAGAGTATGTTATATGTTGAACAAATTATTCTGGCTTGGTCCTCTGCTTTTAATTTCAAGTCGAGTTTCTCAATCATTTCGTCGGAAAATTTGTCCATAGCTATATATGTTTGTTGGTTCCAGATTTCTAAACTATCGGCTTTGTCGAATATGTTTTTAACCTGTGTTACCCAATTTAGTTTATGCTTCTTTGACGTATTCTCATCCATGGCCATCAATTTGTCGTAACACAATCTTGGATATCGTTGAGAGTTCATTAAGAGAAGTTTCTTGACGTAATTTACAATTGCTTTAAAAATATGTACTTCTAGTTTGGCTTGATTCATTTCTGTGCGAACTATATAGTTAGGAGTAAATTTAGACCAGTTGAACATATTTTTGAAGAACCCTGTCTGAATCCTTTCTACTTCATCTATATATTGCAGACTGTAAACTTCAGCGGCATATAGTATAGTAGGCAGTACTATTGTTTTGTACAGTTTAATTCGTGCATCCCAGGATGTCAGTTTTGATTTAACCATTAGATTTTTAAGGTTACTAGCTGCGCATCTTCATTTGCTCATCATTAGTTCTTTTGATTTCCTGTGTTGACCTGAGCTTACGAATGGAATTCCTAAGTAGACATATTCAGTCGTGGTCTCTATCATTGCATTTTGACAGGTGAACTTATCCGTTAATCGACGTGGTCGTCCTTTGTAGAATTGCATAATTTTGGTTTTTTGAGGGTTAATATTTAGATCATTTGAGTTGCAGTACATCTCTAGAGTACGAAGTTTTCTGTGTATATCTGGCACTGAGTTACAGAGAATGACGAGGTCATCCGCGTAAAGCAGTAAAAGAATGTCTGTAGAGTTGTTGATGTAGACTCCTTCGGCCGCTTGTTCTTTAAAGAACTTTTCGATATCGGATATAAATAGGTTGAATAGTAGAGGACTTAGAGAATCCCCTTGTAATACGCCTTTCGTAACGCTAATTGGCGTTGAAAATTCATTATTAATATTCAGAATAATTTTTGATTCAGTGTAGATATTCTTCAATAGTCTAATTAGTTTAGCGCTCACTCCTAGTTCGAATAGTTTGTTCCACAGTTTAGTGTGATTTATGGAGTCAAACGCCTGTTTGAAGTCTACGAAGATTGCATACGTGTCCCGTTTTTCCAATAGACGCGACTGAATAACTGCATTTAATGTGAAAATATTGTCTAGACACGATCTTCCTTTCCTAAAGCCACTTTGGGCTTCCGGCATGATATCAAAACTCTCAGCCCAAGTTTCAAGACTTTTAGAAATGATTTGTGTGAGTACTTTCAAAATAGTGTTTGATAGAGCTATACCCCTGTAGTTAAGAATACTGTTTTTGTCTCCTTTTTTGTGAATATGAATTAAATTGCTTTGTGTGAGTTTTGGAGGTACATTTTCAGAGCTCATACATTCATTAAAGAAAGCCAGTAGAGTTGCAAACCAATAATTCGTGAAACATTTCAAAATTTCATTGGGTATTAAATCTGGGCCTGATGCTTTGTTGGTTTTTAGATATCTCAGCGTGTGGCGTAGTTCGTATTCGGATATAGTTGTATCTAGAAATGGGTGCATAACGTCAGTATATTCTATGTTATCTATCTCATTCGTTCTAAAATGATTTTTGTAGAAGGTTTCCCATTCTATAATGTTTATTGGGTTCGCTTTATGTTTTTTTGGTTTCAGATTATTGTATAATGTCCAGAATTGTTTGCAGTCTCTAATATTATTAATTGTTTCTTGCAATTTTGCCTCATATATTTTCTTCTTTTGTGACAGAATAGATTTATATAACTTTTTGTCACCCAAATATAAGTTGAGACTGGTTTTATTTGTTCTGTCTTTTTGAAATATGAAGTAGCTTTTTCTCATTTGCTTCTTTGCATCTTTGCATTGCCTGTCATACCAGGGCTTGTCTTTGTAGTGTTTGTGATTTTTCTTAATTGTACATTTTATTTCCAAATTATCAGCAATTTTATAACATGATTCCAGGATTTTTTCATATAGATTTAAGGTCGTGTCTACTGTCGTTAGTTCAGCCCGTGTGCCTTCTGTTTCCATCATTTCTATAAATTCAAACGTTTTGTAACATGACTGTACTTTCCCGGAACTGACCGCTGGTCGGCCGAAGACGATGGCCTTCAGCCCCTAGGTTATTTTTAGCCTTGGCCGGATGTGCGGTGGTATCTCGGGGTACATGTGATGTACAACACCCTGCCCGGGACTCTTGGACAATACTACCCCTGCACCCCGCGGACGGGGACTTAGCTGGCGACAAGGCTTGAGTAGCTCTCACTTTGGTTCCTGCCGTCAACCAGCCTAGTCGCCGTTCGTTCATTACCTTTTTCATTTTGTATATATCATTTCAACTGTATATTTATTTAGCGATAGTTGTGTAATAAAGTTGTTAAAGTTGTTTGCTCGTTTCATTTGTAATCGGGAGTGCGCGGCATACGTTCAAGGAAGCAGCGGGGTAAGGTAAGTAAAACATATAATAGTGATAATAATTCATCCGATTCGATACGACCTCCACCCTCGTGTTACATCTGGCGCAGTCGATAAAATTATCACGTAATTCGCGGAATTATTAAAATTTTGGCCAGTTTTTATAATTTTCGCGAGCACGCGGTTTTTATCAAACCACGTAGTGATTCTTACGAATCTAGTCGTTAAATCGGTTGCATATTTCTACGCTATTTTTCTGTTATTGGTACGTAACAAATTTTATTTTATTTATTTTAATTTATTTTAACAAAAATGACTACGGTTACTGTTACCATGACGACCACCACCGCGTCTGTTACTTCCGTTGCTACATCCACAGTATTTACAACTGTGGTAAACGGTAGCACTGCCCCGATAATGTCCAGCGCACCCACACCTTATCGTTTTCTCCCGAACGTCAGCTCAATCTATAATCACACGCTGTTTCCCAACCCGTACCCCCAATATAACCCATATCTACCTTTCCTCCAACCAGTTAATCCGACGGAAACCTCAACAGCCATGGACACGTCTCCTTGTTCTAATCCGGAATTCCCTGGAATAAGTGGCACGCAACACAATTTCAATACCTGCCAACAATCCGCGCCATCCCCTGCTCCCACGTTTACCGACCCAAGCGCCCTGTCCGCGCTGAAGACTATCGAAACATATTCGGGCGGTCAGGATTTGTTAGAACCTTTTATTGAAAACGTGGCTGCTGTGGCGGAATGTTTGGTGTGGAACGATGCGCAAGTATTTAGCGCGATCAAACTGAAATTAAGAGGGCAAGCGCAGACAACTTTTTATGCGTTACCGATGTCTAAAAGACCGAAAACAACGGAGGAAATGCGGCGCTGGCTGATGACGCAATTTGGTAGACGCGCAGACGCCATCGGTGACGAGCGGGACATCCGGAAAATGTTCAGGCAAAAGAACGAGACGCTACGCGCATTCGCCACTCGTCTAGAAATCGCGGCTGAACGGATTTACCCAAGTATGATCGACGGCGTACCTCTCTCGATGCGGGACGAAATAAAGCGGGAAATGCTGTTGATAGAGCAATTCTTACAGGGTCTAGACACACGCCTAGCGAACGAAATCTGCCGGTACAAAAAATTCGAATCTATTACAGACGCGTTACCCTGTGCAGAATTATGCGAGCAGTTGTTGTCGCGCTTATTTAAGCAAACACAAGCCGACGCGAGCAAGCATAGTGTTAGAGCAGTTACCATTGACTCCAAGCCGACAGGAACCAAGTCGCCGGAGACACCTAAACCGCGGTCAAAAGACAAACGCAATTTTAAGCCCGGGAAATCTCTCACGACGCAAAGATTTCCAAAAATGATCGGAAGATGTTACAACTGCGGATCCAAAGATCATATTAAAACAAATTGCCGTATAGAGACCCAGGATTTTTGTTACAATTGCGTGAAGGCCGGGCACCGTTTCAAAACGTGTCCTTTAAACGGGAGAACTGCCTCACAAGAGACCCAGCGGGATGCAGTTTGAACACGCCAATTGTTGTACCTCGGGTCGCTAATACCGTAGAAGACAGAGTGAAGAAAGTTGTTTTTGAAATCGGGAATTCATTACATACGTTTTTGATAGATTCCGGCGCCGCGGTGTCCCTTATTAAACGAAATATTGTTCATACACAAAAATCGGTCGTTTGTAGCGCGAATGATGTCCTTGTAGATGTTGCTGGTAACCTTTTGAGTCGCGACGGGGTTACCAATTTGCAATTATGTGCAGGTAATCTTCAAATTACACATCGATTCTTTGTTTGTTCGAATGAATTGTGTTTCGCGACAGACGGGTTACTCGGTGCCGATTTCTTAGAAGAACACAACGCGATTCTTGATTTCAAAAATAATTCATTAACGATTAGCGATACTACTTTGCCTCTGTCTTGTACCAACAATACGAACTGTATAGCGGAAATTAATATTAAAAATGATCACGTACCGAAAAGAAATCATTTTCCGGTAAAATTGACAAACGAGGTGGTAATTCCCGCGCGGAATATTGTTTTGTGTTCGGGACGCGCAGATTCTCGTACACCTGAGGGTTCTTACGTGTTGGAACCACGCGAAATCGGTGTACACGGTATTTTAGTCGCACGCGTCCTCGTCCGTAAGTCGGAAAATAACGAATTTCACGTGAACATAATAAACGTAAGTCCGCACGAAATAAAATTGCCATCTCGTTTGCCGATTGCAACCGCTGTTCAAGCCGAGGAGACGGTACGGATAAATGATAATTGCTCTTCCACTATAGCGGCAATATCAACGCAAACTAGGGCACTCGTGGATGCTATAGATTTATCACACGTAGCTGAAGAAGAACGCGAGAAATTTCGATCATTTCTTTCTTCATACAGTGATCTTTTTGCTGTAAAATCGGATAAGTTAGGTGCTACTCCACTTGTCCGGCATAAGATAGACACGGGTGATTCACGGCCGATAGCACGCGCGCCCTACAGAGTACCGTTTTCACAGCGGGAAACCCTTAAACTCCAAATCGATGACATGCTGAAGGATGGTATCGTAACGCCATCCACGTCACCATGGTCAGCACCGGTAGTTCTTGTGCAGAAGAAGGCTGCCGAGGGCGAGAGTAAAATTAGATTCTGTATCGACTATCGCGGATTAAATTCTGTTACAAAACGCGATTACTTTCCGATACCTAACTTGCACGAAACGTTGGATCAGCTGGGCCAAGCACGCCGTTTTACTACTCTTGACCTGTCTAAAGGTTATTGGCAAGTGGAAGTAGAACCTTCTGATCGCGAAAAGACCGCGTTCTCAGTTCCGTGGGGCCACTACGAGTGCACTAGGATGCCATTCGGCTTAGCCAACAGCCCCAGTACTTGGCAGCGATTAATGTACGCAGTACTCGCAGGTTTAACGGAGAGTCATTGTTTTGTATACCTTGATGACATAATTTGTTTCACGGACGATAATTATGACGACCATGTAAATAAATTAACATGCATTTTAGACCGACTCAGGACTGCCAATCTAACGTTAAACCCGACAAAATGCAAGTTTATGACGCACGAAACAAATTATTTATGTCATGTTGTAAGTGGAGAAGGTATCAAACCAGATCCAGGTAAAGTGTCTGTCATTAAAGATTACCCTGTACCGACGACCGTGACTGAAATACGTTCCTTCGTAGGACTTGTTAACTTTTACCGACGGTTTATTAACAATTTTGCTACGCTTGCGCTACCGTTAACGGCGCTAACGAAGAAACGGGTAAAGTTTACGTGGACAGAAGAATGTCAAAAATCTTTTGAGTTATTGCGAGACGCTTTGTGTAAGGAACCGCTTTTAAAATTCCCGGATTTTAACAAAACATTTATCCTTAGCACGGACGCATCTAATTTCGCTATTTCTGCTATTCTTTCACAAGAATATGATGGTTGTGAGATGCCGATCGCGTACGCGAGTCGACAATTAACGGGACCCGAGCGAAATTATGACACGACTGAACGCGAAGGATTAGCGCTTGTCTGGGGAATTAAGCATTACCATTGCTATCTTTATGGTCGGCCATTTAAAGTAATTGTTGACCATCAACCTCTCAGGTGGATGAACGACACAAAAGATCCGTACAATCGTTTGACACGCTGGTCTCTGACATTAACGAATTACGAGTTTACAGTAACGTACCGACCAGGTAAAAAGCATAATAATGCAGACACTTTATCTCGAATTAAACCTGTCAGAGTACTCGCGGCACTAGAATACGAACCGATTATTTGGGATCGCCATTTGATTCTCGCAGAACAAAAGGTTGATCCCGAGATAATTAAGATCGTTAACGACCTCAAAATTAATGATACCTCCATATATTATACGGATTTAGATGGTGTTGTGTATCGGAGAAACGACAATAACGTGGATCAACTGTTGGTACCGGCAAAATTACGGCGAAATATTATAAAAATGTACCATGACCTACCGCTCACGGGTCATGGCGGCATTGATAAAACATACGATCGGTTACGTCGCCGAGTTTATTGGCCCGGTATGCACAAAGACGTCAAAGACTACGTTAATGCTTGTGTCTCGTGCGCCCAACGCAAAAGTTCGCCGCACAGTAAGCCCGCGCCTCTGGTCAAACCACAGGTGCCTGACGGTCCGTTTCAGCGTATCGCGATGGACGTGGTTGGTCCCTTGGTAACGACAGCCAATGGAAACCGTTTCATTTTGACTGTACAAGACTCGTTCACGAGGTATTTGGAAGCTTTTCCAATGCCAAACCATACTGCTACCACCGTCGCGAAACACTTAATTACTGGCGTAATACTGCGACACGGCGTACCTCGCCAAATATTAACTGATTTGGGCACGGACTTCACGTCCAATTTAATGAGAGAGATTTGCAAAGTTTTACAGATCCACCATTTAAAGACCACCGCTTACAGACCGCAAACCAACGGGATGATCGAGAGGAGTCATCGCACGTTGAAGGATATGCTTTCGCATTATATCGACGACAAGCATAGAGACTGGGATGAGTGGCTGCCGTATGCAGTCTCGGCTTACTGCTCTGCGTCACACTCGATGTTAGGCGAAAGTCCGTTCTTTTTGATATTTGGGCGCGATATAGAATTACCTTACGATGAACTTTTCAAACCCTTGGAAGTGCGGTATGACAGTGATGTCAACTACGTAAGTGAATTCACGCAACGTATGAAAATCGCGCATCAAAACGCGCGTGACCATCTAGACAAATCAATCGACCGTGTCCATAACTGTTTTAATAAGAAATCGGCGCAAATTAAATTTAAAATAGGCGACAAGGTTTATTTATATAACCCCGCAATTAAAACCGGGCTCAGTGCTAAGTTAGCAAAGAAATGGACCGGGCCGTTTCGAATAATTGATCTGTCTGATGTTAATGCGACGATTAAAGAAATATACGGACGCAAGTCACAAAAGGTTCACGTAAATCGACTGAAACCGTGTTTCGCTAACATCGATTGTGGTCGCATGACAGCTAACGCCGCGGACGAAGCAGACTTTTGCGAACCGGAAGCGGTAACGTGCAGTCAACCGCTCATGGAACACATACCCCAGATTCCGATACCCTCTCCCTCCTTCAGCAACCCGGAAACTGAGAAACCGCTCCCGAGTCCCGATATACCGTTCCCAAATTCCGATCTGAGCCAGGCCTCCGCCCCAGCTCACCTGACTGTAACGCCAGCGCCTGCTGAACCAGCAGACGCTGGCACGGTAGTCCAGGTAGAACGAGAGCCCCGTTACCAAACTCGTAGCCGTGGACCTGTCTCAGATCAATCATGGGTTTATCAGCATAGGATTTAACCGTTTATTATTTGTTTTAGAATGAATATGTGGATTTTGCTGGCTCACGTGTGTATTATTTCGGCTATTAACGCTGAAATAATAGCATATGATTGCCAGAGCAAGGACACGGAGATAACGAGGGTGTCCTTGCTACGTGTCAAACCCTGCCTCGATCCGAGGAACGCGACGAAGACCTTGACACGACGCATGCAGCTTGTCCAAGAGCGTCGCTTCACGGAAGTACGAGTCTTCACCTGCATGGTGATGGTGCAGCAGCTGATACAACACTGCGGCATGCACTCGCACACCAGCACAGTCTCTGGTGGTTTTGGACGTTATGTGCACTATGTGCGCGTAGAGGCGTGTTTGAACGCGCACCGCTTCAAACGTTTGGATTTGGCAGGCATAGGCGTCGGCGTCGTTTCCGGCCTCAACCTCAACGGCACCACCGAGGTCTCTACCACCCTAGAAGGTCACGTGGACGCCAAGGGTAACTGCAGAGGCGTGAAGTATACCCTGAACGATGTTGGGTACGAAGACGTCATCGTCACTGCGGCCGTAACCATCCGCCTTCATGACTACAAGGCTGTCGCCAATGTCGAAGAGAACCAGATAAACCTTCGCTCAGGAACTGTCTGCCAGTATGGGTCGGGCTACTGTTTCGATGACCTCGCTGGGGAAGTCACTTGGGAGGCCAAAGACGCTGATCGATGCTCAAACACCGGCATCGACGTATTGTACGAGGGCCCTTCCACCGTCTTATGGCTCCAGGCTGAGGGCTCTAGCGCCGAACAACGATACGTCATCGTTGAAGCATACGACACGGTCTTCGCTTTGAAACTGGTGAGCCAGGAGTTTCTTTGTCAGCAGCAAGCCTGGCGTACTGAGCAGAACAGGTTATTGGTAATCTTCGACACGTCATTGGGTTTCTTTTACCGGAGATCGAAGAAGTTGGTGCAGAATACGGACCTAATGGCACAAGTACTCAGCAAGCTGTTATTCCTGGAAATCGCGGTCAAGCGGCAGATGGGGGAGGTAATATATGACTCCATCTTGAAGCGCTGTCGCTTGCGTCAGAAGATCCTGGAAAATAGATTGGCTCTGGCATTAGAATCACCAGACATCGTGAGCAGCCTGGTAAAGGGTGGCCCTGGTCACGTGGGTCGAGTGGTCGGCGAGGTACTCTACATCGCCAAATGCAGCCCGAAAGTTGTAGAGTACCGAAAAACGGAGTTTTGTTACCAGGAGCTACCTATATGGTATAAAAACGCAACAAAATTCCGAACACCGATCACTCACGTCATCCAGAACCATGGAACCGAAGTTGATTGCCAGCGGAACCTGCCGCCCATGTTTCACCTCGACGGCAACTGGATCGAATTCATACCGGGGATCCAGCTGTCTAGGCCAGAGCCAGTAGAACTTGATGCCAATGAGGAGTCCATAATTCTGCCCATGGTGAAGATCTCACCAATCACCGGTCACGGAATCTACACCCGAGAGGACATGGACAGTTTCCAAAGAGCACTACTGTTCCCGACCGAGAGGAAAGCCGTCACTAGCCTGGTGACGAGACGCGTGGTCGGAAGCTCTGCCGACCCGCAGGGCTACGATATGCCCAGAGTTTTTAGCCAGGTGGAGTTTGCAAACTTCGCCGTGGACGCCGCCGAACAAGTCTGGGGTTTCCTCTCGAGAATGGGACAGTACTTCTCAGTGTTCGCGTTTCTCTACGTGACCGTGGTGGTGCTGAACTACGTAGGAAACGTAGTGATCAACTTCTTCGCCCTCAGAAGAGCCACAAAAGCCAGAAGCAAACCCCGAGTCCTATTGTGGGCTAGCTTATGGCATGCACTGGCAAATTGTTACCTTCACCACCTTGTGCACCCGAAAGAGGAAAAAGAACAACACCTGAAAATCGTGGTTACGCAGCCCATCTACCCAGAATTGCAGGACGGTTGTGTCAAGGAGACGCCTGGACCGTCGGCGCCGCCAAATCCTAACGCCACCGAACAATCGCGCGCGGCTTTGGACGCTTTACGCGGCGGAGCCCCCCGCTAGAATAGTGCAGTGTTGTGCAGTGCGGTGAGGAGCGTTTGGACACGAAGGGATATGAGTGGATTGTGACAAGTGCGTGTTAGTGTCGTGTCAAGATCAAAACTGTAATTTGCATGTTAGCATAAGGTTGCATGTTAGTGTAAGATTCATGTAAAAGTTAGGCTAAGCATTTGTATTATTATGTCGTTTTAGTTATCGTTTTTAAAACTTAGTAATGTAAATGTATTTTATAACTTTATTGTTTGCTGTCTTCGGGTGGTTTGTTGCAGGAAGTTCCGGCCGGAATAATTATATCCATTGGGGGATATAATTATGTCTAGACGTGGGGGTGATGTAACATGACTGTACTTTCCCGGAACTGACCGCTGGTCGGCCGAAGACGATGGCCTTCAGCCCCTAGGTTATTTTTAGCCTTGGCCGGATGTGCGGTGGTATCTCGGGGTACATGTGATGTACAACACCCTGCCCGGGACTCTTGGACAATACTACCCCTGCACCCCGCGGACGGGGACTTAGCTGGCGACAAGGCTTGAGTAGCTCTCACTTTGGTTCCTGCCGTCAACCAGCCTAGTCGCCGTTCGTTCATTACCTTTTTCATTTTGTATATATCATTTCAACTGTATATTTATTTAGCGATAGTTGTGTAATAAAGTTGTTAAAGTTGTTTGCTCGTTTCATTTGTAATCGGGAGTGCGCGGCATACGTTCAAGGAAGCAGCGGGGTAAGGTAAGTAAAACATATAATAGTGATAATAATTCATCCGATTCGATACGACCTCCACCCTCGTGTTACAGTTTTATCTGGGTCCCATTTAATTTTTGTCCGGGGTTTATATTTTGAATCGGAGTCATTTTTGTTTCTGAGTTCGACGTTTTTAATTTCATGTATTTTTAAGTGACAAAGAAGGTGGTCTGATATAAGAATAATGTTTTCAACCCCGAAGTCTTTTATTAAATTGATACAGTTCGTATTTATCCATACATAATCAATAATGCTTTGACCTACACTGCTTATATATGTATATTTCGCTGGGGAATCGCTCTGACTTCTTCCGTTTAGTGCGTAGAAGCCTTCAGTTTCCATGATTTCTATTAATGCTTTACCTTTTGGGTTAATCTTCAGGTCTGCTCTCCGTTCATGGCTAAGTTCGGAAGATTCAAATATAATTTCTTCTGCCTGGTTTAGGTTCCCGATATGGGCATTAAAGTCACCTCCGATTATAATAGGCATATTTACGAATTTATAATTAATGTCGCTTAATGTGATCGAGAATAATTCCAAGACATAGTTAAAGTCATAACTTGGCGAGAAGTATACAAGGCATAATAATAATTCTGTGCTGCTAGCGCTAAATTTTATTTTTAATATTATCCAATGAACGGATTTATCAATAAGTATAATATTACATGTATCTTTCTTTATGTAAATTGTTAGACCTCCTTTGGCTCTACCCCTACTTGCATCTCTCGTAGCATCGCTGGAGTAGTCGCTGTAGTTATTCAGGAACCTAGGCTTCTTGTAATAGGATTCTTCTAACCAAGTCTCACAGACACATATGATGTCCATACTTTGTATATATTCTACTTGTTTATGGTCGAGTCGACCGAAGTTTTTATGTCCTTGCATATTCCAGAAAGCAATTGAAACTAGTTCTTCTTTACAGTATTGTGTACAGATTGGTGTATGAATTACTTTTCTTAGTTTTTTGAAGGAGTTGCTTGTACTCTTGGGCGTAAAAGTCTGTCCATTGGTCCTTCGATCTTTTTTTGGACCTTCTTTATTTTATCTGGTTTCGTTGTTTTATCGTGTTGTGAATTAAAATTATTTCTATTTGATTTAATTTCCGTATTTTCCTGTGCATCTTGAGTTTGAAAATCTTCTTCATTCACGTTACGAGTTTCCTCCTGCATGGTTATAAAAATATTGTCTTCGAGTTGCTCCGGCGTGAATTTTTCGCTATTTATATATAGGTAGGAATCTTTGATATATGCTTTATGGCCCAATTTCCGTGCTTCTTTGAGGTGAGGCTGTAATTTATTTCTTATAGTTATCTGTCTTTTAGTAAGTTCCTCCTCGATGTATATATTTGTACCCTTTAGTAGTTTTTTATATCTTAATATTTCGGTTTTCATGATTTGGTTACAAATAGTTATAATGACTGCACGATTTTTCTGAGTATTTCTTGATCCTATTCTGTATATATTGTCAACATCTTCATATTTGATCTCTATTTTTAGATTGGTTTGAATTAAATTAATTATGCGTTCTCGGAGCTTGGATTTTGTCTCGTTTTCATGCTCTGGAATACCGTGGAAGACCAGATTCTTTATTTTAGTAAATTTTTCAAGATGTTCAATTCTATTATCTTTTTCTCCTAGGGCCAATTTAAGTTCTTTATTTTCTGCCTTCAGTATTATTATATCTTTCTCAATAGCCGCTACCTTCTCGTTTGTTTGCTCGATTGAAAGAAGTATTTCTATTTTGGAGTCATTAATAGCCTTCATTGTTTCGCTTTTGCTTTCTTGAATTCTTTTTAAAATTAATTCTGTATTGTCTGTCATTGTGTACTTAGATTTTTTGTGTATTTGTAGTATTATTAATTTCGATTATTTTGTTTTTTGTTACTACTTTTTTCTGCTAAGTTTGGCAACACTGAGAACGATTTACAATTTTGTGTTTCTTGGTTTTACTACACTGCTTGACTGAGACGCGCTGAGTAAGATTAATTAGATGTTAAGTAGATATTTCCAAGGTTAAGCGAAATATGTTTTAGGTTGTGTTCGAATATATTGTGTGTGTTATTAGAAGTAATAAAAATTACTCACGCTTAATTTCCAGCACTGCAGTAGAAGAAATCCTATGTACTCGATGTTTAATTCGCTGTTTAAATGTTATATTTCACAGAATTAATATTTTACGGTTAAGATACGTTCTCATCAAATCAGTGTTGCCACTCCACTATATATATATATATATATATATATATATATATATATATATATATATATATATATATTAGGATCAAGAAATACTCAGAAAAATCGTGCAGTCATTATAACTATTTGTAACCAAATCATGAAAACCGAAATATTAAGATATAAAAAACTACTAAAGGGTACAAATATATACATCGAGGAGGAACTTACTAAAAGACAGATAACTATAAGAAATAAATTACAGCCTCACCTCAAAGAAGCACGGAAATTGGGCCATAAAGCATATATCAAAGATTCCTACCTATATATAAATAGCGAAAAATTCACGCCGGAGCAACTCGAAGACAATATTTTTATAACCATGCAGGAGGAAACTCGTAACGTGAATGAAGAAGATTTTCAAACTCAAGATGCACAGGAAAATACGGAAATTAAATCAAATAGAAATAATTTTAATTCACAACACGATAAAACAACGAAACCAGATAAAATAAAGAAGGTCCAAAAAAAGATCGAAGGACCAATGGACAGACTTTTACGCCCAAGAGTACAAGCAACTCCTTCAAAAAACTAAGAAAAGTAATTCATACACCAATCTGTACACAATACTGTAAAGAAGAACTAGTTTCAATTGCTTTCTGGAATATGCAAGGACATAAAAACTTCGGTCGACTCGACCATAAACAAGTAGAATATATACAAAGTATGGACATCATATGTGTCTGTGAGACTTGGTTAGAAGAATCCTATTACAAGAAGCCTAGGTTCCTGAATAACTACAGCGACTACTCCAGCGATGCTACGAGAGATGCAAGTAGGGGTAGAGCCAAAGGAGGTCTAACAATTTACATAAAGAAAGATACATGTAATATTATACTTATTGATAAATCCGTTCATTGGATAATATTAAAAATAAAATTTAGCGCTAGCAGCACAGAATTATTATTATGCCTTGTATACTTCTCGCCAAGTTATGACTTTAACTATGTCTTGGAATTATTCTCGATCACATTAAGCGACATTAATTATAAATTCGTAAATATGCCTATTATAATCGGAGGTGACTTTAATGCCCATATCGGGAACCTAAACCAGGCAGAAGAAATTATATTTGAATCTTCCGAACTTAGCCATGAACGGAGAGCAGACCTGAAGATTAACCCAAAAGGTAAAGCATTAATAGAAATCATGGAAACTGAAGGCTTCTACGCACTAAACGGAAGAAGTCAGAGCGATTCCCCAGCGAAATATACATATATAAGCAGTGTAGGTCAAAGCATTATTGATTATGTATGGATAAATACGAACTGTATCAATTTAATAAAAGACTTCGGGGTTGAAAACATTATTCTTATATCAGACCACCTTCTTTGTCACTTAAAAATATATGAAATTAAAAACGTCGAACTCAGAAACAAAAATGACTCCGATTCAAAATATAAACCCCGGACAAAAATTAAATGGGACCCAGATAAAACGTTTGAATTTATAGAAATGATGGAAACAGAAGGCACACGGGCTGAACTAACGACAGTAGACACGACCTTAAATCTATATGAAAAAATCCTGGAATCATGTTATAAAATTGCTGATAATTTGGAAATAAAATGTACAATTAAGAAAAATCACAAACACTACAAAGACAAGCCCTGGTATGACAGGCAATGCAAAGATGCAAAGAAGCAAATGAGAAAAAGCTACTTCATATTTCAAAAAGACAGAACAAATAAAACCAGTCTCAACTTATATTTGGGTGACAAAAAGTTATATAAATCTATTCTGTCACAAAAGAAGAAAATATATGAGGCAAAATTGCAAGAAACAATTAATAATATTAGAGACTGCAAACAATTCTGGACATTATACAAATATATGTATATATATATATATATATATATATATATATATATATATATATATATATATATATATATATATATATATATATATATATATATATATATCTAAGATTAGTTACCTAAATAAAGAATTAAATTACACGTCCTTTCAATAGTAAGTGCAACACAATGTGACGTAGTTTTGACATAACATAAAACAAAACAAACAGCAACCTATATAATAAACGAAGTTTACACCTCCCCCCCCTGCAGATGTTTGACGAGGGGAAAAAGAAGCAGTTTACTGGAATGGAAAAAATTTGAAATCTTCTTCTTCTTTCCAATACCTACTTCATAAAACGATGGGGAAATCTGTCTGATTATTGGAAAAGGTCCAATTCGAATTGGATCTAACTTTTTACGATTCATTCTACTTCCATTTTCAATATAAACCAATTCATCAACACTGAACGTGTACTGGCGTCGATTTTTATCTATACGCTGTTTATTTATTTTAAAACTTTTCATAGAATTCAAGAAAGCTATTTTTCTGTCTTCTTCAAGAGATGTTTGGTTGTTTTCTTGTAGTGGTGATATTGTAGGTTTTTTTCCAACCAGTAAGTATGATGGAGCAAAGCGTGTGGAACTATGAATGGTATCATTATACTCGTTTACACATTCTTGTGCAAGAGTTGACCAAGCTCTATTATTATTACCATCATCATTTATTTTGCATCTTAGGCGATTTACTAATGTTTGATTTAATCGTTCATTCAACCCATTTGATTCTGGATGATCAATGCATGTAAAAACGATCTGTATTCCAATTTTCTCTAAATAATTCTTAAAATCATTAGAATTGATACCTGTATATTGGTCAGCCAATAGAATCGAAATATCATTTTTCTTCGCAATTTGATTAATTAACTTTATAAAATCTTGAGCGTTTTGACCCTTTGTAGTACAGATCCACGCATATCTGGTAAAATGATCTACTAAAATATGCATATATCGTTTGGGTGATTTGTTTCCCCCAAAACCTCCAACACTATCAAGTGACATTATTTGAAATGGTTTTGCGGCAGGACCAAATTGAGAAAGTAGGCCGATAGCACGACTACGACGAGCTTTATTCTGCATACAAATCTTACAATTTTTGCAGAAAGTATGTACAGCTTTGTCAAGTCCCTTGAAATAATAATATGGTCTAATTGTAGCAATCATCTGTGTTTGACCGATGTGCCCATAATATTGATGTACAAGTTCAATTATTTCGTTTCCAAATGTTGGAGAAACAAAAATTCTTGATTTTTCTTTTAACTTCTTCAATATTATTCCTTGCTTATTATATTCTATCTGCTTTTCTGCTTTCATTTCAGTTAAATGTTCAGATTGGTCTTTTAATATAGCAGTTGAATCAATTAAATTTACAATCTGGATCACATCTTCATTCTCAAAATATTCGAGAACAGGATTTCTGGACAAGAGGTCAGCGAGAATATTATCTTTTCCTTTTTTATATATGATTGTGAAATTGAATTGAGATAAATATAGAATTAAATCTCCAAGGATTTCATCAGTTCTGGCTTTTGTTTTCAAATTCTCTAACGGTTTGTGATCACTGCAGACCGTGAAATGACGTCCAATTAAATAATACTGCCAAAATTTTATTGCGTCCTTGATGGCTTTGCATTCTAAATGTATAATACTCAAGCGTTTTTCACTATTTGAGAGCTTTCGTGAGTAATATGCAACAGGGTGTAATATTCCATCTTCTTGTGGCTGTTTTAATGTTGCGCCAATTCCTTTGTAACTGGCATCTGTCTCTATAAAGACGGGCTTCTTAATATCATAAATGGCTAGGATCGGTTTAGAACATAAATAATCTTTGATCATATTGAATGTTTTTTCGCAATCATCAGTCCATTCAAATTTAATGTCTTTCCTTAATAATCGATGTAGGGGTTCAAGTTTTTGACTACTGTTTTCTATATACTTCAAATAAAAATTTATTGAACCCAGAATACTGCGTACATCGGACTTATCAGAAGGTCTTTGTAACTTTTTAATAGAGATTAAATTTTCTTGAGCTGGTGAAACTCTGTTCTTCGAAATTATATGTCCCAGATATTTGACTGATTCGGCTGCGAACAAACATTTGACTAGTTTTAATTTGAAACCTTCAGCACTGGTAACTTGTAAGAATTTCTCTATATGTTGAAGATGATCTTCCCAGGTTTTGGAGAAAATCAAAATATCATCTATGTAATTAACACAAAAGTCATCTAAATTATTTCTTCTGATAATATTTGATAATATTCTCTGGAACGTTGCTGGAGCATTTTTAAGACCAAATGGAAGAACTTTGAACATGAACTTTCCATATTTTGTAATAAATGAAGTTTTTTCTCGATCTTGTAATTTCAGCGTGATACACCAAAACGCAGTATTAATATCTAATACTGTAAAATATTGACAATTTACAACTTTGTCGATAACATCTTGAATTGTTGGGAATGGAAAACATTCTGGGATTATCAATTTGTTTAATTTTCTGAAGTCGATACATAAGCGGGATTTCTTTCCATCATCTTTTTTGTAAGCTAGGGTTACAGGAGAAGCAAATGGAGAATCCGATTCTTCAATTATTCCTACTTGTAATAATGCTTTGATCTGACTTCTTATTTCTTCATCATCTGGAATTGAACATTTATATGGGCGAGAAGTGACATATTCATCTCTAAGTAGTTATCTCCTCTCTATCTAATTCTTCTTGAGCTTCAATTGGCAATCCGAAAACTATCTGGTTAATACGGGATAATGTAGTACCTTTAGGTTCCACTTCTATACATAATTTCTCTTTTACAAGCGCGTAATCAATTAAGGATCCTCCCAAATATTTGTAATTGTAAGCTTTTCTAACAATAGACCAACCTTTATCAACGAATATATTAAGAAAAGATTTCTTCCAAATTTCCCAAGAAGCGGTTAAACCAGTTTTCTTCAAATTAGTTTCATACCAGTCTTTAGCTGGGCCAATAACAAAGAAACGTAAAACTTGAATTTTCAAGCTGTCAGAATTGATCTGAAATCGATGACATTCATCTTCAAAGCTATGTAACCATTCCGTGGGATCATGTTGTTTTTTTTTCGAATTTTTCTAAAATAAATTCTTTCTCGACATGGTGTAGTTTTACGTCTTGAATTGAGCTCAATTTTAGCTGGTGCTCTAATCGTCTAATTCGATCTTCTAGCTCGTATTGTAAGGTAGATTGAGAATTTGACATTGGTTCATATTCTTCCAGTGGAAATTCTTTGAAACAAATATTTCCCACGTCATCGAAATATTCATTTCGAATATCGTCGTCTATCTTTATAGCTACTGTTCTGTACCCATTTATGTTTTTAATAGCAATTGTTGCATTATATACAGGTTTCTTATTTGATAAAATAGTGTGTAACTTCAAATCCTTATATTCTTCTGGAAATAAATACCAAGTCTTCTTATCAGTAGAAATGCGTTGGATAATGAAATCCTTCTCTGCTTTCTTCACAACTTGAACAAAAATTTGTGCCATCTTCTTACTAGTTGAGATTTTGTAATTTAATTTCTAAGATCGTTTTTATATTCTACGTGATTTTATTCTAAATAAAGTACAAAACATAATTAAAATACATCAAACATACACAAATATAAATTAGTTACCTAAATAAAGAATTAAATTACACGTCCTTTCAATAGTAAGTGCAACACAATGTGACGTAGTTTTGACATAACATAAAACAAAACAAACAGCAACCTATATAATAAACGAAGTTTACATATATATATATATATATATATATATATATATATATATATATATATATATATATATATATATATATATATATATATATGTTTGTCCCTACGGAACATTCAGGACCAATTATGGCGGAAATATCAGACCCACTAGAAATTTCAGCCGGTCCTGATTCTTCTAAACTTCAAAGACATTTTATAATAATATTATTAAATAAATATTTAAAAATAACTATAATAACAATGAGTTAAGGTCTACAGAGTATATTAAAAAGTTAGAAAAATCTATAATTTCTAGTAGGTTATTATAAAAAAAATAATAGAAGTTTCAGGTCCATGTCCTGAAATTGACGGTGATTCAAGTGTGGTACATTTTAGAACTACTGTACTGTTACCTAACAACTTCTCTAGATGGCATAGCAAGTATATTTGAGTATAGTATGATACATTTTAAATTATTGGGCGGCGATTCTGTTGAGTTTTTAGAAATATTGTTACATGCAATATCTTAATTTTATTCAGATTTCGCCAGAACATGTTTATGGTAGTTATATATATATATATATATATTATTAGATGCTGACTTAACAAATATGAGATGAATCTCTGAGAGAATATCTCACGTAGTAATAAGAAACCTTTATGATAAGAAATAGTATAAATAAGCGTTAGAGTAAGAAATGTCATCCTTTTTGCTGTAGAACTTCAAAGTAGAAACTGCTAAATAAAGCCTGTATATTAAAATCGAAAAATTCGTTTTTTTTATTATATATCGGTCACGATCATATAATTGGCGCAGTCGGATCGGATCACAAATAAAGAAGTCAGTGTGCTGAAAATTCGCCGTAAATCTGTCATCGCTTTATTCAACAATTTCAATTGTTGCTCAGTGTGACCGAACCAAACAATTAATAGTGCGAAGAAACTCAAAGCCTAACAAGCAAGAAGCCTTCGTAAAAGCAAAGCAACACCAATAAGTCTTCGCTAATCAACAATCAACCTAAACAGTGGTTGCATCAGAGGTCTATTCATACGACCCATCGAATCCACCAGGCCAAGCAGCAAGCAGCTCGCAGCTCAAGGTATCCGTCAACTGAACGTCATCAGCCCATCCGCAACAAAGGAGATGTCAACAATACAGATACTCACAATAAGTCTGTAAGTCTCATTGTTTCTTTTTAAACTTATAAATTACATGTCAGATAACGAACCACTGTCATCTGATACAAATCAAGAATTTGATATATTAAGTAACTTATTAAACAATATTTCTCTACAATCAAATAGATTGAATAATACAGAAATGACAACTTACGCAGATATTAAAAATCTTGCTAATGTCATCCCCGAATACAATGGTAATGTAAATAGATTACCAAACTTTATAATTCAAGTAGATTTGTTCTACGAAATAGTGCAATCAACAACAATTAATGCATTGCAAACCAAATATGCTTTTTCATTAGTGTTAAGTAAATTAACAGATAAAGCAGTAAATTTGATTAACGAAAACACTTTCCAAAACTGGAGAGACCTAAAGAAATATTTAACTGAAAATTTTGAAGATAAATTAACTAAAGAAACTATTTTACTAAAAATTTTAAACACCAGAAGCACAAATAAAATACTAGACACTTTAATACAATTTAAAAATGACTTTGCAAAATATAAATCAAAAGTTCATTTATTAAATTATAACACAGCTCAGAAAACTATATTAATAAATGAAATACAAGAATTAGTCGTGAAACATTTCATTACATTACTACCAATTCATGTTCGAGGATCTTTTATTACAAATAACCCCACTACATTAGAAATGTGTGAAAATTTATTAACAAATGATTATAATTATGCACTCCAAACTTTTAAAAGTCCATTGTTGAGATCAGATAACCATCAACAATCGCAAAAAACATTTCACAATAATATACCTCCACAAAGATTCCCAGGGCAACAATTCCCTTCAAAACCTATAAATGTCCAACAGAGTTCCGGTAAACAAAGCATGCCTTTTGCTTCTAAACAAAACGCGTATAATGCCGTCAGAACTAGACAACAATTTAAACCTCAACCCATGTCTGGAATAACAAAAAGTACAATCCCAATGAGTACACAAACAATAAAACAAAATTATTTACAAACAAATGTCGAATACGAACCCGAAAATTTGGAAACATATTTCCAAGAAAATCAAAATTTTGACGAAAACCAAGATTTTGAAAATCAGTCAAATGATAATTTTTTAGAGTCCATAGAGCCTCAAAACCAAGAAACATAGTTATGACTTCAGTCACAAACAAGATTCCTGTTATTAATTTATCAAATTATAAAGTATTAATAGATTCAGGATCAGATGTAAATCTTATTAGTGAAAATATGGCAAAATTGTATAAATCAAAAATTGTAAGTGAGAATTTGACTTTTAAAACAGCCAATTCAAAAGTACATTGCAAAAATTCTATAACTATAAAAATTTTTAATCAACCTCAAAAATTTTTTATTCATACTTTCCATAAAGATTGTGATTTATTATTTGGTATAAATATATTAAAAGACTTGAAATGCGAAATAAATTTCGCTAATGAAAAAATTAAAATGAATAATATAGAATTTTCATTTATTCCAATAACAGAACCAAATTTTTGTAAATTGAATTTTCGATCAGAACATTTAAATAACGTTCAAAAACAAAAAATAAATAAATTATTAGAACAATATACTGAACTCTTCCCAAAAGAGAATGAAAATTTATCATGCACTACACACACTAAACATAAAATTTTGACTAAAGATAATACCCCTATATATACGAAAAACTATAGACTTCCACAAACATTTGAGAATGACATTGAAGACCACGTACAAAATTTATTAAAAACCGGTGTAATTAGAAAATCAAACAGCCCTTATAATTCCCCTATTTGGATTGTCCCCAAAAAAACAGACGCATCAGGAAAACGAAAAACACGTCTCGTAATAGATTATAGAAAATTAAATGCAAATACTAGAGAAGACAAATATCCTCTCCCTAATATTGATACACTGTTAGATAAAATTGGTAAACCAAAATTTTTTACTACTCTTGATCTACATTCAGGATTTCATCAAATTTCGGTAGAAAAAGATGATATAGAAAAAACTGCTTTTAGCACCCCATCAGGTCATTATGAATTTGTCAGAATGCCTTTCGGACTTATTAATGCACCAGCAACATTCCAACGTATGATGAACGAAATTTTAGGAGATTTAATTAATAAAATTTGTCTTGTTTATATGGACGATATTATAATTCTTAGTAAAACGGAAGAAGAACATTTACAAAATTTAAAACTTGTTCTTGAAAAATTAAAAAATGCAAACTTACAAATACAAATTGATAAGAGTGAATTTATGAAAACAGAAATAGAATATTTAGGATCTGTTATATCAGAACAAGGTCTTAAACCTAATCTCAAAAAAATAGAAGCCATTGATAAAATTACAATTCCGAAAACACAAAAAGAAATTAAATCATTTCTCGGAAAATTATCTTGGTATAGACGCTTCATACCTAATTTTTCAAAATTAACGAAACCTTTTACAGCATGTTTGAAGAAAAATAAAACAATTGATATAACTAATAAAGACTATCAAGAAGCATTTCAAAAATCTAAAGAATTAATTAGTAACCCCCTATACTAAGCTTCCCTGATTTTTCTAAACCATTTATCTTAACAACTGACGCATCAAATTACGCCATGGGTTCAGTACTCTCACAAGTACAAGATAACGTAGAAAAACCTTTAGCATACGCGTCAAAAACTTTTAATAATCACGAACAAAATTACTCTACAGTAGAAAAAGAATTAAAATCTATTATTTGGTCGGTACAAAATTTTAGAACTTACCTATACGGCAGAAAATTTATTATTCGAACGGATCACAGACCTTTAACTTGGTTATTTAACATGAAAAATGGAAATCAAAAATTAATGAGATGGAAAATTGAACTAAGTGAATATAATTTTGAAATCGAGTATTTACCAGGCAAGACAAACAAAATTGCTGATTATTTATCACGAATAAAAGAACCTTTCAAAATTAATTATATAACTGGAGACGTTACTGAAACAGAAATATTTTGTCATTGTGTTTCTAAAGACAACTATTTTGGTAAAGGACTAGCTTTACAAATAGACGAACAATTTACTAGCAAAAAATACTGTGAGAATAACTATAAAAATCAAAATATAATAATTCAAAATTTTGAAAATAAAACTATTCTACATCTGTATACAAAAGACACGTATAAAGAAAATGTTAACGTGAAACAATTAAAATCTTGTCTTATTAGTCTGAGAGACTATTTAATTAAAAATGACTTATTCGAAATTAATATGCCATACCTATCATGTGGATTAGATAAATTTAAAAAAGAAAAATTAATTCAATTATTAAATAATATTTTTAAAGATACAAATATCCAAATTAATATTTACGAATTACCTCAAAATTTCGTAAACTCACAAGAAATTGATAACTTCCTAAAAAACCATTCAAACGAATCGGTAGACAGTTTATTAAATAACGCTGAAGATGTAGAGAGAGAATTAGAAACTTTAACAATTGACACTGTTCATTCCTCACCAGAAGAACCTATAAATGGTTTTAAATTTATGGAAAATCGAATTAATGCAGCTGATAATCAAATAATAATACAAGAAGGTGAAGAAAATAACGTTGAAATAAAAAGATTATTTAATTGCAAAAAATTAAGAATTATACTTTCATTAGAACCAGAAAATAAAGAAACTCAACTGTTTGAATTTATTCTAAATTACATAGTACCTAAAATACGATATTATTGTATTTGTACAGATGAAATTGCTAACACTTTAAATAAATTAATACAGGGTAAATTTGAATTCGGATCAGTAAACTTAATAAGAGTTAATCAACAAGTTGAAGACGTAGAAAACGAGAATGAACAGGATGAAACAATATTTAATTACCATCACGGAAAGACAAACCACCGCGGCATACTAGAAACTTATAATAAACTAAAAACAAAATATTATTGGCCAAAAATGTTAGAAACCATAACTGCATTCATAAATAAATGTGAAACTTGTAAGAAATGTAAATATGACAGACAACCCCCAAAACTAGAAGATCAACTTACACCAACTCCTCAACGACCTTTTGAAATAATAAATTTAGATATATTAACCTTAGATTCAAAATATTACCTTACAATATTTGATCAATTTTCAAAATATGCTCAAATATATTTTATAAAAAATAAAACCTGTAATAATATTATAAACATAGTTTCAAATTTTATTAAAGAAAGATTACAACCACAAACAATTATCTGTGACTCAGGAAAAGAATTTGATAATTTAGCTTTTAAAACTTTTTGTCATAATAATCAAATAAATCTACACATTACATCCGTTGGTAATCCAAAATCAAACGCAATAGAAAGACTACATTCCACCTTAATAGAACACTTGCGAATTTTATTCCAAAAGTATCCAAATAAAAACTTAGATGAAATACTGACGATAACTATACTAGCTTACAACGACACCATACATTCCATCACGAAATTATCACCGAATGAAATACTATACGGTAGAGATTACTCACACATCCGACCAAGAATGACCTTAACAGACGAACAGCAAATAGAAATATTTCAAAAAAATAAACAAAGTGAACATGATAAATTACGAAATAAAATTGTGAACGAAAAATTAAAACGACATAAACCAAATAAAACCTATACAAAATTTCAAAATGCCTCTCAGGCTTTTCTTAAACAAAATCCTAGACTGATAACAAAATTTAAAAAACCATTGTTTGAAAAAGTAAAAATTGATAATTATAATGAAAATTTTTTGGTTAAAGAAATATCCAATAGAATCCTTGTATTTCTGATCACGTGTGCAAAAGTAACCAATCAGGTCACAATTACACTGATAATTTCCCGGGGAAATTATCACCTGTTGCTAAGTAACAGTCGTTGACAGCTGGTTGACAGTTAATTCAATATTTAATTTGTTTATTTCAAAATGTTATTTTCACGGTTAGAAAATGAAAATAATAATAATAATCGCAAAAAATTTTCTCATCGAATATCCCTCGACCATTGATAAATACTTATAATTTGATCACAACTACCTCAAGAACGTTGCTTGAAGGTAACAGCCCTCCGCCTGCGGCGTCGGGCGGTTACCAAGCAACGTTCTTTCGGTAACTGTGATAAAATTATTTCGAATTATCAATGGCCTAGGGATATTATAGCTGATAAGAATCATACCATTGAAGTAAAAGGAAAACTTCATAAAAGAAAAGTAAAAATTAATAAATTAAAATTATAATTTGTTACAGATTAATATCCTTATCTCACGGTCAATTCCTTCAAGATATTTCCGATAACAACGGATACAAATTACTAGAATTAGGTAAAACCTATATTAATGAATATGATATTTACGCGTATTTCAATTATGACTTACAACCCTTATTTTCAAATTTTCAATCTATTACTAATATAATTAAAACTTTTAATAACAATTCTAAACCATTGCAAAAACAAAATATTGACACATTTAATGTAATGAATATGACTTATGAAAATACAGAAAATCTAATTAATAAATTAAAGATTCATAAAAGAAACAAACGAGGATTAATAAATGGATTGGGTACAGTTATAAAATCCATTTCTGGAAATTTAGATCAAAATGACGCAGAATATTATGAACAACTATTTAAACAAATTAAAGATAATGAAGAAAATTTAGAAGGAGAAATAAAAAATAATTTACATTTTTTGAAAGATTTTACTAAACACTTTAACGAACAAATTAATAAAGTAAATATTAATGAAAAAGAACTTTTTGATCAAATTCAATGCTTAAAAGAACAAATTAATAAACGAGATAACAAAGACGCAATAATTTTATTTAATTCAAAATTACAGTTAGTAATTTCCTTATTAAATCATATTCAAATGATTATTTCTCAAATAAACGAAAGTATTAATTTTTGTTCCTTGCACACTTTCGATGTAAGTCTAATATCTTTTGAAAATCTACAAGAAATGTTACCTACGTATGATATAGTTGAAATTTCAAAATTATTAACAGTCAATTGTAACCATGATAAAAATAAAATATATTTTATAATAACTATCCCTATTATGTCAGAGAAGACTCATGATCTGTATCAAATGACAATGATTCCCTTTAAACAAAATAACATGTATTATTTATATGACCAAGAGACAACAATGTATATTGACAATAATGTTAAGGTTGATGATTGCCTAATCAATAATAAGTATTATTATTGTAAAACTAATAATGTAAAAATAAGTGAATGTATTAATCAATTGTTGTACAGCAATAATGGTAAATGTGAAATTAAACAAATAACATCTCATAATAATAAAGTTCGTATACCAAACTCTAATGAATTAATTATATTTAGCCCTGATAAACAGGATGTTGAAATTGATTGTAAAAATATTAAAGAAATAAAAAGTATACAAGGAATATTCCAGGTTTCTAGTACAAATCAATGTAAAATTAATAAATATGTCTTTAAAACTTTTGTAAATGAATATAAAGAAATTAAACTTCAATCTCCACAATCAATTATGTCAGAGATAAAATTAAATAAAAATGAAACATTGCAAACTTTAGAAGAATTTACAGAAACCATTCCCACTATAAAATCAATGAAAGAGTTAAATATTAACCATGAAACACACTTTACTATTTTGTATGTACTGTTAATTATTATAATTTTAATCTTTATATGTTATAAATTAATAATTAAATATAAGAATAAAATATGTAAAGGAAAGACATCTGATGGAACAAAAACTCAATCACCACATTTAAGTAATGAAGTAGACTATCAGATTTCTTTTCCATCTAATATTTCTTAGCCATCATCTAGAAGGGGAGGTATTATGTAGCCCTATTAGATGCTGACTTAACAAATATGAGATGAATCTCTGAGAGAATATCTCACGTAGTAATAAGAAACCTTTATGATAAGAAATAGTATAAATAAGCGTTAGAGTAAGAAATGTTATCCTTTTTGCTGTAGAACTTCAAAGTAGAAACTGCTAAATAAAGCCTGTATATTAAAATCGAAAAATTCGTTTTTTTTATTATATATCGGTCACGATCATATAATTTATATATATATATATATATATATATATATATATATATGAGTTTGACGTTTGCAACAGTTATTCGTTAAATAAGCAACATTTTTTTGTATAATTTCCAAAATCTTGTTATACCTGCACTTCACACGTAAAAATATATCACTTACCGAGATCAGTATAAGCAGAGTGTCACACCCATAATGGGTAAAAGGCGTGACGATATTTTTTTAAATTTTTATTAAAATAAAAAATATTTTATTTATTTATTTGAATTTTATCCTTCATGTTTCCAAGAATGTACCTAATACTATTTGATAATAGTAACATACTATAACGTAACTATTAAAAAAATGTTTAATTTAAAATAAATAATTGTAAATAATTCCGTACATACAAATTCAAATTTGAGAGATGCAATATCCGTATAGATTTATTTTTTATTGGTTTCATAATTAATTTTGGTTTTTAAATACAATGGCCGCTACCACGACTCTGTTTTTGGGTGTTTTAAGAGCAGTGTTTTAAGCTCTGTTTAGCGCTCTACAACGTTCTAGAATTATTTTATAAAAAAAAAATACTTCAAATAAAAGTGGAAGATAATACATTTCTCTGTAACTTCTATTTGAAGCATTTTTTTATAAAATAATTTTAAAACATTGTACAGCGATAAAACCAAGCCTAAAACACTGCTCTTAAAACACCCAAAAGCAGAGCTCGTGATACCAGCCAATATTTTTAAAAGCAACCGAACTAGCACAATTAGTCGCTGGAACGTAGTGGCGACTATAGTAGGAACTTTTTTGTGTATCGCCACTAGTCATAGGCACCTAATAGGAACGTTCCTATTACTGATATTCTACCAAAATGGGGAATAAATGTTTGGTGCCTGCCACGTTCCGGCAACGTTTCTAGAACTTATACGACTACGTTCCAGTTACGTAGTGGTTCCGTATTAACCTCGTTGCCGTGTAGTATTCGCGACTTTCATGGAACTTTTCTCCCTCTTATTTAACAAACTTTCAGTATTGCTTACTTTGTCTTTCAACTAATTTTGTTATTCTTCTATTTCACTCATCTAATATCTTTATCTATTACATTTCTGTAAGTCAGAAACAACATGAAATACTTTAAAAGTAATATATTCGAACGCAATACTTATATGCTTACTCTCGGTGATCTGAGTTACCAAATTAAAACTAATTCAATTTTACTGTTAAACATACTGATTATAACTCCAAATGTGACCATGCGCCTATCAAATTCGCATATTTTAATTAAAATATTGTTTTAAAAATATTTAATGTCATGTGAAAAAATGACACTTAGATGCCACAAAATTGTTTTCATGTATTAATTATAGCATATAACTAATTATTAAGCATTAATTTGTTAGATTTAGTGCTGAAATTATGAAAATATCCAATTTTTAAGACATTGTGGTATAATGGTGCATGTATTGCAGTAATTAACGAAAAAGAAAATTTTTTAACTCAAGTCTTTTACACACTGTTCTTTATTTTATTTTACAAAATTACGACCGGTTTCGACCATTTAATGGTCATCTTCAGGTAACCGGTGAGACTAAAATATCAGAAACGAAAAAATAAAATATAAAACAAAACAGGACAAATTTATATAAAAAGAGAATACTTACACTAAGATCTACAGGTGGACATAAATGCAGAAAAGGAATATAAAACCATATTATTGAAAAAGGACTTAAATATAAAAATGTAAAATATAAAATGATGTGACAGATGTAAAAAACTGACGGGTCAATGACTATGTGATAAAATAATAATTAAAAAATAAATAAATTGAAAAACAAAAAATAACAAATCAAAATAGTAGTAGGTCGAAAAGTGGGCTTGATATAATTCGGAATGATGTTTCTCAACATCTGGTTCAACAGGACATGTTTAAGGAGAAACATCATTCCGAATTATATAGAACACAAATTTAGAAAACAGAAACATGCTGCAAATTTGACGAATAAACTACTCTTAAGAACAAAACAGGTCCTTATTAGGCAAGAAATTAGAAGACAGTATATAATTTTAAATGAATTAGAATTAGATTTAAAATTAACTTTCAATATCTTGACAGACAAGATGCATTTCATTGAACTTAATGAATTCTTACAAGATTGCTATGAAATGGTTTTACATACAAGTAGAAGTAAACACATTAAACTTAAAAATAAAATTGCACGTCTACTAAAACTTAAAAAACGTCTGGACCTACAAAGACAGAATTCACAACCTTCAGTTGAAAATGTACATAATTTTCATAATGTTGTTTTAAATTTACCAAATGTACAATTTAATATTGATGAAATCAATCTACTTGAAAAAGGTCTGAAATTCAACCCTTTTCACAAACTTAATGTTAAATAATTTGAAACTTTTGTTGCTGAGTTAGATAATATTCTAAATTTTGTAAATGATAAAAATGTCTTAAACAATTTAACTTATATTTTAAATAAATATAAAAGAAACCTTGTAAGTGGGAAGGATAGTCCAGAAGAATTACATATGATAAAAACATTAAAATCGATTAAACTTAAAATCAGAACTAACAATTTAATTATTACAAAAGCAGATAAAGGTAACTGTCTAACAATATTATTTAAAAACGAATATATAAATAAGGTTGAAACTTTCTTAGATTGTGACACTTTTAAACAATTAAAAAATAACCCCATTAACCAATTCTTACTAAAAACAAAAAATGTAATCAAAAACAATAACGAGTTTTTAGATTTTTATCACTCTAAAAATCTCATACCTATGAATCCATCAACTCCCATACTCTATGGACTACCCAAACTACATAAAAATGGACATCCTATAAGACCGGTAGTTTCTTTCGTTAATTCTCCGACCTATTTACTTTCTAAACATATGAACTACATATTAACGAAGAATTCGGAACATTCACTTTTGAACTCTACTGATCTTATTGATAAACTTAGACAAATTAAGGATACAGAAAAGGGAATATTGATTTCATTTGACGTTGTAAACCTTTTTACTAACGTCCCAGTTATTGAAACAAAGGATTTAATTAAGAATATTTTGAACGATTCTTTGTGGTCAGATGATATGTGTGTTAGTTTTTTCTCTTTACTTAATATATGCCTTGAACAAAACTTTTTTATGTTTAACAAGAAAATTTATAAACAAGTAGACGGTTTAGCTATGGGTTCACCTCTGTCAGGAACTATGGCAGAGATATTTATGAAACACTTTGAACACAGAATTTTTAATGAAATTTCAGAATTTTCTAATCAAATCGGTTTTTGGTATCGTTACGTTGATGATATCCTCTATTTTTGGACTGGCTCTTTGGACGAATTAAAAGATTTTCACTTTAAACTTAATACCTTACATGCTAAAATTAAATTCACATTAGAAGTAGAAGAAAACCAAGCAATAAATTTCCTTGACCTTAATATTTCTAGATTTGAAAAAACTTTTAGTTTTAAAATTTTTAGGAAACCTACCCAAACGATAGACTCAATTAACAATGATTCTAACCATTGCATTCAACAGAAACTTGCCATTTTCAACGCACATGTCCATAGAATGTTTATTTACAATTTGAATAATAATGATATTATAAACGAAACTAAAATTCTCAAGCAAATAGCGTTCGCAAATAATTTTAACCCTAATATAATCGATAAAATTATAAAAAAGAAGAAATATAAACTTCAACTTAAACAAGCTTTTAATAACTCTTTCCAAATTGACAAAAATTCTAATTTTAGAACGAGCTTATATTTCTTAGGGAACATAAGTTACAGAATTAAAGAAATCTTAAAACAATATAA
The DNA here is from genome assembly GCA_963942605.1 of Poecilus cupreus. Taxonomy (NCBI): domain Eukaryota; kingdom Metazoa; phylum Arthropoda; class Insecta; order Coleoptera; family Carabidae; genus Poecilus; species Poecilus cupreus. Next base: position 21,614,161 of record OZ012727.1, read on the forward strand.
CATTGATATAGTTTTTAAATCAATAACTTCACTAAAAAACGAAATTTGCATAAAAGTTGATAAACCTCAACTTACAGAAAAATCTGGGGTTTACATGTTGAAATGTAACGACTGTGGGTCAAATTATGTTGGGAAAACAGGCAGAAAATTTATTACGCGGTTTAAAGAACATGCTCGCTGTCTTAAATTTTACAACAAATCTTCTAGTTTTGCTGAACACCTTATTGATTTTGGACACTCTTTTGATTTTTATAAAGATTTTAATATTTTACATATTAGAGAAAACAGAGTTCTTGACTTTTTAGAAAATTTAGAAATTAAAAAGTATTTTATTAAAAATAAAAATCTGTGTTTAAATGATCAAGTTAATTTAAAATCAAGCCCACTTTTCGACCTACTACTATTTTGATTTTTTATTTTTTGTTTTTCAATTTATTTATTTTTTAATTATTATTTTATCACATAATCATTGACCCGTCAGTTTTTTACATCTGTCATATCATTTTATATTTTACATTTTTATATTTAAGTCCTTTTTCAATAATATGGTTTTATATTCCTTTTCTGCATTTATGTCCACCTGTAGATCTTAGTGTAAGTATTCTCTTTTTATATAAATTTGTCCTGTTTTGTTTTATATTTTATTTTTTCGTTTCTTATATTTTAGTCTCACCGGTTACCTGAAGATGACCATTAAATGGTCGAAACCGGTCGTAATTTTGTAAAATAAAATAAAGAACAGTGTTTAAAAGACTTGAGTTAAAAAATTTTCTTTTTCGTTAATTTAACTACACACTTGGGTGATTCTTCTAAAAAAAAAAAAAAATATTGCAGTAATGGCGCGTATGTTTTGTTCATGAAAATGGCGAATTTCTGAAAAATATTCTTCAAAGTCGCCGTTACTACAAAATGTGACTTGAAAGTAATTATGTCTTACTGATAGTTGATGGGAACTATAAATAAGTAACGTTAAAGTTTTATTTACTACAAGGTATTGCCGTGCCACTTTAAAGTCGCAGAGAAGTTGTGGCTACCAAAAATTGCCTGCACAAAGTTCCTGTTACCACTTCACTGTTCCAGCCGAGAGAGACTTTAACCTGTCTTTCTTAATTATTTTAATAGTGAAATTTTGGATATGATATCAGAATTATTAGGTTCTTTATCGTTATACAGAGCTGTAATGTTATCTTTCGTAGCGTCATTGTTCTTCTGTTAAAGAATGAACTCTTTGATACATGAATTATTATCTATAACCCCAACACTAAAATATTGTTTGACAGTGATGTTAATCACACCATTTGCCTTTAAAATTTTTAATTTTCTATAAAGTGTTGTCTAATGTTTACACCATTCTGGCTTTTACAAATAAATGTCATTATATTTAAGGAGCCACATATTATATTTACTTTACGGTACCTACTTCACTAAACAATGATGCCGAGCATGTACATTCATATAAGGGACTTGATGGTAAAATTTTCTTCATGGTGAATTTAAGAGATGACACAAACTTTGTAGTAGCCGTGCACAATAACGTTAAAATCTGCAGGTCGCGGTAACGTTGCTCACACTAACAAATACTTCTTTGAAGTTCTAAGATTTTAAAGTGACACTGAAGGTCCCTGAAACGTTATAACAACTGTCACTATTACTTGAAAGTGGATGCAACTTTTAAGTCGCTTTGTAGTAACATTAGTTAGTCGCGGCTACAATTGTATGCCACCTTTAAGTTTTCAAAACTTAAAAGTGGTCCCAGTAGTAACTACAACATCTCCAGAACTGGAAACGCTACATAGAAGTAACATAACTATAAAGTAAATATTAATGGTAAATACAACGTGATAGCGACTAGAGATGTGTCAAATAAAGTTATTTTCACATTAAAGTCGAAAATTTAGTGGTAGTTACGTAACAGTTACTCGTTCGAGGTTCCTGTCTCAGTTACGAATACTTTGGTGCTAGTTGGGAAGTGTAGGAACATATATAATCTATATATAAATTTTGATTCTCCTCATTACAAATGAAAATATATTACGATATTACTGAGTTAGTACCGTAAAAACTGTGCAATACACAGACAACATCTATTTTCTCTGTCTCCGTGTTATCTCACTCCCACTAGGACAACTTTCGACCCATCTCGTACGCATTCGTTTCCCCTCCTGTCTGTATTAATACTTCGTGGTGTAACCTTGAACAGGCAATGTAAAAATCGATTCTCTCATGCATGAAAGTTGGTGTACAGCGCGAGAAATTTAAAATTTAAACTAATGTCTATAATACTTTGCTGTTTTAACTGCTTGACATAGTTGTCATCATTCAATACATTGAATTGTTCCAAAATTGTCAATATGTTTTTTCGGATAAGTACTCGAATTTGTATTCTAAAAATGTGTACAAAACGGTATTTATACTTTTAAATAAACTGATATAATATAATAATAATCCGAAATAATAAATGGTGTTTTAGTTTAAAAAGTGAAGTAAATTTAATTTCAAATTCAAAATTAGAATTCGTTCTCTAAAAATATGTACAAATTGGTAATAATAGTTTTAAATATTTATAATATCGTTAAATAATCGTAATTTAATTGAATATTTAAATATCAGGTATCACTCGAAGTTAACTTAATTTTATATTTTCAAACAAACTATAATTCCAATTCGCGTAAAACTATAATTGTTATTCTCAAAATATGTAAAAATCAGCATTAATAGGATTAAATAAACACATAGTTGCAATAAATGTAAAATTGGATAAGAAGAACAGGCTGATTTTAAATTCTAGTACTATGCTTTTTGTCAACAACGTGGGTCTTTTTCTGAAGAAGACCCATGGGTTTAAAACCGGTAGAGGTTGAAATAAATTTTTTAAATTGTGACTGCAATCCAGAAATTGCTTTTGTTTGAATAAAATATACATGCCAGATAAATTTATTTTAAGTTTCACCGTATCAAGTTAACATAATTTCATGAAAGAAGTAATAAGAAAGAAAGAAAAGTACAGTATTACATTCGGGATTATGGTCAGGGCCGTATTATCCATAAGGCAGTGTAGGCAACTGCCTAGAGGCCCCGCATCGGCAAGGGGCCCCGCGCACCGAGAAAATTTTTTTTTTAAATGTTTCATCGAGTGAAAATTTAATTTGAAAATTTGTATCCTCAATATTCATATTTCAAATTAATATAGAATGATATTTGATTTTTTCACTAAAATATCGAATACAAAAACTTATACACTGATACTTATCACTACTGTAAATAATAGTTATTTGTTTAACTAGGCATCAAAACTCCAGATTTACAGCAGAGGCTGCCGAAGCTATAAATCTGTGTTTGATGCCGAGTTGAACACATAATTTTTTGCCGATTTGGAATTAATATTAATATAGTGTTTATTTTATAAATATATTTTGAAGGTTATCGCTGTCAAATTACGATGTCATGCTTTTGTTGAACGGTTGCTATGAATTTATTGACGGTTGTTATGCGTTTGTTGAGCGGTTATTATGTAATAGTATATTACACAACAAGTTTAGAAAAGTGATGTTTTACTGAATGAGTATGGCTGTTTGAGTAAAGGAGCGTAGCGAGTGCTCAAAGCCATACGAGTGAAGTAAAACCACTTTTCTACACGTGTTATGTACACTATTTTTTCGCATTTTGAATAAATGTTTGAAAAATGAAGTAGATATCCTTAAAAAATTATAAATATTTAAATATAAATAAAAAGTAGACGGCTCTTAGCAACAATATCGCATTAAAAACAAAAATAAATATTTTCAATGTGTCACTCCTAAAAATTGATTTCTTTAAAATGAAAAACCAAGATAATAGCAATAGTTTTAAAATTGGAGATGACATTTTAAATGCAGCGAAAGAAGCGTCCTCCAGTTTACTTCCATATAAGTCCAAAGAACGATATAACAATAGAAATGTCAGATTGGCAAAAATCTTTATTATATGATCAAATATTAATGCAAATTGTGTTGAATTTATATTTAAAAATTATTTTTTTAGTTATCTAACTTGTGGGGTATGAAATGAAATGTTTCAGGAGTTCGCAGATAATCTTTTTTTTGTCACTTGAAATCTATTGCAGGGTAAAAATTAAACACTTGGTCTTCGTAATATCAACGGAAAATTTATTAATTGTGTTTGTTGTAATTTTTTTCGCAAACCAATTACGATCGGCAATTATTTTTCCTTAAAATTTATGAATATTTGCGACCTGTGTGGTATCTAGTAAAATGTTTCAGAAGTGAAATATTGAGGAACTTAGTAATGACCGATTTTTATTATAAATCAGTATGATTGGCATTTGCTTTTCTGAAAATTCCCCTAAACCTAGCTTGTGAAGTATTGAATGTAACGTTTCAGGTTCAAAAAGTTGAAAAAAGTAGTGATGAACCTTCTCTATCATAAATCATTACGATCAGCAATTGCTTTTGTGGAAATTACTAGAAACTTAACTTAGGGGTATTAAATGAACTGTTTTAGAGACGGGAAGTTATGAAACACTGACATGAAAGCGAGGAACGGAGTGACGAGCTTTCTTCGCCAATGTACTGACATGAAAGTGAGGAACGAAGTGACGTGTTTTCTTCGCCAATTTACTGATTTGGAAACGAGGAACAGAGAGACTGCTATCTTCTTCAGTGTCGCGGAGCCTAGGGGTCAGACCTGCGAAGCAGGTCGGACCGCTAGTCCTATATACTAATCGTCTTAGTATTTCTCCATGTTTTCATCTGCTTAGTAACCAATTTATAAAATTTGTGCGCAACTCTAGAGCCTAGATGGTTTGATATATTCGAGTGAAACCTTTACAGGCATTTCGAGTTTGATTGGGAGTACGTGCTTTTTATGAATTCACATTTTTCTTACACATGATGTGCGAGATATTAAATAAATACGGCCGAAAATTTGCACAATTGGTGCGCAGCTCTAGAGCCTAGACGATTTGACGGATTCGAGTAAAACCTTTTCAGACAATTAGAGTTTGATTAGGAATACGTGCTTTTTTATGAATTCACATTTTTCTTACTCATGATGTGCAAGATATTATATAAATAAAGGCGAAATTTACAAAATCACACTATCCGTGGTCCTTTTTGTTCAATTTGAAATAAAAAGAATTGCGCCCGTTGCTATGAATGTGACATTTATGGATTTCATTATACTCACATGCAAGTGAGGAACGAAGTGACGTGTTTTCTTCGCCAAGTTACTGACTTGGAAGCGAGGAACAAAGAGACTGCTATCTTCTTCAGTGTCGCAGAGCCTAGGGGTCAGACCGCTATAGAGATGTATATATATATATATATATATATATATATATATATATATATATATATATATATATATACATAAGAGTTTAGTTAGGCACATAAGAGTTTTGGTTAATTTTTGTAAAGAGTTTTTCTTTTTGTTTAAATATAAAATTTTTGGAGCAAAATGAAACCGATGGTTTTGTACTTATTTTCAATTTACATCCAGGAACTTATTCTATCATGTGTGTGATAAATTGTTATTAACCCATTTATTTACAAGATGTTAAAAAAATTATAGGGCTTCACGTAAAGACAATTTCCGTTTGGTAGATTTTCATCAAAACCTAATCAAATCGTCTTGAGAGCATATCAAATTTTAAGTAGAATAGAATTTAAGATTAATCAAATTAATTTAATCAAAAATTTTGTCATAAAAATGGGTTCTAAGAAGGGCATGAGAACATGCTTATTGACAAACATTTTGACATAGAATCCGTTTATGTATTCTACACTTCCCTTGTGAACGGGAGGTAAAAATTATCTATAAAAATAAGTATTGCATCTAAGGATATAAGAGTTATGAAATTGGTTAAATAGAACTTATTGTAAATATTTTAAGCTTCATTACAGATATGTTTTGATTTCCCAAGAGTTCCCATATGGATATAAAATAGCGGAAAACTATACTTTTAAATCAAAAGTAAGTTTTAAAAGCAATTTTTCTTCAATACCTTCAATTTTTCCCGTAATTCTTTTGATATAAAAGTAAAAACATAGGTTTTTAGGACTTTTAAAATCAAAAACAAATTATTTCGTTTTTAAATGAACTATTTTTTTTTTTTTGAGTGAGTATACCGGGTGTCTACATTTTTGTAGGACATGGGAAATACAGTGCTAAAATTTTCATTATGAGATAGTATGTTCCCTATAAATTTTAGAACAAAAGTGTAAATATAGAAAATGTTCAGCAACAAAAATTACACCAAATAAGCATAAATTCATTGATCTCAACATATTTTGTAATGATACTTTTATTCTAAAATTCATAGGGAACGAACTATCGCCAAAAAAAAATTTTAACATTGTATTTTCTATGTCCCATAAAAAAATTATTGTAATAATATTGTTATTTTTATATTAAAAAATATATATATATCTCTCGAAAGTAGCACTGTTTTTTAATTAAAAGTGGAAGTTGCTGGAGCATTTTCGAAAGCAAATTTATTTGATTTAACTTGCAATTTACACTGCTCCAAGAAATTAACGCACCACATATAAATATGAAAAAATCTCGATTATTTTAAATAATATTTCTAGCGCTTAATTTTATTTTGGAAGAACCTTGTATATGATGTTCGTACACGGTATATGCGATTTTATTTGCATTGCATTGTTTCACTTTGTTAGTTTTTAGAGACAGATAATAAATTTGTTGCATGTAGGCTGTGATCCGAAGTAGAGGTAGAAATATCCAATATTAAGAATTTTTTTCAAAAATATGTTTTCAAGAATTTTTATATTTCTTGTTTTCATTTAATTTTGTTAGTGTTTAAGGGTTAAATATTATAATTGTATTCGAAAGCTATTGCTAAATATTGTAAACAGTTAATGGATTGATTATAATTTGTAATTTTTGCCAAATATTAAAATTAAATAAATTTTGCTTTTTGGTGCGTTAATTTCTTGGAGCAGTGTATTTATATTTAAAGCAAATTTTTTTTAATTGATGTATCCAACGTAAAAAAAAGAATAAGATAGAAATAAGTAACTAAGCAAAATAATAGGCATTTTCAGTCTGGAAATACTGATTGCTAAATTATTCTATTGGAACAGAATTACGAAATAAATCAGTTTTAATTAATATTGACGTATAAAACATCCAGCTGAGGTACCATGAAAAAGCACCACTTACTTTTTAAACATTTTTGTTGATAAGCTCATTTTGGTACTTTTAACAAAACTTTTTATTTGGATTGTTAGAATTTACTGGGCTGAGAAAACAACATGTGATATTTATCCATTCACTAAATGAACAAATCAAAATAAAATAAAATTTAAGGATAAGAATATATTGTAAAATTTCACTAGAATAAGCCCATACATAAATCATGATTATTACTTTCATATCATCTCCAGAAAATCATGATTATCTTTAAATTGAATTTTTTGTTATTTTTGTTCATTTAATAAATTGACAAATATCACATGTTGTAAAACATCAATAGTTTTTTTTAAGTACTAGAACGGCGTTGTCAACAAAAATTGTAAAACCGTAAATGCTATGTTTTCATTGCACTTGAGTATACGAGCCCAATTAATACTTTTAGAATAATTTAAAAAAAAATGTTCTAATCATATGAAGGGAAAATTGTACTGAATTTCTTTGTATTTTAAATTCTCTTATTCTTAAGAATATTTTAAGGAAAAATAACAACTGAAATAATAACTAATTTTAGCAACAGTCATGGCAGCTAACGTTGAATCTGGTTCACACGTTATCGCAAGTTAAGCAGCACTGCCCGCGATCAATAGTTGGATGGGTTACCGCTTTGCGAAAACCCATACCAGCGAATACCGCGTGCCGTTGTCACATTACCGAAAAACGAGGTACCGAGGCGGCATATAACCTCATCATTTGAGACCGCTTAAAAACAAATGCCAAATTAACAAAAATCGCTAATATTAATAATTAATTTGGCCCACGAACAGCTTTTGAAACTGATGAAAACAAAATATAAAGAAGAGTTTCAAATAAATATTGTAGGAAAGGTAATATTCCACATTCTTATGATTCCAATTAAACTTACTTCATTTCATTTATTTACTGAAGTTTGCCCAATAACCCTGATAGGTCTTCAAATTATTTACCAATTCCTATTGATAAATTATTTGCAAAATCTAATCAATTCGTAACATAAACATACCTCCTTTACATATAGGCATGTGCGGGAGGCAGAGATGGGCAGTAATTAATAACAAGTAATTAAATTACGTAATTAATTACATTTTTCAGAAATGTAATTGATAATTTAAATTTTCAATTACATTATATCTTTTATGAATAGTTCAGTAATTAATCATATGATTATTTATGCAAGTATTTAGTAATTCTAGCATTTTTTCATTGTAATTACATTTACATTTACAATTTTTTTTTCATGATCAATATGACAAATTCTATGACTTTTTTTAATAAATACGATGAAATCGAAAATTCCATTTCAATTTCAACAGATCTAAATTTGCTGGTTATTAGTAATTTTCCAAATATCAACCGAATTTTCATTCGTAGGCGTTATTTAAAATCAGAATCTCTCTTTGAAAAAATACTAATTTTAAAACAGCAGTTTGAATAACTATAATCCATAATATTAGGCAGAACGTTTTGATTTGGTTTCAGAATTCTAATTTTTAGTTTTTTATTATATATTTTAATAATAATAATTCTATGTTCCTTGATTATGCCTTTGATTTATATTTTACTTTTTTATAGTATAAAATTCTGAAATAAAAATATGGAACTTTTAATTAGCATAAAAAATAAAAAGTAATTGTAATTTGTAATTAATTAATGTAAATTAATTACATTTCTGCATGTAATTGAGCTAATAAATTAATTAAATTTTCATGGTACAGTAATATAATTTGACGATTGTAAATTAATTAATATTGAGACAGAAATCATGAAAGAGTAATTAAATACATTTTTTCATATCCATATCCAGCGGGAGTTAAAAATTGTTTAGATTTAAGGTATAATTATGAAGTAATAAAACATTTTTTTGTATGATTTAAACTGGGCCAAATGATAATAACACTGTCAGTTAAATCAGATAACTGCAATTTAATAGCACGATGTTATTCAGTTAGTTTAGTTTGTAGATTTGTTAGGTTAGGTTACAATAAATTACAACACAAACCTCGTTCAGACGCAGTTATTCGGTACGGTTTTTAATAATTATATTAATAACAAATATATACATGACAATACAATACTTTGATATCTAGATCATTATAAAATACACGAAACAGTTTTACAAAGTATTTTATATAAATCATAGATCTTGTGATCCCGCGTTCTTCGATCACAATGATCACATATACCGCTTGAGTGTGTTTGTTGTACCTCCTGGCACGGAAAGGTGCGTTCGTTCTAACACTCCCCCTTGACGAACATACAATCCAAGCATGTCCATGCACTTCTGATGTTTACGTCTATACAATGCTTTGGTGAAAATGTCCGCGACCATTTTTTCCGTCGAAACATAACTTAGTGAAACAATTCCACTCTCTAGGGCTTCACGAACGAAGTGGTAGCGGATGTCAATATGTTTGCTTCGTGCGTGGTGAACAGGATTCTTTGAGAGTTTCAGTGCCCCTTGGTTGTCGTTGTATACTGGAATATATTCATAATTATTAATATTCATACCTAACTCACGTAATAGGCCGCGCAAGTAGACAGCTTCTTTTGATGCCTCCACCCATGTACTCGGCTTCATTGGATGATAAAGCCACAGATCTTTGTTTTCTTGCATCCCAGGTTACTGGACCGCCATTCCACATAAAGCACATTCCTGTGTGTGACTTTCGATCTGTCAGATTTCCGCCCCAATCAGCATCTACGTATCCTACTAATTTGTCTTCTGCAGGATGGTAACTTATACAAACGTCGGTTGAACCTTTTAAATAACGCAGTACACGTTTTGCTGCAGTCCAATGAGTTTTGTTGTAGCAATTGTTGAACTGTCCAAGATAGCTACATGCATAGCTTATATCCGGACGTGTGGCGATAGCTATGTAATTCAATGCACCAACTAGCTCTCGGTAGGGCAATTTTTTATCTTCTTCGCTAGGTTCAACTTCAGGTTTTGTCAACTTCGCACTAGGATCCATCGGAGTTGCAACAACTTTGCAATCAAGCATATTGAATCTTCTTAACAATTCTTCAATATAACCGCGTTGATTTAAAGTGATTTTTCGTCCCTCTCTTCGAAATTCAATTCCAAGAAATAGTTTTATTTCTCCTAGGTTTTTGACTTCAAAATTCTCGGATAATTTTCTTTCGATCAAGGAAATAATTTCATCATTATTGGAGACAATCAAAAGGTGATCGACATAAATAACAATAAAAGCTAGAACTCCCCCTCGCTAAAGTTTATATACGCAAGGATCAGCATCCAGGGGACGAGCTTCAACTGTCTTCAGGACTCCGTCCAGCTTTTTATGCCAACTTCTACCTGCCTGCTTTAGACCGTATAAAGCCTTTTTCAAAAGCAGTACCTTATTATTATTTTCAAGATCGCTTAAAGTTTCGTAGCGCTTTTTATTGTTTCACTTCCATATTTCTTTGATTTGATAACTTGTTTCAGAGCTTCCTTTAGAAATTTAGGTGGTTTCATGAACAGCTATTCTTCAAGCTCACCGTTCAAATAAGCTGTCGAAATGTCGAACTGCTTAATTTTCATATTAATTTTTACCGCTGCTGCTGCGATTATTCGAACGGAGCTTAGTCTCGTTACTGGCGAAAAGGTATCTTTAAAATGAATTCCTGGTCTTTGCGAAAACCCCTGCGCAACCAGTCGAGATTTTCTTTTGTGAAGTGATCCGTCAGGATTTGTTTTATTACAAAGAACAATTCGGCTGCCTATGACAGTTTTCTTCTCTGGACGATCAACCACTTTCCAAGTTCTATTTTTAAGAATAGATGAGACCTCATCAGCTATTGCATCGAGCCATTCATCCACGCAGGGACTGGACATAGCCTTCTCCATCGGTATTTCGGATAGAAAAATCTCGTGTTCTTCCAATTGTTGCGCATCTTCATTTGTTTCCTCTTTTACTTGCTGAGAAAGAATATTCTGTTGTTTTCTGGGTCTTCCTCTTCGACCACTTCTAATTACTTTTGGTCTTCCTCGACCTCTTGCTATTTCAACGGTTTCTCTTCTTTCTTTACTTCTCGCTCCTTCATCTGTTTCTCTTCTTTCGCTACTTCTTACTACTTCAACGATTTCTCTTCTTTCGTTTTCTTCGACGACCGCAGGGATGTCTTCGTAATCCTTGTTCTCGTTTGTAGTATCCCCATTGCGTATTACGACGTCTACATATTGTGGTTCAATCAAATCTTCGCGGATAATTTCTTCAGGAGCAAATTCTTCGTAGTCTTTGAACTCTGATTTACAATCTTCTAAGAACTTCAAGCAACGACTGTTTTCGACTTTATTTTCTTTCGGAATCCATACCCTGTATCCCTTAGAAGTGTCCGAAAATCCCAGCAGTATACCTTCCTTCGAACGAGCTTCAAACTTGCCTTTGTCCGGTTTTATGTTAAGGAAATATACTTTACAACCAAACTCTCTGAGATAACTTACGTTTGGTTTATGGCCATACCATAGTTCGTAAGGTGTTACATCATTTAAACTTACTGTTGGGCATCTATTTCTCAAATGATTTGCTGTATTTATAGCTTCCGCCCAAAATCTAGATGTTAGATTGGCTTGAATAAGTAAACATCGGGCCATTTCTAACAAGGTTCGATTCTTTCGTTCCGCGAGGCCGTTCTGCTCTGGGTGATAAGGGATTGATAATCTTCTTGAAATGCCTGATGACATCAGGAACTCGTCAAATTTTTTATTTATATATTTGGTTCCATTGTCGCTTTGTAAATATTTGATTTTAGTTCCTTTTAAATTCTCAAGTTTCAGTTTGACTTCCTTGAATGTATCTAATAATTCATCTTTTCTCTTTACGAAACGTACCTCACACCATCTTGTAGCCTCGTCGGTGAAAGTTACGAAGTACTTGGATTTACTCAAAGATTCATTGCGCATTGGGCCGCAGACGTCTGTATGAATGATTTCGAGAACGTCTACATTCTTCACATTATTCTTGGGAGATGGTAGTCTGACCAATTTTCCTTTTAGACAGACTTCGCACTTGAGTTCAGCTTCTTTTCCCTCAAGATTCATACCATCAAACATATTTTTCGAACGCGCGGTTATTAGACTTCAGACATTCAAGTGACCCATTCGTTTGTGCTACAACTCAAGAGATGACTTCGTATTATTCGAGTTGTTTTTAACAAAATTGACATCTATAGTTTCTGTGGATTTAGATTTATTCAGTCCACGCACATAATACAGATTGCCGATCCTATCAGCATGCATTTTAACGTTTCCATCTGCATCCAGGATTTCAGCTTCATTTTTCTTGAATAATACGCTGAAATTTCTGTCTGTGATTCTTGCAACTGACATCAAGTTAGTTCTCATCTCAGAAACATGCAAAGTGTTATTTAAAGAAATTTTTCTTACATTTTCAGGAGCGCCGCAGTAAATTTCGACAGTACCTTTGGCAACAATAGGAGTTGTTGTCTGATTTGCCATATTTACAGTACCAAAATTTCCTTTGTTCACATTTGTAAGACGTTGCTGTTTTTACAAATATGAGATGTCGCCCCGCTGTCCAAACACCAATCGGAGTCTTGTTTGAATCTAACTTGATTTGCTTCTTCGACATAAAAGGATATAGCTTCTGCGTTTTTAGCTGAATCTTTTCGTTTTGATGTGCAATTGGCTGCCTTGTGCCCAATTTAACGACATTTATGGCATCGGAATTTAAATAGTTCGTTGTTAGCCTCTTCTAATTTCATTGTTTTTGGTTTTGCAAACGACTTCTTAAACTGATAACGCCTAGGTTGATTCATGGTATACATAGAATTTTGACTTATGCTACGTGTTTCATTTTGCCGGGCTTCATACTCTTCGGTAATCTTGATGCGTAACACATCTGGAGCTGGCAGTGTGTCACGTGATTCGATGGCACACCTGAAGTTTTCGAATTTTTCTGAAAGAGAATACAGCAGCATAACTGAGAGCAAATCTCTATCGATTCTTACTTCCATTTCTTCAAGTTTGTCCACCACGTCAAAAAACTTGTTTAGATGTTCCTTTACATCTTGTCCGTCTTCCATTCGTTGAAGAATAAGTCACTTCAACAATGTTGCTTTTCTTGCAGGTCCTCTTGACTGGTATATACTGTCCAATTTTAGCCAAACCTCCCTAGAAGTTGTACATTACTTGATCTGCTTGAGTTCTGAGGGACACATGGATAGTATTATATCAGATTTCGCCTTGATGTCAGCTGTAACCCAGGCATTCACGTTCGCTTGATTAGTTTCAGTTCTTTCCGGTTTTGGTATGTCACCGTTCACATAACCAAACGCGTCGTTTTTTATTAATAAAGCTTGCATATGTAGTTTCCACGTATCGTAATTCGAATTGTTCAAAGGTTCGACACGCATAACGTTAGAACTCATTGTTAGTTTTTATATTTTCACAATATTCAGTTCAAAACGTATGAACCGTACGTTACGAATGACAACTGCGCACTTTTAGTTATTGTTCGTCTTGTTAATTCGCAGAACGCGTAACACCTGTGTTAAGTCTTGGTTAAAAAACTGGGGAACTGGGCCCATAACCTGTTAGGTTAGGTTACAATAAATTACAACACAAACCTCGTTCAGACGCAGTTATTCGGGACGGTTTTTAATAATTATATTAATAACAAAACATATACATGACAATATAATACTTTGATATCTTGATCATTATAAAATACACGAAACAGTTTTACAAAGTATTTTATATAAATCATAGATCTCGTGATCGCGCGTTCTTCGGTCACAATGATCACATATACCGCTTGAGTGTGTTTGTTGTACCTCCTGGCACGGAATGGTGCGTTCGTTCTAACAAGATTTAATACCTAGATTATATTAAGTTTATAATACAGAAATCAATCAGTTAAATTTTGTTGCTAATTTTATTTAACTGGCTATTTAATGTTGGAAATTAGTATGGAACTAGCGTCGACCCCGCCTACGGCGGGGGTCTCAGCTAGGGCCATCTCAAAAAATCTTACAAAACTTATGTAGTTATAATAATATAATAGGAGAAAGGTGATTAGTACTATATAGTGGTTCGACCTACTTCGCAGATCTAATCCCTTTGCTCCTCGACCCTGAAGAAGATTTCAACTTAATTTAGGGTCCAACTAAAAGTATGGGATAATGAATCATAGTGCTTTGTTAATAATATCTCATATGAGACCATGCAATTGATGAAGAAAGGTCATTCTTCCCTTTCATGTAACTAAATTTGCGAATATCATCACTTTGTTCTTCGCTTCCATGTCACTATGGGAATTTTAGTGTCTCCCATAGAGAAGTTGTGTGTCTCCCAGGTTTTTCATTGAGGGAAGAGTGTATTTTCCATTGAGGGAAGTTGTGTGTTTACCACTGAAGAAAATTGCGTATTTTCCATAGAGGGAAGTTGTGTGTTTTACATTGAAGGAATTTGTGTATATTCCATTGAGGGTAGTTATGTGTTTACCATTGTAAAAAGTTGTATGTTTTCCATTAAGGAAGTTGTCCGCTTTCCATTGAGGGAAGTTTTGTGTTTTCCATTGAGGAAAGTTGTGCTATTAGCACTGAAAAAAATTGCAAATTTTCCATTAACGGAAGTTAGATGTCTACGATTGTGGAAATTTGAGAGGATTCCATAAGGGAATGTTGCATGTTTCTTATTGAATAACCTATAAGTTAGCTTTCTAGTAATTTCTAAAAAAACAATTGCCGATCGTAATGATTTGTGATAATAAATGTTCCTCACTAACGCTCCTCAACTTACTGCTCCTAAAACATTTCATTTAATACCCGACAAGTCAGGTTTCTATGAAACAAAACAAAAAAAAAAACAAGTGCTGGTCGTAACGATTTGGAATAAAAAAATTTCGTCACTGCTGTCCTTCATTTCCTGTCATCAAAAAATTTCATTTAATACTTCATAAGTTAGCGTTCTAAGAATTTCTATAAAAATAATTTCCCACTTTTATAAAATTTCACTTGATACCCCATGAATTTTTAGCAAAAAACAATTGCCCATCGTATTTCATTTCATTTCACTTAAAAAAAATAAATTATATCAGTCGTTCCATATTTTTCACAGATCGTTAGAACATGTCTATTCAAGACTTTTCATTTGATACCGAACATGATATATTTTTTATGACTTTTAGAAAAACAATCGACAATCGGTCAACTTCCATTTTTTTTATGTAATCATTTATCTCGTCTTTTCGAGACATTTCTTTTGATACCCAATAAGTGATTTATAAAAATAATTAAATCAAACACAATTTACATTAATATTTGATCATGTAATAAAGACTTCTGTCAATCGGACACTTTTATTGTCATCTTGTCATTTTAAAAGTATCTACTGTCAATAATAATTTGCATCCTACATTAGCTTCATATTCCGCGGTTTTACTTTATTTTTACTATATTTAATCGTGTAACATCCACTTTTCTAAGGACGTCAATATACAATCAAAGCAAAAAGTTTTATTCGACATTTCTAAAAAAATTTAAATTAACGTTTAAAAAATTGGCATAATATCAAACACGTTTGTTCATTTATTCTAAACATAGATAAATTTACAAAACTTCTCCAACTTGTCTACAATTAATGTAATTTATATTAAAAATTTTAAACTGAACTGTCAAAAATGACAAACTGTCATAGACGTTCATCTTAAAAATTCCACGGCCGCCACACTCTTAGTTGATTTTGGCCCAAAAATGCATGTTTTTTCAAGTTTTCTCGCATATCGTGTGCAGGAAAAATTTGAAATCATCAAAAGGACCTAATCCTAACCACACTCTAAATATCTATGAAGGTTTCACTCAAATCCATCAATCCGTCTAATCTCTAGAAATTGGCAAAGTTGCGTGATGAATCTATAGATCTATATATAGGCCCCGATTAACCAAAATAGTATATGGACTAGCGGCCCGACCTGCTTCGCAGGTCTGTCCCCAAGGCTCCGCGTCACTGAAGAAGATTACAACTGAAAATGTAGAAAAATAAATTGAGTAGACTTAAATAACTTCAAATTTATACGAAACAATTGGCGAAGCAAGCTCGTCACTACGTTCCTCGCTTCCATGCCAGTACATTGACGAAGAAAGCTCGTTACTTCGTTCTTCGTTTCCATGTTAGTACATCGGCGAAGGAAGCTCGTTACTACGTTCCTCGCTTCCATGTCAGTACTAGACGAAGAAAGCTCGTCACTTCGTTCCTCGCTTTCAAGTCAGTGCATCGGCGAAGCAAGCTCATCACTTTGTTCCTCATTTCCATGTCCGTAAATTAACGAAGAAAGCTCGTCACTTCGTTCCTCGCTTTCAAGTCAGTGCATAGGCGAAGCAAGCTCGTCACTTCGTTTCTCGCTTTCATGTTACTAATATTTGGCACTTTAGTTTAAATCTCTTCCGTGAGATATTTAATTCAATACCAAACACGTTTTTTGTCACTTGAGTAAAAATATCCTTCATGAGACTTTTAATTTGATACCAAACACGGTAGGATTTAAATAAAATTTATAAAAAACAATTGACAATGCTCCAAATCAACTTTTTGACACTTGAGTTTAAATCTCCTCCGCAAGGCCTTTAATTTAATACCAAACACGGTAAAAATTAAATATCATTTATACAAAACAATTAACGATCATCCAAAACAATTTTTTGACACTTGAGTCCAAATCTCCTCCTTGAGATCTTTAATTTGATACCAAACTCGGTAGGATTGAAATAATATTTATAAAAAATAATTGACAATCGTCCAAAACAACTTTTTGACACTTGAGTTCAAATCTCCTCTGCGAGACCTTTAATTCAATACCAAACACGGTAGGATTTAAATAATATTTATAATAAACATTTGACAATCGTCCAAAACAACTTTTTGACACTTGAGTTTAAATCTCCTCCTTGAGATCTTTAATTTGATACCAAACTCGGTAGGATTGAAATAATATTTATAAAAAATAATTGACAATCGTCCAAAACAACTTTTTGACACTTGAGTTCAAATCTCCTCTGCGAGACCTTTAATTCAATACCAAACACGGTAGGATTTAAATAACATTTATACAAAACAATTGACAATCACCCAAAATAACATTTTGACACTTGAGTTCAAACCTCTTCTCCGAGACCTGTAATTTGATTCCCAACATGATAGGATTTAAAAAACATTTATAAAAACAATTAACGATCGACCAAAATAATTTTTTGATACCTGAGTTTAAATCTCATGATTGAGACATTTAATTCAATACCAAACACGCTAGGTTTTAAATAACATTTATAAAAAACAAATGACGATCGTCCAAAATAATTTTTTGACACTTGAGTTTAAGTCTGATGAGTGAGACCTTCAATTTAATGCCAAACACGACAGGATTTAAATAACATTTAAAAAACATTAACGATCGTGTAAAATAATTTTGTGACAATTGATGATTGTTTAAAATTACTTTTTGTTAATTCTACAATTTTAGATAAAAAAATCCGAAATTGATTATAAATATTTAAAACGAACTTTTTATATTCGATAAGTAATTAACTTGTTTAAATTTTACCGCCTAAAATACTTAGAAGCATCGATGTTGTGGAGCAGAGACATCTGTTGTATTTTTTGAGAAGATAAAGAAACCATGTATGAAGTGAAAAATAATTCTCAACATTTTTATGTTAGATAAGAAGTTAACTCATTTGAATTTTACCGCCTAAAATCCTTAAAAGAATCCAACGACATTTGTCACATTTATTTTAAATTTGAAAAAAATATGAAAAAAAAAAATTCAAATTTAAAATAATTACAAAATAATAATTATGTTCTCATATTTATTCTAAACACAAATAAATTACCAAACTTGTCTAACTGAACTACAAATTAAAGTAATTTTTATTTAAAATTTCAGACTGAAATGTCAAAATAACTAGTTGCACAAAAATTTGTGAAAAGTGACAGCTACAATTTTAATTTTTTTAACTGACTTTTAAAATATTTTCAAAATAGTACACATGTTTGCTTATTTATTCAAAACACATATAAATTTACAAAACATCTTCAAGTTGTCTAGATTCTAGAATATATGTATTTTATACTTAATTTTTTAAAAAGAGCTGTCAGAATTGCCAAATTGAACATAAATTTTTGTAAAGTTACAACCAGAATCAACAAACTCCACTTTGATAGCAACCAGCACACTATGATCCGTAAACGCATTTCCGCCTTATTTATTTAATATCTCGCACATCATGTGTACTAAAAATGTGAATTCATAAAAAGGACCTATTCCAAAACAATCTCTATATGCCTGTAAAAGTTTCACTTAAATCCGTTAAACGGTCTAGGCTCTAGAGCTGCGCACATTTTTAGTTACTAGGCAGATGAATCTATATATAGAGAACCACTCAAGCCTTTTAGTATATGGGACTAGCGGTCCGACCTGCTTCGCAGGTCTGACCCCTAGGCTCCGCGACACTGAAGAAGATAGCAGTCTCTTTGTTCCTCGCTTCCAAGTCAGTAAATTGGCGAAGAAAACATGTCACTTCATTCCTCACTTTCATGTCAGTACATTGGCGAGGAAAGCTCGTCACTTCGTTCTTCGCTTTCATGTCAATACATTAGCGAAGAAATCTCGTCACTGCGTTCCTCGCTTTCATGTCAGTGTCTCTTAACTTCCCGTCTCTAAAACAGTTCATTTAATACCCCTAAGTTAAGTTTCTAGTAATTTCCACAAAAACAATTGCTGGTCGTTATTATTTATGATAAAGAAGGTTCATCACTACTTTTTCTAACTTTTTGAACGTGAAAGGTTACATTCAATACTTCACAAGCTAGGTTTAGGGGAATTTTCAGAAAAGCAATTGCCAATCGTACTGATTTATAATAAAGATCGGTCATTACTAAGTTCCTCAATATTTCACTTCTGAAACATTTTACTAGATACCCCACAGGTCGCAAATATTCATAAATTTTAAGGAAAAATAATTGCCGATCGTAATTGGTTTGCGAAAAAAATTACAACGAACACAATTAATACATTTTCCGTGGATATTACCAAGACCTTAGTGTTTTAATTCTTACCCTGCAATAGATTTCAAGTGACTTTAAAAAAAAGATTATCTGCGAACTCTTAAAACATTTCATTTCATACCCAACAAGTTAGATACCACAAAAAAAAAATTAAATTTAAATTAAACACAATTTGCATTAATATTTGATCATATTATAAAGATTTTTGCAAATCTGACATTTCTATTGTCTTCTTGGCAATTTAAAAATACCGCTAATAATAATGTATAATAATTTGCATTCCATATTGTCGACTTTACCTAATCTAACGTCAAAGTAGAATAAAATCGTGAAATTTTAACGGAAATTTTTTTCCTTTAAATTTCGCGGTTTTTTAAATTTTTATAAAATTTGATCGTGTAATATCAACCTTACCCAGTCTTACGTTATCTTGTCAGTTACACTTCAAAGTACAACGGAAGCGAATAAATTTAAACTTGTCTATTCAAGATTCTCATTTGATACCAAACACTTTATTTTTCTAATGCCTTTTATGAAAACAATCGACAGCCGCCATTTTCTATATTATCATTTGTCCCGTCTATTCGACACCTTTCTTTGGATACCCAAAAGTGATTAAAAAAAATTAAATCAAACACAACTTAATTCATATTTGATCCTGTGATACAGACTTTTGTCAATCTGGTATATTAAAAATATTATCAATAATAAAGTACAATAATTTGCATTCTCCTTTGTCAACAAATTTGGCGGATTTACTTTATTATTACTAAATTTGATCGTGTAATACCAACTTTACATAATCTAACGTCAAGTAATATAAAAAAAATTAAGTTGGAAATATTTTTTTTTAATTTCAAGGTTTTATTTTATTTTATTAAATTTGTTCATGTTATAAAGATTTCTGTCAATCTGTCATTTCTATTATTATCTTGTCAATTTAAAAGAACCGTCAATAATGATATATAATAATTTGCATATTACATTGTCGACAAATTTAACGCATTTACTTTATTTTTAATAAATTTGATCGTGTAATACCGACTTTTTGTAGTTTAAAGTAAAAGTAGCATCAAAATGAATTTTTTTTTATTGGAAATTATTTTATCATTTAAATTTTGCGTTTTTTTATTTTTATTAAATTTGATAATGTAATAAAGAATTCTGTCAATCTGACATTTATATTATTATCTTGTCAATGGGAATGATCGGCGGTCATGTAGTGAAACTGTGGAGCCACCACTGCAATTTTTTTTGCCGCGATTATGAAAATATCTTTGCACACTTAGCCTAGCGCAAGCTAGCGTAAACCATGAACTTTAGAGAATCTGGAGCAAATTTTGACATTTGGTTGTTTGTGTTATCGTGCATTTGATGTGTGTTGTGTGGTTCATCGAATTAAAAATGCCATTCTGCTGTATATGCAAAAATAAAATAAACCTGCACAAGTTTCTAACTGGCAGATTCACGAAAAGAATTAACGCTAATTCCATTTTTTTCCTCTGTAACTTTATTTCTAAATTAATTAAATTAACAAAATGTGTCAAATTTTATGTTAACCTATCTTAACTACAACCTTAGTTAACATAAATATGTTTTTAAGGAAGGTAACTGAAGTTACGACTAATAATAAAAATAGGATTAGCGCTAATCCTTTTTGTGAATCTGCTTACAAAAGATTAGGTGAAAAAAAAACTTATGGATTCAAGAATTAAACTTTCAATTCATTTTTTATACTTATTAATTTTCACAAATGTACATTTTTTACATTTAACAAACACGGTTTTCATATCATATCTGTTACTTCGCAGTCATTTTAAATTTCTAATGATTCTGTCATGCGCAGAACGAATAACATAAAATTGCAGTGGTGCTGCCATCTGCAATTAGCTTTGCCCGATCATTCCCATTTAAAAATACCGTCAATAATAATAAACAATAATTAGAATTCTACAGTTTCCACAAATTTGGCGGATTAACTTTATTTTTAATTAATTTGATCGTGTAATACCGACTTTTCTTAGTTTAACGTCAAAATAGCATCAAATTGTAAACTGTTATTCGAAATAATTTTTTCCTGTCAAGTTCGCGGTTTTCTTCATTTTTATAAAATATGGTCGTGTAATACCGTCCTTCTTCAGTCTAACGTCAGTTATACTTTGAATTTAAATTTCCCGGTTTTATTTTATTTTCAGTAAATTTGATCGTATAATTCAGATTTAGCGTCACCATAACATATAAACTTCAAAATGCAATCAAAAAGAAAAATTTTATTAGCCATTATTTTTAATTATTTTAATTGACTTGTCTAGAATTAATGTAATTTTTAATTAAAATTTCAAACATCTGTCAAAAATAACACGTTGCACAAAAATTTGTGACAATATAAATTTTTGTTTACAATAATGCAAATATTTGATTACAATAATGAAAATACTTGATTGCAACAATGAAACTCTTTCATTACAATAAATTATTATATAAAACAATAAAAGTATATTATTTTCACACTAGAAATTATTATTCTAATCTCCATATCAATATTTTAAAACTGATCCTGGTCAAAATGTGTCCGTATAAATAGCTGCCGAAAAATATTTCCTCTTGGAATATTAGCAGGTTGTTGACAGGGTAGAGTAGCATAGTTTTCATCATGAATATGACAACTTTCGTCATCAACTCTTTGAGATTTAAATAATTACGTAAGATAATTTAATTGAATTTAATAAGAAAACTGTTGACATATGTACTGTAATCTTCCTCTTCATGAATTTTTCTTATATTATATAATACAGCTAATGCTATATTGCTTCATTAGTATTTAATAATTTTATGCGTAATTCTATATGTTTTTCTCTACAACATAAAATAAAAATATATCTTCCTACTATGTATTATATTTAATTTCACTATTTATAAATGAATAATCAACTTTTTTAACAATTCCCTCACTCGATATACCGTGAAATGTCAAAATTTTTCACAAATTCAGGAATACATTATGTTTACACTTTGATAGCCCTAATACATCGAATAAAATTAGTTTCATTGGTATTTAATCATTTCGTACATAATTGTATAGTATTTCATAAATTCTTCCGTGAAAATATAACCAAACTTATGGTTGATTTTTTTTTATGGAATTCTTGAAATATGAGTTCTCTGCAATATAATCGGGAAAATGTCTATTGTACAATTAAATTATACACACTTACCATAAATTATAATTAATTTTTGGTTGTTTATGTAAAAAACAACATTTTTAATCAATACAAGATACTTCAATCTGTACAAGGATTTTGAATTAAAAAGTTGTATGTTTTCATTTTGACTGCTCCTAATTCATCCAATATAATTTGTTTTATAAGTATTTATTAATTTCTTCCGAAATTCTATAGTATTTTCAAATTTAATTTGTTCTTTGTTCATATAACCTAATTTATATATGACATTTATAATGAAGTTCGTAATGTATTTCCTGCAAAATTATTAGGAGAATTGATATTCTATAATTAAATTATACACTTACCATGAATTTCATTTAATTTCAGTGTATTTGTAATTTAGTACTTGACCCAAACTATTTTTCATAAAATATTGACGTTTACAAATCAATTTGAATTAATTGCAACTGTCAAAATATGTAAATCATTTCTACCACTTTAAAAAATTTACAAAATAGTACTCATGTTCGCTCCTTTATTCTAAACACAAATAAATATAGCAAACTTATCTAACCTGTCTACAATTAAAGTAATGTATAATTATAATTTTGAACTGAACTGTCAAAAATGACAAGTTGTTATTCTTTTTTTAAAAAAATTAAAGATAAAGTGTATTGACAGTTCACTTTGAAATTTTAAAAATAAATTACTTAAATTCTAGACAAGTTAGACAAGTATGGTAAATTTATTTCTGTTTAGAATAAATGGGCGTACATGCTTAATATTTTGTAAAATTTTAAAACATCAATTTAAAAATAAAAAAATGAATTTGAAAGTGAACTGTCAATACCCTTTATCTTTGAATTTTTAACAGAAGTAGCAACGCGTGTTATTTAACAAAAGCTACACGAAACAAAAAATTAGTTTATTTACTTAATATCTCGCACATCATGTGTAATAAAAATGTGAAATAATGAAAAGGCCCTATTCTCAGCCAAACTGTAGGTGCCTGTAAAGGTTTCACTCGAATATATCAAACCGTGTAGGCTCTAGAGCTGCGCACAAATGGTTTCTAGGTAGCAAAAAATTTTAACTGAATAGTATATTGGATTTACCATTTCAAATCTTTTTACTCTTCAGTGGCTCAGATTTCGCCTGCCATTACTGGCATGTCAGCAACAGGAAGAGATTCTACTTACTTACTTACTAACTTAATCTGAGGCCCTTTTTGTACCTTTTCAGGTGTAGGGCAGGTTGAGTCTGTGCTATTCTGGGCGGTATTCCGATACTTGTGGGATCTTCTTCCATGTCTCCCTCCATCCCTGTCTGTCTTTGGCCAGCTGCCTTGCTTCTTCCCATTTGACTCCTCTCCTTTCTAGTGCATTCATTACTTCTTCAGTCCATGTTTTTCTTGGTCTTCCTTTTTGTTTTGTTTTCATTACTCTTGCTTCGTATACTTTTCTCGTTGTTCTTTCTTCTCCCATTCTTTGTAAGTGTCCCCACCATCTTAGCTGTCCCTCTTCTATCGTATTAGCGATAGGTTGTATGCCCAGGGATTTTCTAATGTCTTCGTTTCTCACCTTGTCCATGATTGTTTTCCCTTCTATTTTTCTTAGGAATCTCATTTCAGTGCTGTTCAGTCTACTATGATGTTTTTTGTTGTTGTTCCATGTTTCTGAGCCGTAAGTTAGAATAGGAACCGCTACTTGTATATTTGTGTTTTGGTGTCTTTTGGTATTTCTTTGTTTGTTAGGATGTTGTTCTTAATGGCATTGAAAAATCTACCTGTTGAACCTGCTCTTTCTTTTATTTCTTCATCTAGTTTTCCGTTGTGTGTCAGTACTGTCCCTAAATATTTGAATTTTTTGACCTGTTCCAATGTTTCTCCGTCTAACTTGATTGTATGTTTTTCCTCTTCATTTCTGCTTATTATCATTGTCTTTGATTTACATTGGTTAATTTTCATGTTTATATTTTCTGAGTGCCTTTTAACTATTTCAATGTTTCTGTTAAGAGTGTTTTCGTCTTTCCCTATTATTACCATGTCGTCTGCATAACATATTTCTGTTATTTGCACGTTTTCCATTTTCCATTTTCCTACTGTGTATTGTTTTTTTTTTCTTTTTTGCCTTCTTTCAGTGCTTCGTCCAGGACTATCGTGAAGACAACGGACTTAATACGCAGCCTTGTCTTACGCCTTTCGTGGTTTCAAACATGTTTGATTTATCTTTCTTTGTTCTTATACCGGGTGGAGCATCATACCTGTGTACATAGGCGATTAACATGAAAAAACAGTTTATCCGTGCGCATTGCTCCCCAAATTATTTTAGGCAAAAATGGTTCAAATACATGTTGTAGAGCATAAAATTCTGCATCTAAATCAATAAACAGAATTACTTTTACTTGCTTTGTAAGACAGAAATTAAATATGAAAACATGCAAAATTACGATGAAAATAGCAAATAGCCATGGAATTGAAACAAAAATAAATAAATGCTTGTCGTTTTTCTGTCAATTTGATATTTTACCCGTCAAATTAATCATTCATCTGTCAAATGTCAAGCATTTATTTATTTTTGTTTCAATTCCATGGCTATTTGATATTTTCATCGTAATTTTCCATGTTTTCATATTTAATTTCTGTCGTTATAAAGCAAGTAAAAGTAATTCTGTTTATTGATTTAGATGCAGAATTTTATGCTCTACAACATGTATTTGAAGTATTTTTGCCTAAAATAATTTGGGGAGCAATGCGCACGGAAAAACTGTTTTTTCATGTTAATCGCCTATGTACACAGGTATGATGCTCCACCCGGTATAGTTTGTTGTTTCTTTGTATAAACTTTTTATGCCTGTGATTATAGTCTCATTTATGCCACGTTTCCTTAGATTGGTCCATATATCTTCTCTCTTGACCCTATCGAACGCCTTTTCCAAGTCAATGAAGCACAGGTGTACATTGTGTCCTTGTTTTATTGCCTTCTCGCTTACTTCTCTCATTATACTGATAGCATCATTAACTCCCCTGTTCGGTCTAAAGCCGTATTGGTTGTCTTCTATGGTGTTTTCTATCTGCGTTCTCAGTCTCTTTTCTAATATGCTTGCAAACAGTTTGGCCACTATGCTTAGGAGCGTTATCCCTCTATAGTTTTGACATTCTTTTATATCTCCTTTTTTGAATAGTGGGCATATTATATCAACTCTCCAATCTACTGGCGCATTTCCTGTGTTAAGAACAACGTTGAATATGTCTTTTAATTTATCTATCGCTTGGCCTGTAGTTGCTTTTAGCATTTCTGCCGTGATCTTGTCGTGTCCTGGTGCTTTACCAATCTTGATTTTCCTTAGTGCTTCTTTCACTTCCTCTATGGTTATTTCTTCTACTTGTCTTTTATTATTTACTTGTTCTTTAGCAGGTGTTTCTTTTTTCTCGTCCTTCTTTTTTCTTATCTCTTCACCTTCTAGAAGTTCTTTAAAGTATTGTCTCCACTTCTCCATTATTTCGTCTTCTTTTGTGATCACTTCTCCATCCTTATCTTTAATATTGTGTAGCACTTGTGTTTTCTTTTTTCTTGTATTTTTTATCACTCCGAAGAATAATTTTTGGTTGTCTTTATATGAATTTTTCATTAGTTCTCCAAATTCTGTCCACGACCTCTTTTTTGCTTCCTTAACTATGTACTTTACTCTTCTTCTTTCAGTTTTATATGTTTCGTAGTCTTTTTCGTTACTCGTGTTTATGTATCTCTTCCATTTTTCTTTCTTTCTTTTAATAGCTTCTTTTACATTTTCGTTTCTAAATCGGTTAAAAGTAACTATTTTTTTAAAATTTTCGTACATAGGTATCTATTCAGTATCGTAAGTTATTTTTTTTCTATGACACATTTTCGAGTTATCACACTAACCTAGGATTTTTAGAATGCAATTAATATTTGATTTTAGTCTGAATATTTTCTTTTATTTTCCAATAACATAATTACTGTCTTCAGTTACTTATAAAATTTAATAAAATAATCGTTTCCATAAAATTGCACTTTAAAAATAATATTACCAGTTTATTTTATTAAATACACTTGAGCAAAACATAATCTACAAGATAATTTAAAAGTAATGGTAATTATCAGATATACACAGTAAAAAAATTATAATATTCACGTACTCTAATATATTAAACGTTTTTATCAATTTTTAATCGTTTAGAAGTTAATTGAAAATGTATCTTTTTTACTTAAAATAATATCATATCTTTTATTTTACTTATGCTGTTTTCAATTCAAATACAAGTTTTTAAATTAAAAGCAAATACTTTCGGTCCCATAAACAGACTTTCTGAATGTGAACAAGTTCGTGGTTCGTGTGCGTCTGTTCTTGGGTCACGTCGAAAACGAAAATGTATTCTTCCTCAACGACAAGTAGTGTGACAGCAACGATTATAATTCCATTCGCGATGTGTTTCACACTGGCAACACTGTTGGTATTCACATCCAGCGCTAAGTGTAAATTATTGTATATCGCGGAATCAAGATAGCCGTATATATCATTACAGCGCAAGTCACATAAACAACAAAATCGGTGGATGCCACATCCAACGAAAAGTAAAAAATATGTGATTTAAAATTGTTTAGTTTTGAAACGATAAACATAATACAATTAATTAAAAATACAATATACACGAACAAAAATAAATATATATTAACTCCTTATGGTGGATGTTTCACGTCTGGAAACTTGTCGGAAGCCATAAATATCTATGGATGTATATATATATATATATTAATATATATGAACTCCTAGTGATGGATGCTAGTCTGTAATCTTGTCGGAAGCCACAAATATCTATGGATATATATATATATATATATATATATATATATATATATATATATATATATATATATATATATATATAAAGGAAAAAATCGTGGGAAATTCGATCAATTAAACGGTTAAATAAAATTAAAAAGACATTTTTATTTCAAAAACCAGGGTTCTAAAAATATAAAAAACATATGGTAAATACAAAAATGAAACACAACTTATATAAACGTTACTACTTACAGAAAAATAATGTCTAAGAATATAAAATATAACACAAATGTATGGCGGAATAATAGATATAAATCAAACTTGATTACAACGAACCTGTCAAAACATGTAAAGACAAAAAATTTTGAAAAACAGTAGTGTTACTATGATTATAATTTAAATCTTTTATTTAAAGAATTGTAGGTGCTGCTAAGATTTTTTGCTGTTCAACAGGTTATCAGAATTTGATATATGCATCATTTCCAGAAGTTTTCTTTTATGTTTATTTAATTCATTGTCTATAATTGTCACATCTTTAAAATTGAAATTATGTTTTAGCTGCCTACAATGTTCAGCCATTGCACAACATTTACTCGGGATTTTAATGTCACTTTTATGTTGTGTTAGCCTGGATTTTAAAGTTTGACAAGTTTCTCCAATATATTGTTTATTACAATTCGCACACTGAATTTTGTAAATCACATTGCTTCTCTGTAGTGGATGTATTTTTTCTTTAGTTCTGGTGAAGAAAGGCCTGAGTGTATTATCAAATTTATAAACTTTACACAAGGTAATATAAGCCCTGCAGAATGCACTGATAACTCAGTCTTCATATGTTAGACAGGCTTGTAACGTTGTTCCCGCTTCAAATAAACTTTTTAAAAATAAATTCAGCGATTTGAATTATATAATTTATATACCGGGTGTTGACCGCGACCCCGGAACATAGGACTTTAACATGTAAAATCATAATTTCGTAATTTCCTGCTTAACAAATTATATTAGACAAAAAAGGTTCAAATAAAGATGAGAGATCATAAAATTCTACATCAGAATCAATAAACAGAATTAAATTTACATGCCCCATAACGCCAGAAATTAAATATGAAAATATTAAAAATTAGCTCAAAAATCGGGTTAGCCTTGGAAATGAAACAAAATTCCTAAAAAAATAGTCAATTATGCAATTTATAATAATAATTAATAAAAAATACAATTTTCATTTCCAATTGAATACAATTTTGTTTCATTTCCAAGGCTAACCCGTTTTTTGAGCTAATTTTTAATATTTTCATATTTAATTTCTGGCGTTATAGAGCATGTAAATGTAATTCTGTTTATTGATTCTGATGTAGAATTTTATGATCTCTCAACTTTATTTGAAACTTTTTTGTCTAATATAATTTGTTAAGCAGGAAATTACGAAAGTATGATTTTACATGTTAAAGTCCTATGTTCCGGGGTCGCGGTCAACACCCTGTATATATATATATACGGGTGTTAATACTAAGTCGTTACACCCGAAAATGGTAGATAGAACTCATTAAAACAAACAACTTTTTTTAGCTCAAATTTTTTATTTGGAGCCCCATTTCATAGTTATTGGCGTTCTCTTGTTTTTCGCAAAATCGTCATAACTCCCTTATTTTAAGGAATATTTAAAAAATATAAAAACTTTAAGCATTTGCTTTCGGTTCTCTAAAACATTTGCATTTACAATTATTTTATATTTCATCAAATAACAAAATGGCGACCAATCAAAAATTTCTAAACAAGATATTTTGAAAACCACCCCTTCGATTTTCGAAAATAAAACATTTTTAAAATCCTTAAACTTTCTATTACAATATTTGTTTGAAACATTTTTTTCTATCTGGCCAACAAAAGTTTTTATTGAAATTGAATTCCAAGATAAATTTTAACAAACTGCAACAATCATTTAAAACAAATTAGGCTTGCTGCCATTAAACAAGAAAAACAAGAAACAAACAAGAAAAATAAAACAATAAACAATGAATCAACAAGGGTGGGACTAAATATTATTTTCAAAGTGACCACCATTCGCAGCAACGCAAACCCGGCAGCGTGCTTTGATGTTGGTGGAGACCTTCGCAAGGACTGCCTGCTTCTCTTTTTATCTTCTGCTGCAGCCACGATTCTAGCCACTAGTTCTAACTCTGTGTTCACTGGTGTCTCGTAAACAGAGGTCTTCATCTGACCCCAAAAAAAGAAATCTAGTGGAGTTACGTCGGGGCTCCTGGCTGGCCACGCAACTGGACCTCTCCTCCCAATCCACTTATTCGGGTATTTTCTATTTAACAATGCGGTGACTTCTCGCGTTGTGTGAGCCGGTGCCCCATCATGCTGAAACCAAAGTCTCCGCCTTATATTTAGTGGCAAGTCTTCAAGTAGTTCCGGCAGCACAGTATCCAAGAAAATAAAATAATTTTCCCCATTCAAACGGACATGATTCACATTTAATCTGTTCCCTATTTTCCTTGTGTTCGTCGATGGCTCATCTTCAATAATGTTAAGTACAGCCTCTTCAAATCTAGGGGTTCGACGTACCCTGTTGGCGTTTCCACCAGTTGTTGGGTAGAAACAACCAGTTTCTAACAAACGCCTACAAATTTTTCTGAAGAGTTGGCTACTTGGTTGTTGACGATTACGCCTTGCCTCCCAAAAAAACAGAAGCATGTCAAGAAGTTCAACTTTTTCATAATGATGCATGTTTACGTATAAATTATGCAAAATACAAACATACAAACGGACATACACGTGCGCTAAATTTGAAGTAACTTGTTTTTGAGTACTAGTCAAATCTAATCTCTTTTTTGTTTCATTGTTTTAAGCAGCTTTTTTTTAGTTTGTTAATACTTATGTAAGCCAAGTAAGTGAACAAAAACTTTTTCTTTTGCCAGATAGAAAAAAATGTTTCAGACAAATATTATAATAGAAAGTTTAAGGATTTTAAAAATGTTTTATTTTCGGAAATCGATGGGGTGGTTTTCAAAATATCTTGTTTAGAAATTTTTGATTGGCGCCATTTTGTTATTTGATGAAATAGAAAATAATTGTAAATACAAGTGTTTTAGAGAACCGAAAGCAAATGCTTAAAGTTTTTGTATTTTTTAAATATTCCTTACAATAAGGGAGTTATGACGATTTTTCGAAAAACAAGAGAACGCCAATAACTATGAAATGGGGCTCCAAATAAAATATTGAGCTAAAAAAAGTTGTTTGTTTTAATGAGCTCTATCTACCATTTTCGGGTGTAACGACTTAGTATGAACTCCGGGTTATGCCAAATTAAGTTTTGAGTAGTTCTGAAGGTTAGTGTGTACATTCAATAAGTGCCAGATTGCCGAGTCCGTTTCCAGCTGACTAGGAAGAAGTGTAAAGTCAAATTGTGTATAAACTGTATGTATTTATTTATATTCTTTTAATATATTTTTATATTCCTATTTGTTATTTCGGCCTACTATTTCTATTGACTCCCAGTCTCGACAGGACCCCTTATTATTTTGTACCCCTTTTAGGAGGGTTACAAATTGTATGAACACCCTGTATATATATATATATATATATATATATATATATATATATATATATATAAAGACAAAATAGTCCGTGGTAAGGTAGATACAAAGAATAAATATATATCATTGTTGTAATCAAGCGTTTGAAGAAGTTCGACCTGCCACTTCCACACATGGGCCACTGGTATAAATTTGTTACTATTGATCGCATTATAAAAATCTACATAATCCACATATTTAATTTAATTTTCATATCCCGTAATTATTATAATACCTACAACAAATATTTCAAAATGAAGACAACTAACAAATTAAATCATACACCAAGCACCTGAACGTTGCAGATCAAATTTGATATACGTCAAAATATCCTTTAAATCTTGAAATTTCTTCTGTAAATGTTTTCGCTATCGTATTTCATATTAAAAAATATTAGTGTGTCATTCTAATATACCTATTATGTTTCTGTGGAATATAGTGATTGAATAACTTACCCTTTTGTATCAAGTTATTTTCGAAATATTTTAATTCATAACACTTGTATACAAAAACATAGCATGGAGCATATATCACACATTTCAACACAATTTGTCAGATTGGGATCGCCCTGCCTTCAAAATATGATTGGTTTTACTTTATTTTATGCATTTCTTACTTATTTCTAACTATTCTTGTCATTGGACTATGGAATAAGGTAATTAATGTTTAACCTACAAAATAAAATTTAAAATCGAAATACATGCATTGCATTGGCGGTGCCCTGCGCACATAAATTACCATTTAAACTTGTATCAAAGAATACAACAATGCATTGATTACTCTAAACACTGATTACATCAAAGAATTATTACAATCTCAACCATCTATTATTGACTTTTGCCTGAAGAATAACCACATATAATGAAATTGTTGGACTTTATTAAATCCTTGAACTGGCGGTGAACTCTAGGCATTTCGGAATTTTTCAACTTTTGTAGAAACGTTTTTTTAAATGATTTTTTATAAATTTAGAAATAAGTTAACATATTTGCGCATTTATTGTAAACATAAATAAATTTACGAATATTTTCCAGCATGTCTGCAATTAATGCAATTTATATTTAAAATTTCAAACTGAACTGTCAAAAATGACAAGTAGTTATTCATTTACCTTATTCAAACGGCATGTACAATCAAAGCGAAAATTTTTATTTGAAATTATTTCCATTTTCTTTAAATTGACTTTTTAAAAATTTATAAGTATATTTGTTCATTTATTCTAAACACAAATAAATTTACAAAAATTGTCCAGCTTGTCTACAATTAATATAATTAATATATTAAATTTCAAACTGAACTGTCAAAAATGACAAGTTTCATTCATTTATTCAAATTACGTGATCGTAAAACAGTAAAATTCCACAAGTTACTTGGATACTTGAAAAATTTCGCCTTTTTTGGCCATTTTAAAGGACAAAATGAGGTAAAATAAAAAATCTGCTCCGAAAAGGCACTAAACGAAAACATATAGTATTTAACAGTGAACGTTTCATGTAAATCGATTACTCCGTCTAGGCTGTAAAAATGAGCAACTGCCAGTGATGAAAACATTGAAAATACGTTATGCTGTGTAGTATATAAGATTAACTAATTTGAATTTTACCACCTAAAATCCTTAAAATAATCCAGGTTGACGAACAATGACATCTGTCATATTTGTTATGAATTTGAAAAAAAAAAATTCACATTAAAAAAATTACAAAATAGTAATCATGTTTAACCATTTATTCTAAACACAATTAAGTTACTAAACTTGTGTAACTAGACTACAATTAAAGTAATTTATGTTTAAAATTTCAAACAAATCAGTCAAAAATGACACGTTGCACAAAAATTTGTGAAAAGTGACAGCTATAATATAAATTTTTTAAATTGACTTTTAAAATATTTACAAAATAGTATTCATGTTTGCTTATTAATTCTAAACACAGATAAATTTATAAAACATCTTCAAGTTGTCTACAATAAATGTAATTTATACTTAAAGTTTGAAACAGATATGTCAAAAATGACAAATTGAACATTTCGCTGGGATCCTCCTGATTGGTTGTTGTCCATGAGCTGTGTTTGCAGATGCTCTCCGAGGAGAGACCTGTGTTTTTGCTTCTTATTTCACTGATGTTATGTGTTTTTTTCCGTTGTTTTCTATAAATGTTGTTGTATACTACGCCAATGGCGTGATTTATTAGATTAGCCTTGAGTAAATTCTCGCCCGATAGCACGTTTGTTCACTATGACTGTTCGCGCGAGACTCAATTTAGATAATTAGGATGTATTTTAACATATTAATATTATGTACATTCTCTATTTGTTCGATACTTAGATGATTGACAGCCCAGGTTCTCTGCGTTTCAAACCGATTGTAAAATCATCTTTGTATCAATTCAGGTACCGTAATTTAAATATTAGAAAAAATGGCGTGATGATATTGTTACGTTTGTAACAGACGGGCTCGGAGAAGTACACTTATATTTATTTAAACAACTTATTTATTTTTACTCACTTATTATTAAACACAAAATAACGATTATTACCACTAAACTAAGAATATAACACAAGAAATATTTATTTACACGATTTATGTTTAATACGCAAATGCTTTATTTATTTCCACTTGTACTGAACAGCGATCAGAGTCGAATTGAACCGCTGGGTAGGCTAGCGGCTTTTTATATCTGTTGTGTTGGTAATCGAGAGTTCTCTAGAAGCTCAATAATAAAGAGTACAAAGAATGTTTCGAGAAATGTAAAAAAATACTATCCAATGACCCTATACTACGTTATCCAGATTTTTCAATATATATATATATATATATATATATATATATATATATATATATATATATATATATATATAAATATATCATCACGCCTTTTACCCATTATGGGTGTGGCACTCTGCTTACGCAGATCTCGGTAAGTGATATATTTTTGCGTATGAAATGCGGTTACCAGACGTCAAGTCATAGCCCCCAAAGTTGTTAGTGGAGGGGGAACCACAGGGGTAAATTTAAATTGGCAACTGTCGGTACTGGGATTCGAACTAAGGATCTCACGATCCACAGTCCGATACGTTACCACTGAGCTATTTACCCCATTATAACTACAGATGATAGTAACTATGCAATTGGCGCTGTTTTATCACAAAGAGACAAAAATAATAAAGACCTCCTAATAGCATATACAGTATGTCCCATTTAAGGTACGAATGCATTGGGATCTTGAGAACTGTAAGAAATACGAAGTTGGTTAAAATAGACGAGAGTTGCTTGATTAGTAGGGTAGTCTGAACATGTATTTGTTTTTCCAATTGAATGCATAGATCACTAGATATTGGCTAACATGTAAATTTAGCGATTTTCTTTTTTTGCTGATAACTTTGTTAAATGACATAATATAAGATTCTTGTTTGCACTTTCTTATGACACTTTTTAATGGTAAATTTGCAGAAGTACTCAAAAAAATGTAATATCTAAATATTTACGAGTTACTGGTATCAACTTTTACTTTTCATAAGGAGGTCATAGTAAGCCAAGACATTTTCGAATAGAGTTTTTTTTGCTTTGCAATAGTATAAAACAGTCATAATAAATTTTTATAATTAATTGAAAAATTTACAAACGTGAATCGTAGGCGGCTATGGAAAAAACTTAATAATAAATAATAGAATCTTTTTTTTTAGTTTCATTGTATGGTGTAGTATAGTACTAGTCCACTAATTGGTCCAATCATAATTAACGAAAATTTAAATAGCCCTAGATATTTAAATATGTAACAAAATGATATTGCAGATATTTTAGATATATTGCCACTTCGTCAAATACAAAATATGTGGATTCGGTAGGACGAAGCTTATGCTCACAATTCACAGCTCATAGTACAGTAATTAAATGTTTTGGAAGACAATAGATAGGGATTTAAAACAAATCGATTTTTGTATAGAGTTACTGAGAAAATAAACTCTTTATTCCAGAATATTAGAATGGAAATATACAACGAAATGCCACAGTAAGAATTCGAAATCAGATTATTCCAAGAATGTTAAGTTATAGAAAAAACAGAATGAAAACCGCAGAAGTGCTTGAATCGAAATAGCCAAGTAATAGAATATTTATGGCAAAGTTTTCGTAAATTATTTTTGAATTGTCTGAAATTGTTATTTTATTCCATAGCAGTTTATGATTCACTTTTTTTCAATTCAATTTTATTATAAATAAAAAATTTCGTTAATTTATCTATTAATTATAAAAATATTTTATTAGTACTTTATATCGTGGTAAAGCAAAAAAAAAATCTCTATTCAAAAATGTCATGGCTTGGTATGATCTCTATATGAAAAACAAAAGTTGATACCAGTAACTCGTAAATGTTTAGATATAAATTTTTTTTGAATATTTCTGTAAATTCGCCATTAAAAAGTGTCACAAGAAAGTGCAAACAAAATCTCGTTCTTTGTCATATAACAAAGTAATCAGCAAAAAAAGAAAATCGCTAAATATTTTGTGCAATTCTTTTAATTATTGTATGGTGAACTTTCTGACTGTGATTCAGTTCAAACCGTTTTTTTTATTACTTTTGTAGTTTAAATTTGGGTGTTTTCTCTTTAATTTTAATTAAACAAACTTGAGCGTGTGAGCTAAGGCGAAAAAGATTTACGCATAAAATATCTCAACGGTTTGCCGCAAATTACTGCATCAAAACCAAAAAACTAAGCAAAAACAATAACATTATATTATCAAAATGAGCGCTGACTTAACACAAAGCTCCAAGAACTTTATCTCAGTGGTTTATCTACAAACTATGATGTCCTTGTATTTTCTGAGACATGGCTTAGTGCGAACATATCGAACAGTGAATTACTTGATGCGCGATACACCGTCTTTCGAAGTGACCGGGACCGTGTTCGAACTGGCGGTGGAGGAGTGCTCGTTGCTGTGAACGACTTGTTCATTGCTCAAATTATAGAACTTATTAATATTGACATACTGTGTATTAAAATCTCATCACTAAATTCATCAAGTGCTGTTTACATTTTTGCATTTTACATCCCGCCCGACACCAGTCTCCTGGAATACTCTTCCCTTTACGATGCTATCAGTTCTCAGCATTTCATTTTTAATTCCAATATTATGATTATTGGCGATTTCAATTTAACATATTTGAATCTATACTATTGTAGAAATATTGCAGATCATCAAATTTACAATTTCATAAATTTTGTTAATTTTTTTAATATGTCACAAAATAATAATATACCATATCTGAATAACAACATTTTAGATGTTGTAATTACTAATTTAAATTGTACTGTTAAGAAAAGCATATGTAGTCTGTTACCTGATGATACTCATCATCCTTCACTCCTTATTGACTGTACTCTTTTCAACTGTTCATATTCCAAACTTAAATCAAATAAGAATGTGATCTACAATTATAAAAAGGGCAATTACGATCTGTTATATAATTTACTAAGTAATGTCAACTGGCAGTCCTTAGAATCATGCAATAACGTTAACTAAGCTGTAGATATGTTTTATAATTTATTGTATGATATATTAGATAAGTGTATACCGAAAATTGCAAAGCGGAACAACAAGTACCCTATTTGGTATACAAGCGATATTATTTCTAAAATTAAACTTAAGGAACACCATCGTAAACTAGATAATAAGCATGGATCTCAGTATCATTTAAGTGAATTTAAAATCTTACGAACCTCAATAAAGATGTTAATCAAAGAGGCATATAATATTTATTTAAACTCAGTATAGGATATTATTGTATATGATCCAAAAAAGTTTTGGGAGTATATTTACTCAAAAAAGGAAAGCAAAAAAATTCCAGCATCTATGACTTACAATAACCAAATATTTTAAACTGGTTCAGAAATTGCTGAAGCCTTCGCCACCTTTTTCAAGAGTGTATACAATGTTTCTGATGCTCACATTAATACTTCATATATTGAAATTCGTGCTTCAATTTGTAATTTGATTAATATACCTGAAATATCTGGAACTGATGTTATAGATTCTATTAATGCTCAAAAAAGTACTAAATCAGTTGGGCCTGATAATGTACCAGTTTACATATTTAAAGGTTGCTCTGAGTTTTTGGCGTATCCTTTGTGCCTGCTTTTTAACCTTAGTTTAAAATCTAATTCATTTCCTGAATTGTGGATTTAAAAATAATTTAAAACGTTTCCTTGTTCTAAATTGTTTTTATAAGTTGAACAAATTTTACGCATATTGTAAATAATTTTATGTATTTTTTTGACTTGTTCTCACACATTGTTCTCAATGTCTCTAGAAATAACCGTGATTATTATTATTATATTAATATATTATGGATATGAAGTAGTTTGAATAGGAGTAGTTTTAATTCAAAATGATATCGTTTTATATAAAAACGTTTTGTTTAAAATTAAAAGGCCTCCCTTTTATTATTTTTAAAAACATAATTTAAAATGTATTAATTTTCTTTCAATATAGAAAAAAGAAGATAAATAAAATTTATATTCAAAACTCATATTTTTTAATTAAACTCATCATTTTGTAAGAAATAAAATTTTCTTCAAAGAATGCATACAAAAGGAAAACTGAAAATTTTCTTGAAACAAGAAGTTATTTTTATGAATGCGGGATTTAAAAATATTTATATATCTTAAAATAAGTGTTCGTTTGTGTTAATCCAAGACGCAACTAAATCAAACTTGAACTTTCCCCGAGCCCTTTCTAAAAAGTAACAAAATTAAATATTAACTGCTGAATAAACAAAAACATTTTAAACATAAATCGATTTCAATATGAGTTAGCTATTTGGAGAAATGTGTTCTAGTTTATATATTACTGATCAAGTATTTTGTAGGTTTCTGTAAATTATTGAAAATATTAATTATGTTAGTAAGTATATACTCAGATTATGTTATGATCATGGGTGTTTACTATCGCTTGTGTTAACAGGTTACACATTTATCTGTATCCGTAAAAAAATTGACATATAGTATTAGCTATTTTCAATCCGCAAAGTAGATTATTTTTTTCTCAGATTTGTTTTTTTGTTATATACCTGATGTTTGACTTTGATAACCGAGAAAACAATGATAATTGAATAATATTTTTTACGTGAAATGCAGGGTTCTCGATGTTCTAAATAGGCATTTCTCGTTAAATTTGTTTATATGTGAAAACTAATTTTATTATAAATATATTAAATGGTTACTCAAATATATATTATATTGTAATATAAGTTTATGCGTGCCACTTTTATGTTCCGCACAGCGCGCCACAAAACACTCCTATTACAATATTTGATTCATTTTATAAGATTTTTTTTTATCAGAGGGCAATCTAGAAACTGTACCGGATAACATTCTAAACGCAAAAAGAAATTGCTTAAAACTAAGAAATTTTAATAAAAATATATTTTTCTCGAAAACAACAAAATGTTAATATCTTTGTTTTTTTTTTTGTATTATATTATAAATAAACGTTTATTTTGTTTAAAACCATTAGTGTTTTTTGTATCATAATCAAAATAAAACAATATTTTTTTCATAAATTAAATTTTATTTCATTTATCTTTTATTTTTTTTTTCTTTCATTTACTTAAATTAACCGTTATTATCCGGTATACTGCGTTGACCCGATAATTTCGAATAATCGATTAATCGGGAATATCGACTAACCACGTAAGAATTAACGCGGTTTTCGGTTAACCACAGTTTGTGGTTAAATTGCGTTTTCCGGTTAATCTCGGTTTTCGGATTACCGCGATTTTCGGTTAACCTCCATAAACCGAGAACCTCGGTTAACCGTGGTTTGTCGAGATGGTTAACGGGTTACCAATTTTAACGGTATTTGATGCCACTATGATAGTGTGTGTGTTATGCTTTTGTATGATGGAAGTTTTTAACAAACTGAATGATTGTTTACGAATGTATTTGTTGCATGATAGTTTGCTGTAAGATCTTATCCTGAAAAAGGTTCAAGTGTAAACCGAAACGTCGGTTATGTAAGAAGAATAATGCTGTATGACTGAGATTTCGACTATTATAAACATGTAGAGAAACAATATTGATGAGATCGTCATTGATTACAACATCCATATCACAAATTATCGAAGCCGAAAACGACAGTTTTAACGTAGACAATTAAAAAGAATTTATTGATACACAAGTATACATTGAATAATTTTGTCCGAATCTCTAGTAGGCGCTGGGAGGTGAATAATATTTTGTTGGTTTCTTTTTACAGGATGGATTCTTTTTGTTAAGTTTTAGATGACTAAGCTTCTTTTTTCGTTTAATACGGCATGGGTTCTTGGGTTTAGCTCCTGGTAATTTTTCCTTGCATTTAAGATTAAACGTAACATATTTGGGTTTGTGTCGATTGGGATCATATATTTGTAGACCAGCTGCAGCTGCAGCCCGTCTTGCTTTCATTTCTAAGACCTTCTGTTTCATTTCTAACTCCTTCTGCTTCCACTCGTGTGGCGCGGGGCAATTTTCTCTTGCCCGGAAGTAAGAACAGATTTTTTCCCACAGTGACGATATTTTTTTTAGTGGTGGAGAAGGCATTATTTCAACGTACCATCTTTTGCCTGATGGCATGAATCCTTTACATTTAAACTTTCGACAAGCCTTGGTACAATCAGGTGTAGGTTTCACTTTAAACGGTTTGGGACCGCCAGGCTTTTGATTATTCAAATATAGTCTGCTGTACTTGTACGCCTTTTCACGTAGTTTTGCGTAACGTTTATGAGCATTTGATAATCTATTACCTGGTGCACCTAGTGTACTGTAGCGTCGAGTTTGAATGGGATTAATAAAAGATGGCAGTTGTTTTTCTTAGGCTTCCAGCACAAAACATCGTCCATTCTCGGTGGGTCAAAATTACACTTATCTTCGTATATAGGCCAACATTTTTCCATTTTTATAGTATTGTAGCTTTGTTTGAGTCTCTTAATTTCTGGAACATAATTCACATATTTTCTACAGTTGCCTGGTTCAGGTATTTTTGGTAATTTCTTTTCAGTCGCGTTTAACCGTAAAATGTCATCCATGCTAGGCATTTGTGCCTGACATAATGTCACGCAATTTTCATGTTTATATTTCATCCCATTGGGATTGTATTTTCGTTTGGGTCGGACCAGTTCAGGGGCGTTATTTGGCACGTGAAAAGGAACGCAGTCATTTTCTTCAAGTATCTGGTAAAGAGTTTTGCAGTAACTGCGGTCTTGAACAATTTTGTGAGCACGAACCAACTTTGGACCTTCTGTTGGATTGTGCATAATGCATTCCATACACTGGTTTGCAGAAATATTTGGTAGCTTCTTTGATTCCATTTTATAACTTCGTAAGTCATCAATTCTTGTTGGGTCGATTTCGCAAGGTATTTTACAATAAGATTCGTGATGTATACATGTGTCACAGTTGTTAATTCTTTTTGATAATATTTTTGACGTTATTCTTCTGTTATAGTTGACTTCCAATAATGAACAAATTTTGGCTCGTTTAAATTCTACATTAAAAACTGCACGAAATATATGGAAACCGTGCCAAAACGTCATGACGAAAATAAATTATTAAAAAAATATTTTTATAGCCTTAGAAAAATTATTTTTTTTATCTCGAAAGGTTGCGATAAAAATATAACTTTTCATTAAACTAAAACTCATTGAACCATTTCTATGGAAACAAGCGAACAAACATTATTTCGTTGCGGATCCATTATTTCAACCTCAGTGTTGAAACAAAAGTTCGTTGCTATGTTACGGTTTTGTAATAAAATCGAAAATATTAACAAATAATTGAAACTATTCAAGATGCAACTGTTACTGAAATACGATGACTTGATTATTATAATATAATAATAAGTTCATTAAGTTCAGTTATTCTATAAATAGAAAATATATCATTCTGTCACAATTTAGAATATTTAATATTATCTGTCAGTCTGTGTGGATCACTGGAGTTACGGTTTCTTAAAAACTACTAAACTGGAAATTTTGATATATTGTATAGTATATAAATTGTATCCCCTCTGGAAGAGCTGATTAGTTTT
Source organism: Poecilus cupreus (assembly GCA_963942605.1). Taxonomy (NCBI): domain Eukaryota; kingdom Metazoa; phylum Arthropoda; class Insecta; order Coleoptera; family Carabidae; genus Poecilus; species Poecilus cupreus. Next base: position 21,654,985 of record OZ012727.1, read on the forward strand.
TGGCAATAATCCAATAATGATAATTTTGTTATTAGAATAATGTTTAAAAATTATTATCTACAATTATTGATCGAAGCATTTTCCTCTTACTATCACCATTTTGAATTATAACACGTTAAATAATAATTATATTTTTATATTTTCGTTTAAATCTGATAACCTGTGTTTTTTTAAAACTAACGGTTGAAAACTGTCATTTTTTGACATGCTCATAATTTTTTGAAGGAATGAACGTTTCTTGATAGTGGTGGTCCTTGGTCCTGCATTGTTGCAATCTATGGCGAGAGGTATTTTGGTGCCCACAACAGATTTTTTCAAGTGGTCAAAATAAGCAAGCATTACATTTTACATTTATCAGCTTCATTGTCTTTCTCCAATCCATAAATGCTCCATACGTAGACTCGTACCTTTGCTTTGATTTTGACGGCAGTAATTCTAATGACACAATTATCGCTGCTTCCTCTATATTTAAAGGGACCATTGACTACAAATGGACACTGTCATCGTCCAATTCATCTGAACTCGATCACAGTTTCAAAGTTTACTTAATAGGTGTGTGTAGAGGAAATTGGCAAGATAAGAGATAGGAGACTTGTCTACTACACACTTCGTTTCAGTTGTATTTTACCTAAAGCAGTCATAATACCACAAAAGTTCAAAAGATATAGTTAATGAAATGAAAAACTAATCAGCTCTTCCAAAGGTGATACAATGGAGGGTTATACTTAAGCAAATTTGCATGCTGCCATCTATTCATGTTTTTAGGGAACTACGATCAAATTCACGTCCGCGAAATACAAACAAAACGCTGTCAAGATGACAGTTCTTGAAATGATACTAAATATTAAAAATAAAGTGTGTATATGGTTTGTGCAATAGTGACTCCCGTTATTATTATAAAGTATGTATGGTCAATGTTTAATTTATTAAGTTTCCTAAATAATAAACTTCAAAAATAAAAACATAACCTTGTTCAAACACCATCTCAAAACATGGATGTTTGTATCATGAACTTCCATCCCAACTTCTACCTCATCTTTCTACTTCTTGCCTGTGACGTCAAAATCATAACCCTCCATTGATATACTATGCAAAATATCAAACTTTTCAGTTTAGTAGCTTTTAAAAAACCGTAACTCCAGAAATCCCAACATACTGACAGATAATATTAAATATTCAAAATTACGACATACTGATATTTTACCTATTTATAGAACAACTGAAGTTAATGAACGTATTATTATATTATAATAATCATATCATCATATTTCAGTAACAGTTGCATCTTCATTAGTTTCAATTATTTGATAATATTTTCGATTTTATTACAAAACCGTAACATAGCAACGAACTTTTGTTTCAACACTAAGGTTGAAATAATGGACCTGCAACAAATAAGGATTGTTCCCGTGTTTCCATAGAAATGGTTCAATGAGTTTTAGTTTAATGAAAAGCAATTTTTTTTCGCAAACTATTGAGATAAAGAAATAATTTTTCTATGGAAATGTCAATATTTTTTTAATAATTTATTTTCATCATGACGCTTTGGCACGGTTTCAATATATTTCGTGCAGTTTTTAGTGCAGAATTTAAACGAGCCAAAATTTCTTCATTATTGGAAGTCGATTATACCAGAAGAATAGCGTCAAGAATATTAACAAAAAGAATAATTGTGTCATTAGAATTACTGCCGTCAAAATCAAAGCAAAGGTACGAGTCTATGTATGGAGCATTTATGGATTGGAGAAAGACAATGAAGCTGACAAGTGTAAAATGTAATAAGGAAAAGGTGATAATCGACTGTGATGATGAATAAGATTAAAAAATTCTTCGGAATGCAGTCAAAATATTTAATTTCGCTAAAAATCCAACGTTTCGGTCATACTATGACCTTCATCAGGGAAACTACAAACAATATAAAAATTACATCAATTAACAATTAGAGCAGAAAGTGTCACACGGTATGCTTACATTTAGCGTTTGAAAATTTACAGTTAACATGGAACTTAAAAACTCAATTCTCGTCAATATAATAAGAATACACAATTACACAACACATTAAAATAATAAATAAATAAATAAAGTTAAAAATATAAATAATTCACAGCAACAATTAAAACGTAACATATACTCAAAACAAAACTACTGAACTGACACGTTAGGCGGGAAGAAGCCTTAAAATAAATAACGACAATTTAACAATAGCCAATCAGAACACAAAAACAATTTAAAACTTATAAACTAAAGATCACTAGATATTCTGTCTTCTTACATTATGTAGTTTTTTTAATATTATGTTTTAATATATTATGATAAATAACACTCAAATTGTCTATGTCTGTTTGAGAGTTAATATTTCTATTGTCCGATTTAATATGAAGCATTTCCAATGTTAGTCTTTTATGTAATGTGGGTTCTATACTTAAAATTTCTGTTTTTTCAAAGTCAAATTCATGTCGGTTGGTTTTAACATGATCTACTAACGCACACTTTATAATTTTATTTGTATTGTTCGAATTTCTCTTGTGTTCATCTAATCTAGTTTTTAAATATCTTTTTGTCTGTCCTGTATAATATTTATCACAGTTTTTACACGGTATTTTATAAATTAAATTTGATTTTAAATTTTTATCTGTTTTATCTTTGAGATTGCTGAAAAGAGAATTCATAGTTTTTTGTTGTTTAAACGCGACTTTTAAATCTAATTTTTGTTGTAGTAACTTTTTAAGTTTTGGTGCTAATTTATTGATGTATGGTAATAACATGTATCTGACTTCGTTGTTTATTTGTGTGACATTACTAACCTCTGTGTTATTTATGATTTTATTTATTGTTTTTTTTGGAAAACTGTTCTGTTTTAAAATCGTTTTTAATTTTGTTTTAATTTCGCTGTGGTATTTAGTACTTGATAGTTTAAGTGCTCTTGTTTTTAAGTTTTTTGCTATATTAATTTTTTGATGTAATTGGTGGTTTGAGTTATAATTTAGGTATCTTGTAGACGAAAATGGCTTTTTATACCATTTTGTGTCAACAGTGCCACTACCATTATGTATCAACAAAACATCTAAGAACGGCAATTGGTTGTTGTTTTCAATTTCGACAGTGAACTGGATGTCTTTATGTATACTGTTGAACATTTTGGTAATACCCTCAACTTGGTCAGCTGGAACTATTGTAACAATATCGTCGACGTACTTCTTTAAGAAATCAATTTTAAATGTTATCTTTTCCAGAACTGATTCAACAATATGGTCCATGACTAGATTAGCAACTACTGGAGAAAGCGGTGACCCCATAATTGTACCCGTGACTTGTTTATAAAATTCACCATCATATGTAAAATAGCTGCTGTTGTACCAGAATATGATCAGGTTTGTGAAATCTTCTTGTGGAATATCAGTTTTTTTATTTATAATTTCCCAGTTCTTGTTTACCACATGAATTATGAGATCCAGGGGAACTTTAGTAAAAAGGGTCACGACATCTAAAGATATGGTTGGATCTTCATATCTTTATACCGTGTAAAAACTGTGATAAATATTATACAGGACAGACAAAAAGATATTTAAAAACTAGATTAGATGAACACAAGAGAAATTCGAACAATACAAATAAAATTATAAAGTGTGCGTTAGTAGATCATGTTAAAACCAACCGACATGAATTTGACTTTGAAAAAACAGAAATTTTAAGTATAGAACCCACATTACATAAAAGACTAACATTGGAAATGCTTCATATTAAATCGGACAATAGAAATATTAACTCTCAAACAGACATAGACAATTTGAGTGTTATTTATCATAATATATTAAAACATAATATTAAAAAAACTACATAATGTAAGAAGACAGAATATCTAGTGATCTTTAGTTTATAAGTTTTAAATTGTTTTTGTGTTCTGATTGGCTATTGTTAAATTGTCGTTATTTATTTTAAGGCTTCTTCCCGCCTAACGTGTCAGTTCAGTAGTTTTGTTTTGAGTATATGTTACGTTTTAATTGTTGCTGTGAATTATTTATATTTTTAACTTTATTTATTTATTTATTATTTTAATGTGTTGTGTAATTGTGTATTCTTATTATATTGACGAGAATTGAGTTTTTAAGTTCCATGTTAACTGTAAATTTTCAAACGCTAAATGTAAGCATACCGTGTGACACTTTCTGCTCTAATTGTTAATTGATGTAATTTTTATATTGTTTGTAGTTTCCCTGATGAAGGTCATAGTATGACCGAAACGTTGGATTTTTAGCGAAATTAAATATTTTGACTGCATTCCGAAGAATTTTTTAATCTTATTCATCATCACAGTCGATTATCACCTTTTCCTTATTACATTTTACACTTGTCAGCTTCATTGTCTTTCTCCAATCCATAAATGCTCCATACATAGACTCGTACCTTTGCTTTGATTTTGACGGCAGTAATTCTAATGACACAATTATTCTTTTTGTTAATATTCTTGACGCTATTCTTCTGGTATAATCGACTTCCAATAATGAAGAAATTTTGGCTCGTTTAAATTCTGCACTAAAAACTGCACGAAATATATTGAAACCGTGCCAAAGCGTCATGATGAAAATAAATTATTAAAAAAATATTGACATTTCCATAGAAAAATTATTTCTTTATCTCAATAGTTTGCGAAAAAAAATTGCTTTTCATTAAACTAAAACTCATTGAACCATTTCTATGGAAACACGGGAACAATCCTTATTTGTTGCAGGTCCATTATTTCAACCTTAGTGTTGAAACAAAAGTTCGTTGCTATGTTACGGTTTTGTAATAAAATCGAAAATATTATCAAATAATTGAAACTAATGAAGATGCAACTGTTACTGAAATATGATGATATGATTATTATAATATAATAATACGTTCATTAACTTCAGTTGTTCTATAAATAGGTAAAATATCAGTATGTCGTAATTTTGAATATTTAATATTATCTGTCAGTATGTTGGGATTTCTGGAGTTACGGTTTTTTAAAAGCTACTAAACTGAAAAGTTTGATATTTTGCATAGTATATCAATGGAGGGTTATGATTTTGACGTCACAGGCAAGAAGTAGAAAGATGAGGTAGAAGTTGGGATGGAAGTTCATGATACAAACATCCATGTTTTGAGATGGTGTTTGAACAAGGTTATGTTTTTATTTTTGAAGTTTATTATTTAGGAAACTTAATAAATTAAACATTGACCATACATACTTTATAATAATAACGGGAGTCACTATTGCACAAACCATATACACACTTTATTTTTAATATTTAGTATCATTTCAAGAACTGTCATCTTGACAGCGTTTTGTTTGTATTTCGCGGACGTGAATTTGATCGTAGTTCCCTAAAAACATGAATAGATGGCAGCATGCAAATTTGCTTAAGTATAACCCTCCATTGTATCACCTTTGGAAGAGCTGATTAGTTTTTCATTTCATTAACTATATCTTTTGAACTTTTGTGGTATTATGACTGCTTTAGGTAAAATACAACTGAAACGAAGTGTGTAGTAGACAAGTCTCCTATCTCTTATCTTGCCAATTTCCTCTACACACACCTATTAAGTAAACTTTGAAACTGTGATCGAGTTCAGATGAATTGGACGATGACAGTGTCCATTTGTAGTCAATGGTCCCTTTAAATATAGAGGAAGCAGCGATAATTGTGTCATTAGAATTACTGCCGTCAAAATCAAAGCAAAGGTACGAGTCTACGTATGGAGCATTTATGGATTGGAGAAAGACAATGAAGCTGATAAATGTAAAATGTAATGCTTGCTTATTTTGACCACTTGAAAAAATCTGTTGTGGGCACCAAAATACCTCTCGCCATAGATTGCAACAATGCAGGACCAAGGACCACCACTATCAAGAAACGTTCATTCCTTCAAAAAATTATGAGCATGTCAAAAAATGACAGTTTTCAACCGTTAGTTTTAAAAAAACACAGGTTATCAGATTTAAACGAAAATATAAAAATATAATTATTATTTAACGTGTTATAATTCAAAATGGTGATAGTAAGAGGAAAATGCTTCGATCAATAATTGTAGATAATAATTTTTAAACATTATTCTAATAACAAAATTATCATTATTGGATTATTGCCAAAAACTAATCAGCTCTTCCAGAGGGGATACAATTTATATACTATACAATATATCAAAATTTCCAGTTTAGTAGTTTTTAAGAAACCGTAACTCCAGTGATCCACACAGACTGACAGATAATATTAAATATTCTAAATTGTGACAGAATGATATATTTTCTATTTATAGAATAACTGAACTTAATGAACTTATTATTATATTATAATAATCAAGTCATCGTATTTCAGTAACAGTTGCATCTTGAATAGTTTCAATTATTTGTTAATATTTTCGATTTTATTACAAAACCGTAACATAGCAACGAACTTTTGTTTCAACACTGAGGTTGAAATAATGGATCCGCAACGAAATAATGTTTGTTCGCTTGTTTCCATAGAAATGGTTCAATGAGTTTTAGTTTAATGAAAAGTTATATTTTTATCGCAACCTTTCGAGATAAAAAAAATAATTTTTCTAAGGCTATAAAAATATTTTTTTAATAATTTATTTTCGTCATGACGTTTTGGCACGGTTTCCATATATTTCGTGCAGTTTTTAATGTAGAATTTAAACGAGCCAAAATTTGTTCATTATTGGAAGTCAACTATAACAGAAGAATAACGTCAAAAATATTATCAAAAAGAATTAACAACTGTGACACATGTATACATCACGAATCTTATTGTAAAATACCTTGCGAAATCGACCCAACAAGAATTGATGACTTACGAAGTTATAAAATGGAATCAAAGAAGCTACCAAATATTTCTGCAAACCAGTGTATGGAATGCATTATGCACAATCCAACAGAAGGTCCAAAGTTGGTTCGTGCTCACAAAATTGTTCAAGACCGCAGTTACTGCAAAACTCTTTACCAGATACTTGAAGAAAATGACTGCATTCCTTTTCACGTGCCAAATAACGCCCCTGAACTGGTCCGACCCAAACGAAAATACAATCCCAATGGGATGAAATATAAACATGAAAATTGCGTGACATTATGTCAGGCACAAATGCCTAGCATGGATGACATTTTACGGTTAAACGCGACTGAAAAGAAATTACCAAAAATACCTGAACCAGGCAACTGTAGAAAATATGTGAATTATGTTCCAGAAATTAAGAGACTCAAACAAAGCTACAATACTATAAAAATGGAAAAATGTTGGCCTATATACGAAGATAAGTGTAATTTTGACCCACCGAGAATGGACGATGTTTTGTGCTGGAAGCCTAAGAAAAAGCAACTGCCATCTTTTATTAATCCCATTCAAACTCGACGCTACAGTACACTAGGTGCACCAGGTAATAGATTATCAAATGCTCATAAACGTTACGCAAAACTACGTGAAAAGGCGTACAAGTACAGCAGACTATATTTGAATAATCAAAAGCCTGGCGGTCCCAAACCGTTTAAAGTGAAACCTACACCTGATTGTACCAAGGCTTGTCGAAAGTTTAAATGTAAAGGATTCAAGCCATCAGGCAAAAGATGGTATGTTGAAATAATGCCTTCTCCACCACTAAAAAAAATATCGTCACTGTGGGAAAAAATCTGTTCTTACTTCCGGGCAAGAGAAAATTGCCCCGCGCCACACGAGTGGAAGCAGAAAGAGTTAGAAATGAAACAGAAGGTCTTAGAAATGAAAGCAAGACGGGCTGCAGCTGCAGCTGGTCTACAAATATATGATCCCAATCGACACAAACCCAAATATGTTACCTTTAATCTTAAATGCAAGGAAAAATTACCAGGAGCTAAACCCAAGAACCCATGCCGTATTAAACGAAAAAAGAAGCTTAGTCATCTAAAACTAAACAAAAAGAATCCATCCTGTAAAAAGAAACCAACAAAATATTATTCACCTCCCAGCGCCTACTAGAGATTCGGACAAAATTATTCAATGTATACTTGTGTATCAATAAATTCTTTTTAATTGTCTACGTTAAAACTGTCGTTTTCGGCTTCGATAATTTGTGATATGGATGTTGTAATCAATGACGATCTCATCAATATTGTTTCTCTACATGTTTATAATAGTCGAAATCTCAGTCATACAGCATTATTCTTCTTACATAACCGACGTTTCGGTTTACACTTGAACCTTTTTCAGGATAAAATCTTACAGCAAACTATCATGCAACAAATACATTCGTAAACAATCATTCAGTTTGTTAAAAACTTCCATCATACAAAAGCATAACACACACACTATCATAGTGGCATCAAATACCGTTAAAATTGGTAACCCGTTAACCATCTCGACAAACCACGGTTAACCGAAATTCTCGGTTTATGGAGGTTAACCGAAAATCGCGGTAATTAATCGATTATTCGAAATTATCGGGTCATCGCAGTATACCGGATAATAACGGTTAATTTAAGTAAATGAAAGAAAAAAATAAAAGATAAATGAAATAAAATTTAATTTATGAAAAAAATATTGTTTTATTTTGATTATGATACAAAAAACACTAATGGTTTTAAACAAAATAAACGTTTATTTATAATATAATATAAAAAAAAACAAAGATATTAACATTTTGTTGTTTTCGAGAAAAATATATTTTTATTAAAATTTCTTAGTTTTAAGCAATTTCTTTTTGCGTTTAGAATGTTATCCGGTAAAGTTTCTAGATTGCCCTCTGCTAAAAAAAATCTTAAAAAATTAATCAAATATTGTAATAGGAGTGTTTTGTGGCGCGCTGTGCGGAACATAAAAGTGGCACGCATAAACTTACATTACAATATAATATATATTTGAGTAACCATATAATATATTTATAATAAAATTAGTTTTCACGTGTAAACAAATTTAACGAATTTAGATTATCGAGAACCCTGCATTTCACGTAACAGAAACATCAGGTATATAACAAAAAACAAATCTGAGAAAAAAATAATCTACTTTGCGGATTGAAAATAGCTAATACTATATGTCAATTTTTTTACGGATACAGATAAATGTGTAACCTGTTAACACAAGCGGTAGTAAACACACATGATCATAACATAATCTGAGTATATACTTACTAACATAATTAATATTTTCAATAATTTACAGAAACCTACAAAATATTTGAACAGTAATATATAAACTAGAACACATTTCTCCAAATAGCTAATATTTTTAAATCCCTCAATCATAAAAATAACTTCTTGTTTCAAGAAAATTTTCAGTTTTCCTTTTGTATGCATTCGTTGAAGAAAATTTTATTTCTTACAAATTGATTAGTTTTAATTAAAAATATAAGTTTTGAATATAAGTTTTATTTATCTTCTTCATTCGTCTCGCAGCTGTCGACCAGAACAGACGTGTCTGCTTCTTGTCGATCGGTTACGGAACAAAGTTACGTAGTGCTTAGTGTGCATAATACGATTGCATAGTGCTTAGTGCTCAGTGTTCTGTGCCTTAGTGCTTTACATCAAGTGATTTATTTCACCTAACAGTGAAGTGAAGTGATCTAAAATGCCCGAAACCAGTGGCGGTATAAACTCCACGATCACTCAAACGGTGACCACAATCTCAACAACTACAGTTACTACACTCGTCAATAATTTTTCCCCTTCAAGATCTCCTATCATGAGTCCAATGCTCTCACCCTATCAACCACCAACATATCCAACCCCACTAACCGTCAACTCACCACACCCACCCTCATTATACCCAATAGTTTACGTAATGGATACGGAGTCACAACCCAGAAACCCATCACCTCCAGACACTAATAAAGATCAAATCTGCACCTGGCAGACCCTAAGGATAAAGAAAACGGCAAAACGTTCCATGACTGAAGTAAGTAACAACCTTTCCCCAAAAGCCAAGAAACCTAATGCTAGTAATAATAGAGAAAACATAACTATAACAAACAGATTTACCATTCTGGACCATGAAGAATTATCCGACAATCAAACAAATGCAGACAAAACTAAGGAACATAAACCACCTCCCGTGTTTATTCAAAATGTGACAAATTACTCAAACATGCTCAACTGCATACAAACCTCGCTCAATATTGACGAATTCCTTTGCAAAACCCTATCTAACGACGAAGTTAAAATTAACACAACAAATTCTACCGCGTACAGGAAACTAATACACCTATTAAAGCAAAACCGAGTAGCATTCCACACGTACCAATTAAAAGAAAACCGCGCCTACAGGGTCGTGTTGAAAAACCTTCACTCTTCAATGCCCATCGAAGAAATAAGAGAAGCTCTAGAAGAGAAAGAGTTCGAAGTCCGCAACATAACCAACATCAAAAGTTGGCACACCAAGCAACCACTGCCAATGTTCTTCATCGATCTCGAACCCAACGACTCCAACAAAGATATTTATAAGCTAACTAATCTATTGGGAACAAAAATAGAAATTGAACCCCCCAGAAAGAAAAAAGACATACCCCAATGCCAAAGATGCCAGGAATATGGTCACACCAAAACTTACTGTACTAAACCTTACAGATGTGTAAAATGCACAGATTACCACCCAACGAACCAGTGCTCTAAAAGTAAAGACTCAGCACCTAAATGTACTCTATGTGAAGGTTCGCATCCTGCTAACTATAAAGGCTGCCCTACATACAGAGCAATACAACAAAGAAGAAACAGAAACTTATATCAAAATAAATCATACAACAACCCAAACTCACTTGAACAGCGAAACACGGAAGCTCAACAGAAAGAAACCCCCCACTCAATCCAAACCCACGACCACTATACCCCGAATAACAATAATGGACTCACATACTCACAAGTTACTAAAACGAGAGGAAACGAACAAAACTGTTCTCTACAACAACTGCTAAACAAATTCGAAACAATGTTTACTCAACTTATGAACCAAAATTCCAACATCATTAACATGTTATCCACGCTAATTAAGCACATCACCAATGGTTAACACACTGCGAATAGTACTTTGGAATGCCAACGGGCTACCACAACATCGACAAGATGTCGAAGTATTCCTCAATCAGCAGAAAATCGACATACTTCTAATCTCAGAAACTCACTTCACCCAGAACACATACTTCAAGATCCATAATTACAAAACTTACCACACCAATCACCCAGACGGAAATGCACACGGGGGAACTGCAGTCATTATAAAAGAAAAAATTGAACATTATGAAATGAAAAAATTCGAGAAGGAATATCTGCAAGCAACTACCATCAAAATTAAAGATGCATATGGCCCAATTTCCATTGCAGCCATATACTGCCCCCCAAGGCATGCTGTGAAACAAAAACAATTCGAAGAGTATTTCGCAAACCTTGGTAATAGATTCATTGCAGGTGGAGACTTTAACGCGAAACACACATACTGGGGATCAAGGCTGAATAACCCAAAAGGCAGAGAACTGTTAGCTACAGTCAACGCGAACAACTTTACCCCGATCAGCACCAGAAAACCCACATACTGGCCAACCGACACAAATAAAATACCGGACTTACTTGACCTATATGTTGCAAAAGGAATATCATCCAATTACATACATGTTGAAGAATGTTTCGACCTCTCATCTGACCATTCCCCAGTCCTAATCACAATTAGTGCAACTATAATTAAAAAGCAAGCTAAACCCTCATTAAGCAACAATTCCACAAACTGGGAAATGTTCAGAAAATTCTTAAATGACGAAATCAACCTACAAATCTCTCTAAAATCTACAGAGGAAGTAGACAAAGCTGTTGAACTCCTCACAAATGCTATTCAACTAGCCACCAACAAATCGACGCCAGAAAATAATAACAGATACGAAAACATTCAGAACTATCCCAAGCATATTCGTGATCTCATCGCCTTAAAAAGAAAAGCCAGAAGAACGTGGCAATCAAGCAGACTCCCACAGGATAAAACGATACTAAATAACCTCAGTAAAAAACTTAAGCGAATTATCGCAGAAGCGAAAAATGAAACCTTCGAAGAATATATCAACAACCTAACTCCAAACGCAGACACGCACTACTCACTGTGGAAAGCTACCAGAAAAATTAAAAGACCGCAACAACATGTCCCCCCCATTAGAAAAGAAAACAATACCTGGGCGAGATCTGACAAGGAGAAAGCAGAAACATTCGCTCAGCACCTATCCAATGTCTTTCAGCCGCACTCCTTGAATCAGGCAAGTGACGCAGATATTTTAAAATCACTAGATATACCCCTACAACTATCACCACCGATAAATCCCTGTACCCCATCAGAAATTTACAAGGAAATCAATTACCTAAATAATAATAAGGCCCCTGGTCACGACCAAATCACAGCTACAATTCTCAAAAACTTGCCTAGGAAAGGGATCATCGCAATCACTCAAATCTTCAACGCAATACTTAGATTACAGTATTTCCCCACTCAGTGGAAGACCTCACTAATAATTCTCATACTAAAACCCGGCAAACCAATTCACGATCCCTCATCATACAGACCTATCTCACTACTACCTATCCTAGCCAAAATTCTTGAAAAACTGATCCTTAAAAGAATGAAACCCATAATAGAAGAAAATAAAATAATTCCCGACCATCAATTCGGGTTCAGAGAACAACATTCCACCATAGAACAAGTTCACCGAATTGTGAAAGAGATCGAGGAAGACCTAGAAGAAGGGAAAGTATGCTCTGCGGCTTTCCTCGACATTAGTCAAGCCTTTGACCGCGTCTGGCACCCTGGACTCCTACTCAAAATAAAGGAACTCCTACCACATAACTTCTACCTTCTAGTTAAGTCTTATCTCTCTGACCGTCAATTTCAGGTATCACATGAAAACACTTAATCCGAAAGCTACACAATCTCTGCCGGCGTTCCACAGGGAAGTGTCCTAGGACCAACTTTATACCAAATATATACGGCTGACCTACCCTGTACCAACAACGTAACAGTAGCAACATATGCAGATGACACTGCAATTCTCTCCTCAAACTATAATCCTACCACCGCATCCAAACTCCTTCAAGATGCCTTAAACAACATACAACACTGGGCCAATAAATGGAAAATTAAAATTAATGACAACAAATCTATGCATATAACATTTACAACGAAACAAACCCAATGCCCCGAGGTGCACATCAATAACAAAAAACTTCCAAGAAAAGATCACGTCGTATATCTAGGAATGAACCTGAACCCTACACTAACCTGGAAAAAACATATTGTTGCTAAAAGACAGCAGATAGATCTAAAAATTAAAAAACTATATTGGTTAATTGGTCGAAAATCGAAACTCAGCATAAACAACAAACTCTTAATATACAAATCTATCATAATTCCAATTTGGACTTATGGCATACAACTCTGGGGGTGTGCAAAAGCCACCAACTTAAACATCATCCAGCGAGCACAAAATAAATGCTTACGAATAATAGCAAACGCACCATGGTACGTATCAAATGAATCCCTACACAAAGACCTTAAGATTAAAACAATCAAAGAACAAATCAAATTTTTTGCAAAAAAACACGAAAACAGATTACATAACCACCCTAACAACCTCGCACTCGACGTCCTAAACAACGAGAATGAAAAGAGAAGACTGAAAAGGACCAAACCACTGGACCTGGCAAACTAAGATGACAAAAATCACCCTCCGGAGAAGTTCCAATGGGAACTTTCTTCACGCATGATAAATAAAATGTATCACAATTACTGGTTGGCCTTATCTAGGCCAGTTGTATATTTTAGAATGAAATAAAAAAAAAAAAAAATTATCTTCTTTTTCTTTATTGAAAGAAAATTAATACATTTTAAATTTTGTTTTTAAAAATAATAAAAGGGAGGCCTTTTAATTTTAAACAAAACGTTTTTATATAAAACGATATCATTTTGAATTAAAACTACTCCTATTCAAACTACTTCATATCCATAATATATGAATATAATAATAATAATCACGGTTATTTCTAGAGACATTGAGAACAATGTGTGAGAACAAGTCAAAAAAATACATAAAATTATTTACAACATGCGTAATATTTGTTCAACTTATAAAAACAATTTAGAACAAGGAAACGTTTTAAATTATTTTTAAAGCAATTTAAAGAGTTTACAGATTTCATTTCTTGTGGTAATAAATTATAAATGTGCAACTCTAGAAAATGAGGAGACATTTGTCCTAATTTTGTTTTACCAAATGGTAATCGAAAGTGGTCTTTCGTTCTCGTATTTATGCCGATTTTTTCGCCTTGCATAACTCAAGTGCCCAGTGGGGCATCGCTGAAGAAATTAGTAAAGCTGTTAGCTAATATACAGTGAGTCCCATTTAAGGTACGAATGCATTGGGATCACGCGAACCGTAAGAAATACGAGGTTGCTTAAAGAGCAGTTTGAACATGTATTTGTTTTTCCAATTAAATGCATAGGTCACTAGATATTGGCTAAAATAATAATAATAATAATAATCTTTATTACTCGACAGGACGAACCCCAATTACAGAGTAAGTAAATACAAAAAATACATATATAAGTGAGATAAATAGACAAATATATATATATATATATATATATATATATATATATATATATATATATATATATATATATATATATATATATATATATATGCATAAGATATAAAATCATTACAAAATACATAAAAAATAAAGCTTTGGTATGATATAATATAATAAAGAGATACTTTAAAATAATCTATCGAGTGTGTTCTTAAACTCGGAACAAACTGAGTTGTATGAGCGACAAATTGTGTTTATTGGAGAATTATAATGATAATTAGTGCGAGAAGACTTGCAGAAAAATGTGTAGTCACATCAAGTGTTACAATTGTTGATATGAAAATTCAATTGATACAGTAATTCGATATCATCCACATAATTATTCATAATTTTGTATACAAAGATGATTTGCTGATTCTTACGCCTGTTATCTAGAGGTTCCAAGTTAAAATTATTCAACAATAATGAGTAATCAGATGACGGCCAAAAGTGGAACAGTCTGTAACAAATCGTTTTACAAATTTTTTTCTGAATATTTTCCAGAGAACTTATGATGTATTGATGATGAGGGTTCCAAATAATAGAACCATAATCTAACTTACATAAGATTAATGACATAAATAGAGACTTATAACATAATAAACTTCCGAATTCCTGCGTAGCGCGCAAAATAAAACCCAGCACTTTATAGCAAGACGCAATGGTACGTTCAGCATGGTAAACAAAAGATAATTTAAGATCTAGAAAAAGACCCAAGTCTTTTACTAGTTCCACACGATTTAGGATTTTATTGCCCATAGTGTACTGAAATGTGATAGGGACATTTTTCCTACTGTAGTTAATAACTTGACATTTGTTTAGATTAACATTTAATTGATTTATGTGTGACCAATTGAAAATGGCGTCTAGATCTTGCTGAAAAGGTTACAGTCTTCAGGATCAGATAATACCCTATACAATTTAAAATCATCAGCGTACATAAGATAGTTTGAAAATTTGATAGCTGTTGTAAAGTCGTTCACAAATAATAAAAATAATAAAGGGCCTAAGACAGAACCCTGTGGTACTCCTGAGTAGGCTATAAAGTGCGTAGATGTAAAATTACAGTGTACGTACTGAACCCTGTTAGATAAATAAGACTTATAAAAATTGTGTGAAAATCCTATTGCTTTTAATTTTTCTAACAAAATTGAGTGCACTACAGAATCAAAGGCTTTTGAAAAGTCCGTGTAAATTGCGTCAACTTGCTTTTTATTCTCAAATGCATCAATACTGTCTGTATGCATCATCGCGAGTAGACGTGTGTTTCGCTGCTCCTTCAGTCAGTTTTTGTGCCGTTATTATAATTCATAATTTTAATAATAATATATATAAATATGGGTTCTAGTACGCGTAATAATGCTGCAATAATAACTGAAGTGATTACTAAATTATTAAGTAACGATAGTTTCATATCTAAATTAGTGTCTTCAGTTTTTGAGCGGGTTGATCAGAAGCTTGTAGAGCAAAAGGCTTACTATGAGGCCATCATCGATGACATCACTGCTGAAAACAGAATTTTACACGATGAAATCGACCGTCTCGAGCAGTACTCCAGGAGGAACTGCCTCCGAATATTTGGTGTCCCGGAGGAGGCTGCTGAAAACACCGAGCGCAAGGTCTGTGACATTTTTCAGACCAAACTCTCTCTTGCTGTTCCCCCGGAAGCCATTGACCGATGTCACCGAGTAGGTAAACTTAATGCAGTGAGTGATAGTGCTAAATCCTCCCCTCGCCGTCCACGTCCGATTATCATTAAATTCAGTTCATACAAAACCCGGAACCTAGTTTTGAAGACTAGATCCAATCTAAAGGGAACTGAGTATACAATAAAAGAAGATCTTACGAAAAAACGGCTTGAACTCTTAAAATCTGTCGCAAATAAATTTGGATTTAAAAACGTATGGTCTTCTGATGGCAACATTTATTATAAATCGAATAACAAAATTAATATGG
The DNA here is from genome assembly GCA_963942605.1 of Poecilus cupreus. NCBI lineage: Eukaryota > Metazoa > Arthropoda > Insecta > Coleoptera > Carabidae > Poecilus > Poecilus cupreus. Next base: position 21,671,525 of record OZ012727.1, read on the forward strand.
TTACTCTGAAGGATGATGTTAATAATTTATAATATCAGTTTATCATTACTCAATTTTGTCTTTGTTTTTATTTATGTTATACTTTCATATGAATGGAGCAGCTTCTGTCTACATTTAAATTTCATTTTATATTTCTATTTTTTCTGTAAATTTAAATTTACAAGTTTTGTACGGTTATATTTTTAACTGAAAGGTCGTTGAACTTTAATTAATTTGTTTCTTGTTATAACTATTCCACTGATCTACGTCACACTACTTCTGTTTGACTCATTGATTTATTTTTTTGTCTTTATTTTTGCTCTTTATTACTTAATGATGGAATTATTTTACCAAAATGTTCGGGGAATGAATACTAAACTTGTTGAGATTTACAATAATATTATGTGTATGGATTTTGATGTAATAGCACTTACTGAAACTTGGCTCACTGATTCAGTCTACAACAATGAGTTCATTGATTGTAATAAATATACTGTTTACCGTGAAGATCGAGATAACATCAGATTAGGCAAATCTCGTGGCGGTGGTGTATTGTGCGCCATAAGCAATAAATATAGATCAACATTGGTAAATTTGAACAAAAATTCTAATTTACTTGCTGACATTGTTTGTGTAAGGGTACATTTAAATTCTAACAAATTTTTTATTGTGGTTGTGATATATTCGCCTCCCCCCATATCCTTGGAACAACATGAAATGATTTATGATTGTCTTGAATCTTGTTCCTCTTTCATTAATTCTGAATTTATTATCATGGCTGATATGAATATTAGTAAACTCACTGATTTTTATACCACAGGATACAAAAATAATTGTATATCCAGATTCGACAATTTTTCTAATTTCCTCAATGCTACCCAATATAATAAAGTCCTTAATATTGATTCCCGTTTACTAGACATTGTCCTGTCAAACATAAAGTGCACTGTTATTCACTCTGTTCCGATTGTTCCTGAAGATAGATACCATCCCTCTCTTTCTATATTACTCGAGATCAATTCACGATTTCAAAACAATGCGTCCCTCGGCACTGAGCTCACCTATAATTTTCGACGTGCTAACTTTCTAGTCCTTTACAATTTACTTAACAACGTTGACTGGGATATTCTTCATACTTATTCTAATGTTAATGATGCCTTTACTAAATTTTATGATATCCTTGACAACGTTTTTCGCAATTGTGTTCCAAAAACAAAAATAAAAAAATCAAGTTATCCGCCCTGGTTCACAAAACAGATTATTTCAGATATTAGGCTTAAAGATAAATATCATAAACTTTATAAGAAGAATAAAGATGAAATTTATTATGCTTCATTTAAAACTTTGAGATCTAAGAATAAAACTGATTTGAAATACGCTTATAAAAATTTTCTGCTTAACACCGAACTTAATATCGCTAGTGATCCAAGGAAATTTTGGTCTTTTATAAATAACAAGAAAAAATCATCTCGCATACCTGGTGACATGCATTTAAATGACACTCAGTTTCACGATACTCCATCTATTGTTCAAGGCTTTGCAGATTATTTTAAGTCAGTTTTTTCTGCTTCTGCCAACACAGATTTAAGTGGAATCTCTTGTGAATCAGTAACCCCTGATCAACTTTCGATTACTAAAATTAGTGAGGACGACATTAAATTAGCAATCACTACTCTTAAACCATCTTGTACTCCTGGACCTGATAATTTACCAGCTTACATTATTAAAGGGTGCAGTGATATCTTTATTAAACCTTTTTTTATTTAATTTGTCTATAACTACACGTACCTTTCCCGATATCCTTAAAAATTCCTTAATTTGCCCTATCCTGAAATCTGGTGATCCATCTAGTATATCCAACTATCGGCCTATATCCATATTGTCGAATATTTCAAAATGTTTTGAAAAAATTTTGTATAGGTATATTTATTCCAGTGTTAGTCGTGCATTATCGCCGTATCAGCATGGTTTCTTGCAGGGAAGGTCAACTTCAACAAATCTAAGTAACTTTACTGAGTTTACTATTAATGCTTTGAATAATAATACACAAGTTGATGTTATTTATACTGATTTGGCTAAAGCTTTTGATACTGTCAACCACGATATTTTGTTGTATAAATTACGTCATCAATTCAATTTTTCCCCGGATTTAATTATTCTTATACAGTCTTACATTGGCAATCGTCAGCAGTTTGTTAGCTTCAATAATTACAAATCTAACTATTTTATACCTTCCTCAGGTGTTCCTCAGGGTTCTAACCTAGGCCCTTTACTCTTCATTTTATTTATTAATGATATTAATAGTTACATTAATTTTTCCCACCCATTGTTGTATGCTGATGATTTGAAAATTTTTAAAGTTATCAATTCATATACCGACTACGAGAATCTTCAGGTTAACATTGATAATCTAATGATTTGGTCTTCTTCCTCGAAACTATTTTTTAATATTAATAAATGTAAAGTTATGACGTATTCAAGGAAAAATAATCCGTCTAACTATGTGTATCATATGGGTGGCACAATACTTGAAAGAGTTGTTCAATTTAAAGATTTGGGTGTAATATTTGATCCAAAATTATTGTTCACACCACACATCAATTATATTGTACAAAGGTCCTACAGAAATTTGGGTTTTATAATTAGAAATTCTCAACACTTTTATAATTTATCTACACTCAAATCTTTATATTATTCTTTTGTTAGGCCTGGTCTTGAATATTGTCTTATTGTGTGGAATCCGTTATGTAATAAACATAGTAATGAAATTGAACGAATTCAAAAAAAATTTGTTAGATTCTGTGCTCGTACATTCTGTCCTTCGTTTAATTTCATGACTTATAGTTATTCTAAATCTTTAATTGAATTTAATATAATGTCTCTCGATAATAGACGTAAACTTGTTTCCTGTCTTTATTTATATAAACTGGTCCACAATTCTATTGATGATACTTCGAGCCTGGCCAATTTAAATTTTTATGTTCCTCGACCGTCTAGAACGTGCAAACAGAAAGTTACTTTTAATACATGTTTTATTAAAACTAACTATGAACAAAGAGCCCCTATTAGACGCCTTTGTTCCATTTTCAACAGTTGCGAGTGTGATGTTGAACTTGACATTTTCAGTTATTCATATTACCATTTTAAACATATAATATATGATTTTCTTTCTAAATAGCTTTGTTTAATTGCTTTTGTTTCTTGTATTATTTAATATATATTCTTATTGTACTACTCGTAATGTAAATCTTTATTTTGTATGGTGATTCCAACCCTCTGTAATTGGGATACTTTGTATCCTGTAGAGTGGTTGTCAATAAATAAATAAATAAATATATGAACTGAACAAAATTAGATAAATTAGAGATAGTTGATCTACGAGGCATGAATCCATGCTGATAAGGACTAATGTAGTTCATGGTTTGATGCTGAATATGTTTGAATAAAATATTTTCAAAAATCATTGCGATACAATTTTGACAGGAAATGAGTCGATAGTTTTCTAAATTATTCTTGTCACCAGCGTTGAACACAGGACAAAATTTAGACATTTTCCACAATTCAGGAAATGAATTAGATTTTAAACTTAGATTAAAAAGGATACGCCAAAACCTCAGAGCAACCTTAAAATATGTAAACTGGTACATTATCAAGCCCAACCGATTTAGTACTTTTTTGAGCATTAATAGCATCTATAACATCAGTTCCAGTTATTTCAGGTATATTAATCAAATTACAAATTGAAGCAGGAATTTCAATATATGAAGTATTAATGTGAGCATCAGAAACATTGTATACACTCTTGAAAAAGCTGGCGAAGGCTTCAGCAATTTCTGAACCAGTTTAAAATATTTGGTTATTGTAAGTCATAGTTGCTGGAATTTTTTTTGCTCTCCTTTTTTGAGTTAATATACTCCCAAAACTTTTTTGGATCTTATACAATAGTATCCTATACAGAGTTTAAATAAATATTATATGCCTCATTGATAAACATCTTTATTGAGGTTCATAAAATTTTAAATTCACTTAAATGATACTGAGATCCATGCTTATTATCTAGTTTACGATGGTGTTCCTTAAGTTTAATTTTAGAAATAATATCGCTTGTAAACCCAATAGGGTACTTGTTGTTCCGCTTTGCAATTTTCAGTATACACTTATCTAATATATCATACAATAAATTATAAAACATATCTACAGCTTAGTTAACGTTATTGCATGATTCTAAGGACTGCCAGTTGACATTACTTAGTAAATTATATAACAGATCGTAATTGCCCTTTTTATAATTGTAGATCACATTCTTATTTGATTTAAGTTTGGAATATAAACAGTTGAAAAGAGTACAGTCAATAAGGAGTGAAGGATGATGAGTATCTTCAGGTAACAGACAACATATGCTTTTCTTAACAGTACAATTTAAATTAGTAATTACAACATCTAAAATGTTGTTATTCAGATATGGTATATTATTATTTTGTGACATATTTATAAAATTATCAAAATTTATGAAATTGTTAATTTGATGATCTGCAATATTTCTACAATAGTATAGATTCAAATATGTTAAATTGAAATCGCCAATAATCATAATATTGGAATTAAAAATAAAATGCTGAGAACTGATAGCATCGTAAAGGGAAGAGTATTCCAGGAGACTGGTGTCGGGCGGGATGTAAAATGCAAAAATGTAAACAGCACTTGATGAATTTAGTGATGAGATTTTAATACACAGTATGTCAATATTAATAAGTTCTATAATTTGAGCAATGAACAAGTCGTTCACAGCAACGAGCACTCCTCCACCGCCAGTTCGAACACGGTTCCGGTCACTTCGAAAGACGGTGTATCGCGCATCAAGTAATTCACTGTTCGATATGTTCGCACTAAGCCATGTCTCAGAAAATACAAGGACATCATAGTTTGTAGATAAACCACTGAGATAAAGTTCTTGGAGCTTTGTGTTAAGTCAGCGCTCATTTTGATAATATAATGTTATTGTTTTTGCTTAGTTTTTTGGTTTTGATGCAGTAATTTGCGGCAAACCGTTGAGATATTTTATGCGTAGATCTTTTTCGCCTTAGCTCACACGCTCAAGTTTGTTTAATTAAAATTAAAGAGAAAACACCCAAATTTAAACTACAAAAGTAATAAAAAAACGGTTTGAACTGAATCACAGTCAGAAAGTTCACCATACAATAATTAAAAGAATTGCACAAAATATTTAGCGATTTTCATTTTTTGCTGATTACTTTGTTATATGACAAAGAACGAGATTTTGTTTGCACTTTCTTGTGACACTTTTTAATGGCGAATTTACAGAAATATTCAAAAAAAATTTATATCTAAACATTTACGAGTTACTGGTATCAACTTTTGTTTTTCATATAGAGATCATACCAAGCCATGACATTTTTGAATAGAGATTTTTTTTTGCTTTACCACGATATAAAGTACTAATAAAATATTTTTATAATTAATAGATAAATTAACGAAATTTTTTATTTATAATAAAATTGAATTGAAAAAAAGTGAATCATAAACTGCTATGGAATAAAATAACAATTTCAGACAATTCAAAAATAATTTACGAAAACTTTGCCATAAATATTCTATTACTTGGCTATTTCGATTCAAGCACTTCTGCGGTTTTCATTCTGTTTTTTCTATAACTTAACATTCTTGGAATAATCTGATTTCGAATTCTTACTGTGGCATTTCGTTGTATATTTCCATTCTAATATTCTGGAATAAAGAGTTTATTTTCTCAGTAACTCTATAAAAAAATCGATTTGTTTTAAATCCCTATCTATTGTCTTCCAAAACATTTAATTACTGTACTATGAGCTGTGAATTGTGAGCATAAGCTTCGTCCTACCGAATCCACATATTTTGTATTTGACGAAGTGGCAATATATCTAAAATATCTGCAATATCATTTTGTTACATATTTAAATATCTAGGGCTATTTAAATTTTCGTTAATTATGATTGGACCAATTAGTGGACTAGTACTATACTACACCATACAATGAAACTAAATTTAACTCAATGGCGAGATTCTATTATTTATTATTAAGTTTTTTCCATAGCCGCCTACGATTCACGTTTGTAAATTTTTCAATTAATTATAAAAATTTATTATGACTGTTTTATACCATTGCAAAGCAACAAAAATCTCTATTCGAAAATGTCTTGGCTTACTATGACCTCCTTATGAAAAGTAAAAGTTGATACCAGTAACTCGTAAATGTTTAGATATAAATTTTTTTGAGTACTTCTGCAAATTTATCATTAAAAAGTGTCATAAGAAAGTGCAAACAAGAATCTTATATTATGTCATTTAACAAAGTTATCAGCAAAAAAAGAAAATCGCTAAATTTACATGTTAGCCAATATCTAGTGATCTATGCATTCAATTGGAAAAACAAATACATGTTCAGACTACCCTACTAATCAAGCAACTCTCGTCTAATTTAACCAACTTCGTATTTCTTACAGTTCTCAAGATCCCAATGCATTCGTACCTTAAATGGGACATACTGTATATGCTATTAGGAGGTCTATATTATTTTTGTCTCTTTGTGATAAAACAGCGCCAATTGCATAGTTACTATCATCTGTAGTTATAATAAATTCTTTTGAAAAATCTGGATAACGTAGTATAGGGTCATTGGATAGTAGTGTTTTACATTTCTCGAAACATTCTTTGTACTCTTTATTATTGATATCAATGGTTTTTTTTTTTTTTAACAAGTTGGTAAAGGTTTAGTAATTTTGGAGAAGTTATCAATGAATCTTCTGTAATATCCCAATAAGCCTAAAAATGATTTAATTTCTTTTGTAGTTTTTGGAATAGCGAATTTTTTTGTCGCTTGTATTTTGTCAGGGTTTGGTCTTACACCGTCTGTAGTTATAATATGACCTAAGTATGCTACTTCTTTACACAAATAACAATGAATTTTGGCCCGACCGTATTGTTGTTAAACGCTTTAATTTTTTTCGTAGGTAATCGGCAGGAAAACTTTAAAAATTTTAAAACTAACGCAAATGTAACCAGTGGTAAAACATTTCAGAAACTTTTATTATTTTATAGTAATATTTGCAGTTTAACAAATAAATGTGATGAAATTGCAATTATTAATACAAAAATAAGTGCTAGTATAATCTGCTTAAGTGAACATTGGCTCAAAAAGGAACAAAATGCTGTGTTTAAAATTCAGGGCTATTATGCTGGTTCTTGTTTCAATAGAGTACAACACATACATGGTGGAGTATTAATATTTGTGAGAAAAGATATAAACTCCAGTGAAATTTTAAATATAAATTCACTATTTGTAGAAATAAACTGTGAAATTTGTGCTGTTTATTTGACTAACTACAGATATATTGTCATAACATTATACAGATCTCCAAATGGAGACTTCAATGTATTTCTCAATATTTTAAACCAAGAACTTGAAATTTTAAATACGTGTAACAATGTACAAATAGTCATAGTTGGCGATTTTAATGTTGATTTTATGAGTGTTAATAGTAATAAAGATGAAATAATTAACTTGATGTCTAGTTATGGGCTGAGCCTCACAGTTAAGCAACAATTTACACGTATTTCTAGTTACAGTAAAACATGTATTGATAATTTGTTTACAAATTTAAAGTTAAATTTTTCAGTTTCAGTGCAGGAACCTTAAATGGCTGATGATAGCTCATCTGGACCAGTCAGGAAACAACTAAGAAACTATAACAATAAGTCTAATTTGAGCACATTCACCTACTTGTTATCTCGTGAATCTTGGAATAACCTTTACGCTGAAAACAAACCACAGGAAAAATCTAATATATTATTAAATACATTCTTATATTACAGAGATATTGCTTTTCCAATCCATTCCAAATCAGCAACTATCAAGTCAAAAACCAATACTTGGATTACTCCAGAACTAAAGCACATGCACGAGCATTTGCTGTTTTTGCGGGAAATTATAAAATTGGGTAATCATGAGAACATGGAAGAGTTAAAGATGAAATATAATAAACTTAAAAAACTCTATCAAAATAAGGTAAGAGAGTCTCGTAAATTACACAATTATAATACACTTGTTAAATCAACAAATAAAATCAAAACTACATGGTTCTTAATAAAAAATGAATCAGGGAGAAATGTGATTATTATTATTATTATTACAATTCAGTGTGAACTGAATTAGATTTTGTTATTTTCTTATACAAATAAATTTTTTACTTTGATTTATGTTCCTTTTCTTGAGTTTCCAATATATTACTTACTTTGTAACTTGGTTTATCCCGTACCGGTGTGAAAATCCAGCAACGAAAAATATTCTGTTCATAATATTAAGAAGACGGCAAATTAATATAATGTAACGTTCGGGGTTTTAAACGTTTTTATTTAAATAAAAAAATATTATTAATAACAAATAATAAATAATTATTATAATAAAAAATAAAAGTAAATTAACATTAGGTATATAACACTAAAATAACGAATACAAAAACTTATAAACTAACACTTATTACTACTATAAACAAACACTATTATTTATATTAACTAGCCGAGCGATATTTATTTAAGACGATATATTTATATTCAGACCGCGCGATATATTTATGTTCACAAGCTCTTCATAGTAGCTTCGGAGTCGACTAAGTCATCTGACTTACTAAGTCTGAGTCAACTAACTGACTGGCCGACTCAACTCGACTAACTGAGTCCGAGTCATTTAAACGACTGACTGACTCAACTCGACTAACTGAGTCCGAGTCAAGTAACTGATTGACTGACGGCTGCCGGCGATTCCTTTTATATACCACGTTCCTTGTTTCTGGAAGCTTCGGGAATATTCCCTATTGTGGAGCAAACGACTTGTTCGAACCCGCAAGCGTTGCGTCATTCACTCGGCGGCCCGGCGTGGCGGCGTAGGCCGGCAAGCTTCAACTTGTCGCTGCCGCGTTCGTTACAATAATATACCATGGAATACAACATAAATTGGTATTTATATGTATTTATCTTTACAAAATATTAATGTTATTGTGTATAGAATACAGTCAGTACTAGTATAGAAAAAGTATGTAGGAGATGAGAGTAAAAAAACAACATTTAGATTTACTACAAATAGCATCAACACACAAAATATTGCATCCTGCCTACAAAAACGTTCTTGCCACCTTAAATTTTTTAGGGTGACTTACGTAAGGGTTAACCTTTAAAACGGTACTATTGCAGGAAAAATATTCAGGGGCTGAGGGTGCGGAAAACAACTTCAAGCGACTAGAAATAACATCAGGACTTAAAATATTGCACCCCGTCTACAAAAACGTACTTGCCACCTTCAATTTTTTAGGATAAATTACGTAAGGGTTTTCCTTTAAAACTTCACTACTACAGAAAAATACTCAAGGGATGAGGGTAGAAAATCAACTTTATTTTATTTTTAAGCTACTAGAAATAACAGCAGGACTTGAAGTATTGCACCCCGCATATAAAAACGTTCTTGCCACCTTCAATTTTTAGGGTGACTTATGTAAGGGTTAGTCTGTAAAACGGTACTACTACAGAAAAAATATTTAGGCGTTGAGGGTGAAAATAACTTAATTTTTTACTCAAGCTACTAGAAATATTATCATCACATAAAATACATTTGTATTTTGATTGGGTCATCTCTCATGATGACCCAGATACGTTGTCTTAGTTGTTAATTTTGTTGATTGCACTTTGTTTAATTTTCCAATGAAAACTAGCAATATTATAAAGTTGAATTTTTTACCCTCAGCTTCTAACTATTATTTCTGCAGTATTATGTTGTATAGGGCAACCCTTACGTAAGTTACCCTAAAGAAATGGAGGTGGCAAGAACGTTTTTCTAGGCAGGGTGCAATATTTCATGTTCTGATAATATTTGTTGTATCTTGAGAATATTATAAAGTTGTGTTTTTCACCCTCAACCCCTAAATATTTTTTCTGCAGTGGTACTGTTTTAAAGGCTAACCTTTACGTAAGTCACCCTAAAAAGAAGAACGTTTTTATAGGCGGGGTAATATTTTGTGTGTTGATGCTATTTGTAGTAAATCTAAATTTTGTTTTTTTACCCTCATCTCCTACATACTTCTTCTATACTATGCTACCACCTAGTTCAAATATCCCGTTAGAGACGGTTGGACTCCGGTCAGCTATGCAGTGGAGATAGGGGGGGGTTCCCTTATCAATTTGTAGCAAAAGAATATGTTCCTAAGGTTGGACCAAGAGCTAATGTACTAATTAACAATTATTGACGATCACGATAATACAGTTTATTAAAAGGTAGAGTGAAGCTCTCCCGCGTAAAATAATAACAGAACGCACCAAGTAGTATGATCCCCAGTGTATGTTCTCAACCGAGTGGTAATGATTGAATACAAACGCGAGGGGAGTGTTGATCGCGGACGTAGTGACGAGAATCGCCGTGACAACAATTGCCTAGACTGAGCTGTAGCGTAATATCGCAGAGTTACCTTTACGTCGTTTGCACACGCTGTGTGAGTGATCAAGCGATTCGCGGTATCCACGCTGGACACAACACCCGACGCGAGGCTGTCCACGACAGTGTAACTTAAGACAAAACGCCGGCGATCAACTTAACAACGGTAAGTATTGAACTATTGTACACATATAATACTAAATGATAACATCAACAAAAAATCTAAACATAAACATAACCTCGTTTCAGCCTGAGAGATGGGAGCGTAAATACAAATGAGAGAAATGGTATGCTTAGCTTGAGATGGCTTGAATGGCGCGCGCGGTTGGCTGACGCTGCCCTCTGTTTGGCTCGGCAACTCCAGTGACGGCGGTGTGGAATTTGTACAAGTCTCCCAGCTGATTCTCCCGATGTGGACCCGTGAAAAAAAATGTACGCACGATGTGGATCGTCCTCGTCGACAATACTCAGCTGAACTTGGTTTAGTTATGGCAACCAATACCCAATACAGGTAAACAATATCCAATGAGTTGAGCAACCCAGTGGTAAGGGAATAATAAACCACTGAATGGATGCGTATTGAATTAGATTCAATGGAATAACAATAAAAGTATACTGGAAGCCTAAAAAGAAATCCATCATTAGGAAATGCACGAGTGGGCAGTTACGCCACTGACTGGCGAAAACCGTTACAATGAGAAATTTCAACTGACTTAATTACGTGACTTTACTTTACTTTACTTTACAGAGTTGTGACTGGACCAGTACGATACTGAACTACATTGAAACAGAACTGAATATTACAATAAGTGTTAAAATTTACATTGAGGTGTTGAGCGGCTTTATGTTTGTAAAATTTATGTGGATCGACTTTTTCCGGAAAACTCCGATGAAGTTAAACTTCGTAGCAAGTTGCGATACTCAAATAATCCAGATTTAATATCTGCTAAGTAAACTAAACCAAATTCCAAGTTTTACTTTTCCAAAATGGTAACGCAACCGATCACATCTACTTTACTCATTTAAATGTGCGTTTTTAACGACTTTTTTTACTTTCAGGTACAATCGCGCTTAAGTTAAGTCACAACTCTTAACAGGAAACAGTAAAGGCCAGGGGCCCGCCACAAGTGACTTCTTATGATGTTTCTGATGACTGCTCGACCTGGGGGTTTGTAGGTTTGCCGAGCACCCAGGCGAATAAAGTAGTCGGCTAAACGTAACAACTAGTACTGAATGTAATCTTTACACCATAACAATAATATTTTGTAAAAATAAATACATATAAATACTAATTTATGTTGAATACCATGGTATATTATATTCATTTGCCGTCTTCTTAATATTGTGAACAGAATATTTTTGGTTGTTGGATTTTCGTTGCTAACTTCATACCGGTTTATCCCGTTAGGTAATTTTATTTTATTTTTTGTAGTGATTTCTGTAAATTTTTTAATCAAATAAATATGTAATTTCAATAAAAAAAGACGAACAAAGGTAATCTTTGCAAATTAATGAGGAACTGTAAAATGCAATTTATTCGTGTTGTAATTAATGTGCGTATCCTTATTCAACTACTTATTACGAATAAATGGTAACTTCTGATTAATAAAGAAATTACGTTCTATTGAATAATTAATATATAATTTAAATTTTTTGTTCTTATTTATTTGTAATTGGATTCATATCTGTTTTATGGCCAAGTTAAATGATTGCTTATTATATTATCGCATTATACAATTCCATCTGGGTACTTTCTATATTAAAAATGTATTATTTAATTCTCTATATTTGAACACTTCCATTATAATAACTTGATTTGCCATTGTAATATAACCAAAGTATATTTATTTATTTACTTTATTCAGTTCCATGTACTTCAGTATTATTACTTTCGCTCTCTAATAATCAACTTGTATTCGAGGAGCGGTTACCATTGCACTGTATCAAATAGAAATTCTTGATTAAGTTTTGTTTCATATGGATGAATTTACTGTAATTGTAATAAATGGAACTGCAAAATACTTCGCTAAAATTGCCTCATGGTTTGGTTGGAAGATGAATTTTGAATCGTGCTATGATTGTTTCGACTGGTTTGTTCACATGACGAGAAATATTGGTCTATTAATATCAAATCGACATGTTCATAACGGACAAGTTGAATTCAGTGTGAGAAAATTTACATGGAAGGAACAAATCGTTATTTGTGGTGGGTTTGATTTTTGATCGGTTTCAGGACTTAACTGTTGTAGCTGTTCTTTTAATTTATAATAAACTTTATTCTGTTAACTGGTTGGGATAAATGTTCTCGGGAATCATTGTTAGGTGAACAAAATGCTATCAATTAGACATGCATAAACCTTAAACCAAAATTTTTGTAATGAAATATCGTTATTATTATAAATGACACTTATTTCGCATTGAAAATACTTTTCTGGCAAAATAGTACAAATTTCATATTCACAAGTACTTTATAATAAAAACATAATTTAAAAATTTCAAATCGTAACCAACGGTACTGTCAAAATTATATTATTTTTCAATATTGATGAAATTATTTATACTTCAAACAGGGCTACTCTGTTCCTGATTAATTTTCAGTTAATTAGAATTTTACAATTTTTAGTAAACAAAAGAATAATTTAGATATAAATAAATGTCCTCAACCTCATATATTAATTTTTTTGTTCAAAAGTATAAAATTCAAATTACTTAACTGAAAATTTTCTCTAGCATAGAGTAAATTATAATATTCGTATTTTGAATTCTTACAAATTTAAAATAATTAATTACTCTGTATATAATTATCACTTTAGAATTTTGGTTGCAGCTTTTTTACTTTTTGCCATATACAAACTGCATTGAGTATGATTCAACCTAATTAATAAATATGATTTCCAGCAGACAAGAACATTAGTTTTATTTTTATTTCAGGTTTGATGATTACACTCGTAGCAAATACAATTTTATTTTTAAATAAGCATTATAAACAAAATACGAATTTAGATGAAAAAATTAGAGTAATTCTATATACTTTCATTTTAATTTTTGACATGGTAATGGTTATTGAAATTATAAGACATAAGGAGATAATATCAAAAGTTGGACCATTGAATAACGAAGCAGATGCAGCCATGGAACAACTAGGCATTCACTTGTAGGTCTGGCTTACGTGAACTGGGCATTTATTGTTATTTATTATTTCTTTTTAAGAGGTGAAACAATTTTCGATTTGATAAATTTTTCTTTATTAGCATTTATATCCATCATGTTGTTTACTACTTTTCTAATGCTATATGGAGGACAAATATACATATGCAGTATTAGGATTATTGTACTAAATAAACTTATTGAAAAGGAAGTTATTGACATTGTCTTGGATGTTGATTTAAATATGACCGACGAAGAGGATCAACGGCCTGCGTATAATAACTCAGCTGAAATAACAATTAAGTTAAGATTCATGTCACATATTCATATGAAACAATGTGAAATCATTAAAACAAACAATTTCTACAATATTTCTTTTTGGATTCGTACATGTAGTAATAACTATGACTGCTGTAGTGATTTACTTTTATTTCTTTAAGGGAATAATTTTAATTGAACTACTATTCATAGATCTAACCGGACTTGCAGTTTGTGCATTTCTTTCAATTTTCGGAGAAATTCTTAAAAGGCAGGTAGGGATATGTTAATTCTTATACTATAGATAGGTATACCTACAGAATCAGAAAATTTTCTGATTTTATAATTTCTGTAGGAGATTATGATTTATATTAAAATATGTTCTAAAAATATTAGCGCCTGTAAAATGTTTGTAAATAATTTTGGTTGCATCACCATCGGGAATCATTCAATCAATGAATGAATAATCGTGATCGTAATTGATTAAACGTTTTTATCTTTCGGTATAGGATTCCGCGCCGTGCTACAATTTAATATATTTTTCTGAGTTCCCTCATGATCACCCATCCAAATTATACCCACAGTGAATTATTCCAGACTCTGTCCATCACAACGTTGCTTTAATTACACTGCCGTGTTATCGTCTGAATAAATAATAACTTAAACTAAACTATTATAATTATATAAATTTCTCTTGATTTTTATATGGAAGTTGAAGTAAATTTAAAATATACGAGTAGAATAACTACTACCACTAGGTATAATTAATTCAAAAATATATAATAACTACTAACAGAAATTTATCATAGTTCCTGATATTGTAAATTTTAATGTTCTAGGCTAAATATACCTTGCAATTGATGATTGATTGGTGCATGTGTTATTTTGATCCTGAGGCAATCACTACGGTATGTGTATTGGATTACTCCTCAATGTGATATTTGTATACGCTTTGATACACAGAGGAACTCCATTCTGCTGCAAGCGTCGCACCAGGACTTGGAACCAGTAGCTGGGGGCGCCGTTCCCATCAACACCAAAATGATCATTTTTGTAAGGCAATGTGACATTGTATTGATTTTATTAGTGTTATTTTACAGATTATGGAAATTTGTATTTCTGTAGTTGTGTTCAGTTTTCAGTGTGATCAAATTACTTCAAACAGATTTAGCTTTTTATGTAGCTTTAAATATTTATGTGTCACAACCTTGATTCAATGTTTGTATCACTGTAGTAGCTCATTATAATCTATGTGTGTGTGTGTGTGTGTTTTTTTTTTTTTTTATATCAACTTTATTGAAGCATGCTCCATATACAAATATACTACATGCTTGTAACATTCTTATAACTTAAACTTAAATACTTTTACATTTCAAATATAAATCATATCGTAAATATAAATAAACTTAACTACTTATATTACCCGTTTACAATAAATCTTCAAATTCCATTGAACTAACAAAGTCTATAAAATATTTTTTATAATTTTGTAGTAGTTCTTGGTTTGTGGGGGGCCATGTTCCATCGTTCTTAACAATCTTGTCTCGTAGAATTTTTCGTTGGTTTTCGAGTAATCTACAGTGAAAAATGATGTGGTCAACCGTTTCACTTTCTTCGCTGCACCTACACGCCGCACTGTCCTTAATTTTGAATTTATAAAAATAACTGTTTAGTTTGCCATGTCCACTTAAAATTGTAGTTATTTTTGCCGAATATGGTAGTTTAATTTCTTGCAGAAAATGAACATTTGCAAAGAATGTTTTTGTTAAATTGCCTTTTTCACTTCTGGCCCACTCAATCTCCCATTTTGTAGCACTTATGTCTTTTTCTTCACGTATTATAGCACGTTTTCTTTCTTTGTCTTCCCCGCTGTTTAATAAATTATTTAGATCGGTTTCACTTTTCAATTTAGTATAAATCCTAGAAGCTTCATCTAGTTTCAATATAATTGGTGTATTGCCCGTTATTATGCACGACGCTTCATACGAAATAGTTCTAAATGCTTTAAGTATTTTAATATTAATTAATTTTTGCACTCTTTTTAATTTCTTTTGATTTGTCTTCTTTTGAATTGCACTTTCCCATACTGAAATTCCATAAGTTAAAATAGGTACTATTGCTCCCTTGTATATGGTGTTCAATGCTTCTTGTCTAATGCCCCATGTTATTTTAGCAGATTTAGCCAAGGTGTGAATTAATTTGCAACACTTTTCTGTAATATAATTTATATGTTCATCAAAGCTAAATTTATCATCAATTATTATGCCCAAATATTTAATTTTTTTAACTTGTTTTAAACTACTGTAATTTAAGAATATGTGTGTGTATGTGTAGGTGTGTATGTGTGTGTGTGTGTGTGTGTGTGTGTGTGTATGTGTAGGTGTGTATGTGTGTGTGTGTGTGTGTGTGTGTGTGTGTGTGTGTGTGTTTACGATGTTATTAATGTTTTCTTTGCTCTCGTAGTGTTTTATTATTGAAGTGATATATTAAAATTTGTTTTTTTACATATTTTATACCGTTGAGCCTGAAATTTGCTAAAATTTTATTTTTTTTATGTTTTTTTGTGAAAGACTTTACGTGCTCCAGTTTTGGCGTTAAAAGTGTTTTTTGCCAGTAATGATCTTTTTTATCTAATCAAACGCTTTCGTACGTGTATCTCTATGCCGACTCCTTGATTTAGGTATAAATCTTATAATTGTGTTCGTACAATCACAACAAATTTCATGTCTTTTATCTGTACGATCATGCTGCGATTCTAAATGTGGATTTATCTGAAATTAAAGCCCTACTAGGCTTCATACTGAAATAATGAACTATAGACTGAACTTAGTACGATAAAGTAAACTAAATTCGATTAGTGCCAAACTTTGAAAGACATTATTGCCGAAATAAATAATTGAAAGGTTCGCCAAAATAACATAATTTTAAACAACGTATCGGAACTTGAGTCGGATTTTGAATAGATTATAAATCTGATCCACTGTGGCTGAAGAAATTCTTTAAATCTATGGTAGTACAATATCCTCGAGTGCCCTTCCGCTAACGAAGCCAAATTATGAATCAATATGGCACCGTATGGAAAATTAAAGGCTAATTATAGGCTAATTAAGTGCCCCATTCCCGAATTTTAGACTCTTTAATTTTTTTTTACAATTAAAGGTTCCGCTAGCGGTAAAATTTGCCAGCGACGTTAGACCTTAGACCTGAGCGGGCTTGAGGAGTACCGGGCCGTGGGCCCTCACCTCCCTTATCGGATCATTTTGCGGATTTGAGTTGTTTTATAGAGTGCACTTTCATGCCGCCTTCTTAGCGCGGAGTTTATATTGCAGCTAGAATTAGCTTCGGTCTTTTGTGTCGGAGTACGTCGTGCTCGTCGTACTCCGCTAATCTTTTGACACCGGTGTTAGGGTGACCTGGGAGTTTGGAGAAGAATTTTGTTGCTCGTTTATGAGCAAATTCTTTGATTGTCTCCATTTTTAGGTCTGTGTGCAACTGGTCGTTGCGCACAAACCATGGAGCGTTGGTTGCCATTCGCATGGCTTTGTATTGTATCACCTGCAATTTTTTGACATGACAATTCGCCGCGTAACCCCAGACGGAGATTCCGTAGGTCATTGCGGGCCGTATAATTGATTTGTATATTGTCATTTTATTCTGCAATGACATCTGACTCTGTCTATTGATTAATTTGTCCAGTTCATCACTGAACCGTTCCCAGTGGACCGTAGTAACAGGTCGAGTCCCTGTCTCTGATTGACCCTCGCCAATGTCCAGTAATACCGGAATGTGGTCTGAGTCAAGTTCATTGACAGCCATCATGTGGTGTGTTGCATTGACGTCTCGTAGAAGAGCAATGTGAAGCACATCACTTCTCCCCCCATCATGAGGGAAGTAAGTGTGCTCATCAGGGCCGATGGCGACGATGTCGTTGGCCTGAATGTAATTAAACAGTTTGCGACCGTTAGGGTTAGCTATGCGACTGTTCCATGACTGGTTTTTTGAGTTCAGATCACCAGCTATGATTACTGAACCCGGCTGCTCAAGTAGAGCATCAAGATCCTCCTCCAGCAAGCGTGCTGGAGGATTGTAGATAGAAACAACACGCAGGGAATCTGCCCATGTTGTTTTAACGGAGATAGCAACAGCTTCTGCATGCTGTAGCTCCGGCGTGTTAATTTCATGGTGGTGGATCGTGTTTCTAATATAGATAACAACACCACCACCTTGAGCACCTGTGCGATCGTTCCTGTACAGGTCAAATCCACAGATTTTGGGGTTATTTGCTGGGCGAAGATGGGTTTCGTTAACTAACATGATGTCAATCCTGTTATGAAGATAAATTTTTCTAACCCAACTCGCTTGTACAGGAGACTGTTCGCGTTCCAGAACGCGATTCTGAGGTGTTCTGGGGTTATTTTTGTTCTAACCATGTTGGAACATGTTTAGGATATGCGGTAGAGCTTTTGCTAGAACAACTAGCAGATCGATGGCTGAGTTAGCGTTCGCTAGCTCTGACAGCAGTGGCTTTATGTTATTGAACATATCGTTCAAATTTGGCAGCAGCCTGTTTATATTGAGCCAGCTGTCGGGTGTAGCAGAATAATCTGCTGAGACGGATGCTGCTGCTTGAGCAGGAGTGACGGGCACGGCACGAACTGCGCTTGCAGCTGTGTTAGCCGGTGCGTCGTTTGCGGATGGTGCAGAAAGAATCTCGGCGTATGAGACGTCTTTCTTCACCTTTTTGAGAGAGATATTTCTCTGACGCAGAGTTACTGGCTGTTTTAGTTTCTCAAGAGCTTTCTTGAGAACTTCACAGCCTTTGTAACTAGCTGTGTGATTTTTCCCACAGTTACAGCAGAGAGAATCTCCCTGCTGTTTTGTCGGGCAGTTTTTGATGCTGTGGTTATCGCCACATCTCACGCAACGCTCAGCGGCATTGCAGCCGTTGCTGGTATGCCCGAAGCGTTGGCATCTATTGCATTGACTAATGCCAGTCTGTGGACGTTTTGATTCCACAGTAATTTTTAAATACAGGAAACTTGTGAGATTATAGATCTCCTTGTTTGTTGCATTTTTTGTCAACCTGACATGTACAAGCGGCAGCGGTTTTTTAATTCGCTCCGCTTGAGTAGGTTGTGAATCATGGTTACGGACGAGTCGTACCATGCGATGCACCGTTATTGGAGCGAAATTAAGACGTTCCAGTTCGTCTTTAATATCTGATTCAGGTATAGTTTCAGGTATACCTCGCAGTACAATTTGGAAGAGTTTATCCTCTTGTAACTGGTAGGAATGGAATGAAACGTTTGCTGTACGCAGCAGAGTGGTGGTGTTGCGATAATCGGCAGCTGATGCTACGTGTACTCGGATACCGTCTTTGGTGTTAACGGTCTTTTTAATCGTAACACCGCTAGCAACGAGTGCTTTGGTGAGTTTAGTGTATTCTTCCTTCGTGTGCAACACGGTAGGAGGAATACGCTTATCAGAGTTGTTCGCTGCGGAAGCAACGTTTGATGGTGAAACATCCATAGTATGCTCTTCATCGCCTACTTCATTCAGCGAATCGAACATATTTGATGTTTCAGTTATTGTTTGTGAAACAGGTTTGATTTTCCTGACTTTTTGAGCAGCAATCTTAGACGACAGCTCATATAGTGCACAGGATTCGCTGTTGCCATCGTGGCAATGACTAGGTTAGCTAGTGAGAGCTAAACGTTGTACCCCTGTGAAGAGGGCAAGATAGTGACTCCCGGAGGTTGCACTATCCCTGAACCAACGCAATTTAGCTCGGCGAAGGATGTTAACAAGCGGTGCTACACGTTGTACCCCTGTGAATAGGGCTCGGTAGTGACTCCCGGAGGTTGCACTACCCCTTTAACAACGATACGAAACGACAATTCAAAACAAAATTACAACGTGTGCAGATGCGCTATGCGTACAACACGCCTGGCGTCTTGAAAAAGACGGAAAAACATATAACATATATACATATATATATATATATATATATATATATATATATATATATATATATATATATATATATAACGCAAAAAAATGGCGGATCCAAAATGACGGAATTCAAATTTGCGTGGTTAAAAAAGTGATTTTATTTCCATGAAACATGATGCATATATGGATTTTATGTGTTTCTCAGTACGAATCCAGTCAGAATCTCAAAAAAAAAATTGCGATTCCAAAATGGCGGAATTAAAATTTGCAAAGATATGTATTTTATCTCTATGAAATTTGATATATAAGTATATATAGGTTTCTGGAGTTGCTGAGTACGAATCCGAGGTGCTTATCGCAATTACAAAATGGCGGATCCAAAATAGCGAAGAGTTGACAGACTATGATAGTTAGATTAGAGGCCAATTTTTCACTGCTTTATTATTTGTATTTAATTATCTATATTATATTATAAAATGTTATTATAGCAATATCAACTATATTATATTTTATTATATTATGTGCATTACTATACATACTTCTGTTTATTTTAATAAAATTTCGCCATTTTGTTTTTATTGCAATACTCACCTCGGATTCATACTTAGCCACTCCAAAATGCTATAAATATCAAGTTGCATAGAAATCGAATAACTTTTTGAACTTTTCAAATTTGATTTCCGCCATTTTGGATCCGCCATTTTATTTTATGGTAATTCCGACCACGGATTCGTACTTAGCCACCCCAAAATACTATAAATATCAAGTTTTATAGAAATCGAATAAATTTTTGCACTTTGCAAATGTATATTCCGCCATTTTGGATCCGTCATTTTGTTTTTTTTTTGCAAGTTTGACTTGTATAAATATCAAGTTTTTAGGCAATATTATTAATGTTTTCATATTTCGACTAGCTTTTCGGGTTTCTGCCCCACTGTGCGGCGTAACGAAGGTACATCAAGGCGACCTATTTTATGTGCCTGCTGACTACTAACTGGCTCATTGTGTAGCACACCTACAAATGTCTCGAGGTATTGCCGTGGTTTTTAAGAAAAAGTTCGGCCAACTCGAATATCTTCGGCAACAACATCCACGTGTCGGAAAAATGCTACAAGTATTTGATGAACCATCGAGTCGAAGACGGCACATATTTAATTTGGTGATCAAACATCTGTCCCATCAGAAGCCGACCTATCGCGCCATCTGGGACGCCTTGTATGACCTACGAGGAATACTCCTCGACAAGGACATCATGGAGATAGCTGTTCCAAAGCTGGCTTGTGGCCTTGATCAATTGAATTGGAGAATTGTCAGGAACGAACATGCTGGCGGTTCTCTTCGAACACACTGGAATAGAGATCCTGATATGCCGCCAGAATCCTCGAGCTATAGAAGAGTTTAAAAAGACTGTAGAGTGTTACTTCCAGCAAACATCACAGTGCTTACGGGGATCACAATTTCGATATCGTCATGGTCTAGAACAGTTTCGAGGAGAAACATTCTTAGTATTGATTAATCGTTATTTTGTGTTTATTAATAAGCGTGTAAAAATAAATCACTTGTTTAAATAAATATAAGTGTTAGTAAATAAACTCTGTGATCTTTAATTGCTGTTTTAATTATTGATTATTAAACTTCACCGAACCCGTCTGTTACAAACGTAACAGTATTGACTACAATTTTTATTTGAAATTTTTTTCTATATTTTGCACCGTTTCGAAATTATTATTTTTTTTTTTTTGGAAAGTTAAGATTTAAATTACAATTTAATTTTCAATCTTAATACATATTTAGGCATTTGATGTCCAAATTAAGAGCTAATTAGATTTTTGTGTCTTACCATGAACCGGAAGTGGTAGTTTACTTGAAAGCTTTTAACCCTTTCCGGGCAGAATGAACCTGTGAAATCTTGGTTTTAAAATCATATTAAATTCGTTTTTACCAATGACGGCTTAAAAACGTAACAGATTATGTTTTTCTCAATAGCTGGCGATATTATGGTACTAACGAAAATGTGGTACATAATACGATATAACAAAAAGCTGCAACAGAAAAGCAGTTTGAAACTGTGTGGTATAGTTCCTATACCAGTAAGCCGAAAAGCCTTCAGGTATTTCGAGCATATTTCAGTGAATAATTGAGTAAGAGAAATTTTTTTATAATTCAAAAAAAAAATTAGATAATATTAGCTACAATTTTTAATTGAAACTTTTTTTCTATTTTCCACAGTTTAAAAATTGTTTAAGCGGAAGGTTATGTGCTGGCACAACAAAAAATTTTCCCAGTTTAATAAAATACAAACAAATAAAAAATATTTAAAACTCTATTTATGGTACTCATTTCCTATGAGTATGAAATGGGCATTGCATGCGAGTTGTACACTTTACTTTTTCTGTGACCACGATATTATTTCCTAATTAATTTAATTTTAATAATAAATTTGGCCCGCATTCACCATTCCAATATTCAAGTATTTTAGCAATGGCATTTGTAACGCAATGAAACGACCTGTATTAGTGTACTGAAATACAAAACAAATTTATTTCGCATGATGTTTGCAATGTACCTCATATCCCTAGCAACAACAAACATACAATGAGCAGATTTTTAATTGGTCTTAGAAAAAAATACATACTATACTTATGATTAATTGCAGAGCCAATTCTCCCGGCAATAATACTCAAAGAAATTTTGGATTATATTAACTGTTATAAAATTTAAATTATGTCAATGAAACACTTTTATTCTTACCTACATATGCGCTGGTATTTTTACTTAAACATGATGGCATGTAACTACCAAATGTTAATAGCCCTTAATCAATTGATTAACAAATCAGCCTTAATCGATTACTTTAGTCAGTTGCTCTTACGAGCGGTCCGCCTATTTAATTTAATAATAAAAAGAGAACCTGAATAACATAAATATACTGGAAAATTTAAAAACAAATCTACGGAATTATCACGTATGGCAGTTTTTCCCAATTCTTCATATTTCTGACGCAAGGTGTCAGCTACTCTGATTTTTTTTCCACAATACTTTCCTTCCAATTTTAAATTTATAATTAATACTTTGCTTGTGTTTAATGAATACATTCAAAAACTTTAAAAAGTGACAGTTCTAATTATTAACCTGCGTCAATAAACATTATTGACCGTTACTAAGAAAGCGGTGGAGATATAATATATACATTACGGGAGAGAGAAGTGTATGATTTTTTCACACGGAGTAAATTGAAGCACAAGCCGTAGGTGAGTTCTACAATATGGCAAGGAAAAAATACACTTCTCTCCTGCGGTGTATAAATTGTTTTTTCACGACCCCAATATTTATGATGGTTTTTGTGTATTTCAAAATGATTTGAATTGTAATATAATTTATGATAGTTACTTTTGATGTATTAAATTTTGTTCATTTTTCACATTATGTGATCACTTTCCATCACGACGGGAGCGCTTAAATCTAAATAAATAAAAATATGAAATTGACTGTTTTTGTCAAAATTTTGGTATCAGAGAAACCTAGTTTCTCTCCCGGACGTGAAAAAAAAAAAAACAATAACACGACTCAAAACGAACTTAATAATATCATGTTGAAAAAAATGCTACCTAAAATGACATGTGTTATAAAAATGTTAGGTTATGTGTAGCGTTTAACGTTATTACGAGACAATACAATAGATAATACAAATATTTATTTAATAACTAACTTTACAATCTTAACATAATTATTGGAACCTCACATAATATTTGTATTTTGTTAAATTAAAAATTTTGTGCGGTAACGTTACAAATAATGCATTTATTAACACGGTCTAAAATATTTTCAAAAGAAGTTATTTTATGGATTAATTCGTTATTTTCAAGTTTTTAACAAATGAAATGTAATAGCCCTAGTTATTTTTAATTTTGTTTATTGACCAAAATTCACTAGGCAAATTGACGCCGAAATTGCTGCAATAGGTACTTGGGGGTGTTGGACGTGATCTAGAGAAACATAAAAACAGTGTATTTGCAATAAGAGTTTTCAAGTTCTTTAAAATTCAGAATGTATACAAAAAATTTAAACAAGCAAACAGCTGATTTAAAAAGTTGGATCATCAGCCGTGCTCGGTTTAATCATGCCACAACACCTTTTTACCTCTACAAAATAAAACGCTTTTTTAACCCTTTTCAGATGTGATGGCCCCTTCCTCTACCGCCGATCTAGAACACCTTATGTTTTCAAGCACCAACAAAAAACACTAATAAACCAATTAACCAAATACTATATTCCACTTCCCTCGTCCAGTAGACAACTATTACATATCAAATATAAACACATATATAATTTTTTAAAGAACTCAAATATATCCTTATAAATCGTCCCCTCATGATTGCTGATCGACACAGTTTCGAAAACCACTTGAGTGTAAAAAAAAAAAGATTGGGAAATAAAACGCTAGGTGGATCATGTATCATGGTCTTTCTAGCATCCCGCCCTGAGGCGGTCATGGTTCAAAATTAAAAGGGTGCCAGGCAGCCAGCACTGTAGTCCTCAACCCTAGACTACCGTAGTGCCAGGTCACGAAACGTGAATCGAGACGCGCTCGCCGTACAATAATTTGTAAATCCGGATCGAATACAGACACAAAGATATACAGAACAATACTAACAAGGACAATGGATGTCCGCGAAGTCAAAGTAGGAAGAGAAAGAAAGACTAGAAAGAAAGGCATAAGATAAAGGGGTGGAACCCGAACGTTGCTTCTCTACTTCGCTCAACTCTGGAACCTATACCAAGATTCTGGTTGCAATAAGGGCCGAGCGGGTCGAAACTGGCCAGCCGACTTACAAAATATGGCGGGAGTTGGTCGCGCAGAACGCTCGCGAAAATGAAGACGCAAACGCAAGCGTAATAACACACAAAAATAACGGCCATGGAAAAAAAGGAAAACAAGCTAAAGGGCGTCAACCTACGAACATCGCTGTTTACAAACTTATAAACTAACAAAATGCAACAAAGTCCTGCGATATCAAAATGATACGAGGTCTGAAGGACCTCAAGCTCAGAAAATTGGCTTAAATACAAGAAAAACGTGGAAAATGGGCGAATTATCGCCAGACTTAATGAAAGGACTAAATAAAAATAGCACTGCACACAAATGACCATAAAAACATAACACTGCCACTTATCTGCCCTCTCCGTAGTCTCCTGCAGGTTCGTGACGTTTGGACTCTACGCGAAGGACTCGGGATCAACTAATTCACAACTGCGGGTCAGCGGAAGCTGGATGGTGTGTCAGCAAACGCAGGTTTTTACGAACGGTTCCACTGCACCGACGGCAAACGAATTAAATCCCCGCCAAGGTTATCCACAGGAATTAGCAAAATAAAACACTGGCAATTTTTTCGACTTAAAATAAATTCAACGGAATTCATACTACCAAAAATAATCTGGATTTCACTCAGGGAAAAATTTTAAATTCGTGTATTTTTAGACAAAAATATCAAAATTCGCGGAGATAGATAAAAAAGAGAGAGAAATATAAAGCGTGAATTTGAAATGAAATGAAACAATGAATCAACGTGTACAATCACAACCTATCGAAACGACTAATGTAACTAAAACAGTGAAAGAATGAAATAATAACTGATGAAAGTTACTAGGTTGATAAACAAATGTCATGTCATTGGCCGATAAACTAAATATAACATATAAAGTCAATATAAATACTTGTAAAAAATTATTCAAAAAAGGCAACTAAATACCGATATGTTATTTTAAATAGGGATTTAAAAAAAGGTAAGAAAGATAGAATATTGAATTATTTGAAATTTAGAGTATTAAGTTACAGGAGAATGAATGAAACCGATGAAGATCAAGATGTGAAATCAAGGAATATAAAGTATGAAATAAAGACTGAAAATGAATCAAATGAAGTAGCAAATTATATCAGATGCCAAAAATAAAACAACAATATCATAAGTCGAAATATACCGATACAACACTCTGATGATTGATCGATTACTTGATTATTTTGATTTGTTAACGTGTTATATACGTTTAAGACATATCAAACTGAGATTGAATATCTATTTGAAATTTATGTATACATATAAGTCATGAAAGTCTAGCAGCGCAATTCCAGAATTTCTTTTTTAAATGCGTTTATTCCCTCTTGGAAAATAATTTGTGCATTCATGCACGCTTGTTGTCACAAACTGAGAGCTTTAAAAGTAATTAAATAATGACTGGTTTCTGGCTTGTCCAACTGCGTTACTAGTTTTCTAGAAATATGCGCATAAGTATGAACGAACCATCAACTAACGTAAATTTTGTCAAAACTAAACCCAGTGCATAGTATGACACTTGTTGACACAAACTGAGAGCTTTAAATACTAATTTTAAGAAGCAGGTTTCTGTAAAGAGCGCATGAATTTATAAAGCGCCTTTTAGGAAAACCATTGCTCGAAAGCAATCTATTAAACTTATTTTTAAAAAACTGCATTACTGGATTTCTATAAATATGCCCGTGCGAACGAACGTACCTTCAACTAACGTCAATTTTGTCAAAACTAAACCCAGTTTAAATATTAATTTTAAGAAGCAGGTTTCTGGCGCGCCCAAATATATACATGAAATTTCGAACTAATCCGTTCCAAAACTAACGTTGATTATATCAAAACTAACGACAACTAATCAAGACGTTTATGTTAATAACTTTAAACTTTTAATTTTTGCATTGGGTTGCGGAAATAAGAAATTAGCCTGCCCAAGTTTAACATTTTTTTCATATGAACGAGTTTGAAACTTAACTTTATTTTGTTAAAACTTAATAAAACTTACGGTAAGGATACACACTCCTATTAATTTATTTCATTACACGCGTTTGGGCAGGCTAGTGTGAAGTTAGCCTGCCCATTTTGTTTTTTTTTTAAGTTCAACAAGCCTTGCGAAACTTACGTAATCGAATGCAAAACTTATCTCACCTAACGAAAAACTAACCATCTACATGCACTACAAGTGGGCACTCGGTATGGGCTGAGCTAGCTTCACAGGCATAAACGATGTCATTTCCACCATTATTTTCAGCCAAGTTCTATCAATGCATTTCAGCATGATTGGTATAAAAATTAAATTTGCAGCATAAGAACAATGTAAAAGAAACCAGTAGTTATAACAAATATTAATTCCGACAGAATTTAAAACTTTGTCGATTTCGTTTATTAGTTCTAAGCTGTGTACAAAATGAGAATGAGTCAAAAGTAATGATATAGAAGACAGTAATGCTACAAAAGACAGCACGTTGTACTGAGCGACTACTCCAACGTACGATACAAAATCGGCAGGTTCTACGAACGAAAAACGAATCTGTTGTACGAAGTATATCAATGAATGTATCACTGCAAACAATTATCATTTATTAACTATTATCATACACGTTACTTTTGACATGGATATGTCTTACCGCTGGTCTATTGCAAAAAAAATATATCTCACGTTCAGTGTGTAACGGAAGAGTGTACGGGCAGTAACCATGGAAACGCACGTAACGGAAGTGCGAGCGGGTTGAGTTATCGCATTTTTGGGGTCGCTGATTACGAATTTGTTGTCAAAATCAAAATTATAATATTCAAATGGCGGATCCAACATGGCGTACACATTTTGAAAAAGTGCACTAAATTCAGCCATAAAAGTGTATAATAGAGTTTTTAGGGTAGCTGATTAAGAATTTGATGTCAAAATTGTTAAATTCAAAATGGCGGATCCAATATGGCGGACACATTTTATGTGCACAAGACATATCCATGATCTAATCTATATACTTGTATTTGTATTTAACTCTTTTTTATATTTTACGGGTATTAATCGCAATCGACTTGACGGCTGGTAACCGCACAAAAACGTATCATTTCCCGAGATCCGCGAAAGCAGAGTGCCACATCCAGAATGGGTGATCTTGTAAAGTTTGCCTACCTGCTAGTTCTAAAACATTTTGTAGCCCTACCGGTTGAGAAACAACTTTTAGACCATTTGAAGCTTTAATTATTTTAAATGGTAAAGACGCACCAATTCTAAAAATATGTCTAAAAAAACCAAACACGTCTCTGGGATCTGTAAAATTGAACAAAGTTATTTTGTACCACATGTTCACACTGCTTCTTCATAAACGAGTCTCTTTCAATACAAGACACACTTGAGTGTTATGTTATTTGTAATTTCGTTTATATTTTCTCTTTGTATGCAAATTAAATTTGAATTATTCATAAACGGTAATTGTAATTGTATTCGCGGGAAACATGTATCTATACATTTACAAATGAAATTTTAATAAAACATAGGCACCAAATAGATACATATCCGACTAATTTCATTTCATTATATTAATGTAGCCCATAAAATAATAACAACGGAAATTATTTTTCTCGAATTTGTTATTTAAATACAATTTGACAAAATGTAATAATATTTATTTTGTTAAATAGCTTTCTAAGATTTACGTGTAGTAAATCGAAACGTATTTATTAAATGTTTTACAGAACTTTATCCAAAAGCCTTTTTATTAATATTTATTTTCATATTACACATAATAATACTTGTGAATGCATATTACGTATTATTACGGATAATAGTTTTCAGTGGAATAGTCCGTGAGCCAGCTTCAAAAACTGCAACCCATTTGACCAAAAGTTTCAGTATGTTCTATGGAATCTACCCGTTTAGATACATCGAAAAGCGCACGTCTGCCATTTAGATCTGGGTGGAATTAAAAATGGCGTCCATTAAAGAAGGAAAGTAAAAGATGGAATTTTGAATAATGTGACCAAAATTTTCTTTTTTATCACATGATACTAGACGAAAATACAAATCAAAAGACACCAGTCTGCCACTCGTATGTGGCCGGGTTGCCTCAGCAGACGAATTTCAAAATTTAAAATTTGTTGCTCGAAATTTGACTTAAATGACCAAAATTTTCTTCTTTATTTCATGATACTAGAAGAAACGACACCAGTCTGCCACTCGTACATGGTCGAGTAGTCCTGGCAGACGAAATTCAAAATTTAAAATTTATGGCCCGAAATTTCACTCAAATGACTAAAATTTTCTTTTTATCCGATACTAGACGAAAATGCAAGTCAAAAGACACCAGTCTGCCGAGGCAACCCCGACCACGTACGAGTGGCAGACTAGTGTCTTTTAATTTGTATTTTCGTCTAGTATCATGGGATAAAAAGAACATTTTGGTCATTTGAGTCAAATTTCGAGCAATAAATTTTAAATTTTGAAAGTCGTCTGCTGAGGCAACCCGGCCACATACGAGTGGCAGACTGGTGTCTTTTGATTTGTATTTTCGTCTAGTATCATGTGATAAAAAAGAAAATTTTGGTCACATTATTCAAAATTCCATCTTTTACTTTCCTTCTTTAATGGACGCCATTTTTAATTCCACCCAGATCTAAATGGCAGACGTGCGCTTTTCGATGTACCTTAGCGGGTAGATTCCATAGAACATACTGAAACTTTTGGTCAAATGGGTTGCATTTTTTGAAGCTGGCTCACGGGCTAGAATAATAATAATTCATCAAATTTTCCCCGATAGATTAAATAAAATTTTCAGTATAATGACTTGTTTTACTGCATTTTATATCTGTATTTTTCATTCACATTTGCTGTGCAATAAGTTTGAATTGTAAAGTATTTGTTCTCACTTTTAATATAAATAAATAAATCTACCATCACGCCTTTCACTCATTATGGATGTGGTACTCTACTCACGCACAATGGCGTAGCTAACATGGGTGGCGCCTGGTGCGGATATCGTGATCCCAAAAATGAAAACTGTGAATGTTTGGTACATGCACTCTAACAAATATTTTTGATTTCTTATTAGGCATCATAAACGTCATCAATTCTATATAAGTGTAGGTATTTATTTGAAGGATAAAATCATAATAAGTAATTTTCTTCAAAATTAGGACTTAAAATTTTTTGTTTATTGGATTACTAAAAATACAGTTTAATAATACTTTTATAACCTAAAGCAATATCGTGTAGTTATTAATTTAAGTGTTCCCACAAAAAATGGCCTTTCATAATTTTAACAAAATCTCATTAACTAACGCAGTAACTATACGATACTTTTGCGAGCTATACAAGTAGGTGTTATTATCTTCTAATCCTGCTTTTATATGTAATGATACATCTATAGTCTTCTTTAAATAACAAATGATTTGTTTCACTGCATTCCAATCTCGAATAGTTGGTTTGCTCACTTTTCTGGACAAAATTCCTACAGCTGTGACAATATCAGTTCGAGAAACTGTTGACAAATACAATAAAAATCCAATTGCTTTCCTGTATATAAATTATTATCAAGTAATTCAGGAGAACTTTCTTAATCTTTAGTATATTCCGGGTTCATAGGAATATTTGCTTCTTTTAAATCAGTTCAATCAAATCGTTTAATAAGTTGTTCAATTTTTGTTCTTTGATTAAATTTGAAATTACCATCTTAGTTACGTTTTAATCGAACTCCTATATAATGTGTTACTTTACCAAGAACTGTAATTTCAAAAAAATTTGACATTTGAAATTTTTTCTCCGTTTTTTTTTTATTGTGGACAGCAATTAAAATTAAAATATCGTCTACATATAGTAAAATTCTTGCAAAATTGTTTCTTACTAAAATATCGTTGTTTCGTCCCATGTTCTTGCTGCCATACAAACCTTAATTTGTTAGCTTGGTTTTCTAAACAATTTTTCACGTAGCCAATTGGTTGTTTCACGTATAATTCTTGTTTTATTTTTCCATTCAGGAAAGCTGTTTTTACATCAAAGTGTTTTATTTTCAAATTCTTGGTAGCAGCAATAGAAAGAATTACACGAAATATCACATTATTTACATTACACATTAATTACATTAATTACAATTGGTGCAAAAATTTCTGCAAAATCTTCTCCTGGTTTCTGCGTAAAACCTCTTGCGACTTACCGTGCTTTGTAGCGTGATACTTTCCATTTTGATCTTGCTTTGCTTTGAAGTTCCACTTCGTATCAATGGCTTCTCTGACTTTCTTCTAAAACACCTATACATTCAATATTTCTTGATATAATAACTTACTTATTTACTTACTTATATATATATATATATATATATATATATATATATATATATATATATATATATATATATATATATAACTATGCATCCAAATATTTTCTTGTGATTAACATTTGGTTTTCGACCATACCATTCTTCAAATAATGTATTTTCACATCCTTTGGTTGGTATTCCAAATATTTTCTTTTGAGGACAAACCCAACTCCAGCGGCTGCTTTGTTTGTTTCCTCGAAGCCATGCCGGTGCATCTAGTAGTCTTTTGTTATTTTGTTTGTCATTTATGTGTTTATTTGCAAATAAATTTTAATCAAAGAAATAAATTATTTAATGTATTTTTAAATAATGTACTTGTCTCTTTTGATGTGTTTGTTTGATTTAAAATATTACAACTTTCCTAATATTTCATCAGTCTAGAAATTTTTTGAATTTTAACTATGTTTAAACTTCAAAATTACGAATTAAAAATATGGTAATGTTAAGTGATATCTTCATAAAATAATATTTTAGTGTTTTAACTCATATACCACCGACGTAACGGTGCGCTCACATTAAGAAATATTTACGTTGTGTGTTATGTTTAACACAACTATGTACGTGCGCGATAGAATTATAGTAGATATGGACGGTTCGCCGAACAAAAACGCAGCAAATATTTTTCTGACGCACAACGCGGCGTCGGCCGGTTTTTTGTTCAACTTCAATTTGCGCCACAATTTTGTGTTATATTGTGCGTACTTTTTAAGTAGCTAATTTTTTATTCAATGTAATTGTTACTTTTGCAGATGTGATTCGTTACCCCTTTCTCCATCACTAGGTTTACGGCTTACAATTTATTTACGTCAAAGATATTATGGTTCTTCAAAAAAGTAGGGTAAATAGCTCTTTGGTAACGTATCAGACTGTGGATCGTGAGATCCTCAGGTCGCATCCCACAGCCGACAGTTACCAATTTAAAACCTCTGTGGTTCCTCCTCCATTAACAACTTTGGGATCTATGACTTGACGGCTGGTAACCGCAATTCATACGCAAAAATATATCACCTACCGATATCTGTGTAAGCAGAGTGCCACATCCACTATGGGTAAAAGACGTGATGATATATTTATATATAAAAAATCTAAATTTCTATAAAAATAATTGTAAAATTCAAGTCTTTTGATGGCTTACTCACTGCTTTTTGATACAAATTTTTAATTTCTAATTAGTGCTTGATCCAACATATTTTTTTTTTGACAGGTAATAGATATCTAGAGATCTATTCGGCCTACATTTTACTATCCGGCCGGATACCTGATAGTAGATTAATATCCGGCGGATACCGGATTTTCAATAAATTACGAGAATTTCATAAAATCACTTTCATTTAATATACATGTAAGTCTAAACACAAAACGTCAATCAAAACACTGATTAATATTATTTTTAACCGGCGAAAAAAAGAGGAGGCTCTCACGTCTACGCGTATATATCTTTATGTATTATTACGCATAACTTTTTACAGATTAGTTCGATTTAGATGTTTTTTTTTATTGGATAGAGAGTATACCTTGAATTTGGTGCCAATAAAAGTAGTTAAAAAATCCCCCTCCCCCTCCCCTGAGATTATGAAAATAGGGGATGTTTGTTCATCCACTGAATTTTTACCTGTTAACAAATTCTACCACGAATTTCTTTGTACTGAGTTATCTGATTTCGATGATTTTTTTCCACCCCTAAGGGTAGAAAAGTGGTAGCCACAAAAATTAATACTTTTGAACAAAAATTAAACCGACGAAAAAAAAAAAGAAACTGAAAAGCAGAAAATAAAATACAATTTTTTAGTGTTAATTAACTATGCTCCTGAACTCATATAACTAATTTGGAGTTGGCATTCGTTTTTTTTTATTGCTCGGAGCTGAAAATTAATTATTACTTGTAGTTAACTAACAACAAATTCAAATTTCTCTGCTTTTTTCAGGCAATGTTCAGCCGGATATCTGGTCGCCGCATATTCGGTATCCGGTATCCCGCCAAACAACTATCCGTTTCATCTCTAGATTATACAGGGTTCAAAGTTTCAATGGCTGATAAGATTAGAAGCTAACATTTTTATGAAACTGACACTTTCTGTGTAAGGTGAGATATTGAAGTAAAAATTAGTGTATTCAAAAAGATGTAAAATTGAATATTCTACAATTTTTAAAATAACATAAATTGTTGAAAAATTAAATTTAACCGTGTTTTTTCGGAAAACTATTAAAGGCTTCTAGTGAACTGCTACTTCCGGTTGACCAATTTTATCCAAAATCTAATCAGCTCTTTATAAGAAGCAAAAATAAACAAAATTATATTTTTTGGTATTATAGTATTTGAGTTATGCGAGACGAAAAAATCGGCACGGATCATATACACACACATACACACACACACACACACACACACACACACACACACACACACACACACACACACACACACACACACACACACACACACACACACACACACACACACACACACACACACACACACACACACACACACACACACACACACACACACACACACACACACAAACATACGCACACAAACATACGCACACATACTAACATACATACAGACATCATGTAAAAATGTTAAAAATGGTAATAATTATGACAAATAAATAAATAAACTTGTTTATTGTTTTGAGATGTATTAATCACTTTTAAATCCGTGACCTCTATTTTTGAACGGCCTGTATCTCAAGCAACAAGGAAAATTAGCAATAATTATCTATTAACCTTGGGGATATCCAAAATCACCGCGCCTTTGAATCACTCACATGACAACCGGTTTTTGTGTCTAGCGATATAAATACACATTCTGTTTAATAGTTTAATAATATCAGTAGCAGTATGTGTCGTGTTTTGTCGTGTTTAGTGCTGTGTTCATTGTTAGTGCCTGCATTGTTTGCTGACAACTGCGGAAACGAAATTGATATTCAAAACAGACGAATTGAAAATGTCACTAAATATATATTCACGTTGTTTGACGTTTATAACCTCGAACAAATCACATTGTCACATTGTCAAATACAAAGAATTGATGAGGATGCTTTTGAGAACATGTTCAATGTTACATTGCTTTTGTTGCAAAATAATAAGATAGTGCTGCTCCCAGTGAACATTTTCCAAGACATACTGCACTTAGATTACTTAAATTTGAATGACAATAAAATCAAAAAACTTGAACATGGAGTATTCACTATGTGGCGACGCAGGTCTAAAACAAGTTGTAAATTTGTTCCGGACGACCGTGGTGCGTCTGTGTGCGTTGCGTTGCGTTGATATAAATGAACTGCAAAAGTAAATAATGAATAGGAAGTGGTGACGTGTCGAGGATACGAAGTTGACCCAAAAAATGACTGAAAAAATGAAGAACTCAGAAGCAATAAATCGAATGTTGTAGGTACGGACACTCTTCACCTTGTAGGAGCGATCTACAAGGACCAACACAAAGGTTAAGCTCTTGGAAGATAGGAAAAATAGGTAGGCCCACAAATGTTAATCAGGTATTCGAAGCTAAAAGCCTGAAATCTAACAACAGCAAAGTGTGAGGCAACACCGTAAGTAAAGGCAAGAGTGAACGTCGAGATGAATATATATATATATATATATATATATATATATATATATATATATATATATATATATATATATATATATATATATATATATATATATATATATATATATATATATATATATATATAAATTACTAGTCGGTAAAGCGACGTAATAATCAGAAATAACAAATAAAAATAAATACAGCGTAAATAATAATATAACAAACTCAAAGGAGTGTGAATAAGCGTGCAGCAAAAGTGCAAGTAAACTAATCAGATTACTAAAATTAAATATAGTCAAAATACCAAAAATTAACTTAAATAAAATATAAACTAAAGCGTAAATGCCTAAAGCAGCGAAAATATATCCCAAAATATATATATATAAACTAGTAAATTAATTTAATAAGATCAAATAACCAATATAAAAGTGATCTAAATATCAAACTAGATCGATTTCGTAACTAGATCAATCTCAAGTAAAGATGGCACAAAAACAGATGTGCAGAGCGTACAAATGATTGTAAAAATCGTACAAAGTACTTACGATTGTCCAGTAGTGTTATAAATAGTATGCGATACCTGAATATCAGATTTAGCATCAACTGTGCGTGTTCTAGATCAAATGCATGCAGTGTAAACTCAATGTCCAGCAGATCATAAAATGCATTTACTGAATCAGCAAGTGGAGAAATGTTATAAGCGATGCTAAAAGCTGCAAGTAAAAGTAAATTAAACACAAATAAGCAGAAAATAAGCTACAATGACCATGTGGTCGCGTTGAGGTTAGACTCAATAAAATAACTTTAAGGCGATGCATAAAGCATATAAACACAAGTTAAGCACTATAATTAAGCGTTTAGACTATAAAGCGAATTAACTAGAGTTACAATAACTCTGAGTTAGCGTAAATGTAATAATTAGAGCACAAGAACTCGTTGTAAAGCGTGGTGAAACAAAGTACACAAGCGTCTCGTTCGAAGGACGAGCTAGAAGTCACTGGCGTTTGAAACCTACAGTGTCGTAAAGAGTAATTAAAATCTCAATTACCGGCTGGTCAGTGCGAAGATGAATTGAAGCCAGGGACAAGGCTAAGCGAATTCACTATTCACACACAGATGGCGAGCGAGGTCTAAACATGCCGGCCGGCCAAAAACGGAGTTTTTTAGGACTCCTGAAGTGGTAGAGGACAAAGTTTGACCACTGGTCTGGTCAGAACACCGGAGGAAGTGATTCGGCATTATTGCATGCAGATCATTAGGATCTGATGACAGCGGTCTTGAATTTAAAATAAATTCAATTTGACAGAGAAGAGTATTAACTTCTTCGAAAGTTAATATTTGAGAGCCTACGACGCGGGAAATGTGAAATTTTACAGATTTAATGCCAGCTTCCCAAAGTCCACCGAAGTGTGGAGCAGAGGCTGGGTTAAAATGCCATTGAGGCCCGTCGGAGGCAAGCCGATTGGACAGATACTCGTTGTACTGAGTAGAGGCGACAAACTTCTGTAGATCAGTAAAATAACTTTTGGTACCGACAAAATTGGTACCTGAGTCGCTGTAGATAAGCGAACAACTACCACGTCTGGTTAGAAAGCGTCGAAAAGCGAGAATGGAAGTGGAGTCCGACCATTCGACAGTATGAATAAATGATAAATTTAACTTATCGAGTAAACATGCCATTAAGCGCGATAATAGAAGAGCACTACAGAGCTCTAGTCGAGGAAGAGAAATTCGTTTTAGAGGAGCGACTCTTGTTTTTGAAGCGATTAAATAAGATGTGCAACTGTGAGCATGTTCGGCGTGGATATACACAACAGCTGCGTACCCCGATTCGGAGGCGTCACAAAAGCCTATCAAGCTTAAAGTAGCGGATATTGTGTCGATGTGACGTGGTATCGTAAGAGTAGACAAGTTAGGCAGTTGAGATTTAAAGTTGCTCCAATTAGCAAGTATGTTTTCTGGAACCTCAGCGTCCCAGTCAGTGCCGGATACCCACAGATCCTGCATGATGCGTTTAGCGATCATTATGACGGGTGACAACCAACCAATTGGATCAAAGATCCTTGCGATGTCAGATAAAATTGTGCGTTTGGTGACTGCGTGGTCAGGCAGATTGATGTTGTACTTAAAATGATCCAAGAATGGATTCCATGACAGGCCAAGGATTTTAATAGCATCTTGATGATGTTCTTCATTCAAGAATGAAAATTCGCGGTGATCTTCGGGAATATTCTTAAGCAAGTCAGGATGATTACTTGTCCATTTGCGTAGCTCGAGACCAGCAGTGTTGAGCAATTGAATAAGTTCTTGCTGTAGAGCAAGAGCGTCTGACAGAGAATTGGCTCCACTTATTATGTCATCAACATATGTATCAGACAACAAGATACGTGATGCGCGTGGGAAGTTCTTTTCTTCATCTGCAGCCAGTTGATGAAGTGTGCGGATGGCTAAGAATGGAGCACATTTGGTGCCGTATGTCACCGTATTGAGGATGTATGTCTGTGGTGGCATAGAAGGGTCAAAGCTCCATAAGATTTTTTGATATTTACGATGTTCATCGGAGATAAGAATCTGACGATACATCTGTCTGATGTCTGCAGTAAATATGATTTTATGGAGACGCGATCGCTGAATGATGGATGTCAATTCAGTTTGAAGAGCTGGACCAGATACTAAACAATCATTGAGAGACTTGTTGGTCGATGTCTTCTTCGATCCATTAAAAACAACTCGAAGCTTGGTGGACGAGTTTGTGTCTTTAAGAACTCCATGATGCGGTAAATAGAAGCCTTCATGTGAAGGATTAAGCTCTGGAGACAGAAGTGACATATGGTTTTGTTCCAGGTAATCGTTCAT
Source organism: Poecilus cupreus (assembly GCA_963942605.1). Lineage (NCBI taxonomy): Eukaryota > Metazoa > Arthropoda > Insecta > Coleoptera > Carabidae > Poecilus > Poecilus cupreus. The sequence continues at coordinate 21,708,884 of OZ012727.1, forward strand.
GAACTTGTGATATTCAATTTGGAGTTCAGGATCGGATGCCAAGCGACGTTGTAAAACGTTAAAGCAACGTAATGCAGTAGGATAAGAATTTCCTAACTCGGGAGGAAATTGCGTGAAGAGTAATGGAACGACATAGCGTCCGGAATCCAATCTTTTATGTTGAGACATAAAGAGATCGTTGGCGTGTCGATGTTCATCAGACATGACAGCGTGGTTTGGGATATCCTCGAGTTCCCAAAATTTTGATAGTGATGTGGAAACTGGATCTTGCACAGTTGTGAGTGTGTTGACTGGCAAGTTGGATGATATAGAAAGTGGTCCTGAAACTATCCACCCCAAGGATGTTTCAACAGCAATGGGACCGTTTGCGATATTGCGTTTATGACCAGTGAGTAGGTCAAAATAGAGATCGGCACCTATTAAAACGTCAATGGGTGCAGGCGTTACAAAATCTGGATCAGCTAGCTGGAGCTGACAGAACTGATTAAGTAAATCAAAGGGAAGTTGCGTTTTCGGTAGATTTTGTATAATCTGAGATACGATAATGGTTGACAGCGTATATGTTGTATTTTCGCAGTATGAAGAACACATACGTATCGTGGTAGTACCTCGAACAAGACTTGAAGCTGTGGTATTTCCGAATCCTGAGATACGAACATCAGCAGGATGACTGGATAACTTCAAGCGACGTGAACAATCTTCAGTGATATATGATGACTCGCTACCGCTGTCTAGCAGTGCGCGAACGGATTGCCAAGAACCACAAGAATCTTGTACACATATAACAGCTGTTCCTAGAATAACTAGAGAAGACACCGGGCTGTGGGCAAGTAGCGAAGTATAGTTATTCTTCTCGACAGTTGTGGATACTGGAGAATTAGCGGGATTACTAGTTGTAGCTGAAGAATTGGATATACTGCTGTTAGTAGCTGGACTTCCAGTTGGCTTTGATGAAGCGTTGCGTTGTTCAAAGTGCAAGAGCGTATGATGACGTTGATTGCATCTGCGACAATTGACTTTGGATTAACATTTTTGTGTCATGTGAAATGATGACAAGCAATTGCGACAACAATTATTGTTGCGAACGAAGTTGAAGCGTTTTGATGGTTCCATTTTCTCAAATAACTGACATTTGAAGAGAGCGTGCGGTTTGGAACAAGCGACACATTTAACTGTGTTAGTGGTAGACACAAAAGTAGACATATTCAGTGGCTTTCGCCTTGACTGACCCTGATCGGATTTGGATTTGTCTGAAGACAAGCGAGAAGGATTTATACTTTGCCATTGTTGTGACTGTATGAATTTATTGAGAAATTCCGTCAACTCGGCAAGAGTAGGTAAGTGATCTTTAGAAAGCGTGCGTTCAAAATTATTTCGAGTTTGCGTATCAAGTTTTGTGACTAGAATGAAAGCCAGGACAGAGCTCCAATTATCTACCGGTTCGTTATTCGCCTTTAGAGCTTCGGTATGCTCATTAATTGAAGACACAAATTTATTAGCATTAGCATAGGTCATAGGAATGGGTTTTGGTAGTTCAATTAATGTTTGCAAATGATAAGACGAAATTAACCTTTTCTGTGCGTAGCGATCGGTCAACAACTTGATGGCGATAGGATAATTGTCGTCAGTCAGACTCAAATTTTTAACTAAAGCCAGCGGTTCTCCTTTCAGGACAGATTTTAAATACTGAAATTTTTGAGATGCGCGTAAACCGTCATTTTCGTCGATGGAGCTAGTGAAGAGATCATAGAAAGAATTCCAGTTAGCAATATCTCCAGAGAAATGAGGCAAATCTAATTTAGGAAGTCTAGTGAAAGTTTGCGACTGCGATGAGGTGTAAGAAGTAAATGCAGTATTTAACGGTTCAGCGTCTGAAGGTGGCTCTGCGAATGGAGGCTTTTTAAACTCAGCTTTGATTTTACGTGCCGTAGTAATGAAGTCGTCATATTCATTAAAGAGATCTTCTTGATTAGCAGCGTTGCTTGGGTGACTCATGAGAGCAATGTGGTTCGTTTCAAAATCTCGAACGCTATCATTTAACTCTGCGAATTGTATTTGAGCTTCAGGTAATTTGTCTGGATTTTTCTTAGATTGTTTCATGAGATTTTCCAGAGTTTGCAAGAAACGCATAGCAAAATCGCGACGAAGCGTGAGTGTAAGTGTATCAGCCATGATAGCGGTGAGACAGCGAAAGGATAAAAATTAAAATAATGTATCAAAGGACGACACGACAGGGAACAACTCCCGATCCAAAATGACACGATCCGGCTCGAAGGACCAATGTGGCGACGCAGGTCTAAAACAAGTTGTAAATTTGTTCCGGACGACCGTGGTGCGTCTGTGTGCGTTGCATTGCGTTGATATAAATGAACTGCAAAAGTAAATAACGAATAGGAAGTGGTGACGTGTCGAGGATACGAAGTTGACCCAAAAAATGACTGAAAAAATGAAGAACTCAGAAGCAATAAATCGAATGTTGTAGGTACGGACACTCTTCACCTTGTAGGAGCGATCTACAAGGACTAACACAAAGGTTAAGCTCTTGAAAGATAGGAAAAATAGGTAGGCCCACAAATGTTAATCAGGTATTCGAAGCTAAAAGCCTGAAATCTAACAACAGCAAAGTATGAGGCAACACCGTAAGTAAAGGCAAGAGTGAACGTCGAGATGAATATATATATATATATATATATATATATATATATATATATATATATATATATATATATATATATATATATATATATATATATATATATATATATATATATATATAATTACTAGTCGGTAAAGCGACGTAATAATCAGAAATAACAAATAAAAATAAATACAGCGTAAATAATAATATAACAAACTCAAAGGAGTGTGAATAAGCGTGCAGCAAAAGTGCAAGTAAACTAATCAGATTACTAAAATTAAATATAGTCAAAATACCAAAAATTAACTTAAATAAAATATAAACTAAAGCGTAAATGCCTAAAGCAGCGAAAATATATCCCAAAAAATATATATAAACTAGTAAATTAATTTAATAAGATCAAATAACCAATATAAAAGTGATCTAAATATCAAACTAGATCGATTTCGTAACTAGATCAATCTCAAGTAAAGATGGCACAAAAACAGATGTGCAGAGCGTACAAATGATTGTAAAAATCGTACAAAGTACTTACGATTGTCCAGTAGTGTTATAAATAGTATGCGATACCTGAATATCAGATTTAGCATCAACTGTGCGTGTTCTAGATCAAATGCATGCAGTGTAAACTCAATGTCCAGCAGATCATAAAATGCATTTACTGAATCAGCAAGTGGAGAAATGTTATAAGCGATGCTAAAAGCTGCAAGTAAAAGTAAATTAAACACAAATAAGCAGAAAATAAGCTACAATGACCATGTGGTCGCGTTGAGGTTAGACTCAATAAAATAACTTTAAGGCGATGCATAAAGCATATAAACACAAGTTAAGCACTATAATTAAGCGTTTAGACTATAAAGCGAATTAACTAGAGTTACAATAACTCTGAGTTAGCGTAAATGTAATAATTAGAGCACAAGAACTCGTTGTAAAGCGTGGTGAAACAAAGTACACAAGCGTCTCGTTCGAAGGACGAGCTAGAAGTCACTGGCGTTTGACACCTACAGTGTCGTAAAGAGTAATTAAAATCTCAATTACCGGCTGGTCAGTGCGAAGATGAATTGAAGCCAGGGACAAGGCTAAGCGAATTCACTATTCACACACAGATGGCGAGCGAGGTCTAAACACACTAATTTACGTCTCTTAACAATATTATTATTAGCTTACAATAACATTGAGTCAGTTGACAAGCATGTATTTGATGATTTAAAAGCACTAACGAACCTGAACCTCTACGGGAACAGAATTAAATATCTAGATGGCGACACCTTTCGCTACACGACAAATTTGCAATATTTAGAGATGAACGAAAATAATATAGATAGGTCAATTGTGACCCCAGAGCTTTTTTGTTTGAAATTTCTGGAAATAGTTGTGATCTTTATTCGATTAATTTTTTAATGAACTTTCTTGCTTGCTTTATACCCTATTTTTTTTTACTTCGATTGTCTCACTAATTTTAACATAAAAAATATGTCAATGTTGAGAAAAGGCAAAATCAACCAAAACGTGGCAGGTGTAGAACTTGTAGTAGGTCATCAGACAGAAACATTTCGACAAGATGCGATAAATGCATATATTTCATATGTCGAGAACATTCTATAATACAAAAAAAGATGATTTATAATAATTGTAGATAATAATTCTTTGCAGAATTGAATTAATTAATATTTGAGTAAACATATATTTATTTTTTGAAAAACTGATGTTTCTGACATTATAAAAGAATAAAACATTAAAAGACCGGGAGAGAAACTCGGTTTCTATGATACCAAAATCATGACAAAAACAGCCAATTTCATATCCACGGGAGATTTGTGCACTTTCTCTCCCATCGTGAGGAAATATTCGACGAATAGTATTCGACTGGTTTGGCGCCAATTCTTCGTGCGATCTGTAACAACACCCCTCTTAGCCTAGCCACTACTACAATACTATATTATACATATTATCTTAGTATAAGCACAGTATAAGCATGGGCGTAGACTTATTCAAATCTTGTCGGGGGCATGGGGCAATGAAAAAAATATAAATAATTTTGTACTCTTTTCTTAACTTAACAAAAATAAATATTCCACATATGTATTTAATTATAATCATATAAAATATGTAACAAAAATAAACATCAAATTATAATAATTATAAGATATTTTAAATAAGTGCTAGTAAATATTACATAGTTGACATGGCAAATGTATTGGGGCATAATCTATTTGATGATATAAATTCATCGGCAATTTCATCTAAATTTATTGTAGAATACATATCTTTATGAATATGTAAAAGAGCACAACTATTTAATCTCTTTTGTAACATAGAAGTATGTAAATATGTTTTAATTCGCCGGAGTGCCGAAAATGAACGTTCTGCCGTACAGGATTAAACAGGTTATAATAATTTTTAAAAACTGAACCAATTCTGGTAAAAGAATCGTAATCGCTTAGTATATCATACAAAGAGGTCATTGAAGTATTGGCTTGTTAAATGATGTCTAACATTAAAAATACCTTCTCTACTGCCTTTTTTAAAAACTGATCAACTTGTTCCGGTATAATTTTGACTTTTTAGGTTACTAGCCACCATTTCTTCTTTTAGAGAAAGTAATTAATTTCGAGAAATTGCTTATAACAGTATTATTACTAACCACCAAGCCAACATTCCCTTAAATATCGAATATCGCCCAAATGATAGCTTGCACAATTTTTTATCTTTCTTAAAAATATACTAACAGCACAGTTTTCGTGTATTTTTTTAACTTCTTTATTGTCATACCACTTCCTGAAAGCTTCGAATTGTTTTTATATATTTTTCTAGATTTTATCGGTACCATTTCCACTGTGGCTTCTTCAAATTAAATTATCCATAATGAAAAGGCTTTCAAAATAAACACAAATTTTCATTTTGTTTATGATACCAGTGTAACGTACAAAATTAGATTAAATCGTTATCAAAGCCATACGAATATGTATTGTAAACCTTTTAAAATTAATCATTATTTATAATGTAGTGCTGAAACGAGGGCTGGAAGTGCAAAAAATAGTGTATACAGGATGTTCAATTTAAGTGTGCCACCATTGCTATCTCGAGAACTATAAGAGCTAAGAGGTCGGTTAAATCAGTAAACAATTTCTATATTCTAAGACAATTAAAATGAGAGAAACAAGAATTTTTTAGACCAGTGGTTCTCAAAATGCGGGGTGCAACTTTCTTATTTTAAATGGCAACCTACTTTTTTTATTTGCTTATTTGATTCAGTATTTTTTCTGAATTCAATGATATTCACATGTAATGACCAAATAATACAAAATATTTGAGAAAAATGCAAAATTAAAAATAAATCATTTTTATTTAAATATGCCTATACAAAGTTTGCCAATTTCTAATTTTTCTCAAATATTTTGTATATTTGGTCATTACATGTGGATATCGTTGAATTCAGAAAAAAAATACTGAATCGAATAAGCAAATAAAAAAATAGGTTGCCATTTAAAATAAGAAAGTTGCACCCCATATTTTGAGAACCACTAGTTAAAAAAATATTTTTTAAGCTCATTAAAATAGTCTTGTAAAATAAAAATTGTTTACTAATTTAACCAACCTTGTAGCTCTTATAGTTCTCGAGATAGCAATAGTGGCACACTTAAATTGAACATCCTGTATACTATAGGACTGAAGTGCCTTTAATCCCTTAGTATTAAATCGTGCACTTCACCCCCTTGGTATATAAACTACTATAAATTAACTAAAACAATTGACTAAAATAATGGTAACACGGAAAATGTTATCTGTCAACAATCAGTACTACTTGTTATAATTTTTCTTCAGCAAGTTTCAATCTAATATTTTATAAATTACTTAACCTAATTATAAAATTTAATTTATGTTTTTAGGGCCGGTATTACAAACTTTAGACAAACTAGAGAATAAATTTAGTAGTGAAATATACAAAAAATATTTCATCAAAATCATAGTTTAAATCAGTGGTTCCTAACCTTCTTAAAGTAAGGGAACACGTTTTATTTTAAGAAAATTTTGAGGAACCCTAAAATCACTAGTCATAAAAACAAAATACCACTTATTAAAACTTATATCTACCAATCTCGGTGACGTACTGATTATGTCACCAGTCTAGCACACCAGAGGTCGTGGATTCGAATCCCACTGAAGAACATGGTCGTCTATCTAGTTTTAGATTCACAATCATTCTCTCATTAAGCGGCATAGGACCAAATATAGTTAGTCCGCTTACTATCTTCATAAAAAAATATATACAGGGAGTTGAATCGAAGAACGCACCATAGCGTTTTCAATGCTATTTTTGAAATGTTTAAGTTTGGCTTCCCTAACTATTTTACATCAAAAAGTTAAATAGTTTGTTGTCGAAGGAAAATTTCTGCATTTATTGACACTAATATTTATAATTTTTCTCTGCCTAAAATCTAAATATTTACGGAAAGGTTTACTGCTAATTTCCAGAATTTCCTTAAACTCAATAATGCTTAATATAGCTAATACGTCCCTTCCGGGGAACACCGGTTAAGAACCACTGGTTTAAACGATGATTATTAATATATCTGTCATCTTTTGATGCGTTTTTTTTTTTTTGTTTATTCCACTCATAAATTTATTTTCTAGTTTATCTAAGGTTGGAAATACCGGTCGTTAGAAAAAAGTTGATATGCTAGATGTGTATTTTCGGATTATAACAAATATTCGCACAGTTACAGAACTTTATCAACAAGAATATCCACAACATCGACATAGTTTAATTTTGAGGCAGCGTCATGGCATGGCTTACTATTCTTTCTCCGATTTGGGATAATTAAAGAACTGGCCATTATATTTTTTAATCATTTTTAATAATTTGACGTTTTTTTCAAATTTGTAAAAAATATAGTTTGTTCAATTAAAAATTTCAAAGTTGATATTAATTACTAGTAATCCAGAAATGATATCATGAATGTACATCCGCTATCAATTAGCTTGTATATTGTATAAATTTTGTATTTTTTAAGAAAAATCTACTGTTATTAATAGACTAATATTTTGTAATGAACTTTAATTTCTTATGCCGTATGTTAGTGGCGTGGCATACATATTTGTATACAGGCTACTTCATTTTGAGCACAACAGGTAACTTCTGCTTGAATTTATACAGGCTGTTTCCTTTAAAACAATCAGCGTTTTTTGGGCAAACTATTGATTTTTGAAAAAAATGTTATGTACAGAAAATGACCAGAGAAAAGAACCCCATTTAAAAGATATAACAAAATGAAAATTCACCTAGTAGGTCTCAAACGGTAGTATAATTTTTTTTAAATGATAACCTATATAAATTTTTAGTCCATTAGATATAGAATTTTTTTTATTTGAACGGTATAAATATGATATGTGGTTGTACAACAAATCAGAAATAATAGGTTATACCACCATATTTTTTCTTTTTTTTTTCTCCAAGTACCCACATAAAAATATGACCAAATGTGAAAGCCCGATATAAAAATTCCTCCAAATCATTAGTTCACCTAAAAGAGCGCTGATTGTTTTAAAAGAACACAATAATAATAATGAGGAAAATATGTAATTTACCTAAATCGATAACTGATCCCAAATTAGTTTAAGTTTGAGACTAAATGAAATCAATGATAGAGTTTTCATGTTGGTATTCAATCGAGTATACAATTATATAATGTAAGCACAAGATATGACAAAGATGCTCTGAATTTTGATGTTCTGAAGTTGGAAATAAGAAATTTTTCAATTCGAAGCAAGTAAGGTGAAAGTTTAGGTATTAGTTTAGCATAGAGACATACAGAAATTTTTGTTGATAAAATATTATGTATGAGATTTAAGTAAGTTTGATGCATTTTGTCATCAATTGATAACATATTTGCATTAATTCTGAAGGAAGATATATGATTATATTTGCGGACGTTCTAAATGAATCTCAAACAAAAATTTTGAAAAAGTAAAATCCTATTTTTATCAATTTTGAATAGATTGGGTACAGAGGCGGTAGAACAGTAATCGAAAACAGAAGAAACAAAAGTATTTATTAGATACAATATACAATTAATTTCAAGAGATAAAATGTATTTATGTTTATATAATATTTTAAGTTTAATTCTAGCACTCTGCAATATGTTGTTCAAATGAAAACTAAAATTTAATTTTTCGTCAATTAGCACAACACGACATTTTGTAACTTCTTTGCTTTCTTAATAGTTACCATCAAGTAAAACTGGTTAATTGTAATGATGTTTACCAAAATTTATCGATATATTAAGAAACCACCGTTATTATAATATATGGTTCAACACCACTAAACAAACTAACCATGTTAAAACAATAATAAGAATAATTACTGAGATCATAAATAAATTACTAAAAAAGGCTTTATTGAATTATTTTAATCGCCACCTATAATGCGTTTTGAATTTAGATAAATTTTTGGGGCGCTTCGGCGGCTATTTTAGATTACATATTTTTGACGATTGCACAACAAATAGTGTGTACACCTTGTCCGCGAAATCCTTTATCACCCTCGAAATTGTTTCGACAATGTTTCTCTCGTTACGCTAAACAGAGATTTCGTGGCCTTGGTACACAAATAACGATTACTGTACTGAGGTACACAACATTCGTTCCACCGTGTAGTAGGGCACTTGACATATAATTCGTTTAATATTTGATATAAACGTTGGAAGCCAACATTTGAGCCAAACGTTCACCACATCGTGTGGCGCCGGCGTAAGAGAGTCCCACCGAGGGGCCCACACCAAATTTTGACATCATTATAAATTAAAACAAATCGCCCGAGCAGGGACTTGAAGCCTGGACCCTTGGATTAACAGTCCAATGCTCTACCGACTGAGCTACTCGGGCTCGGGCTCGGGCTCGGGCTCTTCATTGATAGTGTGTAGCGAAAGAAGCTGCACATAATAAGGACATGGAATTGAATATATGTCGACAACAGCAGGTCCCACCGAGATTTGAACTCGGATCGCTGGATTCAGAGTCCAGAGTGCTAACCATTACACCATGGAACCGACATGTTCCATTTAAATATTCAAAAAAAGCGATGTGTTCGTTATGGATTCGACTGACTAGACCATACCGGATGATGCCAGTGATAATCAAGAAATGATCACACGACTTAAAACTGATTCGAATTTAGAATGTGCAATCTCAACATAATGGCTGTTTGGTGAAAGTTCAATTATCTTGCAGAGGGTTTAGTGATTCATCTTTTTTCATTCTGATTAAGTTATTAGTTGGCTAGCATGTCGTATAAATCAACTGGATAGTTTGCAAAACATACCAATCAACATTCGGTCCAATTCTCTAATGTAGTTGTTATCGTAGCAGCTTGCTAAGAGTTACAAAACCACATCGAAAAAATATTTGATTAGCTGTCAAAAAACGATTCATTATTGTGAATTAGCGTTCAGTATTTGATGTAAAATAAAATTGTAGATATTGAAGACTATATAAATAACCTTTGACTAAAACATTGAAGGCTAAATTTATATATCAATAATAACAAGATAACATTATTTTAATGAAAATTTAAGCAATTCAGTGTCATAATGATTTATATAAGTCAGCAAGAGCCTCCGTGGCGCAATGGCTAGCGCGTTCGGCTGTTAACCGAAAGGTTGGTGGTTCGAGCCCACCCGGGGGCGATCGCTTTTAGTCATTTAAAATAACCAACAATTTAATATGAATTAAACAAACAAAAAATATCTCATTGCAAGGACTGAAATGTAATAGGATCTCTTCATGAGTGCGTTCTGTTCCATAGTGTTGACCCCGCACCAGTACACGGTGTTCAGAAAATGAGGTTCAATAAATTACGGGTAGGGATTACATGTTAGAACAAGAATACAAGTTTTTATATACATGTATCCGGAAATTTGTAGGAAGTTAATATCGATATCACTCTAGTTTTACTTCCTTGTACAAAGTAAAGCGGGTATTGTAATACGAAAAATTTCGGTTTTGCTCATTTCAACGGAAATATCCATTTTGGCCTTTCCTTAATCCATTTTCACTAGTTTCTATCTGTTTGTATGTACGTATGTATGTATGTATGTATGTAAGTATCTCGCATAACTCAAAAGCGATTACTAGTAGAATTTTCATGTTGAAATTTTGTATTTAGGACTGTTGTAGCACTTTGTTGTACAGCTGGCTTTTTGATTTCAATCGACTGGACTCAAAAAACGCTCAGCCACTTAGTCCTAGTTGTTACGTTTAGCCGACTACTTTATTCGCCTGGGAGCTCGGCAAACCTTCAAACCCCCAGGTCGAGCAGTCATCAGAAACATCATTGGAAGTCACTTGTGGCGAGCCCCTGGTCTTTACATTTCCTGTTAAGAGTTGTGACTTAATTTAAGCGCGATTGCACCTGAAAGTCAAAAAAGTCGTTAAAAATACACATTTAAGTGACTAAAGGAGATGTGATCGGTTGCGTTACGATTTTGGAAAAGTAAAACTTGGAATTTGGTTTAGTTTACTTAGCAGATATTAAATCTGGATTATTTTAACTTCATCGGAGTTTTCCGGAACAAGTCGATCCACATAAATTTTACAAACATAAAGCCGCTCAACACCTACAGGTAAATTTTAATACTTATTGTCATATTCAGCTCAGTTTCAATGTAGTTCAGTATCGTACTAGTACAGTCACAACTGTGTAATGTAAAGTAAAGTAAAGTAAAGTAAAGTACAACCACGTAATTAAGTCATTGTAATTTCTCATTGCAACGGTTTTCGCCAGTCAGTGGCGTACCTGCCCACTCGTGCATTTCCTAATGATGGATTTCTTTTTAAGCTTTTAGTATACTTCCAGTATACTTTTATTGTTATTCCATTGAATCTAATTCAATACGCATCCATTCAGTGGTTTATTATCCACTAACCACTGGGTTGCTCAACTTATTTGATATTGGTTACCTATATTGGGTTTGGTACTGAACCGAGTTCAGCTGAGTATTGTCGACGAAGACGATCCACATCGTGCGTACATATTGGCACGGAGTCCACATCGGGAGAATCAGCTGAGAGACTGGCACAAAATTCCATACCGCCGCCACTGGAGTTGCCGAGCCAAACAGAGGGCAGCGTCAGCCAGCCGCGCGCGCCATTTAAGCCATCTCAAGCTAAGCATACCATCTCTCTCATTTGTATTTACGCTCCCATCTCTCAGGCTGAAACGAGGTTATGTTTATGTTTAGATTTTTTGTTGATGTTATCATTTAGTATTATATGTGTACAATAGTTCAATACTTACCGTTGTTAAGTTGATCACCGGCGTTTTGGTCTTAAGTTACACTGTCGTGGACAGCCTCGCGTTGAGTGTTGTGTCCAGCGTGGTTATCGCGAATCGCTTTATCACTCACACAGCGTGTGCAAACAACGTAAAGGTACCTCTACGGAACTCTGCGACATTACGCTACAGCTCAGTCTAGACAATTGTCTCGTCACTACGTCCGCGATCACCGCTCCCCTCGCGTTTGTATTCAATCATTACCACTCGGTTGAGAATATACACTGGGGATCATACTACTTGGTACGTGCTGTTATTATTTTACGCGGGACAGCTTCACTCTACCTTTTATTAAACTGTATTATCGTGATCGTCAATAAATGTTAATTAGTACATTAGCTCTTGGTCTACTGTTTACGAAACCACCCTCACTCGTAGGTATATTGGCCGACCTTAGGTTGGACTGGCCCAAAAGGCCAATTGGCGCCCAGACACTCGAGAACCTTAGGACATATTCTTTTGCTACAAATTGATATGGGACCCCCCCCACCCCCCTAACAGCACTGCATAGCATTTTAACTAGGTGGTAGCAAATTAAATGCGGAAAATTACGATAAGAGAGTGCGCATTTATCGAAAACACAAAAGTCGAATGTTGGAAAAGTTACAAATATCGAAAATACATTTCTCGAATATACAAATGTCAAAATTCAATTCAGAGTTTATACATTTATCGAAAATACAAATGTCGAATGTTTAAGAGGTTACAAATATCGAATGTTATGTAAGTAAGCTTCGCTTGCACTTTTAATAAACAAACCCTAAACCTACATAACTCACGCTCGACAAACTCGAACCACAGTAATTTTTAATGAAAATTTTCTGTGGGTATTATTCGACATTTGTATATTTGAGATATGTACTTTCGACATTTGTAATAATCCAGCGATGCGACAAATGTATATTCAAGATTTGTAACATTCGACATTTCTAACTTATTATAACATATAAAAGAGTATAATGTGAGTTTTTTTTTTATAAAAAGTAAAAGTGAAAAGTACATTATTTAGAAAAGTGTGTAACACTTTAAATAAGAGTACGTCTTTTCAGCCTATCCATTATGCTAAATACCAAAATTTTAGAAATTCTCTCAGTATTGTAAATACTCAGCCATCAGTTTTCTGCAATGAGACTAATAATGTTGGTAAACTTAAAATTTATCTTTTCTGGTCTAAATATATACATAATATAGTTTAGTTCTTTCTCTTGTTTAAACTTGCTTTTATTTATTTATTTGTTTAATATTATTTATTCATGCTTAATTTACAGCGGTAATGACCTTAGCAGTCGATCCGCTTTATCCTAGTTAAATCCTAATTAAGTATATATATATATATATATATATATATATATATATATATATATATATATATATATATATATATATATATATACTTATAAATGTCCATTAGAGATTATCAGAAAGTTTATGGCGATATTGGCTGTGTTTAGTATTTGTGTTATTTGGGAAGTTTTACAGCTACAGAGCTATCCATTGGTGGTCAAGAGGCTAAGGGCGCTCAGTAATCTGAAAGTCGGGGTTCGCGTCCCGCACGATACGAGTACATCTCGAAATATAAAAATAATTAGAATTCGTAGCTCTACTAAACTGCCACATGTGGGTCTGACTGATTCGGATTCCGGCCCTATACTCCTCGATAGGAGAAAAAGGAACAAAGCGAGTGGTATTCTGTGAACTTCCTAGTAAAGTTATGTCTTATTTTTCTGGGGGATGTATTTTGCCGCATACATGACAAAAATCCAATACTATTGCAAATTTTGATTTATTACTCTCTCATATCCAAATGAACTATGTATACCTTTTAATATAAGTTACAGATGACATTGATGACATGATATGTAACGAGCAGAAAGGAGGGGATCCTCACGTCTCAATCCACTTTGTTCAAAAACTTTATTTGGTCATTCTCAAGCATAACCACCGAGACTACAAAAAATAATACAAAACAAAAAAAATACATTAAAATTACCTAACACCACCTCCATGAACAACCAATTTCACAGGGAAAAGACCTGTTAAAACTGGAAACGGGCCAAGTGACGGAAAAAATCACGTGTAAACTTGCCAAAATAAAAGTAAATCTGTTGATGACTGCAAAGTCGAAACAATCGTAATATTAATAGAGAATAGACTATTATTTTTGTGAACAAACTAAGTGTGTTTTTATTCTAACTGATTATAATAAAAATGTTCCATCAAGAGCCGACTCTCTTAATATCTACAAGTGTATTATTTTTCAAATTGATCTGATCATTGAGACAAAGTTTTTCGTTGTCACGTAAAGACTTTAATTTCTAGGTATTCGTGGAAGTTCAGAACTCTACCATGGTGTTTTGTGACCAGTATCGAGTAGGTACGTGTTCGATAAAACTGAATGAACCATTATTAAATTTAAGCCTTTAAATTCCAGATGTGGGTACATTGTGGACCCCACCGATTGTTTTCTTTGTTGCAATATGTAACTTTTGCAGTTTTGATTTTTTTATTTATGTCAGTTAACATATTGAGCTTATGTACAAGTTGATACAATTAGTTGAAAACAATTGGTAATATTATTATTCAAGACAAAAGATCATAGTGTTCTCCTATTTTTGTAATTAGAGTTACACAATATTTTATGTTTATAATTTTTATAAATAAGTAAAAAATAAGCGGTAAAATTTAGAACAGGATTCATGCTGATGCGGAGCTACAAAAATTATGTGATAATTTCGGTGAAGCAAGTGATCTGAGTGATCATAATGATTATGCGTAAACGAAAAATAATCAAAATTGGTAGAATAGCGAGTAGAGTGTACCCTACTCGCTACTCTACTCTCCTGATTACTATACCCGTGTAACGCAGGCTTAAGTTAACATTCTACGTGTATAATTCAAATATACAACATTAAGCTAATGCCTAGAACCACAATCCTAAAAGATTAGGCCGCAGATAAGAAATATAGGCGACCAATTCAGTATTTGCAATATTTATTAACACGAATAAATATTTTACCCACAGTGTTCCACTGGTAGACCAACAGGTTTTCAAATCTTATTACCAGGGTTGTATTTAAAATTTTAATCCTTTAATCTTTTAATATTAGATTTCTTGGGGAAATTAATCATTCTTTTATAGCTAGTTTTAGGATTTGAAAAGCGGAAATGATAGAATTTTTGATACACAAAAATATACCCATACTAGAAAAGGCAACAAATAATATCTTGCTAAAAATATAAAAGAACAAAATTTTAATAATTCATGTTATAGACCACATGGCACAAGAGACTGGACACAAAATATTACGTTTATCACCTTAATATTTCATATTCAATCCTATTGAGCTAATTTGTAGCGAATTAAAAATAATATTACAAAAAAATGCTTTTCTGCAAAGAAATTCAAGTGTCGTTGAAATATAAGACAAGAAATTGAAAATATTGGACAGCGACAATGGAATAACTTTATAGACGTAGAATAGTATATTGAACAACTAGTGTTACAATGACCTTTTTTGTAATACGAGTATAGTTTGCGTAAACGAGCAGCAGGCGAGTTACGCAAAATACGAGTATTACAATTATCCATTGTAACACAAGTTGTTCATACTACTTTTCCTATTTCACGTTCAAAAATTCAAAAAAATAAAATAAAATAAAATTGTACGACACGTTTATTATATCACTGGTCACATAGGGGCTTTGCCCGCGGGGCCTATCGGGTCCCAGGCCGCAACCCCGACTCAGGGACTCCGATTCAATAATTTTACGTGAGCAATGACAGTCCCAAGTTTGACAGACTGTCAATTTTACAAATAATAAATTCCCCAAAAACATTTGCACAAAATTCAATTTTGTAGCATTGTTTTTGAGAAAAACAGTGTCACAAAATTGACTTTGTGTACGTGAAATAGGAAAATTAAATTTGTATCACTGTACAAAGACGTGCAATTATTAATGATAACTTTCAGTGATTCAGATATGTCCGATATTAATCCTAAGGGCGAGGACGTGGACGAGGACGAGTACATTATGTCTGAATAAATATATATTTTCTTAATGAAATATGGTTATAGGTGCCTTGGGAAAATCACCACTATAAACAAAAGTTAACGGTCCGCAATTAGTACCAGCTGGGTGGTCATGGAAACCTGATCATGCACCAATTTACTAAAAACATAGTTCACATATTGAATACAGCAAATTTTATTACTATTTCTCTCTCAATCGATTTTTTTCATGATTGCTATACTTCGTATAAGAAAATAAAAATATATTGATATACCTACATGTATATGATTCATTCTTAAAATGTCGTAATTATAGAAGAATATGTGATACAGATGATGTATTCTCTCATAAATATGAAATTACGTGTGGGGCAAACAAAACTTTGTTTACTTTTAAAATTGACTTTATACACACAATAATAATTAACAAACAAAAGAATAACTAATCTACTGTCACAAATTAACTTCATTTATATCGTAAATATTTTATTTTTATATTTTCAGACTCGTAAACAAAACAGGTTTAGTATAAGGAAGTAGGTATAGGAAGAAAAATAATGCCATAAAACGTAATATTATAAATAGCTTACTTAAGGATGTTGAGGCGTCAGGCGATATTCATGAAGTAAATCTAAAAATAATTTTTTCAATAGATTATTTCATTACAAACTTTTTGTGAAAAATCCAAGGCAATCAGTAAATTTATTAAGTTATAAATATAATAAAACTGTTACATGTCAACTAAACATGCAAATGGAACATTTTGTTTTATTACAAATGAACAAATATTGTCAGCAATACAGAATTAACTATATTAAGCATTGATATTTCACGATTATTTTCAAGTTTTTTCAATTCGGTTAAAGAACTTTTAATTAAAGAAAAAACATAAAAATTACCACTGGAGTTATTAGGGAAGATAGTAGCACTACTAAACTATGCATTGTTTTTGATGCGTCGGCGCCAGTATCGTCAGGTTACTCTTTTAATAATTTGCGATGCTTCAGGAAATAATTGTTCGTTCTCATTTGCTATTTGTACTATGCTGCGAATTGCCAAAAATGGAGCCGCAGTTGTACCATAAGTAATAGTGTTTAAATTGAAAATATTTATAGGTTCAACGGATTATTTCTCCACAATATTCTTTGCAAAGATCGTTCATCTTTTTTAATCATTACTTACCGATATATTTGTTCAATATCGGCTGCAACTACTATTACATACTTGCAAAAAAAAAACAATATCGAAAAAATGTCGTTCTGAATAGTAGGGCCTGATAATTGCAAATTATTTAAAGAGTAACCTGACGATGTTGGCGCCGACGCATCAAAAACAACGCGTAGTTTAGTAGTGCTACTGTCTTCCCTAATAACTCCATAATGTGCCATATAGTACACGTGATTCGCATTGTTGTTTGGATTTACGAGACTCATGTGCCCGAGTTCTATATATTCATGCATGAAAGCAACATACCTTTCTTTAAATTTGGAATTATTTTGAAATTTTCTTTCTAATGTAAAAAAACGCCTTTTTGCTTGTTCAGAGGAATCGCCGAATAATCAGTAACTGGCCATGTCACGACCCATCCAAATTGTGTGTTTTGTAATACAGGTTTACCTTTACCTAAATACTTTTTTCCTTCACATATTTAATTCCAAAATATATCTGCTCCTAATAATATGTCGATTTTACCTGGTTTGAAAAACGAAGGATACGCTAATTGTAAATTTTTTGAAATATTTAAATGATTAATATTTACTTTAGTATTTGGTAAATTATTAGATATATTTGGAACAAGTAACTTGACGGTTGTATTAAATTGATTTAAAAAGGATTCAATCCGCGTCTCACATTTGTATCTAATTTGTATTACTAATTCCGGAAACTGCTAGGCTGAAATCTAGTTTCGATAATTTCAATCTTGAACATACATCATCCGTGATGAAAGTACTTTGAGACACGGAATCGAATAGAGCTCTTGCAGTCCAGACTTTATTATTTTTATCTCTTACTTTTAACAGTACTGTGGATAATAAAATTATTTGATAATTACAATTAAGTTATAGGATGATACAACATTTGTTTCTTCACCTGTATTATTTAAAATATTTTCATTAACTCTTTTGTTTTCAGTGTGCAACAATGAATGATGCTTTTTTTACAAGTTTTATATAGTTTTGATCTACAAACTTTACTAAAATGACCCTTTTTTAAACAATTCAAGCATAATTTCAACTCTTTTACTCGCGATTCATAAATTCTGGACAACATGAAACGTAATGTTCCTTTTTACAATTAACACAATCCGGATTATTGACAAAGTATGATTTCATACTATTGGGAAACTGCCGATTGAATCGTTTATCAAAATTTTTACTTTCTAATGTCTCAACTAAATCCGCTTTGGATTTTAAGAACGTTTTTAAATCAGTTAATGTTGGCACATCGTTATCAATTTTATTTTGCTCCCATTCACTTATTGTATTATTATCTAATTTCATTATAATCATGTGTACCATCAATGTATCCCAATATTGTACTGGCTGACCTAATTATTCTAAGGCTTTCAAATTCTTTGATACATCATCAATTAATTTACGGATTTTAATTGAGGATTCTTTATGAATGAATTCTAAATTAAACAAAGCTTTTAGGTGATTATGAATTAACAGTTTAGTATTATCAAACCTTTGTTTCAGCGTGTCCCATGCAATAATATAATTTTTTGCCGAAAATTCAATTGATTTAATTACCTCCGCTGGTGGTGAAGGTATAGGTAACATACGTGTGAGTTAAGTAAAGTAAAGTTAAAAATTTTCTGGTAAAATCCTTCAAAAATTTGTTAAAATAGACCGTTTAACAACTATAAGAAGAAAAGAAAGGAGAGTAAATATAAAACAACAAACAACATCAAGGATATCACCTTCTCAGACAAAGAACTTAATGCAGACTTAGACGAAATATTTGAGAAAAGAAATAACGCAATGCAGAAAAAAGAAATTATAATAAGTACAGATAACATATACAGAAACGACTGGTGGGACAAAAGTTGTAAAACGAAGAAAATAATAGTAGGAAACAAACGAAAGCTTTGGAGCAATAATGAAATAAATGAAGAGGAATTTAAGAAAGAACTAAAAGAATACAAAGAACTGTGTTATAAAAGGAAGGAAGAAAAAAAGAAAGAAACAGAAGATTAATTAAAAAACATAAAAACATAAAATGAAGCGGAAATTCATAAGCAAAGAGAGACACCAAAAAACATTACTTCAAACAAGTTCACTGTCACGAGTGGAAAGAGTATTTCTGCAAATTACTAGATGGAAAAGACAAGAAAATTAACGAACAATGCACAGATCAACTACAAACATTTAATAATTTTATAACTACAGATGACATAAACAGACAGATTAAAAAACTTGAAAAGAAAAAAGCGACTGGAGAAGATCACGTACCGAACGAAGCGTGGATTTATGGAAATGAAAAGATAACAGAAAGAATAAAGAAAATTATAAATAAAGTATGGACAACCGCAAAGTTCCCAACACGCTGGAAAAAAGGAATTATATATCCTATATTTTAAAAAGCGGACGAAGATAAAATCGAAAATTATAGAGGTATAACTTTATTAGACACGGCTTTTAAGATATATGCGATGTTATTACAAAAAAAACTAGAAGAAATTCTGGCAAAAAAATTGATACCTGAAAACCAAGCAGGATTCCAAAAAGGAAGAAGAACAATAGATAATATTTATATTCTAAATCAGTTAATTGAAAACGAACTACTAAAAGAAAGAAGAAAACTATTTACATTCTTTGTTGATTTAAAAGCAGCGTTCGATAATGTAGATCGTAAGCAATTATATCAAGTTTTAAGGAAAATTAACATAGATAAGCAGTTGCTAACAAATATAGAAAGTATGTATAGGGAAACAATCTCCATCGTTAAAGTGAACAATGAAAACTCGGAAGAATTCTGGACAGATAAAGGGTTACGTTAAGGCTGCCCTTTAAGCCCCACGCTGTTTGCTTTGTATATAGCAGATATGGAGGAATATTTAAGTAAGGAACAAACAGGGGGTATAGTCATAGGGAAGAAGATAATCTGGTCACTGGCATATGCTGATGACGTAGCAGTGGTAGCAAAAGATGCAGAAGGAATGAAAGCAATGTTCAGACGACCACAACAATATTTAAAAAGGAAAAAACTAACTCTCAATGTAGAGAAGTCAAAAGTAATGAAATTCAATAAAGGAGGAGGAAGAGAGACAAAAGAAGTATTTAAATGGGACGGACAACAAATAGAAGAAGTAAAAGAATTTACATATCTAGGGTTCACATTCCAAAGAAATAATTATAACAATAAACATCTGGAGAGAATAAAGAAAAAGGCATTAATAGCGACAAAACAAGTATGGAGTATCGGAGAAAGAAAATTTAAAAAGAATATTAGAGTAAGGTAGATGATGTTCGAAAGTATAGCCAAAAGTATTCTGATGTATGGCGCGGAGATATACGGATGGGAAGAGAAACAAATAATCGAAGACATTCAAATCAGATACATAAAATTGATATTAGGGTTAGATAAATGTACTCCTAGCTACATAGCACTGGAAGAAATGAAAATAGATATGTAGTATTTAGGTGTGGATAATGCACGCTTAATAGATATAATGAAATTTTATTCTATCTCAAATAATCTGTTATTTATAACATCGATGAACAACAAAATCATAACATGACGTTGCAAGTATTTCTTCACATTGGTCAGTGTTACCAACTCCTTGGTATTACATTTTACAGTATTGCAATATAAAAACATCACAGTCTCCCACACTTATATGGGGAAGACATAATATAACAATGTCTTAAACAAATTAGTACATACTAATATACATAACATTACATAATAAATTTAGTAACATAAGAATTTACAAATTTAAACGTTCTACAGGTTTTCTACTCCTACTACTACGTCTAATCTCAGATACAATAGTAATATTTTTTGTATCATCCGTTTCTGCCTCTGTATTGGACAAAACATTAGTTAATTTTTCACAATCTACGTTTGTATTTTCGTTTCTCCCCTCGCACTCTGATAAGGTTAAGTTACCCGATCTTTCTTTCGGTATTCTCTTGTCAGAAAACAGCTGTTCGGTATGTCGTTTTACAACTGTATTTCCTACCCGAACTGAATATGTTACTGGGGATAATTTCCTTTCAATGGATCCGGAAAGATATTTATTTCCCTGACCATAATTACGAACTAGTACACCTTCTTTATCCGAAAATTCAATATCACGTTTACCTTTGTGGTTATCAATAGTTGATTGTAATTTTTTCCTAAAATAAATTTTAAGTTCTTCTGTTACCTCCGATTCGTTATTTGGCCAGTTATCCAAATAAACTCTTAAGAATAATTCGTTTAAGATTTTATCGGCTTTAACATATTTGGTCAAATTAATTTGTGACAGGCAATTAACATCTTTAAACACTGCGTTTATATAGAAATTGTCACTAGCCTCGTGATTAATAGAATCGTTTAATTTAAGTGGTAACCTAGAAAGAGCGTCTACATTTTCAATTTTTGACCCTTTAATATGTTCTAGTTTAAAATCATAAGCAGCTCAAAATACCGCATATCTTTGTAGGCGTTGCGCGGACATGACAGGAAACCCTTTCTATTCATTGAAAATAAGACTTAGCGCCTTGTTATCGGTTCTAAGAGTGAATTTACGGCCATATACATATTGATGGAAATATTTAACCGCAAAAACAATTGCCAGAGCTTCTCTGTCAATTTGGGAATAATTTTTTTCCGCAACCGTTAATGAACGCGAAGCAAATCCTACTGGATGCTCTTTTCCATTTGGAAGAATATGTGATAATATACCAGAAATTCCGACAGGGCTGGCATCGCAAGTCAAAATTAATGGATATTCCGGATTGTAATGCGTTAATATTTTATTCGAAAGAATTATTTCTTTGATTTTGTCAAATGCTGTTTGCTGAGCACTTTTCCATTGCCATTTAACGTTTTTAGATAATAATCTATATAAAGGACTAGCGATCGTAGCCATATCTGATACAAATTTAGTATAATAAGTCACCATGCCTAAGTACGCCTTTAATTCCGTTACATTTGTCGGAATCAGTACATTTTTAATAGTGATTATTTTATCATCAGGAACTCTAAGACCATCTTTGGTTAATTCATAACCTAAAAACTGAATTCTGTTAGTAAAGAATTTACATTTCTCAGTTTTAACAGTTAACCCGGCGGATTTTAATCTAACTAAGACTTTATATAATCTCTTTGCTAATTCTACATCATCTTTCCCAGTAATCAAAATGTCATCAAAGAAAGATACAGTACCTTCTAAATTGATTAATAAATTATGAATGACTCTTGAAAAAATTCTCGGACAAGACTATATTCCATATGGTAAACGATTCATAACAAAAAGTCCCATATGAGTTGAAATGGTTGTTAATCCTTTTGATTCTTCATCTAACGGAAGTTGTAAATATGCTTTAGACAAATCTAATTTACAAAATTTTGTACCGTCTTTAAGCGAAGCTAAAATATCATTTATCTTGGGAATCGAAAATTTGTCTACTTCCAGATGTGGGTTTATTGTTACCTTATAGTCCCCGCAAAGACGTATGGTCCCATTAGCTTTAACTACCGGAACTATTGGCGTACCCCACTCAGATGATTCTACTGGAGAAACTAACCCATCTTTTTGAAGTCTTATTAATTCTTGAGTTACTTTTTCTTTAATTGCAGAAGGTATTGCTCTAGGCTTATGAAATACAGGCTTACCCAGAATCTGATTGGAAAGGTATAGCATTTCCATTTACATATAAGTTTGTTTCAAATGGCTTAATATAATTTATATTATCAGTTTGTAACATATATAAGGAATCTATGTTATCTGTTTGTGATTCAGATTCTAGTTCCCTAATATTATGGAATTTTTAACTTTACGTGAAGAATTGTTGCCTTTCGACGTGCAAACAGGTGAAATATGACCTACTGTCACACAGTTATTGCACTTTTTGTCCTTAAAAAAACACTCATCTTTGGTATGGTTCTTCCGGCCGCAGCGTGGACATGTTGTCTTCTTCTGCTCCATATTATTCGCCTTCTTCTTGTTTGGATTTTGAAATATCTTCTTTGGACGGCTATCCGCATATTTCAAGGATGAGGAAGATTGATCCACATTGAAAACTTCCTTGGCTGCCATCTCTAATGTCAAAGCAAGTTCAACACAATTTTTGTATTTTAAGTCTTTTACCGCTAATAGTCGTTCTCGAATAGATTTTTCACGCATGCCCCATAGAATTTGGTCTCATAATGCGTCTTCCAAATCGGCGAATTCGCAATGTTGAGAGAGACGTCTTAATTCTGCCACATATTGTGATATTGACTCATCTGCAGCTTGCTTGCGATCTTTAAATTTGAACCGCTCTGTTCTTTTATTAGGTTTAGGGTTCAAATAGTCTGTCAAATTTTTTTTCAATTCATCAAACGTTTTTGTGACTGGATCCACTGGTGTGCAAAGATTTTTTAATAATTCATATCCCTCATTTACAAGTAGGGTTATGAACAGAAGTAATTTCTTTTCTGCATTTACAGAATTTAACTTTATATAGGCTTCAAAACGTTGCAACCATGATTGAAAATTATCATTTTTCAGGTTGAATTCGGAAATATGACCCATTGTCGCCATTTTGCAGAACTTTTCCGAATGTTGTGTTGAATTCACTATAATTTTTCACTTTTTAAATCTTCGTCGCCATTTTTGTAGTATTTAGGTGTGAATAATGCACGCTTAATAGATATAATGAAATTTTATTCTATCTCAAATAATCTGTTATTTATAACATCGATGAACAACAAAATCATAACATGACGTTGCAAGTATTTCTTCACATTGGTCAGTGTTACCAACTCCTTGGTATTACATTTTACAGTATTGCAATATAAAAACATCACAGATAAATTAAGAATAGAAACAGGAAGGAGAGCCGTAAAGTATGAGGAAAGAGTGAGAGTTTCGGAAAACACATTACTACAGGAATGCTGGAAATCAATAAAACGTTCAAATGAAGAAAAATCCAAACTCACGAAATGGGGAATAACTAGAAAAGCATATTATGAAAGAAATGGATTGTCAGTCTTAGAAATAGAGAGAAAGAGACAAAATGAAGAAACTGTAATAGAAACATTGACAAACAGAGACAGAGACATACAATAACAAGAACAGTTAACAAAATTCAAGAAACCAAATATAACCCACGATACAAGAATTTACAGACTTTACAGATTCCAAGATATTTATTAAAAGTCATAAATGTCACTACAATAGTTCGATTTAGATGCGGCAATGAGGAAAGAAGTAACATGTACTGGTTGTCAGCAGAAGAAAAGAGATGTAGATTATGTGGCAGAGAAGAGGAATCTTTGGAACACTTAAGACTTTATTGTAGAGAGACGGAAAGAGAAAGAAGAGATGAAATTTACTTACTAAATGACCTAGGAACAGGAAAAGACTGGTTGGAAAAAATTTTAGAAAGAAGAAAACGTATAATATAGTTTGTTTTTTTTTTTTAGTAAACTTATATAATGTAATCACCATAGAAATAAGATGTAAAAATTTGTATAGATTCTAGGCCGAAAGGCATGAATAAATAAATTAACTAACTAACTAACTAAGTAGAGTTTGTCACGCAGCCAACATAATTCACGACATCGGCTTCATTCGTGGTCGCTCGTATAAAAACGAAGTAGGCGTTATTTCATTTGATTTTCACTTACTGTGTGATTCATTTCTGTGCAGACATTTTGTGCAACAAGTTGTGTTAGTGGTTTTTACAGGGAACGACGTCAACATTAGAAAATTCGGAAACAGAATATTCTTTTCCAGGATACTCATTGGCCGAATCATTCAATTCTCGAATATTCAAAACACTGGCAGAATCGCGCAACGCCCGAAAACGCATCCGCCGAATAATGCAATTCCTGAAAACATAAGCGAGAAACATTTTTGGATACCTGCCACTAGATGTAACTATGAAAGTTTGTTAAAGTATTATTTACTGGATATTAACGTTCGCATTGCCAATAGGCAGGGATCCAAAAATGGCCCCGCTTATGTTTTCGGGAATTGCATGATTCGGCGGATGCGTTTTCGGGCGTTGCACGATTTAGCGTCTGTGTATTTCGTGTGTTGAGCTTTCGGTTTTTGAATATTCATGAATTGAATGATTCGGCAAATGAGTATTCTGGCAAAGAATTATCTGTTTTTTAATTTTCGGGTGTTAGTGACGTTCCCCAATTGGAACAGTACGCTCCAGTGATCAGTAAATGCAAATATGTGGAAACAATTATTATATTTTTAATACAGGGTGCGGCAGCATAACTTCCTTCTTTGAAAAGCGCGCCATTCAAGATGAGAATGCACCCATCCCACTGTATCGCATGCAGTAGTGCTGCCATCTCTTACAAAATTTGTGAACTATTGTTGTGATTACAGGGCAACAATACTTTCAAACTGCAATGATTTTTCTTAATTTAGAAACCTATACTTCTATATTAAAATAATAGATGGCAGCACAAAGATTGAAATTGGAGAGAATTAAAATTATGAATTTCGTTTTATTAAATGACAATATTAATTTTATACTATTATATTGAATATTATAAAGTAAATAAAACACAAGTCATTACTGTTATAATTTCTTTATTATCTCCGTGGAAAAATACATGTTAATATATTTCGTTTATTATTACAAAAAATTAATTTATGTTATTTATAAGATAACAAGTCTTCTAGTAAAAAAAAACATATAATGTAAAATAAAAACTATGAAATTGATGTTGCTGGCAGCAGACGTCGGTCCAGAGCGCTCTGGTGAAATTGTCTACGATGATGCGGGGACCGGAGAGATTGGTCAGAATATCAGCAGCTCCACGATGATGATGCAGCCGCAGAAGATGTTTCCGCATTCATGGAGGTCCTACATAAACATACAAATCACGTATTAATATATTTGTATTACTGTAATAGATATTTGTACAATAAGTAAGGAAAAGTAATATTTTTCCGTATTAGGTGTGAAATTTGTAATCGATTAAAAACACACCGTATACGGAAATTAATACTTTTCCTATGTGTTGTTCACAAGATATTTTATACTACCGTTTTAAAATAGCTATTTTAAAATTTTGAATTTGATATTTTTTGTTTTCTGTCATTTTGACGTTTTGAAAATACTTGGGAATCGTAGATAGCATGTATTATTTCTTGGATACTGATTTTGTTTATTTGTAAATAAGAACGCTTTGTTGTGTAATTGTCAGTGAAGAAAAAATTAATATAATTAATTAAAAATGTCTGATAAAGATCTATCTGAATCTTCGGATGTAGAAGAATCAGAAGCGTTAGCATTTCAATCATTGCTACCCATAAAATCTAAAGAAAAATATGAAAATACTTACCAACAATTCAAAAATTGGTATAATGAAAAAAGAGTAAAGGTGATCAATGAAGAAATTTTGCTAGCATATTTTGAACAAAAAATCCAGGCTCCTCAAAATTTTACATTCTGTATTTATTCAATGTTGAGAGCGACATTATCAATGAAAGATAATACTTATATAAAAAAAGTATATTAGTTTAATAGCTTTCTTTAAAAGAAAATCGACAGGACATCAAGACAAGAAATCCAGTGTCCTAACGAAATTAGAAATTATTGATGAAGCAGATGATATAACTTACTTGATGATGAAGGTAATTCAATTTAAAATTTTACATATTCTTCAATAATAATTAATTATTTCCTTCATTATTTTAGGTGGTGTTGATTGTTGGTATCATGGGATCATTTATACTGATTGAGATTCCCAACACATAAAGCAACGTACGAAGAGAATTTACTATTTCAAGTGGAAATATGAAAGATTTGAATCTCGTTGAAATATTTAGAAAACATGCCGCTTTGCGCCCATCATCAATTGAAAATACAAGAGGTTTTTTCTTGGTTATCGAAGCGGAAAATGTACTAAACAATCTTTGGGTATAAATACCGTTGCAGGCGTACAAAAAAAAATTGCTGAATTTTTATAATTGTCGAATCCTTTGAGCTACACCGGGCATTGCTTCAGGAGGTCATTTCTTGTTTCTGAAAAGTATTAAATTATTATTAAATCTTGACAAGGCAACAGTGTGATCGTAGAAAAAGTATAGTGTGCAACTCGTGCACAGATTCGTGTGATTTCAGTACTCGACTTCGTCTCGTGCTAAAACTCTCACAACTCGCGTGAAATAGATAACTTTCTGCATTTGTACACAATATACTATTTCCATAGAGTAATATTGGTTAATTCAATACCAGTGTATGTGAGTGGTGATGGAAAGATAACCGAACACAGTAATGTTAGTAGTTTACTGATACATGAGTGAATTGTAGCTAAATTGATCTATTTAGTTTTAAACTGAAGTTTTAACTGATTTTATTGACTTTACTTAAGTGTAGACTGGTGTGAAAGTGAAACTGATTACTCTGTAGCGAAGTAAAATTTCGTACCCCTTCGATCCAGCCAGCAGCTTCTCAAATGTAATCGACAAGGTAGAAGAAAAGTCGCAATAATGAACGGATATGTTAAGTTGCTACGGACATTGCGGAAAGAAATTCCACTACAAATGTGTTAAAATAAATAAAAACGCACTTGATACTCTGAATGCTTACAATCAAATTAAATATGTATGTAAATTGCGAAACGGATAATATGCAAGTTCTAATTGACAAAGTTAATGTCATGATGGAATTTCTATATAAATTAGACATGAAATCCCAAGTACATGAAGTAAAAATTTATGATGTTAGCAGTAATTTCATGCAATTTAAAGAAACTGCAGTTAATAAAATAGAATCTATGAATACTGAAAGTTCAAGTGATAAAAATATTGAAGAGGATGTTTTGGACATGTCGAGGATCAACCAGCGTCTAGTACTCGAAGAATAGCACTACAACATCCAGTATCACATATGACAATTTGGAGGACATTAAAAGTGCAACAGTTACATCATTTACTCACTTGTAAACACCATTTACTCAAGCCCTCTATTTATTGCCTTGAATCGTTGCAAGTACTAATTGGCAGCTGCATTGTAAAAATTAGACCAGTTAGCAAACAAGGTAAAATCATTTAAAATAATTTTTGACAGAACAGTTGAGCGTAATTACCGATTACTAGAATACCAGACCGACATCTCCTAAGTTATAAAAAATAACCGATAGTGCTGTTTTTTGCGGAACGGAGGAAAGCTGATGCGAGATAAGGATAACAATAGGAGGATAGATATACATGTATTTCGACTTACTTGATTATTACATTACAATATTATTTGTCTTATTTTAGGTTTACATTTACAAACATTATTTAGATGTAAAAATGATACAATATATGAGACGTGATCTAATAAATAAAGCTTGTATTTGAGGTCATCAGTTGGTGAGCCGTAAAAGTCAGGTTCAATCTTAAAAAGAAAAGGAATTTTAATATTTATAAAAAATGACCCACAGAAAAATCTAGTGGGTAGTCTGCTGTGAACTGTAGATCTTGCATAATTATGTGTTAATGTTTTCCAATATTCCATATGTACAAAATGGCACACAACAGAATAATAAAATATAGGATGTTCCATTTGAAAATGGCGAGTTATAATCATTTGAAGTGGAGTAAGTTTGATTCGCTTTATTGAACACCCTGTATAATTACATTTAAAAGAAAGTATGCCAAAACATAGAGCATAGTTACAGTTGCCCAGAAAAAAAAATTCTTAAATTTTACTATTAAAATAACTTCAGTACGCCTTCACAAAGCAATGCGTGTATTCGGCCTTTTTTAGAGAAAAAACGAAAAAACTTGACAACGCCGCGGAAAACTAAAACAAAATTCATATGTCCGTATAGGTGAATAAAATACAATTCAAAATATGTAAAAATATATAGGCTGTTCCATTTAAAAAAAGACAAACAATTCTCGCCAAGCCGTTACGTAACACCCTGTATAAGTGAAAATAATTTTACGTTATGCTCCTTTAGTAGTCGAATAAATTTTGTTAATAAATTTATGCCGTATTTCTAACGACAAGGGAGATATCGAAGACGGGCATTTCGATGACTCACCCTGTATATATATATATTAAACATTGTATATTAATAACTCTATTTTACTTTATCTTACAAATTATCCATTTGACTTCAAATTATACTTCCCTGAAACAATTGTTTTATATCACCTTCCACCGTGAATATCTCCGAACTGTTTTAACCATAGTATATATGTTTATTAAATCAATTTAAACAGAATTAAGTCAATATTCATTTGAATATATTTTCGCGAAAAGTTTTTTTAAATTCTTTAATTTTTTTAAACACATTGTAAATATCCTGGATCAAGAATGTTTACAACAAATTTCCTTATATATTTAAATTACGAAGTCACCATCCGTGTATCCCGTCTAATCAAAGTTTTTTACAACGATATTTTTGAGAGCCACCAAGAGTCGAAAGGCTCAAATTAATGCTGAAATTTTATTTACACTGTTAAGCTAATAATTTTCGGTATCGTTAGGTATATTTATTTTTTATTGTAGCTCATAAGATTAGTTTCGTTAATTTTTTAAATAATATATGCACTATTAAAAAACATTAATATTTAATAAATGTTCTATATTCGTAGTTATATCAATTAAATCATTTAAAAACTGTGACCTAAGATTTGGAAAAAAACAAAATATAAAAATTTAGGGCATATTGGGCTAGCTTTATTACATAATGAATTTGGATTACAACATAAAAAATTATACAAAAAATTTTCTTAAAAATGGACCAAGATTTCTTTAATTTGTTCCTTAGTAAAATCGATCATAATGTTACGCGGAGTTGACCGTTGGACCGTTGTGCGAGCTGTAGAATGTACATGCTCTTTTGGCGGCAGACCATATGGGCGAGAGCCCAATCGATACACCGTCGAGCGAGACTGGTTCTTGGGCAGCTGGAGCGTAGAGCGCGAAGAGTACTCATGTTTAGTTTTCTATAACTTGCACATCAAATGTAAAAATAACATGAACCAATTACGTCATAATGAATTTGTAGTACGGCAAGTTTTTCTTCCGTTATTTCAAAATTGTTTATCGATTTACTACTTGCAAACATATCCAATTGTATGTTTGATAATTAAGAATGTCTATTATTTATAATAATTAAAAGAAGTCACATTGAATTCGTAGCGAACTAGCTCAGTGTTGCGATATGTACCAATTTGTTTATCGATTTACTACTTGCTAACGTATCCAATTATTATAAAATTATAAAAATAATTTTAAAATATACATACAATTGTGTGTTTGATAATTAAGAATGTCTATTATTTATAATAATTAAAAGAAGTCACATTGAATTCGTAGCGAACTAGCTCAGTGTTGCGATATGTACCAATTTGTTTATCGATTTACTACTTGCTAACGTATCCAATTATTATAAAATTATAAAAAAATTTTAAAATATACATACAATTGTGTGTTTGATAATTAAGAATGTCTATTATTTATAATAATTAAAAGAAGTCACATTGAATTCGTAGCGAACTAGCTCAGTGTTGCGATATGTACCAATTTGTTTATCGATTTACTACTTGCTAACGTATCCAATTATTATAAAATTATAAAAATAATTTTAAAATATACATACAATTGTGTGTTTGATAATTAAGAATGTCTATTATTTATAATAATTAAAAGAAGTCACATTGAATTCGTAGCGAACTAGCTCAGTGTTGCGATATGTACCAATTTGTTTATCGATTTACTACTTGCTAACGTATCCAATTATTATAAAATTATAAAAATAATTTTAAAATATACATACAATTGTGTGTTTGATAATTAAGAATGTCTATTATTTATAATAATTAAAAGAAGACACATTGAATTCGTAGCGAACTAGCTCAGTGTTGCGATATGTACCAATTTGTTTATCGATTTACTACTTGCTAACGTATCCAATTATTATAAAATTATAAAAATAATTTTAAAATATACATACAATTGTGTGTTTGATAATTAAGAATGTCTATTATTTATAATAATTAAAAGAAGTCACATTTAATTCGTAGCGAACTAGCTCAGTGTTGCGATATGTACCAATTTGTTTATCGATTTACTTCTTGCTAACGTATCCAATTATTATAAAATTATAAAAATAATTTTAAAATATACATACAATTGTGTGTTTGATAATTAAGAATGTCTATTATTTATAATAATTAAAAGAAGACACATTGAATTCGTAGCGAACTAGCTCAGTGTTGCGATATGTACCAATTTGTTTATCGATTTACTACTTGCTAACGTATCCAATTATTATAAAATTATAAAAATAATTTTAAAATATACATACAATTGTGTGTTTGATAATTAAGAATGTCTATTATTTATAATAATTAAAAGAAGTCACATTGAATTCGTAGCGAACTAGCTCAGTGTTGCGATATGTACCAATTTGTTTATCGATTTACTACTTGCTAACGTATCCAATTATTATAAAATTATAAAAATAATTTTAAAATATACATACAATTGTGTGTTTGATAATTAAGAATGTCTATTATTTATAATAATTAAAAGAAGACACATTGAATTCGTAGCGAACTAGCTCAGTGTTGCGATATGTACCAATTTGTTCATCGATTTACTACTTGCTAACGTATCCAATTATTATAAAATTATAAAAATAATTTTAAAATATACATACAATTGTGTGTTTGATAATTAAGAATGTCTATTATTTATAATAATTAAAAGAAGTCACATTGAATTCGTAGCGAACTAGCTCAGTGTTGCGATATGTACCAATTTGTTTATCGATTTACTACTTGCTAACGTATCCAATTATTATAAAATTATAAAAATAATTTTAAAATATACATACAATTGTGTGTTTAATAATTAAGAATGTCTATTATTTATAATAATTAAAAGAAGTCACATTGAATTCGTAGCGAACTAGCTCAGTGTTGCGATATGTACCAATTTGTTTATCGATTTACTATTTGCTAACGTATCCAATTATTATAAAATTATAAAAATAATTTTAAAATATACATACAATTGTGTGTTTGATAATTAAGAATGTCTATTATTTATAATAATTAAAAGAAGTCACATTGAATTCGTAGCGAACTAGCTCAGTGTTGCGATATGTACCAATTTGTTTATCGATTTACTACTTGCTAACGTATCCAATTATTATAAAATTATAAAAATAATTTTAAAATATACATACAATTGTGTGTTTGATAATTAAGAATGTCTATTATTTATAATAATTAAAAGAAGTCACATTGAATTCGTAGCGAACTAGCTCAGTGTTGCGATATGTACCAATTTGTTTATCGATTTACTACTTGCTAACGTATCCAATTATTATAAAATTATAAAAATAATTTTAAAATATACATACAATTGTGTGTTTGATAATTAAGAATGTCTATTATTTATAATAATTAAAAGAAGACACATTGAATTCGTAGCGAACTAGCTCAGTGTTGCGATATGTACCAATTTGTTTATCGATTTACTACTTGCTAACGTATCCAATTATTATAAAATTATAAAAATAATTTTAAAATATACATACAATTGTGTGTTTGATAATTAAGAATGTCTATTATTTATAATAATTAAAAGAAGACACATTGAATTCGTAGCGAACTAGCTCAGTGTTGCGATATGTACCAATTTGTTTATCGATTTACTACTTGCTAACGTATCCAATTATTATAAAATTATAAAAATAATTTTAAAATATACATACAATTGTGTGTTTGATAATTAAGAATGTCTATTATTTATAATAATTAAAAGAAGTCACATTTAATTCGTAGCGAACTAGCTCAGTGTTGCGATATGTACCAATTTGTTTATCGATTTACTATTTGCTAACGTATCCAATTATTATAAAATTTATCGCAATCAAGAGATAAAGGGAAAATTTTTATGTCAAATGACTTTTCCTGTCAAATCAACCATAACAAAGTTGCTATTTAAAGGTCAAGGTCACAGTTAAAAGTCAAGGTCACATGTTTTTCGGATACAGTGTTCAAGGACACACATTTTATGTCGTATCAACTTTTCTGTCAACTCAATTCCTAACAGTGTTGCTTTCTGTTTATAGGTCAAGGTCACTATGAAAGTTCAAGGTCACTAGTTTATCGGAACCAGTAGATGACGACACAAGTTTTATGTCAAATGACCTTTGATCTTAGACGCACCATACAAGAGTTGCTAGTTGACCTTGACCTTGACCTTTGATCTCCATTCCGAGGTCACCAACCCCCATGGGAACATCCCCCTCCCCCTTCCTTTTTGCTTCCCGAGGTCAAAGGTCAAAGGCCTTGGAGTTAGGACCCCCAACATCCCAAATTCTTTACCAGCCGTCAAAATTTTCAACCCCATTCTTAATTGTCTCTCACTCACTATCCATTCATATACATAACACATTATATATTCATGTAACTAATTTATTTTATCTTACTATATGTCGATCAAACTCATGATAATACATCTCGGAACCCTTAGAATTTATTACTCTTATTTACCCTCATTTACCACATATTTTCAAGCACTTTCTTACCTGAATAAATAAAATGTGTTTAACATTAGAATATATGTTTATTATATCAAATTAAATAGAATTCAATTATTTATTATTTGAATATAATTTCGCGCCATTATTTTTACCCACAAATTTGTATACTCTTTTTATTTTTTAATAATTACTATAAATAATATAGATAAAGAATGTTATAAAATAATTCCTTAATTATTACAATTGATCGAGCGGGCGGTGGTGCGAAGCTACCACCCCTGAGATAAGCCTTATCCCGTCTAGTCACAGTTTTTGGCAACGATATTTCTAATAATCTTCGGAATATTAGTCACATGAGCCCAATTTATTGGATAATAACAAGTCAATTAACGATATAATTTTAATCTGATTATATTTAATTGTCTTACAACCGATTATGGGTTATACATATTTTTATTGTATATAATAGACATTCCTAATTATCAAACACACAATTGTATGTGTATTTTAAAATTATTTTTATAATTTTATAATAATTGGATACGTTAGCAAGTAGTAAATCGATAAACAAATTGGTACATATCGCAACACTGAGCTAGTTCGCTACGAATTCAATGTGACTTCTTTTAATTATTATAAATAATAGACATCCTTAATTATCAAACACACAATTGTATGTATATTTTAAAATTATTTTTATAATTTTATAATAATTGGATACGTTAGCAACAGAGCTGGGAAAGATACTTTTAATAAATATCTAGATACTTTTCTAAGATACTTACATAAATTTGTTAAAGATACTTAAGTATCTAGATACTTTTTATTCCGAGTATCTTAAGATACAAATATTTCTTAAAAGTATCTAATATAAATACTTAAAATACTTTTAAATATTTTAGATACTTTCTAATATCTTAGATACTTTTAGATGTTTTAGATACTTTTAAATATCTTAAATACTTTAAAATATCTTAGTTAGGTACATTTAAGAAATATCTGAGTGAATTTTAAACATTAAAAAATATATCAGATATTTCAAAATATTTCACTGGCACATATTTTAAATATTTGCAAATAAGATACTTTTTTTTTTAATAAAAGATACTTTTTAATATAAAAGATACTTTTTAAGACAATAGATACTTTTTTTTAAGATAAAAGATACTTTATAAGATGAAAGATACTTTTTAAAGATATAAGATACTTTTTAAGATAAAAGATACAGATACTTTTAAAAAGTATTTAAATAAAAGATACATTTTATATAAAATAGAATGTATCTAAGATAAAGTATCTTAGATACTTTTAATATCTTAGATACTGTCGAATATCTTTTTATGTAAGATACTCCCAGCTCTGGTTAGCAAGTAGTAAATCGATAAACAAATTGGTACATATCGCAACACTGAGCTAGTTCGCTACGAATTAAATGTGACTTCTTTTAATTATTAAAAAATAATAGACATTCTTAATTATCAAACACACAATTGTATGTATATTTTAAAATTATTTTTATAATTTTATAATAATTGGATACGTTAGCAAGTAGTAAATCGATAAACAAATTGGTACATATCGCAACACTGAGCTAGTTCGCTACGAATTCAATGTGTCTTCTTTTAATTATTATAAATAATAGACATTCTTAATTATCAAACACACAATTGTATGTATATTTTAAAATTATTTTTATAATTTTATAATAATTGGATACGTTAGCAAGTAGTAAATCGATAAACAAATTGGTACATATCGCAACACTGAGCTAGTTCGCTACGAATTCAATGTGACTTCTTTTAATTATTATAAATAATAGACATTCTTAATTATCAAACACACAATTGTATGAATATTTTAAAATTATTTTTATAATTTTATAATAATTGGATACGTTTGCAAGTAGTAAATCGATAAACAAATTGGTACATATCGCAACACTGAGCTAGTTCGCTACGAATTAAATGTGACTTCTTTGAATTATTATAAATAATAGACATTCTTAAATATCAAACACACAATTGTATGTATATTTTAAAATTATTTTTATAATTTTATAATAATTGGATACGTTAGCAAGTAGTAAATCGATAAACAAATTGGTACATATCGCAACACTGAGCTAGTTCGCTACGAATTCAATGTGACTTCTTTTAATTATTATAAATAATAGACATTCTTAATTATCAAACACACAATTGTATGTGTATTTTAAAATTATTTTTAAAATTTTATACCAATTGGATACGTTTGCAAGTAGTAAATCGATAAACAATTTTGAGATAACGGAAGAAAAACTTGCCGGACTACAAATTCATTATGACGTAATTGGTTCATGTTATTTTTACATTTGATGTGCAAGTAATATAGTGCTCAGCGTTACAAAAAGCGTCAAAAAATGGGTTTTGTGGGGGAATCGGTGTTACAAGCTGAAATTTTCACACATGAAAGTTGATGACCTAACAAACCAAAATCTCGAATTTGTTAAAACTTAAGCTTGGCATAAGGGCACTAGAATCAAAATTCGAGTTATATATATAAATTAAAAAACGGCTATCTTTCGTGGCCGGTCTATTTTTAATTATTTTTTGAAATATACTCAATACATTGTGGCTTACGTGTTGAAAAAACTTTGAATCGAATTTACTCCAAAAGAATGACGGAAAAAATTATGCAAAATTAACAAATTTTTATGTTTACACTAAATTATCTCAATATCTAAGGCGTAAATCAAAAAATTGTATTCTTTATAAAATTTTTTCTCATATTTTAGGGATGCAATGGTATATTTTTTATAATTTTTGGAGTTATGATATTCGCATTATTTAATG
Organism: Poecilus cupreus; assembly: GCA_963942605.1. Lineage (NCBI taxonomy): Eukaryota > Metazoa > Arthropoda > Insecta > Coleoptera > Carabidae > Poecilus > Poecilus cupreus. Next base: position 21,745,361 of record OZ012727.1, read on the forward strand.
AATTATAAAATAACACGTTTTCATGCATGCCGTCCAGCGCTCAGCGTTCCGCTGACCCCACTTATTCAGTGATATCTCCCTCTCTATATTCCCACTACACCATCTCTTTCTATCCCATAGTTCAACGCCTCAGCGCTCTCTTGCAGACGAAACAAATATTTAAAAAATAATAATAATAATTGGGGTTTATTATAATTTTAATACATGTATTAATTAAGAATTAAAAATATACGATATATGTATAAATTATATAATTTTATTACTTCTTTCTGGCAACAAATTATTAGTAAAAGTAGACATAAATAATAGTATTTTATTTATATGAAGATTCATATTTAAAAATAGATTACTTTTGTCATTATTCGATATTTTATTAATATTTATATTTACCTTACTTTCTATAAAATTTTCAAAATAAGAAAAACAGCACTTACACTAATAGTACTATTTTAACTGCGTAAGTAGAGTACCACACACATAATGGGTAAAAGGCGTGATAATATATTTATTTTTTAAATTTTGCAAATTTCTTTTTACAGAATAATAATACAGAAAAAAATATATTGTTTCAAATTGTACTCCAATCATCCAAATATACAATCAATGAATACATTAAGGGGAATGATGGCTGTTTCAACACCAGTCTCTAACTTGCCTCCAATTAAATATGCTCTAAAACAGCATTGTTTACGTACGTTTTTTCAAACACAAATTTGGAAACAATCTTAACAACCAATATTAAAATTACCACTCTTAACAACTCTTCCACCGTTTCCAACCCAATTAACAGTTTTATCATCGTGCGGATGTAGAACAGGTAACTATAAATAAATTCCGTTTCAGCCATTTCTAACTCATATTTTTTTATAGATTGTGCATATAAAAACTGTAGTTGCCGTAAAAATAAAATGAAATGTCCCAGTATTATATTCAGAGCTGGGAAAGATACTTTTAATAAATATCAAGATACTTTTCTAAGATACTTACATAAATTTGTTAAAGATACTTAAGTATCTAGATACTTTTTATTCCGAGATACTTTCTAATATCTTAGATACTTTTAGATGTTTTAGATACTTTTAAATATCTTAAATACTTTAAAATATCTTAGTTAGGTACATTTAAGAAATATCTGAGTGAATTTTAAACATTAAAAAATATATCAGATATTTCAAAATATTTCACTGGCACATATTTTAAATATTTGCAAATAAGATACTTTTTTTTTAATAAAAGATACTTTTTAAGACAATAGATACTTTTTTTTAAGATAAAAGATACTTTATAAGATGAAAGATACTTTTTAAAGATATAAGATACTTTTTAAGATAAAAGATACAGATACTTTTAAAAAGTATTTAAATAAAAGATACATTTTATATAAAATAGAATGTATCTAAGATAAAGTATCTTAGATACTTTTAATATCTTAGATACTGTCGAATATCTTTTTATGTAAGATACTCCCAGCTCTGATTATATTAGAGTATTAATGAAACCGATTCAGATAGTTCCGATGAAAATTAATATTATTTTTTCAAAATATTCATTATCAGTCTTTATTTTATGTTTTAAATACAAGTTTAAATACATTGTATAGTTTATTATCCCTTTCTAGTTTGTTATAATAGTTTACGCAGTACATGCTATATAATATTAGAATAAGGTTTATACAATTTGAAACAATATTTTTTTTCTGTATTATTATTCTGTAAAGATAAAATTTGCAAATTTAGGTCAATTTAAATAGTACTATTTTAGTGTAAGAGCTGTTTTTTGTATTTTGGAAATTTTATAGCAAGTAAGGTAAGTATAAATATTAATACAATATCAAATAATGACAAAAGTAATTTATTTTTAAATATGAATCTTCATATAAATAAAATACTATTATTTATGTCTACTTTTACTAATAATTTGTTGCCAGAAAGTGGCAATAAAATTATATAATTTATACATATATCGTATATTTTTAATTCTTAATTAATACATGTATTAAAATTATAATAAACCCCAATTATTTTAATTATTTTTTAAATATTTGTTTCGTCTGCAAGAGAGCGCTGTGGCGTTGAACTATGAGATAGAAAGAGATGGTGCAGTGGGAATATAGAGAGGGAGATATCACTGAATAAGTGGGGTCAGCGGAACGCTGAGCGCTGGACGGCATGCATGAAAACGTGTTATTTTATAATTCATTAAATAATGCGAATATCATAACTCCAAAAATTATAAAAAATATACCATTGCATCCCTAAAATATGAGAAAAAATTTTATAAAGAATACAATTTTTTGATTTACGCCTTAGATATTGAGATAATTTAGTGTAAACATAAAAATTTGTTAATTTTGCATAATTTTTTCCGTCATTCTTTTGGAGTAAATTCGATTCAAAGTTTTTTCAACACGTAAGCCACAATGTATTGAGTATATTTCAAAAAACAATTAAAAATAGACCGGCCACGAAAGTTAGCCGTTTTTTAATTTGATCAAATTCAGAATTTTCATCTCGTTACAGTTATATATATAACTCGAATTTTGATTCTAGTGCCCTTATGCCAGGCTTAAATTTTAACAAATTCGAGATTTTGGTTTGTTAGGTCATTAACTTTCATGTATGAAAATTTCAGCTTGTAACACCGATTCCCCCACTAAAGTGAAAATTATTGTTCTCTGTCACTCTACTAATAGAAAACTAAACATGAGTACTCTTCGCGCTCTACGCTCCAGCTGCCCAAGAACCAGTCTCGCTCGACGGTGTATCGATTGGGCTCTCGCCCATATGGTCTGCCGCCAAAAGAGCATGTACATTCTACAGCTCGCACAACGGTCCAACGGTCAACTCCGCGTAACATTATGATCGATTTTACTAAGGAACAAATTAAAGAAATCTTGGTCCATTTTTAAGAAAATTTTTTGTATAATTTTTTATGTTGTAATCCAAATTCATTATGTAATAAAGCTAGCCCAATATGCCCTAAATTTTTATATTTTGTTTTTTTCCAAATCTTAGGTCACAGTTTTTAAATGATTTAATTGATATAACTACGAACATAGAACATTTATTAAATATTAATGTTTTTTAATAGTGCATATATTATTTAAAAAATTAACGAAACTAATCTTATAAGCTACAATAAAAAATAAATATACCTAAAGATACCGAAAATTATTAGCTTAACAGTGTAAATAAAATTTCAGCATTAATTTGAGCCTTTCGACTCTTGGTGGCTCTCAAAAATATCGTTGTAAAAAACTTTGATTAGACGGGATACACGGATGGTGACTTCGTAATTTAAATATATAAGGAAATTTGTTGTAAACATTCTTGATCCAGGATATTTACAATGTGTTTAAAAAAATTAAAGAATTTAAAAAAACTTTTCGCGAAAATATATTCAAATGAATATTGACTTAATTCTGTTTAAATTGATTTAATAAACATATACAGGGTGGGCCATTTTAAGTTGCGTTCAGGAATATCTCGGAAACGAAACATCGGATGAAAAATCCAAAAAACACGACTAAAATATTTTCGAGGGGGACATCCCATGACACCAAATTCAATCCCCCCACCCCAACCCTGGGGAGTGGGGCGGGGGTTAAGTTTGAAATCTTAAATGGGAACCCCAATATTTTTTTACAGATTCGCATTCTACGCAAAAAACGGAATTCAGTGACATCAAAATTTTTGCCCCTGCCCTCCTCCCCCGTGCCAGTGGGGCGGCGGGAAAATTTGAATTGGAAACGGCAACACCCACTTTTTCTCGAAGATTCGATCCGATTCTCGAGTCCAGTCGCCTCTAACCAACGGGGTGCACGGCACTGGCACGGGGGAGGGGGGCAGGGGTGCATATTTTGATGTTACTGTATTTAGTTTTTCACGCCGAATGCGAATCTGTAAAAAAATTTGGGGTTCCGATTTAAGATTTCATACTCACCCCCTACCCCTCCTACCAGGGTCGGGGTATAGGCAGGGGTGAAAGTTTTGTTGGTACTGCATGTAGTTGTTAACGTAGGATGCGAATCTTTGAGAAAAAGTGGGTGTTCCCGTAACCAATTTGAAAGTTTCCCACCGCCCAACTGGCCCGAGGGGGTGGGCGGGGGCAAAAATTTTGATGTCACTGAATTCCGTTTTTCACGTAGAATGCGAATCTGCAAAAAAAATTTGGGGTTTCTATTTAAGATTTCAAACTTACCCCCGCCCCACCCCACCAGGGTTGGGGCGGGGGGGTTGAATTTGGTGTCATGGGATGTCCCCCTCGAAAAAATTTTAGTGGTGTTTTTTGGATTTTTCATCCGATGCTTCGTTTCCGAGATATTCCTGAACGCAACTTAAAATGGCCCACCCTGTATACTATGGTTAAAACAGTTCGGAGATATTCACGGTGGAAGGTGATATAAAACAATTGTTTCAGGGAAGTATAATTTGAAGTCAAATGGATAATTTGTAAGATAAAGTAAAATAGAGTTATTAATATACAATGTTTAATATATATATATATATATATATATATATATATATATATATATATATATATATATATATATATATATATATATATGGATGGATAGCGGGTGGGAAAATATTAAGAACGGAGATGAAAACTTTGACGGCTGGTAAAAGGTTAGGTTATTAGAGGGTCAATACTCGAAGGTCATTGACCTTAGACCTTGAAGGTGAAGGGAAGCGGGAGAGTGGATGTTCCCATAGGGGTTTGTGACCTTATAATAGAGGTCGAAGGTCACCTTGATATCTTTTATAGTTCCTTAGATAATGCAGGAAAACCAAAGTTCAAGGTCACACAAAAAATTTGATGACGTCATCAAATTCCTGCTGCCAAGCCGAGTAATTTGACACCAAACATGACCTATTTTGGATAACTTTTGTACAAATGGGCGCCATATTGGATTTTTCTTATACTTCGAGCTAGAGAAAAACTTTCAACTGGAAAAGCTTCAGCAGGAAAAGAGCATTCCAATTCAATGGCCTTGACTTTGATATCTCTTATAGTTTCCGAGATACAGATAAAATGTCAAATATCTCGAAAACCGTAAGAAATTTCGAAAAAATAAACCGGAAAACACCCCCACACCCCCTGTCGTCTTATAGCTGAAATATACGATTGACGTAATAAAATATGAATTTACCCTAAAAAAAAAATATTTTTCCGAGAGCATAAAATTAAATTTAAGTATTTTCTGTATAAGTAACACTAACATCTTTGGGGGCTATGATTTGACGGCTGGTAACCGCACTTCATACGCAAAAATATATCACTTGCCGAGATCTGCGTAAGCAGAGTGCCACACCCATAATGGGTGAAAGGCGTGAATTAGTATTATTATTATTAATACGAAGAAGGTGGTGAAATATTAGAAACAGGGGTGAAAACTTTGACGGCTGGTAAAGGGTTTGGGTATTTGAAGGTCAATACTCGAATATCAATGACTAGAATGGATATTAAAAAAAAATGTCTAATATCTCGAAAACGGTAAGGAATTTCGAAAAAATAAACCGGAAAACACCCCCACACCCCCTGTCGTCTTATAGCTGAAATATACGATTGACGTAATAAAATATGAATTTACCCTAAAAAAAAATATTTTTCCGAGAGCATAAAATTAAATTTAAGTATTTTCTGTATAAGTAACACTAACATCTTTGGGGGCTATGATTTGACGGCTGGTAACCGCACTTCATACGCAAAAATATATCACTTGCCGAGATCTGCGTAAGCAGAGTGCCACACCCATAATGGCTAAAAGGCGTGATGATATATTATTTTATTAGTATTATTATTGTTAATACGAAGAAGGTGGAGAAATATTAGAAACAGGGGTGAAAACTTTGACGGCTGGTAAAGGGTTTGGGTATTTGAGGGTCAATACTCGAATATCAATGACTAGAATGGATATTAAAAAAAAATGTCTAATATCTCGAAAACGGTAAGGAATTTCGAAAAAATAAACCGGAAAACACCCCCACACCCCCTGTCGTCTTATAGCTGAAATATACGATTGACGTAATAAAATATGAATTTACCCTAAAAAAAAAATATTTTTCCGAGAGCATAAAATTAAATTTAAGTATTTTCTGTAAAAGTATAATTAATTAAGAGGGTAGAAAAATATTATTTACTATTTTTTTCAACAATTTTTCGCCTTAATAACCTTTTCCAAGCACATATAAATAATCATAGTTTTAAACATGTTCCGCCAGTCTCGTTTGAATTTAAATTTTCATATTTAGCGGCAACTTATACGAGAAAAAGAATTTTGGTTCGTATCTCTGCTAACTCAGCCATTTTAGATCGTTTCGAAACATTGGAAATTGGATAGTACTTATTGAATTTTAGGCACGCTCACACCCTTCAACCAAAACTATATTTCACGAGCGGTATAAAATTAATATTATCAATTTACTGGTAAACGTAAATGATATTTCCTATATTCCTCTAACTTAGTGACGTTACCGTTGTAAAAGTACGTAATTAATTGGCGTTAATTTAAATTATACATTCAAAATGAAATTATTTAATGCAGAATACAAATGAATATGATATTTCGTTTTGTTTAGCGTCCACCGTATTTTTAGGGGCCGTTTAAATTCAGAGGCCTAGGGCAGTCGCCCAATTCGCTTTATGGCAAAACCGGCCCTGGCTACAACTTAGTTTAAAAACACAAATTGTAGTTTTCTTTAATACCAACAGTACAATGCCAGCTATTAACGCCAGAATGTACTAAATTTGCTTCAATAGTCCGTGCACTATACTACTTGTAAAACGTGTTATAAAATTGTTATAAATAAGTTTAAAGAAAGTATAAAAAATACGGGTAAAATATTTTTTCGGTTCATATCCATTTCTTCATATAAACCAGAAGTATATCACGGAGCTTTGAAAGTCGGTGCCTCGTACATGAGCCATACATGTATATATATATATATATATATATATATATATATATATATATATATATATATATATATATATATATATATATATGTAAATATAATATTTAATAATATTATATTTATTTAAGCTATTATAATGTTTGCGAAATAATGTGAAGTGAGTACAATGTCAAACATTTTTTGTATTCACTGATAAACTGAAAATGTAAGGTTATGGAAATTATCTATTATTAACTGACAGATAAATAGATTTTGTTTTAGTAAAATAACAAAGATTCATAAAGAAAGAGATAAAGAAGAATCTTAAATTCAGTTTATTTAGGTATGATAATAATATTATATTGTATTCTAGTATATTACATTTAAAATGTATCTTTTATAACTTTATTTTGATATTAAAATTTTAGTTATTGGACTACTTAAACTCAAGATTTTTCATTTCCTACCCCAGAGATCTGACATTATATAAACTGAATTTTTGGACACTGAACAATCATTCCAATGAATGTTAACAATAAAGATTGACTAATAAGCCCGCTCAAGAGTGCCTCAGAAGCATTAATTAAAATTTATGTTAATATAGAAGATAAAGTTTTTGAAGCATTGTATGACAATGGATCTACAGTTTCATTGATTCATAAAGAAGTTTTAGATAGATTAAGTATAAGATTTTTAAAAACTTCTGATGTTTTACATTCTTTATCGGGTAGCACTCTTGGGACTGGAAGGGCAAAAGTGAGATTAAAAATTGGAAATATTGAAGAAGATGTTGAATTTTATGTAATAGATAATAAGAACTTTAAATATAAAATTTTATTAGGATTAGATACAATAAAAAAATTTAAACTTATTCAAGATGAGAATTTAAATATATTTCAGAAAGAACAAAACAGTAAAGATTTGCTGAAAATACATAAGAAAGAAAGATATATTTCAAATGATAATGAAAAGTATAATTGTAATAGTAAAAAAGAAAGATATAATATAAAAGAAAATGCAGACACATTTCAGTTGAAAAAAGTTAAAAAGAATGAATTTATTAAAAATATTGTAAACCAATGTGAGGAGGATTATCACTTGGACAATGAAAAAAAAAAAAGAAATAACCAAATTAATTGAAGATAATATAGATTGTTTCGCTGTTAATAAATATGATGTTGGAAATATAGAATCAGGACAAGCATGTATAAAGTTATCAGTGGAAAAATACATATCTCAAAGACCATATAGATGCTCAATGCAAGACAGAGTAGAGATAGAGAAGCAAGTTTCAGAACTATTAAATGTAGGATTAATATCAGAGTCATGTTCTCCATTTGCAGCTCCCGTTACTCTAGCGTATAAAAAAGGTGAGGGGAAAACAAGGTTATGTGTAGATTTCCGACAGTTAAACAAACTAGTAGTTCCAGAAGCTCAGCCATTCCCACGTATTGAAGATATGATAGCAAAATGTTTTGATTGTACCTATTTCAGTGTGCTAGACGCAAATTCGGCTTTCTGGTCTATTCCGGTTCGTATTGAAGATAGAGAAAAATTGGCTTTTATTACGGAAACAGGTCATTATCAATTTAATGTACTTCCATTTGGATTTAAAAATTCGCCAGCAATCTTCCAACGAATTGTTACTAACATTATTAGGAGACATGGTCTGAGTGCATTTACCATAAATTTTATTGATGATATTCTTATATTTTCACACTCATTTGAAGAGCATATGAACCATTTAAAACAATTTTTTGAAGCTATAAAGAAGGAAAAATTTAAGCTAAAACTAACTAAATGTAAATTTGCCCAAAGATCTGTAAAATATCTTGGTCACATTGTAGAGAAAAATAGAATTGTTCCACTAACTGATAACTTACAAGCTATAAAAAATTTTCCTATACCTACAAAAAAGAAAAACGTCAGACAATTCCTAGGAAAAGTAAATTTCTATCATAAATTCATTGAAGATTGTTCTACAAAACTAAGACCATTATTTAATTTATTAAAGAAAGATACAGAATTTAAATGGACAGAAAAATGTCAACAATGTTTTGACATGATAAAAATTTATATGTGTTCACCGCCAGTTCTAGCTATTTTTAATCCAAACAAACAGATATATATATATATATATATATACACAGATGCAAGTATAGAAGGTTTGGGAGCAATTATGAAACAAGAAATGGAAGATGGTATATTACATCCGGTATATTATTTTTCCAAGAGACTTCCTGATAGTCACAGAAGAAAACCAATAATATATTTAGAATGCTTAGCGATCAAAGAAGCCATAGTGTTTTGGCAACACTTACTCATTGGTAAAGAATTTATAGTTGTTTCAGACCACAAGCCTCTGGAGAACTTGAAAGTTAAATCCAGACCAGATGAAGCTTTAGGAAATTTAATTTTATATCTTACTCAGTATAATTTTAAAATTATATATCAAAAAGGAAAGGAAAATATAGAGGCAGATGCGTTATCGAGAAACCCAATACTAGAGACGTTTGAGGTAGATAATGTTATAAGAATTACAAATGTACTTGATATAGATGAAATAAAACGAGATCAAATAGAGAATATAGAGGAACTAAAATTGAATAAAAAAATTATATCAGATAATGACATAATTTATAAGATAAAGAAGGGAGAAAAGAAAATTTTTATATCGCATCGTTTAACAGAGGACCTGATTGATAGAGTTCACAAAAAATATGGCCATATTGGTTCCAAGAAAATTATAGATACAATACGAAAATTTTATCATTCAAAATATTTAGATCAGAAAGTTATTGAATACTGTGCAAAATGTATTATTTGTGTGAAAAACAAAACTAGAACAAAGAGAAAAATGGGTCTAATATCAAACTTGGGTCCTCCAAAGGAACCATTTGAATTAATGAGTATGGACACTGTAGGAGGTTTTGATAAATCAGGAAAAAAATATTTGCATCTCTTGATAGATCATTTTACAAGATATTGTTGGTATCGAATTTCAACATCACAAACTTCAAATGACTTCAAAGAATTAATAAATAAAGTATCTAAAAATCATGAAATAAAGACAATTTTAGCAGACCGATATCCAGCGATAAATGCTAATGATTTTAGGTCTTTCTTAAAAGAAAGACACATTACTTTAATATTAACAGCAACATATTGTCCATGGTCAAATGGAATGGTGGAAAGATTAAATCAAACTTTAATAAATACTATTAGATGTTTAATCAATACTCCAGGTGAACTTAGACGATGGCAAACAATAGCAGAAGAAGTGGTTGAAACTTACAACGAAACTTTGCATTCGGTTACTGGTTTTTCACCAGCATATTTATTATTAGGCCAAGAGATAAATATATGTCCTATCAAAATTTGTGAATCTGATTTACAAGAAGATAGAAAGATAGCTTATGAAAGATCACTGAAATATTTCCAGAGAAATAAACAGCGTACGGATCGCAATAAAAAAGATATAGAGTTAAATGTGGGAGACAAAGTTTTTGTAGATAGGGGTAATAAATTAAATAGAGGGAAATTAGACGAAATTAGAGATGGTCCTTTCAAAATAATTGAAAAAATATCGCCACTTATGTACAAATTAGATACAAATAAGAAAAAAGGATTGTTAAATATTTTTCATAAAGAAAAATTACGTATTGCTTTGTAATGCACAAGTTATAGTTGATATATTTCTATTGTATAATATTTATAATTATGTTTATGGTTAGTTTTAAGATCTATGTTAAATATCACTATATTTTTGTTACCCAAAAATATTATTGAAGTGGGGGGATGTAAATATAATATTTAATAATATTATATTTATTTAAGCTATTATAATGTTTGCGAAATAATGTGAAGTGAGTACAATGTCAAACATTTTTTGTATTCACTGATAAACTGAAAATGTAAGGTTATGGAAATTATCTATTATTAACTGACAGATAAATAGATTTTGTTTTAGTAAAATAACAAAGATTCATAAAGAAAGAGATAAAGAAGAATCTTAAATTCAGTTTATTTAGGTATGATAATAATATTATATTGTATTCTAGTATATTACATTTAAAATGTATCTTTTATAACTTTATTTTGATATTAAAATTTTAGTTATTGGACTACTTAAACTCAAGATTTTTCATTTCCTACCCCAGAGATCTGACATTATATATATATATATATATATATATATATATATATATATATATATATATATATATATATATATATATATATATATTTTAACTAGGATAAAGCGGATTTTGGTATTTAGCATAATGGATAGGCTGAAAAGACGTACTCTTATTTAAAGTGTTACACACTTTTCTAAATAATGTACTCTTCACTTTTACTTTTTATAAAAAAAAAACTCACATTATACTCTTTTATATGTTATAATAAGTTAGAAATGTCGAATGTTACAAATCTTGAATATACATTTGTCGCATCGCTGGATTATTACAAATGTCGAAAGTACATATCTCAAATATACAAATGTCGAATAATACCCACAGAAAATTTTCATTAAAAATTACTGTGGTTCGAGTTTGTCGAGCGTGAGTTATGTAGGTTTAGGGTTTGTTTATTAAAAGTGCAAGCGAAGCTTACTTACATAACATTCGATATTTGTAACCTCTTAAACATTCGACATTTGTATTTTCGATAAATGTATAAACTCTGAATTTAATTTTGACATTTGTATATTCGAAAAATGTAATTTCGAGATTTGTAACATTCGACTTTTGTGTTTTTGATAAATACGCACTCTCTTATCGTAATTTTCCACATTTAATTTGCTACCACCTAGTTAAAATGTCCCGTTAGAGACGGTTGGACTCCGGCCAGCTATGCAGTGGGGTTAGGGGGGGGGGGGGGTTCCCATATCAATTTGTAGCAAAAGAATATGTCCTACGGTTCTCGAGTGCCTGGGCACTAATTGGCCTTTTGGGCCAGTCCAACCTAAGGTCGGCCAATATACCTACGAGTGAGGGTGGTTTCGTAAACAGTAGACCAAGAGCTAATGTACTAATTAACATTTATTGACGATCACGATAATACAGTTTAATAAAAGGTAGAGTGAAGCTGTCCCGCGTAAAATAATAACAGCACGTACCAAGTAGTATGATCCCCAGGTATATTCTCAACCGAGTGGTAATGATTGAATACAAACGCGAGGGGAGTGGTGATCGCGGACGTAGTGACGAGAATCGCCGTGACAACAATTGTCTAGACCAGGGATGGGCAACGTTTTGTTTAACAGGGGCCAGAATAAGATTTAAATTTCGTACGCGGGCCGTAGTTGTTAATTGATACATTTTTGTTGCTTATAATTTTTTTTCTAAAAATATAAAAAACAATAATAAAACAAAATTAACTAAGTACTACATTTATTTCTTAATTTAAACTAGACGAATTATATCAAAATTAAACTGTAAATCTCCCTTTTTTCATTATGTTGGGTTGAACCTAATTTAAATTTTTTGTTTTTGAAAATATTTATTTATTATTTCTTCTAAAGATCTCGCGGGCCGGATTGGAACTTTATGCGGGCCGGAGGTTGCCCACCCCAGCTAGACTGAGCAGTAGCGTAATGTCGTTGAGTTCCGTAGAGGTACCTTTGCGTTGTTTGCACACGCTGTGTGAATGATCAAGCGATTCGCGATAACCACGCTGGACACAACACCCGACGCGAGGCTGTCCACGACAGTGTAACTTAAGACCAAAACGCCGGTGATCATCTTAACAACGGTAAGTATTGAACTATTGTACACATATTAAATGATAACATCAACAAAAAATCTAAACATAAACATAACCTCGTTTCACCCTGAGAGATGGGAGCGTAAATACAAATGAGGAGATGGTATGCTTAGCTTGAGATGGCTTAAATGGCGCGCGCGGCTGGCTGACGCTGCCCTTTGTTTGGCTCGGCAACTCCAGTAGCGGCGGTATGGAATTTTGTGCCAGTCTCTCAGCTGATTCTCCCGATGTGGACTCCGTGCCAATATGTACGCACGATGTGGATCGTCTTCGTCGACAATACTCAGCTGAACTCGGTTCAGTGCCAAACCCAATATAGGTAACCAATATCCAATAAGTTGAGCAACCCAGTGGTTAGTGGATAATAAACCACTGAATGGATGCGTATTGTATTAGATTCAATGGAATAACAATAAAAGTATACTGGAAGTATACTAAAAGCTTAAAAAGAAATCCATCATTAGGAAATGCACGAGTGGGCAGGTACGCCACTGACTGGCGAAAACCGTTGCAATGAGAAATTACAATGACTTAATTACGTGGTTGTACTTTACTTTACTTTACTTTACTTTACATTACAGAGTTGTGACTGTACTAGTACGATACTGAACTACATTGAAACTGAGCTGAATATGACAATAAGTATTAAAATTTACCTGTAGGTGTTGAGCGGCTTTATGTTTGTAAAATTTATGTGGATCGACTTGTTCCGGAAAACTCCGATGAAGTTAAACTTCGTAGCAAGTTGCGATACTCAAATAATCCAGATTTAATATCTGCTAAGTAAACTAAACCAAATTCCAAGTTTTACTTTTCCAAAATGGTAACGCAACCGATCACATCTCCTTTAGTCACTTAAATGTGCGTTTTTAACGACTTTTTTGACTTTCAGGTGCAATCGCGCTTAAATTAAGTCACAACTCTTAACAGGAAATGTAAAGACCAGGGGCCCGCCACAAGTGACTTCCAATGATGTTTCTGATGACTGCTCGACCTGGGGGTTTGGAGGTTTTCCGAGCTCCCAGGCGAATAAAGTAGTCGGCTAAACGTAACAACTAGGACTAAGTGGCTGAGCGTTTTTTGAGTCCAGTCGATTGAAATCAAAAAGCCAGCTGTACAACAAAGTGCTACAACAGTCCTAAATACAAAATTTCAACATGAAAATTCTACTAATAATCGTTTTTGAGTTATGCGAGATAGTTACATACATACATACATACGTACATACAAACAGATAGAAACTAACCGAAATTTTTCGTATTACAATACCCGCTTTACTTTGTACAAGGAAGTAAAACTAGAGTGATATCGATATTAACTTCCTACAAATTTCCGGATACATGTATATAAAAACTTGTATTCTTGTTCTAACATGTAATCCCTACCCGTAATTTATTAAACCTCATTTTCTGAACACCTTGTACTGGTGCGGGGTCAACACTATGGAACAGAACGCACTCATGAAGAGATCCTATTACATTTCAGTCCTTGCAATGAGATATTTTTTGTTTGTTTAATTCATATTAAATTGTTGGTTATTTTAAATGACTAAAAGCGATCGCTCCCGGGTGGGCTCGAACCACCAACCTTTCGGTTAACAGCCGAACGCGCTAGCCATTGCGCCACGGAGGCTCTTGCTGACTTATATTAATCATTATGATACTGAATTGCTTAAATTTTCATTAAAATAATGTTATCTTGTTATTATTGATATATAAATATAGCCTTCAATGTTTTAGTCAAAGGTTATATATACAGTCTTCAATATCTACAATTTTATTATACGTCAAATACTGAACGCTAATTCACAATAATAAATCGTTTTTTGACAGCTAATCAAATATTTTTTCAATGTGGTTTTGTAACTCTTAGCAAGCTGCTACGATAACAACTACATTAGAGAATTGGACCGAATGTTGATTGGTATGTTTTGCAAACTATCCAGTTGATTTATACGACATGCTAGCCAACTAATAACTTAATCAGAATGAAAAAGATGAATCACTAAACCCTCTGCAAGATAATTGAACTTTCACCAAACAACTTAAGCCATTATGTTGAGATTGCACATTCTAAATTCGAATCAGTTTTAAGTCGTGTGATCATTTCTTGATTATCACTGGCATCATCCGGTATGGTCTAGTTAGTCGAATCCATAACGAATACATCGCTTTTTTTTGAATATTTAAATGCAACATGTCGGTTCCATGGTGTAATGGTTAGCACTCTGGACTCTGAATCCAGCGATCCGAGTGGGACCTGCTGTTGTCGACATATATTCAATTCCATGTCCTTATTATGTGCAGCTTCTTTCGCTACACACTATCAATGAAGAGCCCGAGCCCGAGCCCGAGCCCGAGTAGCTCAGTCGGTAGAGCATTGGACTGTTAATCCAAGGGTCTAGGCTTCAAGTCCCTGCTCGGGCGATTTGTTTTAATTTATAATGATGTCAAAATTTGGTGTGGGCCCCTCGGTGGGACTCTCTTACGCCGGCGCCACACGATGTGGTGAACGTTTGGCTCAAATGTTGGCTTCCAACGTTTATATCAAATATTAAACGAATTATATGTCAAGTGCCCTACTACACGGTGGAACGAATGTTGTGTACCTCAGTACAGTAATCGTTATTTGTGTACCAAGGCCACGAAATCTCTGTTTAGCGTAACGAGAGAAACATTGTCGAAACAATCTCCAGGGTGATAAAGGATTTCGCGGACAAGGTGTACACACTATTTGTTGTGCAAACGTAAAAAACATGTAATTTAAAATTTTATTAATTATAAACAATTTTATTGTAAATAGAAAGTTGGCATTTAAAGTGTCAAAATGATTGTTTTGTACCCTATTTCGCGGCCGTTACCATAACAACATCTGTATTACGGCTGCGAAATTCTTATTTCTCGTCCAGTGTGTTCGCGAACATAGCCGCCGAAGCGCTCCAAAAATTTATAAGAATTCAAAACGCATTATAGGTGGCGATTAAAATAATTCAATATAGCCTTTTTTTTAGTAATTTATTTATGATTCCAGTAATTATTCTTATTATTGTTTTAACATGGTTAGTTTGTTTAGTGGTGTTGAACCATATATTATAATAACGGTGGTTTCTTAATATATCGATAAATTTTGGTAAACATCATTACAATTAACCAGTTTTACTTGATGGTAACTATTTAGAAAGCAAAGAAGTTACAAAAAGTCGTGTTGTGCTAATTTCATTGAACAACAAATTGCAGAGTGCTAGAATTAAACTTAAAATATTATATAAACATAAATACATTTTTTCTCTTGAAATTAATTGTATATTGTATCTAATAAATACTTTTCTTTCTTCTGTTTTCGATTACTGTTCTACCGCCTCTGTACCCAATCTATTTAAAATTGATAAATATAGGGTTTTACTTTTTCAAAATTGTTGTTTAAGATTCATTTACAACGTCCGCAAATATAATCATATATCTTCCTTCAGAATTCATGCAAATATGTTATCAATTGATGACAAAATGCATCAAACTTACTTAAATCTCATACATAATATTTTATCAACAAAAATTCCTGTATGTCTCTATGCTAAACTAATACCTAAACTTTCACCTTACTTGCTTGGAATTGATAAATTTCTTATTTCCAACTTCAGAACTACAAAATTCAGAGCATCTTTGTCATATCTTGTGCTTACATTATATAATTGTATACTCGATTGAATACCAACATGAAAACTCTATCATTGATTTCATTTAGTCTCAAACTAAAACTAATTTGGGATCAGTTATCGATTTAGGTAAATTACATATTTTCCACATTATTATTATTGTGTTCATTTAAAACAATCAGCGCTCTTTTAGGTGAACTAATGATTTGGAGGAATTTTTATTTCGGACTTTCACATTTGGTCATATTTTTATGTGAGTACTTGGAGAAAAAAAAAAAAGAAAAAATATGGTGGTATAACCTATTATCTCTGATTTGTTGTACAACCACATATCATATTGATACCGTTCAAATAAAAAAACAATTCTATATCTAATGGTCTAAAAATTTATATAGGTTATCAAAAAAAAATAATTATACTACCATTTGAGACTTACTGGTTGAATTTTCTTTTTGTTATATTTTTTAAATGGGGTCCTTTTCTCTGGTCATTTTCTGTACATAACATTTTTTTCAAAATTCAATAGTTTGCCCCAGAGCTGGGAGTATCTTACATAAAAAGATATTCGACAGTATCTAAGATACTAAAAGTATCTAAGATACTTTATCTTAGATACTTTCTATTTTATGTAAAATGTATCTTTTATTTAAATACTTTTTAAAAGTATCTGTATCTTTTATCTTAAAAAGTATCTTATATCTTTAAAAAGTATCTTTCATCTTATAAAATATCTTTTATCTTAAAAAAAGTAACTTTTGTTTTAAAAAGTATCTTTTATTTAAAAAAAAAAAGATATGTGCCAGTGAAATATTTTGAAATATCTGATATATTGTTTAATGTTTAAGCTTACAGTTAGCATATATATTTAAAATTTACTCAGATATTTCTTAAATGTACCTAACTAAGATATTTTAAAGTATTTAAGATATTTAAAAGTATCTAAAACATCTAAAAGGATCTAAGATATTAGAAAGTATCTAAAATATTTAAAAGTATCTTTAGTATTTATATTAGATACTTTTAAGAAATATTTGTATCTTAAGATACTCAGAATAGAAATTATCTAGATACTTAAGTATGTATAACAAATTTATGTAAGTATCTTAGAAAAGTATCTAGATATTTCTTAAAAGTATCTTTCCCAGCTCTGGTTTGCCCAAAAAAACGCTGATTGTTTTAAAGGAAACAGCCTGTATAAATTCAAGCAGAAGTTACCTGTTGTGCTCAAAATGAAGTAGCCTGTACACAAATATGTATGCCACGCCACTAACATACGGCATATGAAATTAAAGTTCATTACAAAATATTAGTCTATTAATAACAGTAGATTTTTCTTAAAAAAATACAAAAAATATTACAATGATATTTACAAAAAAAAACTCAATATTTTACAATTGATTTCTTGTTTCTTGTAACTACTTTTCTGAAAAAAACATAATAAATTGAATGTTTATATGTGGAATTAACAAAAAATAAATACTTACATATAAATATTGTAACAAGTACGGACCCGTCTCAACTTGTAACCCGTCGCTGTGAAGTAACAACCAATTACGGATCAGATGGTGGTGACTGGTTAACTAACTAGAACATTCCAAAAGCCCACATTGTGTATATAGGAATAGGAGGTTGCCAAACAAAAGGTATTTCAGTTTAATATTTTTTTTGACACTGCTGTAGATTTTTAGCTATTCACTTTATAGCAAAATCATAAATACAAAAGTTCAGAATTTTAAAATGCATGCAACAAGGCCCATTTAGTTACCTATACGTTAGTATTTCACAGTGTATAAATCAAATTAAAAGCAATATTTAATAGAAAAATTGTAATACAGCCATGGAAAATTACACAAAAACAAAAAATATTTGAAATTTCAGAAAACAGATTTAGATTTACTTATTACAGAATTGTATTACTTTATATAGAATTTTAGTTCATTTCTTATCTAACATGCTTTTGAAATGTAAAACATTTTTCGTTTTTCCATGGCCGTGTTACAATTTTCCTAATAAATATTGATTTAATTTCATTGATACATCGTGAAATACTAATATTTAGATAACCAAATGGGACTTATTGCATGTATTTTTAAATGGGTTCCTTCACTAGAGTCACAAAATGACAAATAACTCATTTAATTATAAATCTATATTATATAACTAGACCTAAAAACATCATACTGGATATAATAGAAGTGTCAAATGGTTGGCACCTAATTTGAAGATTTATGTTTTGTTTTGAATTTGTAACCAAATAATACAAATCCCACTTGTTTGAGAATCCTCGCGATAATGAACCACGTGGTTAAGTCGACGCAACGAAATTAAAGATATATTGAATGGTATTATAGGTTATCAAAATTTATCAGTGGTAATCAAACATTTGACTAAAATAATCTTACAGTTTGTTTATGTTTCTTCCTGGAATGAATGGCATTCATATATACTTTAATTATTTACCACAAAAACTTATTTTAAAATATAAAAGAACATTTATGTGACTACAATTTTATACAATCCCTACTGTTTGAGATTCACAACATGCGACAACTCTGACGTTCCAACATTTTTAAGAAATCTTTGCGGCTTAATAAATAATAATTAATACTTTTAAAAACTGCAGTTAGTTTCCAATTTAGATATAGGTTCTTAAAAAAGTTTTAAAAAAAATAGTCAAGTACCCCAATCTGAACAACTTTTGTATTTACTCTTTTTCTGTGAAGTAAACATGCAAAAATTTATTTAAATAGAAGAAGCTGCAGTTTAACTTTCACATAACTTGATTTATACAATATACAAGCTAATTGATAGCGGATGTACATTCTTGATATCATTTCTGGATTACTAGTAATTAATATCAAGCCATGCCATGACGCTGCCTCGAAATTAAACTATGTCGATTTTGTGGATATTCTTGTTGATAAAGTTCTGTAACTACGCGAATATTTGTTACAAACCGAAAATACACATCTAGCATATTAACTTTTTTCTAACGACCGGTATTTCCAACCTTAGATAAACTAGAAAATAAATGTATGAGTGAAATAAACAAACAAAAAAAAAAACGCATCAAAAGATGACAGATATATTAATAATCATCGTTTAAACCAGTGGTTCTTAACCGGTGTTCCCCGGAAGGGACGTATTAGCTATATTAAGCATTATCCGCATGAGCCACTGATAACAGATGGCAGCACTAAAAGTGGAGCAATAGGGAAAACATTACGTTCTTGTATTTAAAAGCATTAGGACTGGAGTAGGATTGAGTGTACAAATTTTAGTTATTGGTCGCAATAATTAGAAAAAAAAGATATTCATTTCCTTAATAGACATATATACATTTATTTGAATGAAGCAGTTCGAACGTTAATGAAAGGATAACCTGCATATAAAGATAAAAATAAAATCAGATTTTTTGGTTAACATTGATATATTTCCTTGGTTTAGCTGGGCATATTATACTACGTGGATATAAAATACATATCAAGAATAAAAGTATAATATACGGTCTATGTTTACAAACATATAAATTAAAAGGCACACCACATAATATAAACATTTCACTCGAAAAGTTGTGCGCCAGTGGAAGTTTACTCCGGCAAATGCAATCAAATTTTCATCTGATTTCATTGCTTTCATGGTGAAAATACACTTATTTACACTATGATCGCATTGTAAATTAATTTAGCAAGTTACTACCAAATTCTTTGTCTAACTGTTTATGGTCCATAATTCTCTGATATTTTGGACTCACTAGACATTTAATTCATTTTCATGTTTATGTTTGCCAGTACGTCTCTAAAAATATTGTAGTAAATAAATACATAACATAAATAGTACATATTATAAAGAAATAAAAAATTTTAACAATTACTTATAGAATTATTCTTTCTGTCTTCCGTCTAATTATTTTGACATTTCTTATGACAGTCAGTGGAAAATCTTGGGTTGGAATGACCTCATGTTTAAGAATTCCTTTCTTATTGGCAGTTCTAACTATAAATATAATTGTTTAGTTAATTTCAGAATAAAAAAATTAAAAGCAATCATACCTTTATAAAAATCCAGGAGCCAGAAATGAGCATAACAAACGTTCATATATGTCTTGACTTTTTTCCCACATTTGAAGCATTTTCCACCTCCTTATTCTTTAAAAAATAATGTAATAACATTTCTGTAGTAACATAATTGCTATATTAATGCAGAGAGCAATATATTTTTGATTTACTTGACATTTTGTTCACTAAAAATCTAAATCTCCATATACCAATACCACCATTACGAACACAGCAATGTTTTCCCTATTGCTCGTAGTTCAAATTTAGCCACCAGATGTCAGCTACTTTGTTGGCTCATCCCAATTGAGTTTAAGGAAATTCTGGAAATTAGCAGTAAACCTTTCCGTAAATATTTAGATTTTAGGCAGAGAAAAATTATAAATATTAGTGTCAATAAATGCAGAAATTTTTCTTCGACAACAAACTATTTAACTTTTTGATGTAAAATAGTTAGGGAAGCCAAACTTAAACATTTTAAAAATAGCATTGAAAACGCTATGGTGCGTTCTTCGATTCAACTCCATGTATATATTTTTTTATGAAGATAGTAAGCGGACTAACTATATTTGGTCCTATGCCGCTTAATGAGAGAATGATTGTGAATCTAAAACTAGATAGACGACCATGTTCTTCAGTGGGATTCGAATCCACGACCTCTGGTGTGCTAGACTGGTGACATAATCAGTACGTCGCCGAGATTGGTAGATATAAGTTTTACTAAATGGTATTTTGTTTTTATGACTAGTGATTTTAGGGTTCCTCAAAATTTTCTTAAAATAAAACGTGTTCCCTTACTTTAAGAAGGTTAGGAACCACTGATTTAAGCTATGATTTTGATGAAATATTTTTTGTATATTTCACTACTAAATTTATTCTCTAGTTTGTCTAAAGTTTGTAATACCGGCCCTAAAAACATAAATTAAATTTTATTATTAGGTTAAGTAATTTATAAAATATTAGATTGAAACTTGCTGAAGAAAAATTATAACAAGTAGTACTGATTGTTGACAGATAACATTTTCCGTGTTACCATTATTTTAGTCAATTGTTTTAGTTAATTTATAGTAGTTTATATACCGAGGGGGTGAAGTGCACGATTTAATACTAAGGGATTAAAGGCACTTCAGTCCTATAGTATACAGGCTGTTCAATTTAAGTGTGCCACTATTGCTATCTCGAGAACTATAAGAGCTGCAAGGTTGGTTAAATTAGTAAACAATTTTTATTTTACAAGACTATTTTAATGAGCTTAAAAAATATTTTTTTAACTTGTGGTTCTCAAAATATGGGGTGCAACTTTCTTATTTTAAATGGCAACCTATTTTTTTTATTTGCTTATTCGATTCAGTATTTTTTTCTGAATTCAACGATATCCACATGTAATGACCAAATATACAAAATATTTGAGAAAAATTAAAAATTAGAAATTGGCAAACTTTGTATAGGCATATTTAAATAAAAATGATTTATTTTTAATTTTACATTTTTCTCAAATATTTTGTATTATTTGGTCATTACATGTGAATATCATTGAATTCAGAAAAAAATACTGAATCAAATAAGCAAATAAAAAAAGTAGGTTGCCATTTAAAATAAGAAAGTTGCACCCCGCATTTTGAGAACCACTGGTCTAAAAAATTATTGTTTCTCTCATTTTAATTGTCTTAGAATATAGAAATTGTTTACTGATTTAACCGACCTCTTAGCTCTTATAGTTCTCGAGATAGCAATGGTGGCACACTTAAATTGAACAGCCTGTATACACTATTTTTTGCACTTCCAGCCCTCGTTTCAGCACTACATTATAAATAATGATTAATTTTAAAAGGTTTACAATACATATTCGTATGTTGAAAATGGATGGCTTTGATAACGATTTAATCTAATTTTGTACGTTACACTGGTATCATAAACAAAATGAAAATTTGTGTTTATTTTGAAAGCCTTTTCATTATGGATAATTTAATTTGAAGAAGCCACAGTGGAAATGGTGCCGATAAAATCTAGAAAAATATATAAAAACAATTCGAAGCTTTCAGGAAGTAGTATGACAATAAAGAAGTTAAAAAAATACACGAAAACTGTGCTGCTAGTATATTTTTAAGAAAGATAAAAAATTGTGCAAGCTATCATTTGGGCGATATTCGATATTTAAGGGAATGTTGGCTTGGTGGTTAGTAATAATACTGTTATAAGCAATTTCTCGAAATTAATTACTTTCTCTAAAAGAAGAAATGGTGGCTAGTAACCTAAAACGTCAAAATTATACCGGAACAAGTTGATCAGTTCTTAAAACAGGCAGTAGACAAGGTATTTTTAATGTTAAAAGTAATTAATTTTATCAAAAACATTTCAATATGCTCTGTAGTTAATAACTGTATAAAACTATTATATAATTATAATTTTAATAAATATTATACTTATTGCTGTGGTTACTTGTTTACTTGTCAATTTAATCCATTTGGATTAAATTTCGAAATTTAATCGCTCCGAGATTAAAACTGACACTTCACGAGAACGAAGAATAAATTAGGGCATTTAAACTCGGAAGTACATAAATATTTTTTTAGGCTTGCAACGAATATTCGGCAACTATTCGGTATTCGGCAAAATTTTTACTATACCGAATACCGAATAGTAAAGTATTATTCGGCCGAATACCGAATAATGTAGAATGTTGAGAAAATTGGAAATTTTGGTTATTTTATTCGGTAATTTTTGCCTGTAATAAGATAATAAAAAAAAAACATACTTATACCACAGTATAAGAAATCACACATTAGCGACACTCGCTGTCAGGTGTCGGAACCTTTGATCTTAATGTCGCATCGTCCGATGACCTGGAACCGAGAGGCCGTATTGGCAATTGCGGTATATGGCGGTAAATTTGAATAACTGTCAGTAGCAAATGAGCAAAAATATTATTTCACCTACACTATCAAATATTCAATGGTTACTAAGATATCAGCCTATCAGCGGAGACTGAGCGCCAGTTGCGTACCACTGAAATATTGGGATAATGAAATTTGGAAGTATTGCTACTATACGAATTCTTATACTCATAGGCGTAGAGTTGTAGGGGGGCATGGGGGCGCGTGCCACCAATGAACCATTCTGTAGGGGGCAAACATATAAAATTGCCCCCGACAACAAAAATATATAACTTGTTATATAAAAAAAATATTTGTTTTTATTATGGTATCTCATTTTGCGTTGAATATAAAATTTAATTTAGCACTACTAATAGCAAAACGATAACAGAAATTTCCCCGTTATTCAGTACCATCTTTGCGATACTTTATGGATTTCAGTAGGTAAGTTCCATATGACCAGCACAGTTGCGCAGTTATTATAGTGTCCGCGGCTGCACTGATAGGGGAATCCCAGTGTTCTGTCTTGTATGCAAGCAAACAGAATCGAGTTTGAATCGTAACCTACTGTACGATTACGTGATACTTTCGCTTTATAAATCAATCCTCTATAAATAAAAGTTATACACACAAACTGGCTGTTGGTTATATTTTATTTTTGCAAATTTGTTTTGTAAAGGTAAGTTGTATGTTAGGTTGATTTCTAAGATTTAGGCCTAAGTTTAATGTTTTTATAGGTAAAAAGAAGTCATGCATACAGCATCATATTAGACGAAACCAGTGATTTATCAACTAAAGAACAAGTTGCATTTTGTTTACGATTTGTGAACAAAAATTTCAATATTCATGAAATATTTATTGGATTTTACACAACAAGTAATATTGACGAACAAACTTTGTATAAAATTGTAACTGATTGTTTAGTTCGTTTAAATTTAGATATTAAACATTGTCGTGGTCAATGCTATGATGGTGCCGCTAATGCGAGCGACTGATCGGAATTATAACTGGATTACAAACAAGAGTTCGAGAAATAGAACCTAGAGCATTATATGTTCACTGCCTGGCACATAACTTAAATTTGGTAGTGCAGGATACTTTGAGTAAAATTGATGTAGTGAGAGATTTTTTAAACGAAATACGAAATCTTATAATTTTATAAAAAGTTCTTCTAGAAGGTTGTCTACTTTCGACAATGTTCAAGACAAAATAAGCAATAGCTATAGTGAGTCGGACTCAGAGACAGATACAATGGATAGAGAAAACAAAAAAATTAAGTTGTTAAATTTTTGTCCCACAAGATGGTGTTTACGTGTTAAATCATTGAGGCGAGTATACGCGAATTACAAAGCCATTCAAATTTTTTTAGAAAAAATATCATGTGACGAAAAAACGTATCATGATGTTAAATATAAATCAGAGGGATTATTAAAATTTTGTAATAAATTTTGTAATTTTTATCTTCTAATGTTATTAATACGTATTTTTGAAAGCGTAGAAGAATTAAAAGCGCTCTGCAAAGTCCAAAATTAACTCTTCGATCAGCATTAACCCTAGTTTCTAGTATTCTAGATTGGTTACGTAACCAGCGTGGTAATATAGATGATGATTTATTGTATTATTGTGCGGTTATTGAAGCGGAAAAGCTTCATATTGATTCCCCCAAACTACCAAGAACGAGAAAAATTCCAAATAAATATTCATATACAAAAAACGAGGCATTCACGTCAGAAACTATAAATCAACATTTTAGAATTTTGCAGACCGAAATTTTGATCTTACAATTAATAGTTTAGATGCAAGATTCAGTAATAAAACATTGAAAATTATGACAGAATCAGAAAATTTTATACTTGGCTATGCCAATGAATTAACCAATTTTGAGTTTTGGAAGGATGATTTTAATTATAATAGGCTAAAACTTCACAGAGATATATTTTTAGACATCATTAAACAAGACAATACTACAATGAACTCTTTGTATGATATACTAAGCTTTATAAAAAGTAAATGTGAAATTACGATTCTTTTACCAGAATTGATTCAGTTTTTAAAAATTACTATAACCTGTTTAATCCTGTACGGCAGAACGTTCATTTTCGGCACTCCGGCGAATTAAAACATATTTACATACTTCTATGTTACAAAAGAGATTAAATAGTTGTGCTCTTTTACATATTCATAAAGATATGTCTTCTACAAGAAGATGAATTTATATCATCAAATAGATTACGCCCCAATACATTTGCCATGTCAACTATGTAATATTTACTAGTACAAAATTATTTATATTTTTTTCATTGCCCCATGCCCCCGACAAGATTTGAATAAGTCTACGCCCATGCTTATACTGTGCTTATACTAAGATAATATGTATAATATAGTATTGTAGTAGTGGCTAGGCAGAGGGGTGTTGTTACAGATCACAAGAAGATTTGGCGCCAAACCAGCCGAATATTATTCGTCGAATATTCGGCTATTCGGCCAAGGGATCCGCCGAATATTCCTTCACGATGGGAGAGAAAGTGCACAAATCTCCCGTGGATATGAAATTGGCTGTTTCTGTCATGATTTTGGTATCATAGAAACCGAGTTTCTCTCCCGGTCTTTTAATGTTTTATTGTTTTATAATGTCAGAAACATCAGTTTTTCAAAAAATAAATATATATTTACTCAAATATTAATTCACAAAACAAAAATATAACAAACGAAAATTCAATTCTGCAAAGAATTATTATCTACAATTATTATAAATCATCCTTTTTTGTATTATAGAATGTTCTCGACATATGACATATTTGCATTTATCGCATCTTGTCGAAATATTTCTGTCTGATGACCTACTACAAGTTTTGCCTTTTCTCAACATTGACATATTTTTTATGTTAAAATTAGTGAGACAATCGAAGAAAAAAAAAGGTTATAAAACAAGCAAAAAAGTTCATTAAAAAATAACTATTTCCAGAGATATAAAAAAAAGCTCTGTGGTCATAATTGACCCCAGGTAGTCATCCGAAGGTTAAGATGAAATGTCAAAATCTCTCGCCTTCGGCTTGTGATTCTGATCTGATTACCAAGCAACAATCTTACGAAACACAATTTTTTTCGGCAATATAATGTTCCCTTTATATAGGGTGATTCAAAACGCACGGAAAAGTGTAACTAGGAGGGCCCAAAATAATGTCTTTTCCTTAATAAAATTTTGGCAAAAACTTAATAGCAAAAAAGTTACAGCACATTAAAGTTGAATCAATTAATGAGCACTTGTTATAAATTACGGCAGTTAATTATGTGTTAAATAGAAACTAGGAATACCTTAAAGTTAGTTGAACACTATTTAGTTTTGTATTTGAATATTTCTTCTATTGTTCAAAATTTGCTGTCCACATGGTTGAGAGCCACTTAAAAACAAAAACACAACTGGAAAACTAGTTGCCGCTGAAATTTATTTTAACATAAATTCATTAAACGTCAAAGTATAATAAAATATAGTTAAGTGCAATATTGTTAATATTTTCGGTAACGAGGAATATGTAGTCATAATTATGATTTATGAATAAGTTAAATTAATTTATAAAATTTTTACAATTCACTGCTTTTGCCATTATTTTTGGTTGGGGGCATAATTTAAAATTAAAATGACAGCAAATGGGGTCGTTTATTAAAGTCACAAAATGGCAGATAAATAAATTATGACTAGACTCAAAAACATCGTACTTGATATAAGTTTAAAAAATATTATTAATTATTAAGATATTTGAGTTTTAAAGATCTTTATATTGAAGTGAAAATATTATGATTATGCCGCATATCTATCCTTTTCCGAATTCTTTATACTTCTCTTATTATTGAGCTGTCAAATTGTCCTAGTGCCAAAATGGTTGGCAAATAATTTTAAGATTTTTGTTTTTCTTTTATTTCGTATATTTTAAATACATAATATATTATTTATTTCTAATTAATAAATAGCAAAATTTATCATTTGACTAAAATAATCTTATAGTTTATTCAAGTTTCTTCCAGAAATAAATGAAATTCATGTATATTTTAATTTCTTACCACGAAAAGTTATTAAAATTGAACGTTTATGTGACTACAATTATTTACATTCTCTACTGTTTGAGATCCACCAACACGTTTACAACGACGAGACAACATTAAAAAAAATCATTGTGGCTTAATGAATAACAATTCAGACCTATTTAAAAGTGTAAATAGTCTTCAAATTAGATACATTTTATAATCAAATTAAAAAAATTGTGAACGATCCCATTGTCACATTAAAAAAAAAAACATATTTCTATAAAAACCAAAAAATAATTATTATTTGCAACGGTATTCAATAAATGGGCGTAAAGAACTTTGAATTTGCTTTAACTTTATTGAGTATTTGTCAAAAATGCATTACTTCAACTTTTACCTCCCGGTACATCCTGTAAGGGAGGAATAGAAATCATGCTAAAAATTCGGTAGTGAGTTTTCAGTGGATGATCAAAACGGTATTAACGAAGATCGTAAATTTTTTTTTTTATAAATATTATTTAAATCCTACCGTGTTTGATATCAAATTAAAAGTTTCACGGAGGAGATTTAAATTCAAGTGTCAAAAAATTAATTCAGACGATCGTCAATTTTTTTTATAAATGTTATTGTGATAATTGAAAACAAAATTTTTGATGGAATGCGCGTTCGTGATAGTGATGGTCTATGTTCCTGTATTGTTTGGTAAGAAAACAGACTTTTTATGTATATTTTGTACCAGTTAAAATGACAGGGTAAGAATAAAAAGCTGACCAACGCTGACCGCTGACTGATGCTGACCCTAGTATAAAGCTTACACTGGCCTACTAATACAATTAATATTTATAAACTTATAACGACCAACACAGAGATTTGCTATATTATCCAGTTGAACATTATTATATTATTTTACCAATTTTAACTCTAATTGTCTCTAATGGTCAGCGTATGTTAGCATTGGTCAGCTATATCTCTTTGCAAACTATTAGACATAAAATGAGTTAAAATTGGTAAAATAATATAATAATGTGCTTATATGGATAATATGGCATATCTCTGTGTTGGTCATTATAAGATTATGGATATTAATTGTGCATAGTAGCCCAGCATATGCTTTTCACATCGGTCAGCTTTTTATTCTTATTCAAAATGACACGTCACTTACTTCTTCCGTACAAACCATATCTTCATTCTCCAACTGTTTCCACTCTTTGTCTTTGATAGTTTCCGGCCCGAAACAAACAGGAGTCGAGTCATTCGAACTTATGTTCATAAAAATGTCCACAAGACCCTTTAGCTTGCAATCACAATTCCACGGATTGTAGTGAAGTGTCAATTCTTCTAGTCCTTTCAAGTGTATAAATTCGGACGCATTCGCGAACTGGAGCTCGTTGGATTCCAAATAGAGCTGAGTCAGGCTATTTGTGGCTGGAAATACATTGCTGCCAATACGTTTGATGCGATTCCTCTGCAGTTCTAGCTTTTCTAAACTAAACAACTTTGAAAATAAGTTGTCCTCGAGTTCTTCTATTCTATTTTCGCCCAAATATAACGTTTTCAATTGCTGGATATTGTCGAAAATGCCAGTTTCTAACCTAACAATAGCATTGGTAGAAACTGCCAGGTGTTCAAGGGCGTATAACGTCTCAAATGTGTGGTTTTTAAGCGAAGTAAGCTCGTTTTTATGTAAATATAATCTTTTTAGCTCCGTTAGTTTCGTAAATAAGCCGTACTTTAAATTATCTATATTATTTTCGTTCATCTCTAAATATTGCAAATTTGTCGTGTAGCGAAAGGTGTCGCCATCTAGATATTTAATTCTGTTCCCGTAGAGGTTCAGGTTCGTTAGTGCTTTTAAATCATCAAATACATGCTTGTCAACTGACTCAATGTTATTGTAAGCTAATAATAATATTGTTAAGAGACGTAAATTAGTGAATACTCCATGTTCAAGTTTTTTGATTTTATTGTCATTCAAATTTAAGTAATCTAAGTGCAGCATGTCTTGGAAAATGTTCACTGGGAGCAGCACTATCTTATTATTTTGCAACAAAAGCAATGTAACATTGAACATGTTCTCAAAAGCATCCTCATCAATTCTTTGTATTTGACAATGTGACAATGTGATTTGTTCGAGGTTATAAACGTCAAACAACGTGAATATATATTTAGTGACATTTTCAATTCGTCTGTTTTGAATATCAATTTCGTTTCCGCAGTTGTCAGCAAACAATGCAGGCACTAACAATGAACACAGCACTAAACACGACAAAACACGACACATGTTGCTACTGATATTATTAAACTAATGAACGCAAAGTTACAGACTGTGTATTTATATCGCCCGACACAAAAACCGGTTGTCATGTGAGTGATTTAAAGGCGAGGTGATTTTGGATATCCCCAAGGTTAATAAATAATTATTGCTTATTTTCCTTGTTGCTTGAGATGCAGGGCGTTAAAAATAGAGGTCACGGATTTAAAAGTTATTAATACATCTCAAAACAATAAAAAAGTTGATTTATTTTTTTGTATATGTAAACATATATCCGGAAATGCCTAGTTTCAAAGCTATAGCGATTTTAATATTTTATCCAACAACTCTCAATAAATGCTCTATAACTATGGCGATTTTAAACAAGCAAAGTAACAGATTATCCACTAGTGGGTATAATTTTGAGGAAAGCCACTAGTGAGTATTTTTTTATTTATAACAATAGTTATAACACACAACACCTTGGTAACTACTTCGATTGACATTTTAATTTTAAAGCATATGACACTGTCAAATAATATTTCTTTAATAAATTTTTCATTTATTAAGAAGTGTTGGATAAAACGTTATACTTCACACGTGGGCAAAGTGAAATTATCCACTCGATAAAATTATCTCACTCAGCCTTCGGCTTCGTGAGTTAAAATTTCTCTCGTGGGTAATTCCTTACTTTGCCCACTTGTAAAGTAAATAACTATTATTCCTGTCATATACAAGTCATACTTTTAACTTTACAGTGGAACTATTAAAGATAGTCTTTTGTTTTCCTTATTTGTCATAATTATTACTATTTTTAACATTTTTACATGATGTCTGTATGTATGTTAGTATGTGTGCGTATGTTTGTGTGTGTGTGTGTGTGTGTGTGTGTGTGTGTGTGTGTGTGTGTGTGTGTGTGTGTGTGTGTGTGTGTGTGTGTGTGTGTGTGTGTGTGTGTGTGTGTGTGTGTGTGTGTGTGTTTATGTGTGTGTGTGTGTGTAAACTTAGTGTGTGTATTTTGTATATTTAGATGTTAGTAAGTAACTACATAGACAAATTATTTTACTCCGTATTGTTACTTGCATTAAATTTAATTTCAAATTTAAATTCTATAAAATTATAAGTATATGCAAGTGTGGTTTTTGTTATTATTATGAGATAACATAGTGGTAAGTTTATTTGTTTAAACTATCTAAGCGAATATTGCTAGTTTTGCTTATTTTAAATACTATACTTGACATTTATTATACTCTGTAGATTTTTACTTAGAAAAATTACAATATTTGTAAAAATTTATAATGTAAACCTGAATTTTATTAGATTTTAGAAATTGATAAACTACCTCTGTGTATTCAGATTAATAATATGTTTTAATTTCTAGCAAATTTCTGTATGTAGCACTTTGTTCGTGGTGTTACTTCAATATTATCGGAAAAGTCAAAGTGGCTGAATGAGGAAATTTATTAACTGGAATAATTTTTATGAACCATATGAAATACAATGAGAAAATTTTCATATGGCGGTAATATCTGACCTATTTATATCAGAACAAAACAGTAAATAAAAAAAATGTTCAAAAAGAAACACTGCAATCAAGCTTAAAAATAGACGCTACTGGTTTATACCATAGATACTTGGAAAGAAGTTCTCATTATGAATAATATTGCAAATAAAATATGAGTAGGAATTTAATTTGCTAATAGAAATACTCATCCCCTGATATTGTATATTCCTAGAACTATAAGTTACTCTCACTTTATAATAATTTTTTACATCATCAAATCAATTATATGTAAAAAGTTATGTACGTTTGAGAATATTATGTACATCTTTTATGATTACATTTTCCAATGTCAAGTATCTCAGTTCACTGTATAATTATTTAGTGAAACCTCGTTTGTTTCTGTGAAAAGATATTAAGTCTTCTTAAAGGAATACTCTAACAGAACACAATAAGAGAATTGTGAAAGATATAATACTGTGAATTATGCTACTAGACCTTCATGACATATACAGGATATTTCATAACTTCGTGTACATACATTAATAGTATATGTTGTTTGATATGCTGATTACGAATCTAAATGAATTTTTTTTTTAATTCGAAAAATTAAAATTTTTTGTAGTACTACTCTGGATTCGCTTTCCTATTAAACACAGCCAATGAAGTAGGTAATCAACAATTTTAATTACATGATACTAGTAAAATAAACAAAGAAAATTTAATTATTTTTAATGAAACGATAATTATTTACATATTCATCCACCCAGTAGCAGTAGCAACGAAAAATTTTGGACTGGGAACATGGAAAATAATTTTCCGATTTAAAAAAAATTCTTTTTGATTCGTAATCAGCATATCAAATAACATATAGCATTAACGTATGTACCTGAAGTTATGAAACAACCTGTATGTATACATAAATTTCAAATAGATATTCAATCTCAGTTTTATATGTCGTCAATTCGTATTCTTAAATGTATATAACACGTTAACAAATTAAAAATAATCAAGTAATCGATCAATCATCACAAAGTTGTAACGGTATATTTCGACTTATGATATTTTTGTTTTATTTTTGGCTTCTAATATTATTTGCTCTTCCATTTTATTATTTTTTTGTCTTTATTTCATGTTTTCTATTCCTTGATTTCATTTCTTGATCTTCAACAGATTCATTCATTCTTCTGTAACTTAATTCTTTCAATTTCAAGTAATTTAATATTCTATCTTTCTCATCTTTTTTAAATCCCTATTCAAAATACCATATCGGTCAATGACATTTGTTTGTCAACCTAGTAACTTTCATCAGTTGTTATGATTCATTGTTTCATTTCACTTCAAATTCACTCATACATCTCTCACTCTCTTTTTTTTCCTGTATCTCCGCGAATTTTGTTTTTTTTTTTTTATAAAACTACGCGCACTTTGTAGGAAGAGGCAGATTTTTAGTAGTTTACGAATAGTGCGGTATTGCGCAGTATAAAACAATTTTTATGTAACGGTTTTTCTTAAAATGAATTCCGTTGAATTTATTTTGCTAATTCCCTTGCTGGGGATTTAATTCGTTTGGCGTCGGTGCCGCTGAACCGTTCGTGAAGACCTGAGTTTGCTGACACACCATCCAGCTTCTGCTGACCCGCAGCTGTGATTCAGTTGATCCCGAGTCCTTCGCGCAGAGTCCAGACGTCACGAACCTGCAGGCGGCTATGGAGAGGGCAGATAGGTGGCAGTGTCATGTTTTCATGGTCATTTGTGTGCAGTACTATTTTTATTTAGTCCTTTTATTAAGTCTGGTGATAATCACCCATTTTCCACGTTTTTCTTGTATTTAAGCCAATTTTCTGAGCTTGAGGCCCTTCAGACCTCGTATCATTTTGAGGTCGCAGCATTTTGTTGCATTTTGTCAGTTTATAAGTTTGTGAACTGGGATGTTAACGCCCTTAAGCTTGTTTTCCTTTTTTCCATGACCGTTATGTTTGTTGTTACTGCGCTTGCGTCTTTATTTTCTCGAGCGTTCTGCGCGACTAAATTCCGCCATATTATATAAGTCGGCTGGCCAGTGTCGACCCGCAGGGCCCAGGACCTGAGTGTAGGTTCCAGAGTTGAGCGAAGTAAAGAAGCAACGTCGGGTTCCACCCCTTTATCTTATGCCTTTCTTTCCAGTCTTTGTTTCTCTTCCTAGTTTGGCGTCGCGGATATCCATTGTCCTTATTAGTATTGTTCTGTATATCTTTGTGTCTGTATTCGATCCGGATTTTCAAATTGCGACAATATACCAGAAAGTTAAATTACTCGCTGAATTTTATTTAACGTTTTCCTCAGAGCTCCTTCCGTCACTCCCCACTCTCTCTTGCAGGATTGTTCGGCGAGCGCTTTTCAATTCCCGTTGCGTGACCTGGCACTACGGTAGTCTACGGTTTGGAACAACGGTGCAGGCTGGCTGGCGCCCTATTAATTTTGAACCACGACCTTCTCGACTCAGAAGCCGGCAACCTCAACCACGCGAGGTCCTTTTAACGGCCCCAGGGCGGGACGTTAAATAAATAATATTACACTATGAACATTATGATGTAAATAGTTCAATGACAACATATTGGATTGTTGAAAAAAAAAAACAATGTTCGATTTTCACAGAAAACATCAAATTTGCATCACAACTAATTACTGGGAGTAAGAAATTAAAATACATCAATAAATAAAATGTTCATTACATATGAAAGAAACAAATGCAATTTCTCAGTGAACGTAAATAATAAATGTCAAACAAAGTAGAAAGTAGTTTCCATTTATAAGGATGTTTCCGGATATTTCAAATGTAATATTTATTATCATATTGATGTTCATTTGAAGAATCTTATTCGACATTTCTTAGGTTTATTGTTATAGTCTATAGAGTAAAATGTAAATTTTGATTATAAACATAGTTTTACTATAAACTTTGTAATGGGGTTGAAAGGGACTTCGCGAATTCTAGATGCCTTGACAATTTTCTTCTGGTGTAACAAATGAATATCGCAAATCATGTCAATATTTACTCAAGATCCATGTTTTACTTATACATAGCAAATAGTAGTAGCATTATAATAAATACATTGTTCAACAAGATCGATAAATTAAATGTAAAATTCTGCAGTGCCCATGGATGAAACATAGTGGCTTCATTTACATACCTCGATTAATGGATGACTGAAAAGTTATTTACTTGCGTGAAATATATCAAATATCACTGGCGTGTGCTATTTGATTTGAGGAAGTAATTGCACTCCATTACTTTACCCATGTTTACTTTTCATGAAATAACTTTAAGACAGTTGCTATTGCAATAAATGAACCGTAAAGAATATCGGAAATAAGAGATAAAACAAATATACATTTTTAACTTGAATTAAAATATTTGAAAAAATAATCCCAACTACTAATATAATATATTTTTTCATATATTTCCATTATTTAAATTTGTTCAATTAATTATAGTGAATTATGGATTCATAATTCACTCCTCTCGGCCAATCACTGAATCAGAAATCAATTATCCCAGTTTATTTTAAAGTCGTGATGTGGATTACCAAGCTACGGCTGAAGTTCACAGGTGTATTTTTAAACGTGTTTTCAACGAAATTCAATCATTTTCAAAAATCATTTACAGGTGTAGTATTATTTTCGGGATTATGGTAATTATTCACTCAAATGATTTTCATCACTCGCCGAGGGCTCGTGACGCAAACTTCATCTTCGTGAATAATTACTATCATATTTTATGGAGCGCCGTTTGGGCCAAAATATACCTTTCTGCTATATATATATATATATATATATATATATATATATATATATATATATATATATAAGAGAGAGAGAGAGAGAGAGAGAGAGAGAATTAGAAACGTTAACAATTGACACTGTTCATTCCTCACCAGAAGAACCTATAAATGGTTTGAAATTTTTGGAAAATCGAATTAATGTAGCTGATAATCAAATAATAATACAAGAAGGTGAAGAAAATAACGTTGAAATAAAAAGATTATTTAATTGCAAAAAATTAAGAATTGTACTTTCATTAAAACCTGAAAATAAAGAAACTCAACTATTTGAATTTATTATAAATTATATAGTACCTTAAATACGATATTATTGTATTTGCACAGATGAAATTGCTAATACTTTAAATAAATTAATACATAGTAAATTTGAATTCGGATCAGTAAACTTAATAAGAGTTAATCAACAAGTAGAAGACGTAGAAAACGAGAATGAACAGGACGAAACAATATTTAATTACCATCACGGAAAGACAAACCACCGCGGCATATTAGAAACTTATAATAAATTAAAAACAAAATATTATTGGCCAAAAATGTTAGAAATCATAACTGCATTCATAAATAAATGTGAAACTTGTAAGAAATGTAAATATGACAGACAACCCCCAAAATTAGAAGATCAACTTACACCAACCCCCCAACGACCCTTTGAAATAATAAATTTAGATATATTAACCCTGGATTCAAAATATTATTTAACTATATTTGATCAATTTTCAAAATATGCTCAAATATATTTTATAAAAAATAAAACCTGTAATAATATTATAAACATAGTTTCAAATTTTATTAAAGAAAGATTACAACCACAAACAATCATTTGCGATTCAGGAAAAGAATTTGATAATTTAGCGTTTAAAACTTTCTGTCATAATAATCAAATAAATTTACATATTACATCCGTTGGTAATCCAAAATCAAACGCAATAGATAGACTACATTCCACCTTAATATAAACTTGCGAATTTTATTCCAAAAGTACCCAAATAAAAATTTAGATGAAATACTGACGATAACTATACTAGCTTACAATGACACCATACATTCCATCACGAAATTATCACCGATTGAAATACTATTCGGTAGAGATTACTCACACATCCGACCAAGAATGACCTTAACAGACGAACAGCAAATAGAAATATTTCAAAAAATAAGCAAAATGAACATGATAAATTACGAAATAAAATTGTGAACAAAATATTAAAACTCCATAAACCAAATAAAATTTATACAAAATTTCAAAATGTATCTCAAGCTTTTCTTAAACAAAACCCCAGACTGATAACAAAATTTAAAAAAACCATTGTTTGAAAAAGTAAAAATTGATAATTATAATGATAAGAATCATACCATTGAAGTAAAAGGAAAACTTCATAAAAGAAAAGTAAAAATTAATAAATTAAAATTATAATTTGTTGCAGATTAATATCCTTATCTCACGGTCAATTCCTTCAAGATATTTCTGATAACAACTGATTAGTCCAGGCAATGAAGACATAAAAATGGGCTTTCATTACAAAAGGTCAAGGAGTTTTCATCTTTGGTAGATTTTTACAGTTCGATGTTCTAATTAATATTCTGAGTTTGCGACCTTGAGCGACCGCCGCTCGCGCCGCCATATTGAAAAAAGGTACTAAAAAACAGTTTTTCTAGAATATCTTCTCTCCAGCGCCACTTTGGTTGCAAATAGTTATTACAAAAATTATAGAGCATAAAATTTCCAATAACTTCTGTTTTAAACATTTTCCAATATGATGAGTATTTCACGAGTTATAGTGAAGTCAAACTAAGCAAATTTCTACAATTCGCAAAATCGCTATATTTTTTCACGAAATTTAAACAAATATCGATTATATAATACGTACTACCATTTTTTACTCATTTCCGCAGCCCCATGAGGTAGAATGAGAGGCGCGTTTGTTTTTTTTCATGTGGTATCCCCAGTAGGCCTAATCCACAATTCGCTATTTACTGATATCTTTTTTTCCGTTTCGATGCCCTAGGCCTAGATGGTCCAGGCTCATTTCTTCAACATGTAAATTTATTTCCTCCTCTCTCGAGTTTTCATCTTTGTTGTCTTCTTCGACCTCGTGTGCCAATAATTTCGCAACGCTTGATCTATCTCGAAATCCTGTTCGCTAATATTCGTTTAGTTCTAAGAGAAAATCATATGATGTAATATAAACTCCTGTAAATACCACCAATTTGTTGTGCGTAAATGAATAGAAAACAGTAATGCGTATTAAGTAAAAAATATTTTCTGTTTCGTAAAAAAATATAACGATTTTGCGAATTGCAGAAATTTGCAGAGTTTAACTCCGCTGTAACTCGTGTACTACTCATCTGATTGGAAAATGTTTATAACAGTTGTAGGGAATTTTATGCTCTATAATTTTTGTTATAACTATTTTCAAACTAAGTGGCGCTGGAAAGAAGATATTCTCGAAAAACTGTTTTTTGGTAACTTTTTCCAATATGGCGGCGCGAGCGGAGGGTCGCTCAAGGTCGCAAACTCAGAATATTAATTAGGACACCGAACTATAAAAATCTAAAAAAAAACGAACGCTCATTGACCTTTTGTAACCCCGAAAGTACTCATTGCCTGGACTATATTTTAAATATAAAATTTTAAGAAAATTTTGTTTTCTCGGGTAATATGTATATATTACAGCTGAACTAGACTTACCAAAAATTTAAAAATAATGGTGTTAATAGATAAATGTCTGTGCAATCGAAAGATGAAAACCGGAAATCGATATTTGATTCCGTTAAAGATTTACAATAATTTAAATACTAAATTTTAAGAAAATTACTTAAATTTATTTACGTTTTCTCAGATAATATGTATACATTACAGCTGGACTAGACCTCCCAGAAAAGTAAAAATAATGGTCCAAATAGATAATTGTCCGAGCAATCGAATGCCCAAAACCGGAAGTCGCTATTTGATTCCGTTCAAGATTTACAGTAATTTAAACACAAAATTTTAAGAAAAATACTTAAATTTATTTTTTTTTTCACGGGGAATATATATACATTACAGCTGAACTAGATTTTCCAAAAATGTAAATATAATCGTTCTAATAGATAAATATCTGAGCAATCAAATGCTAAAAACCGGAAGTCGATATTTGATTCTGTTCAAGATTTACAGTAATTTAAATACAAAATTTTAAGAAAATTATTTTAATTTATTTATGCTTCCTCGGGAAATATGTATATATTACAACTGAACTAGACTTCCCTAAAGGGTAAAAATAATGGTGTTAATACAAAAATGTCCGGGCAATCGAATGTTGATAACCGGAAGTTGATATTTCAGTCCGTTAAAAAATGTCAGCCGTTTTTGTGTATTAACACAAATTTATGACTTGTTTTACACAGACTGAGAATTTTATATTTTTATTTACTCGATTTTCTCTAAAACTAGAACACTTACACAAAAACTATTAAGAACCTTTTCTCTAGAAAATTTTATGGTCTATAATTTCTGTAATAACTATTTTCAACTTTGGTGGCGCTGGAGAGAAGATATTCTCGAAAAACTGTTTTTTAGTACCTTTTTTTCAATATGGCGGCGTGAGCGGCGGTCGCTCAAGGTCGCAAACTCAGAATATTAATTAGGAGACCGAACTCTAAAAATCTACCAAAAACGAACACTCCTTGACCTTTTGTAACCCCGAAAGTACTCATTGACTGGACTAGATACAAATTACTAGAATTAGGTAAAACCTAATGAATATGATATTTACGCTTATTTTAATTATGACTTACAACCCCTATTTTCAAATTTCCAAATTATTACTAACATAATTAAAACTGTTAACAACAATTCTAAACCATTGCAAAAAATTAACCTTGATACATTTAATGTAATGAATATGACTTACGAAAATACAGAAAATCAAATTAATAAATTAAAGATTCATAAAAGGAACAAACGAGGATTAATAAATGGATTGGGTACAGTTATAAAATCTATTTCTGGAAATTTAGATCAAAATGACGCAGAATACTATGAACAATTATTTAAACAAATTATAGATAATGAAGAAAATTTAGAAGGAGAAATAAAAAATAATTTACATTATTTGAAAGATTTTACTAAACATTTTACGAACAAATTAATAAAGTAAATATTAATGAAAAGGAACTTTTTGATCAAATTCAAATATTAAATGAACAAATTAATGAACGAGATAATAAAGACGCATTAATTTTATTTAATTCAAAATTACAGTTAATAATTTCCTTGTTAAATCATATACAAATGATTATTTCTCAAATAAACGAAAGTATTAATTTTTGTTCCTTGCACACTTTCGATGTAAGTTTAATATCTTTTGAAAATCTACAACAAATGTTACCTATGTATGATATAGTTGAAATTTCAAAATTATTAACAGTTAATTGTACCCATGATAAAAATAAAAAATATTTAAAAATAATAATAAATACATCTCTCACGCAACAGTCCTTGGTTGAACAACATATAATATAGGTATGTAAAAAATTTTGCATCGGTATTTTCAAACATATACCTAGGTTTGCATCTAGCATAGGTTCTCAACACTCAATAAAACAGTAAATGCATACTTTTGCATCCACCAGGTATAAGGATACTAGGATACATTTGGGACTATTCTCTAAAAAGTTATTACCGTAATAACTTGCTAATTGTGTAAAAATAATAATCATTTTTTTGACAGCTAATGAAATATTCCCCATTACACATGAAGTTTTGATCTGATTTTATCATCATTTGCTAGTAGCTATGTAACAACATCTTTAGAGATTTGGGCTACTAATCTCTTTAAAATGATTTACGGTCTAAGTTTTTGAATATTTTGCACTTATTCATCTAGAAGACGCATTTGAACTATTATTATTATTATACAGATATTTTTGAGCGATTTTTCAATAATACATTGCCATTCATTTGTTACCAATTTATTGTTCATAACATTATTATTCAACACAGATACACGACAACTATAATTTTTCACTATTAATCTACTTAAAAGTACATGCCAACACTGATAACAGAGGAGCTTATAATCAAATAGCAATATTATATTAATTGACTTATATAAATTTAAAGTTCCTCATCTTTAATTTTATTGTAATCATTCAGAAAAATTATGTAAAATTGTAAAGCAATTATTCCATATGTTGATATAGCACCAACAATCTGTAACGTAAACAATTTAATCACACATCACCTTAAGGAACTGAGCTTCGTCTGATAGATGAACTAAATTTGACAGTTTTAAGAACTATAAAGTTGCATTTCAATTAGACTAGAACATGTGTATGTTTTATTACAATGACAGGATACTCGTAAATTAAAAAATGCGAATGATATTACACCGCTTTAATCTCTTGGGATTTACAAATTCCATGTGAATATAGAAAATGTTA
The DNA here is from genome assembly GCA_963942605.1 of Poecilus cupreus. Classification (NCBI taxonomy): domain Eukaryota; kingdom Metazoa; phylum Arthropoda; class Insecta; order Coleoptera; family Carabidae; genus Poecilus; species Poecilus cupreus. The sequence continues at coordinate 21,785,626 of OZ012727.1, forward strand.
TATTGGACAGACTGACTGAACGATAACTACAAGAATAATAGAACACAAACAGGGTATTCGTCTCAACCAACTAAAGGAAACTGCTTTGGGTTGTCATGCATTGAATTCCTGCACAAAATAAATTTTGAAGAAACTAAGATAAGTATTAAGTGCTAATGACAGACTCGTAAGAGATGCTATAGAAATGTATAAGTAGCATAATGTAGGGAAGCACAATGATGCTTCCCCTATTTTATAAATCTTAATTAATTGTAATTACATAGTTACCGTTACTATTTAATTTACTATTTTATGTTATTCATTTGTTTATTACCTGACGAAGATTTACATTTAATAAATCGAATCGTTGAATTTTATTAAATTTCTTACAGAATTAAATCCAAAAGTAGTTTTAATTAAGATACTCGTAGATAATTGTTTCGCCGACAGCCACAATGCTTTGTGGCGCTGTACTTACATCAAATATAAGATAGTAATCCAATGAAAAACAACCGCAAGCTACTATTTTTATGTCGCTATGTAGTAGCTGTAATAGCAATCCGGAAAGCTAGAAAAAAAAAATGGTATAAATAAAAATAATAATATTATTTAATTCATTCGTACTTCATAGTTTAAATTCTCTTCTTGAACTAGTATTTCAATATCTTTTAATATCGAATTTATTTCTTTGACCTACAATAATTATAATTCATTTCAGATATTGCAATATTTTTAGTAAAATTTTCTTACTTCGTTATATAATTTTGAACACACATCAACCATAATGATTAATATTACCATGTAGTAGAGCATAAACCATAAATACTGCATTTGATCACAATTAGTTTTCACTGAAATGAAGTCGATCTTTGCGCCATGTAATATTACGATTAGTTTCCGGCCCAATAAATACACATGTGTCATAATTAGCATAAACACTCCCATTGTAAAAAACAACAATGGCAGAGAATAGATATCATTGACTTTTTTAACAAGTGCACATAGCTCTTTGTGGATCACTGCAGTTCTCTGTAATGTTTCAAATAAACGTCTTCTCGACCTGTAATCATCCGACATTTCATCGACAGTATTTTTTAAATTATTGTTTAAAATCACAAATCGTTCTCGAATCGTTTGCAACCAAACTTCAAAGTTAAGAGCAACACATACGCTAATGTACGTATCTAAAAATCCAAAAATGTAATAGCAATACAGTTGAAATCCCCATTCACCACAATAACTCAGTAGAGAATACGAAATTATATTCAGTACTATTTCTATTACAATTCGCCTCGTTGTATAGTTCAAAACTTGTTTGTAATTTGGAAATATTCCAAGTTGTCTAAGTTGTACATCCAACACATGTAATGCATTCAAACATCGAACAACATTTTCTTTGTAATAAATAAAATTTGCTGCTGTGAGACAACTATTAGTAAATTCAACTGTACCATCGATTAAGAAAACGTATGTGTTCGTCTTTAGATCTGAATCTAAATATGACAAGTACATAATGCTATAATTTTGCCATCCCCAATAAACATTAAATATCATAATGAATGCGCCGAATATACACATGAACGGGCTGTTTTCAAATATGAAATTTATTTCGTTTTTGATTGATTTGTAGGGCAATAGTAAGCCAGATAATTTTGAGAAATAGTACAGGGGCAGCAAAGATTGAAACAACTCGTTCATTTTATTACATTAAAGGCAAATGTTTTAATTTAAATTGTTATAATACAAACAATAATATTGTTATTATTTGGTTAAAATGTTTTCCTCTTTTCTATAATTTCGATGTACATATATTTTTTAATTATTTTTCGTTGTTATCAGTATTTCACCCAAAACAACAAGTTTCCTGCATAAAATTTATAAGTAAAATATGTCAAATATTAAATGGATCTAGATATGGAATTGTTTTTGAATATTTGATACATTTCTTTCAATAATTTGTAAGACTATGATTTAAAGATAAGAATATTATTGTTTGTTTCACTAAAATTAATATTTTACTCGAGTTATAAATGAGTGTTTAAATACTAATTGCTTTTTCACAAATCTAATTCCCATCTTCAGCTTTTTACTCTATTGTGTATTGTTTAATATATTTCTTAAACAAGTACACTATTTAGGGTTTTATAGACGAGATATAAATGAACGAGTCAATAAAACCTTATTATGAACATGTTATGACAGCTATATATGACACTTGACTTTGACAAAAAAAATTTTTTAATTAAGTGTGCTTTATTGTTTGGTTACCAAAATATTTATTGTTTATCGAAGTAGTCCATAAATAGCCACTTTATGGCCTCTAAACAATATCTTAAACAAGTGACTATAATGCAGTCGAACATGCTAAATAGATTTTGATAGCAATTCGTCAATCGGCAGAGATTGTTTACAAGTTCTTCAAATATATATTAGTAAATAATTGATTCAGGTTAAATTTTGTCAAACAATATAAAAATTAAACATTGTCTACAATTTTTGTTGGATATTTTTCTATTTTACATCGTATTTAGCTCCAATAGATGCAAAAGTGTGTGTATGACATCTTGTTGGATCTAAGATAATTATAAAAATCTAGTGTGGCACCACACTACTTTCTTATACATATAAAACAATCTAACTACGTATAACTTGTTCCCTACGTATGACTTTATTTGACAATTATTTCACATAAAGATGTTAAACTTGTTTAATTTTTTGTTGTCATTGGAACTACGATTTTATTTTTAAATAGTTATTAATTAATATAAACTTTCGAACTAATAACACAAATATTGATTTTATAACATTTCAAACGACACATATTCCTATTATAACTAAAATTGAAATATATTATTAAATATTAATTTAGTTTTTCTAAAAATTAGAAGCATGTACAAGAAAACTGCATAAAACATTTTATATGTCAAATAATTTTACTAACATCTTTCATTTGAAACTTTGAACTGATTCCATTATTGAAAAAACAAACATTGAATTTATTGTTTTGTATGTCCAGTAAACTCACTGTTCCGGTTTTTCAATTTCATTCAAAATCAGCTCTTCATATTTCCAAATTTCGTTTACATATCTTGTCTCGTTCATGAGATATTGCGCACAAATTATAATCGGATGATTATATTTATAAAAAAAATAAATAAAACAACTTATTATTTTTTTTCAAGATGAAGATTTTTATTTAGAACGATGTTAATTCTTTGAGAATCAGTACAAGAGTGTCTTATCAACTAAAATACAGCACCATATAATACCTTAAAATTAGTTGCTTACGTTTACTAAATTTATGGAAACATACAGCGGTGAACTGAGGTAGACAGGATGAAAGGTACAATTACTGAGCAGTATGATGAAATATTATCTGGAGTGTCTTCAACATAATTCACACGAACATCCATTCAACCATTCATTCATTTATCCATCCTCATACACTGACACCATTGAGAAATTTTTCTTTAATGGATTTAGTGGGCGTCAACATATTTATATCCGCAAAAATCTCTTCAGCGATTTTTTTCATTATTCAAATTTTACTATTTCTAATACAATTCGCATAATTGTATAAATTTAAAACTTGTTTGCAATTTGGAAATATTCCAAGTTGTCTAAGTTGTTCATCCAACACTAGTAATGCATTCTAACATTCAACATTTTCTTTGTAATAAATAGAATTTGCTGCTATGAGAAAACTGTTGGTGAAATCAACTGCACCTTCGATTAAGAAAACGTATGTGTACGGCTTTAGATCTAAGTTTACATATGACAAGTGCATAATGTTAACATTTTGCCATGCACAACAAACGTTAAATATCAGAATAAATTTGATTTGTATGGCAATAGTAAACCAGATAATATTGAGAAATACTACAGGGGTATCAATGATTGGAACAACTAATTCATTTTATTATACTAAACGTAAATATTTCAATTTAATTTTACATAATACAAACAATAATATTGTTATTAATTGTTTAAAGGTTGTCCTTTGTATAATTTAAATAGGACATATATTCTACAAATTACTTTTTCGTTATTACCAGCATTGCACCAGTATGAGTAAAATGTAGCAATTATTAAATTGATCTAGATATGTAATTTTTTTAGCATATTTAATGAATTTCTTTAAAAAACCCATGATGTAAAGATAAGAATGTTATTGTTTGATTGACTAAAATTAATATTTTACTCGAATAATTTCCGTTAGTACTAACTGGTTATGAGCTTAAAAAAAATGTCAGATAAATCGGTAGGGAAAGTATATCAAATATATCTATACTAATATAATAAAGAGGAATGCCTTTTTCTCGTGACAAACTAATAAACGCATAGTCGAAACTATAAAAGCTGGATCTCCGAAATTTGAACTTTGAATTTGAATTTGTCCTAGGCAAACAATAAGAAAAGATTCAATCTTTAAGAGTGTAAAATAGGGGTTGACTACCCCAATCGAGCTTCAAGAAGGAGCCTTCTGATAGGAGAGGAGTTGCAGAACACTCAACCTCTATAAAGTGCTAAGCTGGCCATTTCTTTGTACTTTTCCATGATACAGTAAACCATAATATTATACTTAGTATGTAGATGATGAAGGGTTTGGTCAAGACAAAATAAGAATCACAGAAATAAGAAAAAGAAGTAAAACTGCAGATGCTTTACAATTCGCAAAATGACTTAAATGGAGTGGGCGGGCCATATTACGAGACTACGCAATAACAGATGGGCAAAAACTATTAACCAGTGTTCGCCGACACATTATAAAGGAAGGAAAGGTCGACCCGAAACCAGATGGATGGATAAAATTAACCAACATGGAACAGAACAGCACAAAATAAAGAATAATGGAAAAAGATGAAGGATGCCTTCGTCCAAAAGTAGGCCTAAACCAAGCTATGTGTATTGTTTAATAATTATCTATCATATGTATCATTGAATCTTTATTTTAATTATATATTTTATAATATTACTTAAATGTAATTATCGGGTTTATTAAATTAAGGCTATTATTAATATTATTATTACTATGTAGATGATATATTGTATCAAATGTTTATCTGACATCGGTAATTCGTTAACGTTCGTGATGCTTGTATATTTTTTTGCACGATTGGAACATTTATTTGACGATATTGGGAACTGAAATGTAGCGATATGCCATCTAGCGAATTAATTTCGAACACAATGTAGGGTGAAGATTCCGTTAGAAATACATTACGTCAAATGGGAATAACGATTTTTGAGATAAAACATTGTCCGAAATTGTAGTTAAACAGGGTGTAATAACAAGTCCAGTAAAAATCTGAAATTTGAGTACGGTCCTGTGGATCAAAAATGTACTCTCAAAGGTCAAAACAGAAAGTGTAAAATAAGAGAAGAAATAAAGGAAAGAAAATATTACAAATAAGCAGAAAAGGAAAAATAACGCTTAAATACTCAGAACATAGACAAAATCTGGGAGTAAATCCGGTAAGGGAATCAAAAATAAAACTTATAGGAAATAACCTTAAAATTTGTATTTAAAAAAAAAAACAACCTCGGAGTATGCCACAGCCAGGGACGAGAGAAAGTGGAAAAAAGAGTAAAGGAGGAAACAAACGGTATCCTTTTGCAAGAGGTGCAGATAAAATAGGAAAAAGAACACGAGGAGGTAAACGCTAAGCGAGCAAAGAAAGAAAGCAACCAGAACAACATAGGTGCAAAGAGGACGAAAGGCAGCCATGGCGAAATTAAAAGACTAAAGATACAGTGTCATTCTAGTTTTAAGTTAATAATAGTGATAAGGAAAACAATGACAAGAACAATAAAGTAAGTTAAGTAAAACTAAATAGGAGATGAGTAGTCATAAGTAGGTGAAGAAAGGAAACAGATGAAAGAAGTACAATAGTAGGAAGATCACCCAAAAAACAGAGGAAACACATTAGAAGAACAGGAAATGGAAGAAATATTAAAAGGAATACAAGCATCACTGACGAAACTCTCAGAAAGTGTTGAGGACATAAAGAAAGAGGTAGAAGAAGGAAAAAGCGAGGTAAAAAAAGGGAATGAAGAAATGAGGAAAGACATGGGAGATTTTGTCAAAGAAATAAAAGGAAGCATAGACAAAATAAACATTGAAATGCAAGATCTAAAACTAAAATATGAAGAAAGGCATAGAGAAAATCTGAACTTAAAACAAAGACTGAAAAGGTTAGGAAACACGAGTGAAACTAAGAATGCTGAACATAAAGAAAATGAAAGTGTAAGAAACACAAAAGAAGAAATGGTTAACAAGATAGTAAACTTAAAAAATAAAAAAATAAAAAAGGAACAGAAAATAGAAAGAGAAATAATTGAATTGACACAAGGAATAACAAGACTAGAACAGACAGAGGAAAGGATAAACAAAGAAGAAACGTAACAATATTATAATCGCTGGAGTACAAATAACAGACTCCAACGAAGACGTCGAAAAATTTATAAATGGAAAGCTGGGAATACAAACCAAGGTTAAAGAGACATACAAAAAGGGCAAAGACATTAGTATAGATAAGTCGTCCGCATACGTGACAAAAACATTAGAGTGTAAAATATTTTTTAAGCCATTGACGTATAATATAAACAATACTGGGCCAAGAATGGACCCTTGTGGCACTCCACATGTTATTGTTTGGAAATTTGTCTGATTGTTTTGATAGGTTACTGTTTGCTGACGATTTGTAAGATATGATCCGATCCATTTTTCTCAAGGACCTCTTAAACCATGACAATTTGCTATGCGCATAAGAGTGAAATGTTTGACACAATCGAATGCTTTCGATAAGTCAATAAATCCACCAAAAACATTGTTGCCAGTATCTAAAGTGGTGTAGATATGATCAAGAAAATTTTTGCAGTAATTGTGCTGCGTTCCTTCCGGAAACCGTATTGTTCCCCGATTAGTAACTCATTCTTTTCAAGGAAAGATGAAACTCTATTTAACATGACTTTTTCCAAAATTTTGTGAAAGCCTGAAAGGAGGGAAATGGGTCTGTAATTTGAAACTAATTCATTATCCCCCTTTTTAAAAAGAGGTATTACTTTTACCTTTTTTAAGATTTCAAGAAAAGATCCTTGTGTTAAGGATACATTCATACAATAAGTAAGAGGATTTATGATCCATCCACTACAATTTTTGATTAGGTTATTAGGAATTTCATCGATACCAGTAGCTGAAGAATTATTTAAAGTCATAATGTGCGAACATATCTCAGATTCCGTAACAGGAGCTAGAAAAATAAATTTGTTATTAACCACGATACTGTGAGCGTTATTTGTTGGAGCATTTTGCAGATTATTTATAAGATCCTGTGAGATAGTTACAAAATATTTGTTAAACATATTTGCGATATCATTAGGATCAGATATTTCACAATTTGCGTCTTTAATTTTTTCTGTAGTATTTGTTTTTTCTCAACATTATTTAAACTAGTATTAATAAGTTTCCAAACTTTCTGGTATTATTATTTGTATTTTTTACTTGTTTTAAGTTATAGTCTAATTTAGCCTGTTTTATTAAGTTACGGTATTCTTTTTTAACTTGGTTATAGTTTTGATAGATATTAACTGCCGTTTACATAAATATGAGAGTTCTTTTAGTTCTAATGACTTAAGTTTAATTTCTTTTGTTACCCATGATTTATTATGAATTTTATTATTACATATTTTATCTACGATAGTGTGTAAAATTGATGTTTAACTGTTAGTTTCAAGTTTGTAAAACGGTTGTTTAGTAACGCGATCCCATAAGTCACGGGCAGTCACGGGTTGCCAAGCAACGAGTGATTAAAATTTTTAAAGCACGCCAAATTTGCAAAAATTTTGTTATCATGGCAAACTTCTCATTTAATATTGTGATCCTACTTCACAAATAAAAATATTTTTTTAATATTTTTTGGGGTTTTTCATTATATCGTAGATAAAATATTGTACGATACACATACGTAAAGCGTCTTTAGTTACTCAGGGGTCTTAAAACACTCGCTATGCTCGTGTTTTAATTGACCCATTCGTGACTAAAGACTAGCTTTACGTACTTGTATCGTAAATAACTATTAACTTTAGGATGAGTTATTTCAAAGTTATGTACGAAAGTTTCGTACAATTTGTTGAAACAATTATTAGCATCATGTTCATTAAATACCACGTTTCTTTACTTAGACTAGTAACAAAATTATCTAAATTACATTTGTTAAAACTTCGTTTCTTTACTATTAACTTTTTAGTATCGTCATAAATTTGTGAATTTATATTTATTTTCAAATTTTGTGCTGAATGATCAGAAGTTTCATTATGTATCACACTGGAGGCATAGTTATTCTTACAATGATTTGTAAATTTAGTGTCAACTAGTGGTTTGCTACTTTGTGTTACACGAGTAGGTTCCGTAATAGTGTGATATAAATTGTATGAATTCATAAGATCTAAAAAAAGTCTCTTTTCGAGTTTATTTTCTAACAAATTAATATTGTAATCTCCTACAACAATTAATGTAAAATTTATATTAATATTAAATAATTGGGTTAAACACTTGTCCATTTGAGTAAGAAAAACTGTAATGTCCGAGGAAGGTGATCTGTACAGCACCTAATATAAAATAAGTTTTCAACTAGTTTGAATTTTATGGCACATGCTTCAAATGTTTTCTCTATGTTATTTTCATTGATACAATCTACTGTTTGATAGTTTATGCTTTTTTTACAAAAAATCGAAACACTGCCATTTTTATGAAATTGTCTATAGTAGCCGTTTGCTAGATTAAAATTATTGATTGAATACGATGTTTTTTCACTGCACTGTAATCAATGTTCTGAGAAACACAGAAAATCACAAGGTTGTGTGTCTAGAAATATTTCTATATCTTCAATCTTGTTGCGAAGACACTGGATATTTTGGTGCAGAATATTGATCGATGTTGTCCTATTTGAACTAGGCCTGTTAGTGGTCTCGGGTGATCGAAAAAACTTGAATCTTCTAATGACCAGGCCGCGCAGTCAGAAGGAGTCTGTATTAAGAGTATCAAGTAGATCATATTCAGCTCTGACACGGAAGGAATTATTAATTGACGTGTCCTTAGACACTTTTTTAACTTCAAATTTCTTTCCAGGACATTTTTGCTGTAAAAAATTTTCCATTTGAGATTCATCAATGTCAGAATGCACATTACCAATGTATAACCATGCACTTTTGATGCCACTTTTAATGAGAGATGTATTCATGGAGTACTGGAGAACGCAATGTTAATTTTTTGGTCCATGACTTTTAGTCTCTGCCCGATCCGCTATGTAGGCGCTAGTAGTCATTTCATACTGCTACTAGATCCAAAATATTATTTTTTATTTTTAATTATTTTTAAAATGAAAACAAATGTTACATGCAATAACAATTATTATATTATACAAATATAAGTACAAATATTATTAGAAACAATTCAGTAACAATTTTTTTACAAAATAATTCAGTCTCGATTTTCATATTTGCAAATGTTCAGATAATTGCTTTGAAGAAGCTTTGGTCACAACTTTACAAACAATATAAATAATTTTGAGGTTCATATTTACAAATATTCTTATATTTTGAAGAAACTTTGTTATAATTTTACAAATTAAATAAATTAATTTCGACGTAAGTACGTAAACTTGTCAAACAAAATAAATCTGTTTTGATCTTCATATTTGCAAATATTTGTAGGTTAGACAGATTTAATTTATCAATAATTCTTTTTAATCAAATTAGGTCATTTAATTGTCAGTTACTTTAATTTGTACTGACCTACTTTAATAAAAAGAAATTATTTATGAATTTATTAATGAATTTTCCAAAACGCAAGTGAACCTGGAGATTAGAATATCTTCTAACATAAATACTGTATTCTTGTTCGTAACGCAAGTGAACTTGAAGATTAGAATATGTTCTATTGCTTGTGCTATCGCTAATGCAAATGAACGTGTAGACCACTGCCAGCCAATCTTCTACAGTAATAACTGTTCACGCATCTTCATAATTTCATTACGTCCAGGAACTTCAAAACTTGCAAAATGAAGAGAGGAAGGCTATCAAAAATATGTTTTCATTAAATTTAATAGAGCAAAATAATACTCATATTAAATTACCTACAATTCACTTGCAAAACTTGCTCTTCAATTACTTTTCCTTGTATTCAACGGCAAATCGTTGTATGGAATCCAAAACAGTATGATGCGTACAATTTTTGAAAGAGCACTCGAAGAGAGATGTAGTAGACTAATTTGAACTAAACAATGAACTATACTAGTTGCTTTGAAACATGAAGTTCTGCTAATCGAACATCTAAAAAAAAGTTCAGAAATAAATAAATATATTTACACACACCCACAAGAACGCTCCGTATTTGAATTTTAATGCCTCGGAGTCGCCATGAGGTAAACTATTTCCATGTATATTGTAACTATTAAATATCAGATTAATAATTGCAGATATTGCTAAAATTACTTACCTCTATTTAAAAGAAGCCAAATAAATAAATATCAGTTGAAATTATCACAATATATTTTACAAATAACTATTTTATTCTTGTTGTTCTTCTCACACATTTGACAGCAGACAAAAACATCACAAAAACAAGATACAATTCAAACACTCGCGACATCTAGATCCCAAATATAAGTAATTGTAGTCTCTCCCCGATCCGGTAGGCGCCACCACATGCATGCACCATATTCGCCTATGTAAGCGAATTCTCCTTTGCTCCTTGGATGTATTATCACTGCCTATTATTGTGTTAGTGACGTTTTTGTTCTTTTTGGCTAAACCGTAGTTTACGGCCAAATATGACGTTAGCTGCAGATCCAAGTTCCTTTAGCCGGTCATAGTTAAAGAAAAACAATTTAAAAAAAGAAGAAACTCAGATTTATTTTAGTTTTGAGGTGGAATAAACACGAATTTGTTCAACAGCATTTTCAGAATGCAAATTTACTAGGTTTTTGTTGTTCACCCCAAACTGTCATATCCACCAAATATCATTGGCGATCCGTAGCTAACGTCATACTTGGCCGTAAACTACGGTTTTACCTTCTTTTTTTCTAGGTTAACTTTGATTTGTTTATTTTCTTGTGTAGTGTTTTTTATATCACTTGATTGGATGGCCTGTTTGTATTTGTTTGAATTTGAAGCTGACTGGTTTACCGACTCCACTGACTTGCTAGTGTCAGCGAACTCGTTAGATGGCACTCTTTGTTCCAAATTTTGCGTATTTGTTGTTTTATTAGGTTTTTTATTATTATTGTCCTTTTCTAGAGTAATGAGTTGAATAATTGATGTAAGATCATAAATTTTTTGTTCTAAGTGATAAATTAGTTTTCCAAGACTAGGCATTTTCACTGACACTTACGCAGTATTTATTTTTACAGTTGAGGTTAGCAGTTGAAGTTTTATTTATTATTGTATCACTACATGTGAAAAGGTTTTGCACATATGATTTTAACACTTCGTTGTCACTACATTTTTCTGATAATTCTTTTGTGATTAATAAATCAATAAGATCACTTTTTTAAAACTTATTTAGTTCACTTGCTACCAGACTGGATGCATTAGGCGCCATATTTCTTTCATATACATCTTTCGTCTCAAAAATTAAAGATACAGCGGCTCCAGAATCTATAAGAAAACTATAATTCAAACTATTAATTTGGAAAACAATTTGCTTAGTTATATCTTCCTCTACATCAGCGACCCTTGGAACAACTTTAACAAGTTTTGTAGCCGACCTGCCAGACGTTGGGTCGTCGTCTAGGCAGATTTGGAGTTTAAAGGGCATGTCTTTTCTGTTGCTAAATGCCCTGGCTTTACGCACACAAAGCAAAATTTCTGTTTAGGGTGTGGACAAGTGCTTACCGTATGATCTAGACTACCACATTTAAAGCAACGTCCTCGCATTTGTTCGTATCGCTGACAAGTAGTTAATTGCGTCCTATTTTTCTTAGCATTCGCGTTTTTATTCGAAACTTGAGTCTTTGTCGTTGTCGACCTCGGTTTGGGTGTAATAGTCACTGTCCTGACGTTCGATTTGTATGAGTTAGCCTTGGTCTCAATGAAGTCTGTTTAACACTTCCTCACAGCGTTCTGCATATAGCAGCGCTTCTTCTATCGTCTCAAATGGCTTGATTCTACAGATTTCGTTGGCTTATCGAGTTTCTAACCCATCAAGAAATTGTTTGATCAATAATGACTGCCGTTTAATCTTGGCTCTAAATTTTTGCATTTTGTTTTCACCTACTACTGAAAATACTTTCGCGCCTGCTATTTTTAATCTTAGCGCAAATTTTTGCAAGCTTTCATCCCGTTTCCTAAAAATCTTATAGAACTCCCTCTCCGCTGAACCCGCATCTAAAATAAATTTATAAACCAGTCCCGCATTTCTAACGTCGATTTTGGTCTTTCATCTATTGGCAAAGAATAAAAATATGACCTAGCGTCCTCCCGTAATTTTAACTTAATTGCAGTAAACGTTTGTAATTCTGTCAAGTGGTAACATTCAGCTACCGTAGCTACGTTGTCAAAAAACGCCTCTAAATCTGGTCCTCCCGAATATGTCTCGATTGACTTTAGCGCGTGTAGAGTTGGGGTTGTCGAAAACAACTTGCTCTGTGGGAGAGGGTGGTGAACCTTGGTAAGATGCTGTAGGCTTTTGCCAATTCGTTGTTAGTAGATTTGGTAGATGGTAAGAGAATGGTGCGTAAGGTTGGTGCTGTGATGTAGGTGCAGATGGAGCATAGCTCAATAACTGATCAGGCGGTATTACAAAGTGCGGATTTGCAGGTACTGGTAACGTGGAAGTAATAGGTGCATACATATTGGTCGTGGTGGTAGTCGTGGCTGAACTAGTCTTGAGCGTAGTTGTCGTCGCTGTCGTCACACTAATAGTGGTTTCAGGCATTGTCTCGCCAATAATCTAGCCTATCCTTTTTTTAATAGTAAACCAACTGCGCCAATTGTAACAGTGAACTGTGGCAGTGAAGCACAGACCTGTTCACGTGCTGATTATCGAGTAAAACGAAAGGTATACTTACCTGCTGATACACTGCGGTACGCCTCTTGAAGACCGAGTCAAAGACTCTATGAGAGTTATGAAATTGTTTAAATGGAACTTATTGTAAATATTTTAGGTTTCGTTGCAGATATGTTTTGATTTCTCAAGAGTTCCCATATGGACATAAAATAGCGGAAAACAATACTTTTAAATCAAAAGTAATTTTCAAAAGCAATTTTTCTTCAATACTTTCAATTTTCCCTGTAATTCTTTTGATATAAAAGTAAAAACTTTGGTTCTTAGGACTTTTAATATAAAAAACAAATTATTTCGTTTTAAGAACTTTTTTTTTTGAGTGAGTATACCGGGTGCCTACTGGTCTTCTTTATTATGGGATAGTATGTTCCCTGTAAATTTTAGAACAAAAGTGTAAATATGAAAAATGTTCAGCAACAAAAACGGCACCAAATAAGTCTAAATTCATTGATCTGAACATATTTTGTATTCATACTTTTATTCTAAAATTCATAGGGAACGAACTATCGCCAAATGAAAATTTTACATTGTACTTTCTATGTCCCATAAAAAAGTATTATAATAAAAACAAAACTTGACTTTAAAAATGAAAACTGTCTTTTTTATATTAAAAACAAAAACATCTGCCGAAATTAGCACTGTTTTGAATTAAAAGTTGTTGGAGCATTTTCGAAAGCAAATTTATTTGATTTAACCTGCAATTTATTTATATTTAAAGCAAATTTTTTTGAGTGCTTTATCCAGCGTAAAAAAAAGTATAAGGTAGAAGGAAGTAACTGAGCAAAATAATAAGAATTTTCAGTCTGGAAATACTGATTGTTAAATTATTATATTGGAACAGAATTACGAAAAAAATCAGTTTTAATTAATATTGACGTATAAAACATTCAGGTGAGGTGCCATGAAAAGACACCACTTACTTTTTTAACGTTTTTGTTGATAAGCTCGTTTTGGTATTTTTAACAAAACTTTTGATTTGTACTGTTAGGACTTACGGGGCTGAGAAAACAACATGTTATATTTATCCATTCATTAAATGAACAAATCAACAGAAAGTGAAATTTAAGGATAAGAATTTATAGTAAAATTTCACTGGAATAGGATTCAATACTTCGTATTACCTCCTCAAGCCCATACATAATTCATGATTATTACTTTCATATCATCTCCAGAAAATCATGATTATCATTAAATTTCATTTTTTGTTATTTTTATTCATTTAAAAAATTGACAAATATCACATGTTGTTTTCTTCTGCCCCTAAGTTCTATAGATCTTTTTATGGTAAAACATAACAAGTAGGTACTAGAACGACGTTGTCAACAAAAATTGTAAAACCGTAAATGTTACGTTTTCATTGCACTTGAGTGTACGAGCCCGGAATCATATCATTTGGCCTAATTAATACTTTTGTAATAATTAAAAAAAATTGTTCCAATCATATGAAGGAAAATTGTTGTACTGAATTTCTTTGTATCTTAAATTCTCTTATTCTTAAGAATATTTTTACCGCTTTGCGAAAACCCATACCAGCGAATACCGCGTGCCATTGTCGCATATAATCTCAGCAGTTGAGACCGCTTAAAATGTAAAAAATAAAAAACAAATAACGAATTAACAAAAATCGCTAATATTAATAATTAATTTGGCCGACGAACAGTTTTTGAAACGGATGAAAACAAAATATAAAGAAGAGTTTCAAATAAATATTGTAGGAAAGGTAATATTTCGCATTCTTTTGATTCGAATTACACCATCTCATTTATTTACTGAGGTTTGCCCAAAAACCCTGATAGGCCTTCAAATAATCTACCCATTACTGTTGATAAATTGTTCGCAAAATCTAATCAATTCGTAACATAAACATTACTCCTTTACATCTATGTATGTGCGGGAGGCAGAGAAGAGCAGTAATTAATTACTAGTAATTAAATTACGAAATTAATTACATTTTTCAGAAATGTAAGTGGTAATTTAAATTTTCAATTACATTATATATTTTATGGAAAGTTCGGTAATTAATTATATTATTTATGCAAGCAATTAGTAATTCTAGCAATTTTTCATTGTAATGAAAATTACTTTACAATAAGACAAATTCTATGACTTTTTTTTTATAAATATGATGAAATCGAATATTCCGTTTCAATTTCAACAGAACAAAATTTGCTTGTTTTCATTTTCATTCGTAGGCGTTATTTAAAATCAGATTCTCTCTTTGAGAAATTACTTTTTTTTTTAAACACCAGTTTGAATAACTATAATCCACAATATTAGGCAGAACGCTTTGTTTTGGTTTCAGAATTCTAATTTTTAGTTTTTTTTATATATTTTAATAATAATGTTCCTTCATTATGCCTTTGATTTATATTTTACTTCTTTATAGTATAAAATTCTAAAATAAATAAAAATATGAAATAAATTTTTTTTAATTCGCATAAAAAATAAAAAGTAATTGTAATTATTTAATGTAAATTAATTACATTTTTTGCATGTAATTGAGCTAATAAATGAATTACATTTTTAAGGTACAGTAATATAATTTGACGATTGTAATTTAATTAATATTGAGACAGTAACCATAAAAAAGTAATTAATTACATTTTTTCAGTAATTTGCCCATCTCTAGCGGAAGGTAAAAATGATTTAGATTTAAGGTATAAATATGAGGTAATTAAACATTTTTTTTGTATGATTTCAACTGGGCCAAAAGATAATAACAACACTCTCAGTTAAATCAGTTAACTACAATTTAATAGCACGATGTTATTCAGTTAGTTTAGTTTGTAGATTTAATACATAGATTATATTAAGTTTATAATACAGAAATCAATCAGCTAAATCTAGTTGCTAATTTTATTTAACTGGCTATTTAATGTTGGAAATTAGTATGAAATCTACCATTTCAAATAGTTTTACTCTTCAGTGTGCTCAGATTCCGCCTGCCATCACTGGTATCTCAGTAACATGGAAGAGATTCTAAATGGGACTATTTTTTTAACTTTCATTCATTTCAGAAAAATTATTTCGGTGTGTCACTATTTTAATGTAGAAAAGCTTTAGGCTATTAAATACCAGTCTATTCAGTATGGTAAGTCATTTTTTCTATGACACATTTTCCTCCTCCACTAACATCCTTGGGGGCTATGATGTGACGGCTGGTAACCGCACTTCATACGAAAAAATATATCACTTACCGAGATCTGCGTAAGCAGAGTGCCACACCCGTAATGGGTAAAAGGCGTGATGATATATTTATTTATTTTTATTTACATTTTCGAATTATGACACTAACCTAAGATTTTTAGAATGTAAGTAATATTTGATTTTAGTCTAATCATTTTATTTTATTTTCCAATAATATAATTACTGTTTTCATTTATTTAGAAAATTTAATAAAATAATCGTATCCATAAAATTGCACTTTAAAAATAGTTTTACCAGTTTATTTTATTAAATAAACTAGAGGCAAAACATAATCTACAAGATAATTTAAAAGTAATGGTAATTATCAGTTATACACAGTAAAATAAAATAATATTCACGTACATTACTATATTAAACGTTTTTACCAATTTTTAATTGTTAATTGAAAATATGTCTTTCAAAATTATAGTATTTTACTTAAAATTATATCTTTTGTTTTACTTATGCTGATTTCAATTCAAATACAAGTTTTTAAATTGAAAGCAAATACTTTCGGTTCCATAAACGAAGTATCTGAACGTGAACAAGTTCGTGGTTCGTGTGCGTCTCTTCTTAGGTCACGTCGAAAACGAAAATGTGTGAATCAACGACGAGTAGTGTGACAGCAACGATTATAATTCCATTTGCAATGTGTTTCCCACTGGCAACACTGTTGGTAGCCATATCCAGCGCTAAGTGTAATTTATAGTATATTGCGGAATAAAGATAGCCGTATATATCAATTTATCAATACAACAAAATCGGTGAATGCCACATCCACAGAAAAGTAAAAAATATGTGATTTAAAAATGTTCAGTTTTGAACCGATAAACATAATACAATATAAACGAACAAATATATATATATATATATATATATATATATATATATATATATATATATATATAGCTGTTGCTTCCAGAAATCTAAAATGTTCTGCGATACCAAGCCTCATTTTATGTAAAAAAATTGCTCTTGATGTTTATTTCATATGTCACAATACTGCGAGTACCAATTCAGAAGCTGCTGATCGGCCCGATGGTGCTGCCGCCATCGGACATGTCAGTTCTCAATAGTTAAATATAACTTGTTTTTAACTAGCCATATATATATATATATATATATATATATATATATATATATATATATATATATATATACATTTTAACATATTACATCTAGAAATAGCTGTTGCTTCCAGAAATCTAAAATGTTCTGCGATACCAAGCCTCATTTTATGTAAAAAAAATTGCTCTTGATGTTTATTTCATATGTCACAATACTGCGAGTACCAATTCAGAAGCTGCTGATCGGCCCGATGGTGCTGCCGCCATCGGACATGTCAGTTCTCAATAGTTAAATATAACTTGTTTTTAACTAGCCATATATTATGGTCTATTCTTTA